>JAKCOX010000010.1:16546435-17146435 GCA_022605575.1 Laterallus jamaicensis coturniculus | reverse complement strand
GTTCATTTAATTAACATTATGCAAATTCTTTGACAAAAAGTAACATTTTATAATAAAATTGCGTTCTCTTATTCAGACATTGCAGTTTGAATTGTACTACAGGATGTTCATTTAGGACAAGCAGCTTTGATCATAAGTATGCACTTATTCACGCCCTGCCATGTCTTATTGATTAAACAGGATATTTTCCCTCTTGTTAGAATGAAGTTGCAGTTCAAAGGTTTTAGAAAAACATCCACTATAAGAAATTGGTAAAGCAAGTGTGTAGTGCACTACAACCTCCTGAGAATTGCATAGTGTTCCTTCTTCCCAAGCTTCTGTTGGGGTGACAGCTGAAAAAAAGTGTGGGCAGTATGTGCTGCAGTCGAAATTTAGTAAATACTAAAAAAAAAACCAACCTCAGCCAGAAGACAAACATGCACTATGTCAAATGCCATGAAATCAGTAGGCAGGTTTCCATCTGTTTATTTATTTAAACATATCATGAAATAGTTCATCCACAATGTGCAACTTACAAGTGAAAGCTTTGGCTATTATCTCCTAACAGTACTACTGACCCTTGCACTATATTAAAGGAAAGCAATCCCAAAATGTTGTAAGACTGAATCCTAGAGACCTGTTACATAAAGTAGGCATCTCTGTGATGGTGTTGTTGTATGAATTTCAGTAAAGGGGTCTATGGGCTATTTGCAGAATGAAAGAATTAAAAAAAAATTCTCTGTGTAGATGAAAGGTTTAGACTGGGACTTTTTTTTATTTTTCCTAAAAGGTCTGTGTGATTTAATAGTTCTCTGAAGCTCTCAGTAATAATTCCTTCTATGGCAAGTTCCAAAATGAAAACCAAATGTCTCCTGAACCTCAGACAAATGCACTGAATAAAAAAATAAAACAGGGCTTTGCACTCACACAGCAGTCTCTGAGGGTCTCTAAACATTTTAAAAATGAATGAATTCTCACAGCACCTTAGCAAGGTAAGAACAGGAGATGGTAATGGGATTATTATCCCCATTTTGCTCATACAGATACCAAGATAGGGAAGTTGGATAACCTGCCGAGCATGTGGTACATGTTCACGAGACAGCAGATCTCCTGACTCCTGGTTCTAAATATTAACATACAGCATTGCCAATGGCTAGCCAAAGTTTGCTAACCTCCAAACCTTACAAAATCTCTCCTGAGATATCATATAACAACCAGAAAGCTAGGGCACGATCCAAAATGTATTAATGTTAATGGGAATTTTTCTACTAGAATAAACACAGTGAAGTCTGAAGATTTTCCTGAGCCTTAGTCAGCCCTAATGCTACAAAACTGGAATAGGTTTTGCCACTTCCTGCCACACTGCCAGAAAGTAATCTAGTAATTGTCTCTCTTGCAGGGTTTTAGAATTACATCCTTAACCACTGGTCAGAGCAAAATAACAGAATTCTCCAGGTATTCGTGTCCCTGTCCCTGCGCCTGACACCCTCAGCTCTACTCTGGGTGCTCAGGGTAGGCAGTTGTTATTTAGGTGGCTGCAGGCCATGAGAATTTTTTTTTTCCTTTTTTTTCCCCCCTGTATTGTCTTTGAATACAAAGAAAAGCATTATTCGTATTGCTAGTCATAGATGTATTCATATGTGTTATGCTGGCTTCTCACTTATAAAATGGTCACCAAATAACACCTTTCAAGAGATCTAAGAGCATGTCACAAATGAAGAGAAAAAAAAAAGCAGCTAATTTCAGAATTGGATCGGCCCTGCTCTACACCATTCACTTTTTAATATATACCTTTTTTTTTGTTTGGGCTTTTTTTTGTCCTCTCCCTCTGTCTTTCTGCATAACAATGTTAAATGAGTCCAGCTCAGAGGTAAGAGTGCCACCTATTGAGTCCCCGGCAATATTTGTCACTGACTACAAGGGAAACAAAAGCTTACAGACTGTTTCTTATGATGCATTCGCATATAACGACAAAAAGACAAGCAATGTCTTCCCAACTAAAACCAATATTGTTATGTATTCAGAGAAAAAACCAAAAAAAGCCCACCCCAAAACACAAAAAAGAAAACGCCACTCTAAAGACTGCAAGAAATGGTGCCTTCTAAGAAATGTATCTTCAAATATTGTTTGTTTTTTTTTCTTTAGAAAATAAGGAAACAGAAAAAAACTAGATACAGAGAAAGGTCAAGTACTTATGATAAAAAACGGTGCCTCTAATAGAAAAGCAGTTTGCTTAAAACAGTTCAGCTATAGTTCAGGGTAAGTTTGTCTCCTGACTTGACCCAGAAAGATTTTTTTCCCCTCATCATATTGGCTAGTCATTATACTAATTAAATACTGAACTAAGCCAGGGTGTGCTGGATGTCACCTTGGAAACACTTCAAATAGTATTGAGTAACATAAAAGCTGAATATAAGGCAAGCACGTTACGGGGTTATATTACAGAATGAACTAGCTTTTCTTTTTTGGCAGAAAAATTGCAAAGACAGTGCATATTTTTAAAAATTGCTGGAATCTCTAGAAAATGAGTAAAACCAAAAAGACAAGAACACTGATGATTTTTCCACTTTATTACACTTGCATATGAATTGCATTTTCCTGGCATCCTAAGCAATGATGACATATGAGGAACATGTATATTTTTAGAGGAGTTGTATTATTGTTGACTTGGGTGTATATACTGAATTTAATCAAGAGAAATTCTGTCCATTTTATATGCTTCACTTAATGGGCACTAGCTAGACAAACGAACCATTTCCTGAAAAAATAATCAGACAAGAAAATTATCATGAATTCCATCAGAACACGAACTTAACTCCCCAGACCAGGAATAAAAATGTGTAGTTCATTTTAACGTTTGCTGAAACGGTCCTTTGTTTCCTTTCCTATTCTGAGCCATGGTGCAGCGTTACTTACTATTGCTCCGAGGCAGAGTTTGTGAACAGTAGCCATGTTGGTGACCTGTGAGCTCACTTTATTAGGAAATGCATCATACGGAGAAATGAAAAAAAAAAACAACCCTAAACAAACCAACAAACCAACCCAGCAAACATATGCGTTCAGTTGCAAACATATGCAAGCAACACCCTGTACTAAACAGATCCTGATCAATTCTCAGGATTGGCCTCTCTCTAAGAACAGTGACATGTAAGAAATGAATTCTGATAGTGTTATTCTGTTGTCAGTGTGAGCATTGCTTCAATGAAACAAATGCAAGGGGGGGGAATACTCTGAGAAAGCCTGGGAGGAGAGATGGGAGTAAATGTGCACGTAATTATTACCCCCAAATGACCACAGCAATGATTTGATAACCCCCCACACAGTGAGCAGGCAAACATGAACAGCTGTCACAAGCTTCAGAATCTGAAACATCATGACAGAGGTATGGGTTCTCTCTCAGTATGCAAATACATGTGAGCACAGGGCAGACAGCTACATTTCCTCAATCCAGGGATGTCTTTTTCTCAATGTTACTTAAGCTGGTCTGCCAGCATCCCTAGGAGAGCCGCGAATACGGCCGGTGAGCCGTGCTGACAAAAATCCCAAAAGCCTAATCAGTAAACCTTGCTTACATATGCTTACTTTATTCCCTACCCTTCAGAAGCCAGACTGCCCCAAGCATCCCAGTGGTACAAGGAGACAGCCCTTTCTTCTGCTGTTTTGAAACCAATGCAGTAATTCCTTTTGTGGATTGATGAGCGAATTAGAATCTTTAATTCTCACAGCCTTATTTACCAACCAGAAAGGTCTGGGACTTATATACGTAGGCAAGAAAATCTGAATTCATAGGAATTTCCAAAATCACTCAAAGGAATCTTTACCTACCAGAGGCACGATGACTCCTCAAAGCTCCCAACCCAGTGAAGTGCCTCAAGGCTTGAATCCACAGTACATCCAGGAAGGCCAGATCCTGCCTTTCTACACATTTCGGATTTCTCTTCATATATCAGTGGTATACTGTTACATAGTAGATGCATTTTTCTCTTTGCACACAGCAGATATTATTCCTAGTCATCCTCAGCTCCTGGACTTCATGCGATTTATAAACTGGACACTGATAGTAATAGGATGGATTGAGGAAAGGTAGGAAGTATTTGCTGCACAGGAGAGTGAACTGCCTGTAACGCTGCTGGATACCTTCTTTTCCCTGACTGAGTTTTGAGCTTGAGTTTTGGCAGCAATCACAGCAAGGTAAGAATCACTACAAGTAAGAATGTAAGAAAAAATAGAAAGAAAAGGAACACGTCAAGCAAAACATGCTGTTCTAATTTAACACAGAAGTCCTCTTAAGGGCTCAGGGTAAAAATCACTTGAAGTAAGGATGTGGAGAAAAAAAGAAAATTAAAAGGAAAAAGGAAATATAGCCAAAAAAATCCAGGCTGTTTTATTTAAAAGGAAAGATCTTCTGAGGGCTCAAGGCCTGATCCTCTGTTATGACTGCTACACAGGCTGGACGACTGCCAATATATCAGGTTGCAATAGGCCATTAGAAGGGGCTGAATATGGATAATCTTCCCTAAGGGCTGAGCAGAGTCATACTGCCTTGATTACTTTTTTTAATTTAGATTAAAAATCCCTATAACAGTTGCAGACTAATTGGAAAAAGACTTTAAAGGAGCTTTAGGAAATTAGGTAAGAATAGTTTTTATTATTGTAGTGCACTGCAATTGCTGCAAACCTCTTCCTCCTAAGAGATGGGGAGTCAACCACAAGAAACACTTATCAGAAAACCAAACATTGTCCCTTACGGGATTTCGTCTTATGAAAGCTTGTTTTACTGTGACCATTTTCATTCAATTCAGCATCAGAAAGCAAAGCAAGTATTGGGAAGGCCAGTCCCTCAGCAGTCTGCACACTTGCAGTGTTGTTAAAAACCAGTTAGTTCCACACACAAATGACCAGCTGCTGTAAGCATAGGCCCAACATTATGATTTGCTGAACTTTGGCAAAAATGTTAGTATTTCATTTAAAACAAAGAATGTTTCTGAATTAGTTTGAGCATTCTCCCACAGTGTCACAGTGTCATGGTACAAATCCCAGCATTTCCAACTCTCTGTCACTCCTGAGTAGTAATCACAGGATCATAGAACCACAGAATAATTTGGGTTAGAAGGGACCTCAAAGACCATCCATTTCCAACCCACTGCCATGGGCAAGGACACCATCCACTAGACCAGGCTGCCCAAAGCCCCATCTAACCTGGCCTTGAATGCTGCGAAGGAGGGGTCAGCCACAGCTTCTCTGGGCAACCTGTTGTTGTGCCTCACTACTCTCATAGTGAAGAATTTTCTTCCTTATGTCTAACCTAAATCTACCCTATTTTAGTTTAAAACCATTACCTCTGTCACTACATTCTCAGTTAAAGGATCCCTCTCCAGCTGTCCTGTAGGACACCTTCAGGTACTGTAAGGCCACTTTTAGGTCTCTCCGGAGCCTCTTTTCCAGGCTAAACAAGACCAGTTCTCTCAGCCTATAATCTAGGCTAATGCATGAACCATAGAAGTTAAGGTGCTGATTTGAGCTCGGGAACTCAGAGGTCACCTTGAGTTGAGTTTTGAAACACAAAAGCAAATAAACATGAAGAAATCTCATCATCAAAAATGGTTAAAGATCCAGACACAATCATAATTCACAGTTACAATAAATAAATCAAATGCTGATACAGAAGCAAGTTAGCAGAGGTTCCACCCACTTCTTTCCAAGTAGATTTGCACTTGAGTTTTTTGACAAGCAGTGCCTTTGCAATCACTCTCAGTCTCATGGAGTTACAGGATTTAGGCTCCAACCTATACTGCTTTCATTCACAGCCTTAATGAAAGGTTTGCAGAGGTAGCCACAGCATCCATGTGAATCAGTCAGATATGCAATCAGATCTTTTTGTTTTCAGAGAAGTACTATTTGGGAAAATTGATATACCGTGATTTATATATTCTTGACTTGTAGGTGCAGGTTTTCAAGTGCTTATCTCCCACAGCTGGGGTTACATTTTCAAAAGTACTGAGAGATTATTAGCTTAATTATAATTTCTTTGATGGGAATTTTACAGAAACTACGTATGTATGTGTTCTGAATAACATTTGTTTTAAGAATGCAGGCATAGCTCTATACATTCAGTCTGTGAACATGGTATATCACTCCTATTTGCTGTCCAGAACTTCCTCTCAACCTGGTATGCTCATCCTGTCTTTATTGTCTGGTGCAGAAACACAAAATCTAACACCCTTGTATTACCAAAGAGCATCTAAGGCACCTAGAGACATATTCAAAAAAAAAAACCAACAACAGAGATCTATATATATATCAAGACTGATTCTGAAATAATATAAAGGCTGTAAAGGGATTTACTGAGCAAATCAAACAAAGAAGGCAAATTCTTTAGACTTGCTAGACTTTCAGAGCAACTTGGTCCCTGACCCAGTACAGCTATTTACAATTCTTGGCCCTTGCTGGAGGTGAATGTGTCTCAGCAAATGCTGCTCAAAGTGTCCCCTATAGCTAAGCATCTGGCTCCACTGTAGACTTGTCTACTAACAAATGAGCAAATGTTCACAAATCTGGAACACATATTCAAACAGACTCCAGATATCTTAAAAATTAAGCAACTCCCTCATAATATATACTGCATGTATTTGGGAGAATACTGTGTTTCATGACAAATATTGACCATGCCATTTGAGTCAATTCAGCAATGCAGTCCCTTTGTATGTTTTAGGTAATTTTTCAATTACAGTCTCACAGACTTTATATCACAAAAATAAATTCACTTATTTAAATAGTAAAATTGCAGCCAATTTTTTTACATTTTTAAGCTTCTCTATGGTTAGCTAAGTCCTTCTTTATAATAAACCAATTTTAAATTGTCATTGTTACTGAGTATATAGAATGATAGACAGAAAGATCATCCTGTTTAAATACCAAGTCTTAATACTAGCTAGAAATGTTTTCTACATAAATATTTTTCCTTTCTGTTTCTGTCTTACAGTTCAGTAATACCACAAGGAAAAGAGTAAGGCTGGGGAAAAGTTTCGGCACATTTTTCATCTGTGATGCCATTACAATGATATAATGGGAGAGGTTACTGAGAGGAGTTGGTTTTTAAACCTATACAGTCAAGACAGTGTCAGTTAAGTAAAATGCTGCATTTCAGAACTCTTGGCAAGTCAGGAAACTAATTTTCATTGTTATTCTGCTTTGGAAGCATAAAGGATTGTCAAAAAATTTATAAATTTGTATGAATTGACACTGGACCCTAGACATTTCTCATCTTTCTTTAATAGATTCCAATTCTGATGCCTAAACCACAGACAGACTAGTTTAGATATAAGGTGGATATAAACTTAATAAAATTAACAAATGATATTGGAATATTCTAGAAGTAGAAATGATACAGAATTATAAATGATACAGAGGTTTGTAGTACAAAATCACTCTCAACACCAAGCTTCCTTGAGAAGCAAGGAGGGATTTATACTCCTCAAAAGCCAAAACCAGCATTCTTCTGTCCTGCCCTCCTATAAACACCTCCTCTAAGAGACTGAGCATCATGACACAAAAAACAAAGGCCAGGAGGCTTCTACCACTAGTGGGATTTTTAGGCTGCTTATTTCCATGTACAGATATCAGTTATTGCAAGCATGAGAATCTAGAAATTCCAGCAGGTGATGATCCTCAGTTGCTTTGGACACAGTGATGATTGGGAGGAATGGTCTCCCAGGGCATCCTATTTCTGAGAGGCTTTCACAAAGCAGCCGCCAAAGTTGATTTATTTTACTGCTCCTTGATCTGATGTATTTTGAGTACACTTTTACCTCCTTCTGTTACCTGTTAACACACAGACATACAGACACAGAGACACAGACACAAACACACATACACACACACACACAGACACACACATATCCCCACCATTCTCTTCAGGGATAAAATAGCTTTCAATAATTTTCTTCTTCCTAGTTCTTTCATAGAGGAGAAGTCTGGTTACCTGAGTAATAGAAACACAAAATCAGGCATAAAATTAGAATTTGTAAGGCTCCCTGATTAGGTTATTGAAGAACAAGAACTTTCTTGCACATAAACATGTTTCCGCAGAAAAGTCAAGAACTGCAGATGTAGGATCAAATGACAGAACATGATTCTATGTCCATAGGACAAGTCAGTCTGCCTTGGACATGAGGAGGTCTCCTTTTCCACGGTTCATCTCACTGCTCTCTAGGGCCCAGTGTCATCTCCCAAGACTTGCTTCTCAGCTACATCATCCAAGCCTGCATCTCTGCAGGTTTCTGTTTTCCTGGGGCAGAGTTTGGCCTCTGCTCATGCTGAATTTTGTGATGTTCCTGTCAGCCCCTTTCTCCCCTTGCTCCAGTTCCCTCCAGATGACTGACCAATATCTCACAGAATCACAGATTGACAGGGGTTGGAAGGGACCTCTGGAGATCACCTAGTCCAACCCTTCTGCTAAAGCAGCATCACCTAGAGCAGGTTGCATAGGGTCACATCCAGGTGGATTTTGAATATCTCCAGAGAAAGAGGCTCCACTACCTCTCTGGGCAGCCCATTCCTATGCTCTGTCTCCCTCAGAGTAATTTTTTTCTCATGCTAAGAAGGAACTTCCTGTGTTCTAGTTCATGTTGATACCCCTTGTCCTGCCACTGAGCACCACTGAAGAGTCTGGCTCCATTCTCCTGACATCCACCCTTTCAGTATTTGTTAGATATCCTCTCAGACTTATCCAGGCTAAACAGACTCAGCTGTCTCAGCCTGTTCTCCCATTCCCTAATTATCTTTGTAGGTCTAGACAGCCCTTGGTGTCATTGGCAACCTTGATGCATGTATTATCCACCACCTCCTTGGGGTCACTAATAGAGATGTCAAACAGAAGCGCTGCCAGGACAGTCCCTGTGAGACCAGAGTTGTTACCCACCTCTAGGTAGGACACCGCCTGCTAAATATGACCCTCTGAGCCCTACCATGCAGCTGGGGTTATTTGTAGTTTACAGGCCTGTATCATCTCCAAATGGTGCCAGTTTGTAGGTGGTGCTTACAGTACAATATAAACGGACAAAACCAACACAGTACTTCTATTAGCATAGCTTCTTAGCTTGTAGCATCTACAAAACAAGTTGTTTCCATACTTGAAAGAAAGAGTGCTTCGTGGACTTTTATTTTTTTAACATTTTCGGTTACTTTCTGAACACGTCTCTCCTGACAATAAATCCTATAGTGTCATTATGTATTGTGTGGGGAAGAAAAAGCCTCATTTGTTGTAAACATACTGCCAAATAATGTCATTTTCTCCATCTTCATTCTATTGCAAGAAAGTGTGACTAATCAGTCCCTGTTCACTTTCTCCTCATCATTCTTGGATTTATCTAGTACCTCCAGTCATTTTTCCACACAGACTAAAGAAGCCTAGTCTGTTTAATCTATCCTCATGTGGAAACGAATGGAACATCATTGTCATCTTTCTCCCTTTCTAGTTTTATTGTGTCCTTCTTGAGATGCTATAATGAGAGCTGTGCTTAGTATTAATGATACGAGCACATCTTGGACTTGGGGCATAATAATGTTTTCTGGTTGCTCTAATTTTCTTTCATAGTATTTCCTAACAGTTGATTTTCCTTTTTAACTGTCTCTGGGTATTAAGCTGATGTTTTCATAGAAATAGCCGCAATGCCTCTACAATCTTCCTTCTGAATAGTAATAGTTCATTTAGAGCCTGTCTCTGGGTATATATACACAATGTGTACATACAGATAGTGGTTTTTCCCAGATGCATTATTTTCACAGCACTGAATTTATCTTTCACTTTATTGCCAAGTCACTCAGTATTGTGACATCCTCCTGCAATACTTTGCAGTCAGCTTTCATTTAACTGATCTGAATAATTTGATATTACCACCAAACATTTTCACCTTTATATATGTATCCACTCTCCCAGGATTTTGGTGGATATATGTATGAACACACATCTCAACCCAGACACTTGATGAACTCAACTGTGAATGTTGTAACAGCTGACAGTTATTTCTTCTTTTTGTTTTTGATGATAGCCAGCAGTAGCTGTGCTTCCTCTTTTGCCCCATGTTAGTTTAGGATCTATGAGAGTCTTTGGTAAGAGACCACCAAAAGCACTCTGAAGGCCCAAACATAAACACTGTTGGTTCATACAGTCACTGGCACTTGTGAGGAATTGTCATGTGCTTTCACTACATGACCCCAATCCGCAGAAGCCCAACTAAGTGTTTTGTACTATGTCACACCTATTCATATACATATTACTATCTCTGCATTAAAGCTTTTTCCACTTTAGCCAGTGCACAAGTCAAACATACTCACCTGATCTGCTGTGAATCCCTTCCTAAGAACCACTTTCCAATTCAGCAGATTTGACCCTTCTGTTCTCAGGGTCATTTTGAACAGTAACTAGTACACCACAGTTCACAGTTCAGCAATTTTGTACTGATTGCTTTTACAACTCTTTGATTAATATAATCCAACCATGATAATTTGCTGGTTTACAATTGCCTTTATTGAAATTTTTCCACTTCAGAGTGTCATCGTGGATTCTGAACCTTTTCTTCTTAAAACCTCTCCCAGCTTGGTGCCACTATCCACTTTAGACAAATATCATCAAGCCCATCATCTGCCCTTCAGTTAAAAGGCTGATGAAATGAACAGGTCTGTGTCCACAACAGACCCCTGATGTACCTCACTTGAAAAGATTTTCTATATTGATGGGTAGACATCAATAACCACTCCCACCATTGTTATCATAACTGGGTATTTACACTTGCTTCAGAAACACAGACAGACATCTTTTCTGGGATTTATTCTTTAAGGATTTGAGAATAGCAGTAAAACCTATCCAGAAGGATATAGTATATTTTAGCCAGGCTTCTTTGTGGTGACTCTTAGATTCATGTCACTGAAGGGGAAAGAGCTGGAGGAGCAGAGAGGTGAATTTTTGACTGCACTCAGTGACATTTGCTGCATATACACATTTAAGAGCATATCCAGACACAAATTCAGTGTTCTAAATATCTGTCTGTCCTTGTTAGCTCTTTCAGCCTCTGTGGTATTCCTGATGCTCAGTAAATGACTGCCTTCAAATGCTTGCCTTGACAACTGAGTTCTATAAACCAACCGCCAGCAAAATTCAAGTTGAATCAAGGGGCTGTTTGAATAATTTATATGAGTGTTACTTTTACAACTTCAACACATTTACAACTAAATCCAATACACATGAACTACTGTGTAACAGTCCCTTCATGGCAAATTGGGCCAGAGAGAGCCTACATATTCCTGGGATGAAAAAAACTGGAGCATGAAAGGGCAGCGGTTTATTTTTATTAGATCTGATTATATATTTTGTACTGATCTATATGTAACCTCAACAATTTTTAAAAACACAAATGGTTTATCAGAACAGCAGTGGCACAGGTTTGTTTGGGTGCAAGCCTTTAGCCTGCCTACATTTAGATTTCTGTTCCTGAAATACACAAACGACACCCAGATTTTCTCAGTTTAAGAATATGTGAGGAAACCATGACATTTGTGTGCTTTTAAGTGGACATGCAAAATGGGAATGGAATGGAAAAGACTAGTTATAATTAGGATGTCCCAGGAGGAAGGAACTGGAAAGAGGGAAAGCAGCAATTTTGAGAAACAAAGAGTTCTGTAACAATAGAACAAGGGTATACAGACAAACACTTCTTAGTCCGATTGTCTGTGTCATCTCAACTGTTCTTCTGAATTTGTTTACGTAGGAAACTATGTCCTGGATATTGATATGTGATCAAACAGGAAATAATATACCCCTTATCTTGAGAGCTGAATTTAACTCAGTGTAGCAACACCATAAATATGTGAGTGGGGATTGTGTTTTTAAGGATAATTTAAGGTAGAAGGAGTTGTAAATTGCTAGCAATTTGTGTGATAAAGTGGGGTTAAAGCTGAGCCATAACATATAACTCTACAAGCAAACGAAAAATTACTGACTAGTTTTATTGTAAGAGCTTCTTACAAAACTGTTGAGGACTTCTCTCACTTTAAACCTCCATTCCTACTACCTCTTACTGATAATTTTAATTGCATCAATAATATTGTAGTTAAAAGTGCACTTTGGATCCTTTATTAAGAAATTTAGAGAAAGAAAATCTTAAAAATTTAAGATGAGACCCACAATACCTACTGAGTAGTCACTGTTAAGTCACTATAGCTTCAACAACATGAGTTAAGCAATACACCACTAAATCTTTCACTGCATTTCCGCATGACCTGGGTGGCATACAGCTTAGCAGCACATCTCAAGACATGCAGACCTAGAGAGCTACAATGTTTTCAGGTGCTAGCATCTGAACAGTCACAGCGCCAACCATGGCTAACTGCATGTTCTCACTCTACTCATAGTAGTATTCAAAGAGTTTGCAACACAGAGATTCTAAAACAGAAGCTTTTTACTATGGGAGTTTGGGTAACATGTTTTTCTGTTCTCATGTTTGACACCTTTAAGCATTAGAAGCATCCAAAAAAGTCTCAAAATAAAAAGACTGTGGCAACATAGAAGACATTTAGGAAAGAGAGTCTTTATTAGTGATTTGTTCAGAATCCAGAAAGGATCGTAACACAGTTCACAAATATTTTCCCAAAATTTAACTTCTATCTTTGAAGATAAACATTGCATATAACAGTGCCACCTGGTGACTGAATTATATTAAACACTTAATGAAATAACTCCATTATCTCCATTAACTATTCATAAATACGGTCCCAGTATCCCTGGAGTAAGTGACATAAGCGCAAATAACAAGTGGTCTATTTCCGATTTTCTATGATTCAAAGCTTAATTTTAAATTTGACAAATGTCAAGATTCAGGCTCTTTCTTGAAGCTGGAAATAAAAGTAATAATAACTCAGTGAACTCAGAATGTTCAAGATTTGTCACCTGAGTCAGCCAGATTTTAACTTAACAGGTTTAGTTTACGATTGAGATGTAATTATGAAGTGTAACTGCTAATGTTTGCTCCAGAACAATTTATTTTCAGATCATAAGCATTGATTTGAATGTTTCCATCCTTTAAGTGATAATCTATCTCATGCACAATGAAAAAATCCCAGAATTTTCTAAGAAATCTTCAGAAAAAAAAGAAAACACAAAAAAAAAACCCCAAACCACCTAAAAAAGCCCCAAAACATTAGCTTCTTCCAACTCATTGTTCTATTTTAAGCATTGTATTTTCAGTTAAGAAGCTTGGAAGCAACCATCCACCAGAGTCTTACTAATAATTGTTCCCGATTAACACAAGAACATCAATAAAAGAGAGAATTAAACACTTTTTTTTAATTAAAATAATCAAGTCAAGGAAAACAGCCTACGTGACAGATAGCTTGTGTAAAAATAATTGACTCATTAATCTTAACCATATGAACATGTTCACATTAGCAGGGTCAGCTGCTGCAAAGGATGCAACCGTAGTTACATATTCACAGAGGTGTGAAGTTGAAGTTAGCCTAATAGCACAAAAACTTTCCTTAGGAGCTCAATGGAGGCTTTAGAAAAGACAGTTATACAGTGCCAAAAGCAGAGAAAGTTTCAGCAGGACTCATAGTATATGGATTATAAATTATTTAGGCAAAGAAATGTCCTTTCATCATGCTAAATAAAGCAGCCAGCACAAAAAATGGATCACTGACTGATGTCTCTAACACTATCTACAAAAACATATCCTTAACCTCAGTGCAAATGTATCTGTTATAACCTTTTTTGGTTATAAGGCAACTGGACCTTTTAAGCTAAATAGCTTTGGAGTTGAATTGGGTTAATGCAAAAGGCTTCACACTTGTTGTAAACACTGATGTGAGCACTTGAGAATGTATAGATACTCAGGAAGAGTTTTCAGCAGCCTGAGTATAGTTACAGAAGAAAAATGAAGTTACACATTTATCATTCTCTTGATTACACATTATACAGTGTAAATCTTTTAAGCCATGTAACCCCATAATGACAGTGATGCCACAGACTTTGCCTTAATGCAACAGTCCAGGGCTTGGTTTGCCAGAACTTCACTTGGCCTCCCTGGAGGTTTGTTCTGGCCCACTAGTAACAGCAACTGCCACACAACCAGGTAATTGTTTGATGTTTTGGTCAGCTCTGAAAGTAAATCTGTTAAAGTAGCTACCACTGTACAGAGATACACATTTGGTAGCTACAACAGTGATAGCAAACAGCTAGCCTACATGGAATGAGAGAGCTGCAGCATGCCTGATGTCAATCCAGAGCGACCAGACAGTAGCAAGGCACTTCAGAGTCCAGGAACAGAGCAACCACAGAGGCCTGGGCTACAGGCAGCTAACCAGTCATTCCCAGTCATGCCCTGGGAGCTGGATAAAAGCAGACTTAGTGGAAATACGGAGAACATCGGACCAGCATCCAAACAAAAGCAAAACACAGCTTATACAATGTAACATGGCCTTGCAGACCCATGAAGGAAGAACAAAGTGTAGAGCATGTTGACAAGCACACAAAATTGGCCACTAGTATAACCTAGGTGGAAAGGACATAAACCACTAACATCAGCTTCATCTTTCCCCCTGGAAATGGCTCAGGATACAGGTGATAGGCCATAGCCCACAGTCCTGGGAGTGAAGCTACCATCAGCTTTAGGACCCAGAGGTGTGGTGCAAGTCTGGGCACGTCAATAAAGGGTAGAGTTTAGGAAGTTTGTGTCTCTATCATTTTAACTGTAAATTATTTGAACTGTAAGGACTGGTATAATGTTAGTAGCATTACAATTGGGCTTCAATTAAACTGTTAAGATTTTAATTAGACTAGCAATGGATTATTGGCTTCGCGTGTAAGGCATGTGCCTTTTTTCTGCAAAAGCATTTTGACTGTAACAAGCTGGCAGGAGTTAAAGCATTTGTTTCAGAGTGCAGGTACATCAGATGGGTAGTGCTTCATACTAGTTATGCTATTCAGTGCATAGACAAGCAGAAGAGGATAGTGTGCCTAACACAAGAGGTTGTTGCACAGCGTGTGCAATATTCTGAGGAATCTTGGTGCTTTCAAACCTGGCATTTCAGAATAGAGCACAGAAGTTGCAGCTTGGCAGCTTGAGGTTACTGTTAACTGGACCCGTGTGGGTCATATTTGCTTGTCTCCTATGTTATTAACCATGAGGTTTCTACACATTAAAGTCAGCTGTTGTGATTACACTGTCTATAATAATATACTATAATAAAATAGGATGCAAATAAGTGTTTGGAGCCCAGCCAGATGCTGTAAATCTCAGCTAAGCTGTGAGGACAGTTCCTTGAAACTATCCAGGCTAAAACAATTGATGGCAGTTGAAGATCTGGGTCAGCATGTTACAGAACAAGGAACTGTCTCCACTTTGATTATTTTGAGAATAATTGTTGAGATAAGCTTATTACCCCTGATCTTCTCAAACATCTGCCTTTTCAGCATCCATGATTGCCATCTCTTAATTCTCTTTCAATTTTTTAGTTCAGAGAGCACGTTAGCTCATTAAAGACTACATTATTTTCTTAATATACTGCAGGGTTTCTCTTGGAATCAATATGGGCTATCAGGTAGCATGTCTTTCATTAGGAACTGTAAGTCAAAAGACAAACCTTAGCTATCCAAGCACATCTCCTCTAAAGCAATGTAAATAGTTACTCTTCTCTTCAAAGTAGTACATATAAAATTGGATTGTAGCTTATGTCTTAATCAATGCAAGTGATCAGGTATTTTCATGCCTCCCCGCTAAAAAATTAATGTACCCATGTGACTAGTGTTGTATGTGACTGTAAACATTTTTTCAAAATAGTAATATATTTCTCATTTCTTATTTAGATGAGGTCTTCAGGAAAATCTTTTAAATGTGGCTTTAAAGATAGGCCTTTTGAAATGCTTATTGGCATACACTCCATGCCCCAAGCCCAGTGGATGAACTGTAAATGTCCAGGCTTTGGACATCACAGAATTTAATCACACCAATTGACAACACCGGATTTCAAAATAATTAACTTGGATCTTTTTTTTTTCTTCCTTCCTTTTCTCATGTCCTCCTTCAAATTAAGAAAAGCAATTTACTTCATCATTTTAAACTATCTACAGTCATTAGACAGATTAATCAATCACCTACATCTTTTTATATGGAAATAAATAAAATTAGCTTTTGAGAAATAAATTGAAAGAAGAGCAAGCCCACAAAACTAATTTGTGGGGATGATGGGACAGTTACAGTTCAAACACAACCATCAAACGCCACAAAAAAGTAAGATTCACTTTTAACTTATATTCAGAAGGAAGAAAAAAAAAAAAAAAAAAGAGGTTTCCAACTGAGTTTAGACCAAAAGGCAGCACATTTGCCAGTGACTGCTAGATCTATGGGTTGAAGACATCTTATCTGATCCAGAAAGAGGTTTCTAAGGTTTTTTTCACTATATTAGGCAGTAACTTAACAGTGCAGACTTTAACCACAATAATTCTGGAAGAAAGAAATACTGCAAGTATACATGAGACTTTTTTAGTATTTGTCTTGAAAGAAGGCATTAAGCAAAGCAAAGCAAAACAAAACAAATTAATGTGAATTAATAATAGTTTTCTTTATCCAGAATGAGTATTTTTATAATACTTCAATCACATTCAGGTTTCCTAAGTTTAGTTCACACATGTTTTAATAGCATTCCATCTTTTGTGTGTGTGCTGCAGTGATCTTCATTTTCTTTTCCAAATTCACATCTAAATACAACCCGTGTCCTCTTTAAAAAGAAACACACAAGCATGTATTTAATCTTATCTTTGAGATGTATCCCTCTGACTTCATCAGCATTCACCCTCTTTCCCAAATGTAGAGCTGTAATTTCTTCCAGTTTTTTATAAGAATAAGCATCCTGAGTTGTTTGGGTTTTTTCCATAAACCCATTTTTCATTGTTAAGAAAATCTGATTTGCACTCAGCACAGACAACTCTAAAATGCCTTTGACTTGCCAAGACACAAGCCTAGTAACCACCCATCCAACCTCTCCTGCCCAGTTCTTACTGTGAGGTGTCTTGCTTCGCAGAAAGTCTTGAACTGGTATGGCATCATTTCCCTTTATTCTTGCATTCTAGAAGTTCTAGGCACACTAGATTGTGGCCGCAGCATAAACGTTAAAACAAAACCTGAAGCTTCAGTTAGTATTCCTGATTCTTCCCTTCTAAAAAGGAAGAATACATTAAAATTATTTTTCCTGAAATACCTGTGGCCTTTGATTCAATCAAAGGCTTTCTAGTTCTTAGGCATTTGTAATAACAACCCCAGAAACTGTTGATGTAATCATAACTCATATTACTATATGAGTAAATACATTTCTTTTTTTTTTAATTCAAGCCACTCTTTTTTCTTCCTTCCAAAAATTATTAGAAAAATTATTATCCCTACATTTAGAAGAGATAGCAATAAGTAAACATACTTGTGCTAAAGTCCTTTTACATTTTCTTCCCATTACATTTTTCATTTTGTATCTTTCTCTTAATACTCCTGCTGACTCCTAAAAACTATATTATCCTCTAAAACAGATATATCTGGAGTCTGAAGAGAAGTAAAGAGAAAGGAAGAAGGGAATGCTCAGTATCTCAGAACAGACCTCTTTTCTCTTCTGACTTTTCATGCCTTTATATAAAAATATGCTGTTACACACAGGAGCACAAAAATTTAATCCTGCCATTTTTTTATAACCATTTCAGACCATCAGCAGAGACACAACAGAACTTGTTAACAGGACTTCAGAACCAAAAAGCCTTGATGCTAACCAAATGCCACATTTGTGTAGGCATGTAAATAAAACTTGGTGAAGCAACTGCATGAGCCAGGGAAAAACTAGAAGGCAAGTTTCCTATAAATTTCTAAAAATGAAAATGATTTTCCATGTAGTTATGTCTCAGAAGCACTTTTCACCTATTTTCTAGCTGCTTCATAGCAGTACTACCTCTTCTATCAATTCTGTGAAAGCCTTTATGAACTCATTCAGAAATAAAACATGAGAGACACTTGATTAAACTATTAGAAGAGAGGTTTAGAACTGATGAAAAAACATAGTATTTACAACAAACAGCAAACCTGCAGTCCCTGTGGCCAAAGAAAGAGGCAGAGATGGGTATATCAGCAGGTTTAGAAGGATGGCAAACTCACTTATGGACAACAGGTTAAAGAACAGAGTAAGGGGAGTAAATAAGGGCATGTTTCATAGCACTTCTGCTGCAGCCACTGAAGATGTGACTACTGTATCAAGATGTTGTGGTCTGGCCCAGGAGGCAGCTAAAACAACCATACAGCTGTTTTCTCACTCTGCCCTTGCCAGGGGGAAAATCAGAGGCAGGTAGGGGGAAGATAAAACTTCTGGGTTAGGGTATAGGTAATTTAATATGGATTATTTAATAAGAGGAAGATATTGATAATTATGATGATGATAATGTTGATGATAAAGAATACACAAAACAAGTGATGCACAGCACAATTGCTCACTACCAGCAGACCACCAATGCCCAGCTAGTTCCCAAGCCATGGTCTAAACCCATGTCCAGCTTCCCCCAAGTCATATACAGACAATGCCATGACATGATAGGGAATATCCCTTTGGCCAGTTTGAGACAGCTGTCCTGGCTGTGTCCTCTCCCAGCTTCTCAAGCACCCACAGTGTCTTCACTGGCAGGGCTGAAAAATCCTTCACTGCTTGGCAACAACTAAAGCCAACATTATTCTCAACTTAAATCCATAACCTAGCACTACAGCAGTTGCTAGGGAAAAAAAATTAACCCTTATCCCAACCTGAAACGGACACAGGCTAAGTGATTTTACTGAAAACCTTTCTTAAAACTTTCCACCTTCTCTTCCCCCTGCTCCAGAGAAAAGGAAGAAAAAATATCAAAAAAAGAGTATCAAAAATAGTGTAGCCAGTAGGTCTAGGGAGGTGATTGTACCTCTGTACTCGACATTGGTGAGGCCACACCTCAAGGACTGTGTCCAGTTCTGGGCTCCTCACCATAAGAAGGACATTGAGGTCCTGGAGTGAGTCCACAGAAGGGCAACCAGGCTGGTGAAGGGGCTGGAGGGCAAATCCTATGAGGAGCAGCTGAGGGAGCTGGGGCTGTTTAGCCCAGAGAAGAGAAATCCGAGAGGAGACCTTATCACCATCTGAAGGGAAGTTGTAGAGAGGTGGGAGATGGTCTCTTCAGCCAAGTGACAGGAGATAGGACAAGGGGAAATGGCACAAAGCTGAGCCAGGGCAGGTTCAGATTAGATGTTAGGAAAAAATTTTTTACTGGAGGAGTTTTCAGGGCCTGGAACAGGCTGCCCAGGGAGGGGGTTGAGTCCCCATCCTTGGATGTATTTAAAAAAAGGGTAGTTTAGGTATTAGGCATATGGTTTAGCATAGGATGAGATTGGTTGGACTTGATTCTCTAAGGTCTTTTCCAACCTTGTGATTCTATGGGGAAAAATAAAGGAAAGAATAATTTAGAATAAAATTCTAAATTTATAATTTAGGCAACGGCAGACCTGCTAGTCTGACCTCAAGGAGACCAAATATTTAGATAGTCTTTTGAATAATATTTCTATTCTTTAGAGCAATGAGACAGCTCTAAAAATTGTGGGAAAAGGCTACATGTCTTCTTTGAAATGGTTGTTGACCTCTTAATGAAGATTATGTAGCACCTTTTCTTACAGGACCAGAAGGCTGTACCAGATGACCCCAAAAAGATTTTCAACAGGGTAAGCAACACTTTTGACAAGTCTTTCAATTGAAAGAGTTATATATTGTGATTAAATATCACAGAATCACAGCGTTGTAGGGGTTGGAAGGGACCTCGAGATATCATCAGGTCCACCCCCCCCGCCAAAGCAGGCTCCCTAGCTCATACTGCACAGATAGGCGTCCAGACGAGTCTTGAATATCTCCAGAGTTTCCTTGTTGTCCTCTCATGTTTTTTCTACTTTGAGGACCCCTCTGCTCTTCTAGAGAGTAACATAGACATCTGTATTCAGCAATGTTTCTGCAACACATTCAACATTAAGCAAATCCTTAGATCCACTGAAGTCAAAATAGCATAAACTCTCACATGGGCACACATATTTTCCAGGCTTAAGGCCACAGTTTTCATTGCTTTTAACTGCATTAGTAAAAGCAAACTAAGAGTTTAGTCTGAAAGTCAATACACTGTTCTAAAAGATTACTTTAAACCTCTGACATACAACAGATTGCAACAAAGGGAAATGAGAGAACAACTAGTCCTTGTTGTCAGCACTTCTCGCAAAGAGGGACCCCTCCCATAAACATTCACCCTAACAAAATCACTTAAAATTAGGGTAGATTACTTTAGCAGCAGAGATCTGGGCTATTGTGGGCTGAAACTGCTAAATTGAAAGCACTGCTAACCCATGGAAAAAGAAAAGCAAAATAAGAGAGTTTACTCACTGAAGATTATGTACAGATAGAGCCTACATACCTTATCAACTGGATAAACAAAATGCAGATTTTAATTTTTTTTCTCCTTTGGGAAAGTAAAAACACGGGCATTTAATATGCTGCCATTAGTGGTAATTTAGGCCTGGTTGGAGGCCAGACGCCCACCAAAGTCGGTCTATCACTCCCCTTTTTAGTTGGACAGGGGAGAAAAGATATATTGAGAGGCTTAGGAGTCAAGATAAGGACAGGCATGGGCTGCGGGTTTTGGCACAGGGAGAGATCATCCTGTAATCAACAACATGGGCAAAACAGACTCAACAGAGTGAAAGAAAGAAAATGATGTAATTTATTACATTACACACACAGTAAAACCAGAGTCAGATAATAATAAGTGCAACCAGATCTAAAGCACCTTCCTCCACCCCTCCATTCTAAGCAGACTTCCCTTTAGTCACGATTTTGATCCCTTCTTCCCCTCCATTGTGGCACAGGGCGGGGGGCAGCCTTGGTGTCTGCACAGCTTGTTACATTTTTTCACTCTTTTCTCCAGTGGCAAAACGCAGCTGCTTGCAGGTCTTTTTCTCCTATATGTGATTCACAGAGGTGCTGTGACCATCGCCGATTGGCTCAGCCTTAGTCAGCAGCAACTCTGGCTTTGAATTGGCCAAGGTTTACTTTTGGGGCCTGCAGAGAGCTTTTAGCTGCTTTTGCAGCAGCCATCTTTGCAGCCCCCTATTCTCTAACAGCACCCAGCTATGCAAGACTGCGACACTGTTCTTTGTTGAACCTATGGAGTTAGATGTGGTGATACCTCTAAAGGAAAAAAATACTTTTGTCATTAATGACTACGTTCAGATGCCAAATAGCATGTATGTTCCCTTGAGTAAAGAGTCATTTCAATAGTGCTGGGCCTGCACTATGGTTGAACTCTGATCGCAGAGGGAAAATTCAGCCGTACACTGCCAGGCTATATCTACATAACAAACACTGAAGCTGCAGCAAGCACACTCAAATGGGGTTCTTAAGCAAAGATCTTGGGTACTGTTTGCAACTCAGCTGTGCCAACAAAGACTACTGTGGATGCTACAGAATCCACCTTAGAAGCTGATGAAATGGTGTTTACAAGCCAAACACATAAAAGTGCTCAGAACATTTTGCTAAGGGTGGCAGGCTCCAAGGAGCAGTAATCAACGAGATCACTGTCCCCAAATTGAAGGCAGAGCAGTATCCTTTACTTACACTCTGCTTAGTGCTGCAGGGAGTGTCAGGACTGAGCCAACAAGTATCACCACACCTAACATGGCCTGCACATCTCCTGAAATCCTTTTTGGGGCACAGTCCAAGAAGATCTATCAAAATGCAACATCTTAACTTTGTCATTAGATGTAAACAACTCCTGGCCACCAATACTGGTGATTTTGTATAAAGCCTTAAATAAAAACCTCTAATTCAATTTTTCAAACCCAGTACCAGCTTTCTGGAGATGGATGAAGCCATAAAAATTGCATTTATCATCAACTAAACTTTCAAATTCAAGGAATAGTTTTTGTTTCCAAAATGAAATGAGGAATTAATTGTACCTAGGAGGTTGGTAGCTGGTTTTAATTCCAGCAAGTGCTTTGCTATGGACATATGAAGAAACACCAGCAGAGAAAACTACTGATGTCTCTCAGTGGTTCCTTAAATTCCTAGAAAAGCTGGAAGTTAAATGACTTTGCTTACAATATCTCATGTACGCTTAATTTTGTGGGTTAGTATGTGCCTGATTAAGCAAAAGAAATTGTTATCTTCACTTACACTTGTCATTATAAATGCAAAGGTAAAAAGCAGTCTCTTAAATAACATTGAAATGTTTAAACTCAATGATTGGGTTAAAGAGAAATGGGAGTGTGTGTGGGGAGAAGTGACTGTTACCTAGACAGTGATTTATGCAGATTTCCTAACTGGTCTACAAAGAGTACTCTCAAAGTGGGAATTACTTGTACAGATATTCAGCTCGCAATGAACACACTAGGCATTGACACCCATGGTGAATAACAACTAATATGATCTTATTTCAAATCAGAAATATTTTTCTGAAATGACTTCCAATTGTTCCCACTTACCACACTTCACATGACATCTCAGACCATCCTCCAAGCACGTAAACTAGATTTTTTCTGGATGAAAACAAACTAGAAGAGGGGCCACATGATCTCATCTACCATGAATTTGATTATTTAATGTCAAGGCAACTTGCTTCACATTTAATTTTTGTCAATCCCTTCATTTTATCAATTTAATTTTAAATATGTATTTGGTTTAATAACAAACATTTGAACAATATTTTTCAGAAGATTTTTGTCAACTATAAGAGTTCCAAACTTGCAGAAACTTTAGGACATAGGAAATCTGCTCAAATTTGCTGAATAAACAAGAAACATCTCTCCCATAATGCATTCCCATGTCAAGTCACTGTCAGAGCTTGCAGGAGAACTGGCTGATATATTTATTATAGTTTTTTCAAATGGCAATCTGAACTTCCTACAACATTTGAAGGTCTGGGTTGGATACTACACATCAATCTGAAACTGACTAGTACTTCATGATATTCCTTCCGGTTACTGTCTGATCACAGATAACTGGGCTTTAATGCTGTTATTATTCTTACAGTGACCATGTGTCCTGACATTATTCCAGCTTGGATAAAAATAATGCATTCCACATACTCAATCTGCTAATGTGGGGCTGAGGTTTGCTGGAACCTTCTTACTCTCAATTCTTCTTCCCACCGTGTTCATTGCTCCATGCCTGCTGCTCTTTGGTCTTCATTGGAAATACTACAATGAATGCTTGAAGCCAATTGGCCCAAACATGAGGTCAATATCAACTCTTCCTGAAATAGTTAAATGGGGCTTTGACTACTGGAGTACAAGACTTCTTTACCAAAGGACTACTGGCTGAAGGACTTCATGGTTTACAGCTCAAAACCCCAAAGATATCCTAGCTACAAATCTCAGGTGGCTTGGCTTGGCTCAATTTAGATATAAGGCAGATTACAATGTAGAGGTGGTCCCAGCTGGCAGCCACTTCCATTGATAACAGAAATCAAGAATGGACTTTGCCGAGTTCAAGACAGAGCCATATTCTACCTATAGCCCAATTTCTTATCTTTTTATGTGTTTCTGCACTTTACCTTTGCCAGCACTTCCAATGCCCAAAACCTACCAGTTCACTGTCCTCGTAAGCCTCTGTTCCAGATGGGTCTCTGGTGACCTTGTGTGCAACCATTTCAGAAGGGGCAACAGACATGAGCCCGCTTCTGACGTGCTAAGGAACTGTGCAAACACCTGAGCCGCCAGGAAGGCTCGAGGTGCAGCTTCAGCAGCAGAGCATGTGAAAAGAGCAGCTGCTTATTCAGCAGCAGCTGCAGAAGTAATAGATATGGAAGGAGCCAGTCAAGCTGCAAAAGAAGCTTCTGTTGTTTTAGCAGAAATCTGCAAGCTTATCTGTTCTTGTTTAGTGAGATACATGAGTAGTGGTATGGAAAAAGAATATAGAGGGCATGGGAAAGAAATCACTTGAAAATCTCAAGATGTATTCCATGGCTATGTAATTTAAAAACCCTAATCTTTTTAAAGCTTACTCCTAAATGAAGAGTACAGACTATTTTTCCCTTTCTGAGCTGAGTAAACATAATGCTCTACAGTAAGAGTTACTGTTGTGGATTAGCCTCAGCAGCTAAAACATATAGCTGTTTGCTCGCTCCTCTCCCTCCACTGCCCCAGTGAGATAAAGGAGGGAACCAAAAAGAAAAGGAAAAAAACATGTAAAAAACTCATGGGCTGAGATAAAGGCAGTTTAACAGGTCAGAAAAGTAGTAGTAGTAATAATAATAATAATAATAATAATAATAATAATAATAATAATAATAATACAAATTATGCACAGCCCAATTACTCACCATGTAACAATAATGTGCAGTTAGTTCTCGAGCCATACCACCTCCCCGCCCACCCCCCAATTATATACAGAGCATGACATGTGGTATAGATTATCCTTTTGGCCAGTTTGGGCCAGGTGTCCTGACTGTGTCCTCTCTCAGCTTCTCAGGACCCCTCAGTGTCCTTACTGGCAGGGCAGTACAAGACACTGAAAAGTCCTTGACTGCTTGGCAACAATTAAAACATCAGTGTGTTACCAACATTATTCTCATCCTAAATCTAAACCACAGTACTATAGCAGCTGCTAGGAAATTTAACTCCAATCCCAACCTGAACCAGGTCACAGGGCTAAGGGTTTTTATTGAAAACCTTTCCAGATTCTCTTCCCCCTGCTCCAGAGAAATGAAAAATTAAAAAAAAAAAAATTAATGGAGGGATAATTCAGACAACAGTAGAGGCCTCAAGGAGGCTTGAAGGAGGCCAAATATTTAGCTCATCTTTTGAAGAATATTTCTGTTCTTCAGGAAAAGAAGGATAGTTACATACACTATCCAGGAAGGTAAGACAATTTTAAAGAAGGCATTTTCAGACATGTTCTTCCTCTTCCTATGTCCAACCCCCACCTCCCAGTAAATCCAGTAATTTGAATAGTTTGGAAGATTTATTGATGATCTCTATGGAACAAATTTGGAACTGTTATCTTTCAGTTCCTTAAGAATATATCAATTTATTAAAAAAAACCAAAAAAACCAACAATAACTCAGCAAACAAGAAAAAATGCAGTTTGATATTATAAGAAAATTCATCATTCCAATAGCTGTTCTGATGCTGTTTCCCCTTTCAGTCCAGTTTTTTTAGGAAACAAATTCAAAGCCAGATGATAATGTTAGCAGGAGATCACAAAATCACAGAGTTGTAGGGGTTGGAAGGGACCTCAAGAGATCATCGGGTCCCAGCCCCCTGCCAAAGCAGGCTCCCTAGCTCATACTACACAGATAGGCATCCAGATGAGTCTTGAATATCTCCAGATAAGGAGACTCCACCACCTCCCTGGGCAGCCTGTCCCAGGGCTCTGTCACCCTCACTGAGAAAAAGTTCCTCCGCATGTTGGTGCGGAACTTCCTGTGCTCCAATTTGCAGCCATTGCCCTTTGTCCTGTCTCCACAGACCACTGAAAAGGGGCTGGCCAATTCCCCCTGCACCCCATAGTTAAGGTATTTATAAACATTGATTAGGTCCCCCCTCAGTCTTCTTTTCTCCAGGCTGAACAGCCCCAGCTCTCTCAGCTTTTCCTCATAGGACAGATGTTCCAGGCCCTTAATCATCTTCATAGCCCTTCTCTGGACTCTCTCCAGAAGGTCCCTGTCTTTTTTATACCAGGGAGCCCAGAACTGGACACAATACTCCAGGTGGGGCCTGACCAGGGCAGAGTAGAGGGGGAGGATCACCTCCTTCGATCTGCTGGCCACACTCCTCCTGATGCACCCCAGGATCCCATTGGCTCTCTTGGCCACCAGGGCACACTGCTGACTCATAGCCAACCTATCATCAACCAGGACACCCAGGTCCTTCTCCACACAGCTCTTCTCCAGCAGGTCATCCCCCAGCCTGTACTGATGCATGCGGTTGTTCCTCCCCAGGTGCAAGACTCTGCCCTTGCTTTTGTTGAATTTCATCTGGTTTCTCCCTGCCCAGCTCTCCAGCCTGTCCAGGTCTCACTGGATTGCAGCGCAGTGTTCCTGCATGTCAGCCACCCCTCCCAGCTTTGTATCATCAGCGTACTTGCTGAGGGTGGATGTTATTTCCTCATCAAGGTCGTAAATGAAGATATTGAACAGGACTGGACCCAACACCGAGCCCTGGGGAACACCGCTAGTCACAGGCCTCCAGTCAGATTCTGCTCCACTGATCACGGCCCTCTGAGCCCAGTCCAACAGCCAGTTCTCGATCCACCTCACTGTCCACTCGTCTATCCCATGCTCTCTCAGCTTTGTTATCAGGATGTTGTGGGAGACACTATCGAAAGCCTTGCTGAAGTTAAGGAAGATGACATCCACTGCTCTCCCTCCACCCACCCAGCCAGTGATGAGATCATAGAAGGCTATGAGATTGGTGGAGCACAATCTTCCCTTAGTGAATCCATGCTGACTACTCCTCATGACCTTCTTCTCTTCCAGTTGCTTGGAGATGGCATCCAAAACAAGCTGTTCCATCACCTTTCCAGGGACAGAAGTGAGGCTGACTGGCCTACAGTTGCTAGGATCCTCCTTCTTTTTAAAGACTGGAGTGATATTGGCTATTCTCCAATCCTCAGGCACTTCTCCTGTTCGCCATGACCTATCAAAGATGATAGAGAGCAGCTCCGCAATCACTTCCACCAGCTCCCTCAGCACACATGTATGCATCCCATCTGGGCCCATGGATTTGTGTGCATTAATCCCTTTGAGACACTCCTGGACCTCCCCTACCTCAAACAAAGGGAAGCTCTTCGTTCCCCAAACACTCCTACTTTCATCAAGGATCTGTGGGTCCCGAGGGGCCTTTGGAGTGAAGACCGAGGCAAAGAAGGCATTTAGTATCTCCACCTTCTCATCATCCCCCGTTACCAGGACACCTGCCTTATTCAGCAAGGGACCTACATTATCCGTGGTCATCCTCTTACTATTCACATACCTGAAAAAACTCTTTTTATTGCCCTTTATGTCCCTTGCCAGTTTCTTTTCCAGGTTGGCTTTAGCCTTCCTAGTCACATCCCTACAGGCCCTCACAACATCCCTATATTCTTCCCAGGTGCTCAGACCCTGTTTCCACAGTTCATAAACCTTTTGCTTCCCTTTGAATTTACTCATGAGCTCCCTGCTCATCCATGCAGGTCTTCTACCTCTCTTTCCCGATTTCTTACTCAAAGGGATGCACCTGTCCTGTGCTTGGAAGAAGTGCTGTTGAAATGTTACCCAGCTCTCACAGGCCCCCTTTCCTTCTAACAGCATAGCTCACAGGATACCTCCTAATAGGTTGCGGAGATCAAAGTTAGCTCTTCCAAAATTCAGGGTCGCTATCCTGCTTTTTGGCTTGCTTCTTCCACCCAGGATTTTGAACTCTATCATTTCGTGGTCACTTTGTCCTAAGCTGCCCCCGACCTTCACATCCCTAACAAGCCCATCCTTGTTAGTAAGAACAAGGTCCAGCACCCGCCCTCCCCTCGTAGGTTCCTGCACCATCTGTAGCAGGAAATTGTCTTCTACACATTGCAGAAATTGTCTGCATATGACTGGCCGTATTGCTTGCCCAGCAAATATCTGGGTAATTGAAGTCCCCCATAAGGACAAGCGCCTGGGATCTCGAGGCTATTTCTAGTTGCTTATAGAAAGCACTACCAGCTCGCTCCTCTTGATCAGGGGGTCTATAGTACACACCCACAACAGTGTCACTTATACTAGCGTGACCCTTGATTCTTACCCACAAGCACTCGACTGATGGTTCATCCTTCCCCAGGTGGAGCTCAATACATTCCAGCTGCTTTCTGACATAAAGAGCAACTCCTCCACCTCACCTCCCTAGCCTGTCTTTCCTGAAAAGCCCATAGCCATCCATGAGAGCGTGCCAGTCATCCAAGCTGTCCCACCACGTCTCCATGACTGCAATGAGATCGTGGCCGTGCAACTGCACGAAGATCTCTAATTCTTCCTGTTTGTTTCCCATGCTACATGCATTTGTATAAAGGCATTTTAATGGGGCAGCAGATGCACACTGAGATTTCCGACAGGGGAAGGACAATTGCGGCTCCACTGAGGAGTCCTCAGGGCAATCCACAGAATTTTCCCTGCTGTCACATAGAACAACATCCCCAAGTCTGTCACTGTACTGCTGGCATTTACCTTCTTCCACTGTCAACTCGTCAACTGATTTTACATCAGTTTATATATTGGGTTTTTAAAAATTGTTATTGTTATTCTTATTATCTTTATAAACAAAGTTGTGCCCACTGAGATAGATTAATGTGCAATCTTGGTTTAAGGATATTTGTAGATTATACTGTTGTAGACTTTAACTACAAATGAATAATTCAAATCACTAATTTACCCAAACATGCAGTCAAATCAAAATCCACAAATAAATTTTCCTCATTCCCTCAGTAGCCTGTTTATTTTATTCTTTACTTCTTGTTGAGGCAGTTTTTCCTTAAAGTCAAAAGATATTTATGTATTAGTCATATTACAATGTGTTCAAGTTAACCAAACAACACAAACTCACATGTCAGTAATACAGGAGAAAATGAAATCTGTTGGGTTCCTAGTAGCAAATTAGAGTATAAGGATATCATCCAAATTTATCACCATGACTGGGGAAAAAGCAGATGACCAAGCACAGCCAGGATACACCAAGGGCAACATTTTCATATGTGGAAGGGCAATTTAATTTTTCTTTCCTTCTTTTGAATTGCAAGCATAGATATATTTGCACAAAAATACGTGGACATTTTAAAACAATAAATTAAGCATGCAATTTATATGAAAACAATTTATTGTAGGACATTATCTAGGCATCCAAAATGCACATACAATTTCCATGCCTACTAATTTGTAGACATCATTTATTTTGATTGTGCAATTAGGAAAGTAGATTAATTAATTTCTGTCTTCCTACAAGAAGCAAGGCAAATGCAGCAGCCAAGATGTCAAAGCTATCAAGAAACAAGAAAAAGCAGCACACAACACCAAAGAGAAAAGCTCCAGGCTAACAAAGCTTCTACATACCAAAATAGAGAAAAAAAGAATCCTGAATTTAGGGACCAAAATCTAAGCTAAAATGTGTCACTTCAAGTCTCACCTTGGGAGAAAATACAGTCAATGCCAAATCTTAGAACCATGCATGCAAAGGGGGAAAGATCATTTAGTTCAGAACAACCTAATGGTCTCACTGCTTCAGAAAAGTTTTATGTGATTCTCATTAGAGCTTATTGGAACGTTTACAGCTAAATACATTTTCATTAAATTAAGTATTTCACAGAAGCTGGGACGTTTTACAGAGACATATTGATTTCAATGCAGTTTTCGGCTAAAGAAAAAAAAGGTGTGAGAGACCACCAAAATTAAAACCACAACCTTTTCAGTCAAAAGATTACCTTTTTAGCACAGCACCATATAGAAAGAAAAAACATCTAAAAGTGCTAGTTTAGCCCCAGTGCATAAATTAAAACTAACTGGAAGCACTGGAAAGTTGCTGAAAACTAAGTAGTCATCCTTCTACCCACTCTGAACGCCTCCCTTGATTCTTTTCCCTGCCATGAAAACTTTTCATTCCAGCTTAAGCTGAACACCTATACTCAGCCGCATTGCTGAAAGTTTCTTAGTTGTTATTTTGAACTCCCTGTTTATGGACCTGCTGCAAGGACTTTGTCAGTCCCATGAGCTGTAGGGAAACATATGTACATGAAGTGCACAGTCAGTTTTAGAAAAGCTTATCATGTTGTCCAAAATATGTAGATAAAGTGTGAATAAGTACAAACTACATGTCCTCCTAAAATATGTGATTTCTTCAAATAGAAAAGATTCAGTCATGTGCTTTGACAAGGCTATTATTGACTTTCACAAGTTCATGCACATATTTCAGTCAACAGTATCCGAACTGTGAACCATATGTCACAGTTTCAACAATCATAGTTTGTATAGTAAAGATTCAGAGGGGATAAACAATGTTGTGAAACTCTTGAAGATTAATATCTTTAAGAAAATATCCTCAATTATGATTCAGTGTGAGATGATGATCCCTGCACAGACTCGTTCTATAAGAGCTGAAAAACAACCAGCTTCCAACTCCTTCCCTTCCAGCTCCTTCTATCAAAGCAATTCTCTTTCATACTTCTCTCTTAACTGTTCTGCCAGTGCTTCCTGCATCATAATCCCTCATAGCCATTGGAGGCTGAATACATCCTCTCTTAAACACAGGGATGACTACCTGTGCATGATTGTGTCGGTGGGCCATCCTGAAGCCTACCAAAAGAGATGCCTCTGAGCCTGATGCCCAGTAGTGTATGTTGTTTCGGTTATAACACTATAGCTATATAAACTGTTTTTATTAATGACATTATTTCTATCTTGAAAATCCTGTGTTGAGATATAAAAATCACATCTGAAACAGATTATACTGTTTTTAAAGAGGGTAATCTTTGCAGGTGCTTGTTTACTCATGACAAGGATTAAATATCTTCTCATTAAAACTTCCATTCAAGTCACCTAAAGAGGAATTTCCAGCTTATTACAGTGTGATAAAAGTACCCAAAACTGCAACTGTAAGACATTTAATTCTTTTTTGAAAAATAGACATAGAACATGAAACATTGGGTTAAAGGTCTTCTAGTCCATACTCTTCCTCCAAAAAGAAGCAGTTCATAGCAGGAGGTGGCTCAAGTGCCTCAGATGTCACCTGTTTGCAGCCCTCTGAAACAAAAGGTCACACTTTCTGGCTTTAACCACAGGGGAAGGGAGCATAAACTATTCCATTAGATTTCTAAACAGATTGTTTCTTGTACACCTCACTTCTTTGTGTTGAGAGAGTTATACAAGATATAGTAGGCCCCAAGTTTTATGGATTTACTGTGTTTGTAAGATGTCATGTTTCACTACTTTAATTTGTTCTGTACAACACAAAAGTCTGTGGGGAAAAGTACATTTCTTTAAAGCATTTTGTATGAGTCTGAGAGGGATGTTTTGTATGTCTTCAAATTGGTAAAGTTAGAGATAGTGCTTACCATGAACTTCTGTGCATTTAAGTTTATAACTTGAGTTCTTACAGTTCTATATGGTGGCTTTAGTGCATGTAATGCCATCTCCAAGAAGGAAAGGCTCCATCACACATAACGATTACTTACAGTCTGATTTTGACATTAAATTTTCTAGCATGGAAAAAAATCTTACAAAAGAAATGGAATTTTGCTGATTTGTATGTCATTACGGATAATTGAAATGTGTGTGTCAGTATAAAACTTGCCTATTCATGACTCATCAAACAGTTCATCTTCCTGATCACTAAGCAGGAGATAAACAGACTTCAGGATCTTTGGAAGTACCTGGGACAGATTTTGACGTACACTGTGATTCAGTGAATCACATATGTTTAACATATGGAGGACCGATCTCCTGTGTGCCCAGCGCTGCAATAAAGGATACCTGCTTAACAATCACCAAAGCTACTGAATTTTGATTCTGGCTTTTTGAGGTTTCAACTGCCTTGGACTGCCTATACAGATTTAGGATATTTAGGAGTACACAGGGAAACACAGATGGCTCAGAGCTTCTCTGGCTGCCCCACCTGGGCTGACCAAATATGAGGCAGCCTGAGTTCAAAGTTCTGTCTCTGCATTAACTTTATACTGTAATCAGACCAATTCAGCCTGTTCTGAGCAGGTCTTACTGGCTGCCCAGCAGGGAACTTCTTCAGTGTGATATAACTTCCAAATCAGAGATGTCTCAGATGTGGCTAGTTCAGAAGTGGGCAATGCATCTGCCTGCACACACCCTCACAGGCACAGTTTTCTATGCACTATCTCAGTTGAAATGAGCTGCATGCCTAGTTATTACAAGTCAGAAGACAGACCTCCTCTGAATATGCTTTAGTACAAGCACATGTCTTTTTATTGGAAATATTACTATCATGCAAGTAATTCTGTTCAATATGACCGGCACTTCTGAAAGCCCTAATGAAAATTGCATAGTCCTCAGCAGTGGCACTTTCTCTTTCCTGTATGTAGTAGAACAGCTTCTTTTCCAGAACTGACCCTGTTTGCTGACTAAATACTAAAAACCACATTGCTTGGAAAATTTGATCTTTACAGGAAGATTCAATACCCACAACAGGACATTTCATCTGAAGAGCTAGGCATTTGGCAGCACATAGACTTTGCAAGGATTTCTTTGCCTTCAGCTGTTGGCTGGGTCTTGACAGGTGTTTAAGAGCACACAGTGATCCAAAAATAAACATACACCCCATATTCCTATAAAATTGAAGGGGTTACTGACACAGAAAGAACGGAGTGATTTAAAATGGCATGTGGCCAAGGTGGTAGCTTTGCCATCTCTACATTAAATACTTCCAAGGGATTTTAATGACTAATGGTAGGAAGGTTTGGGGTTTGTGGCCATTGTGTATGGCACAGTACAGCACTACCCTACTCCTTACTTAGTGACCAGGTTTGAATTCAGTGCTGGCCAAAAGAGAAAGCTGCAAATTACCAAATGAAACTTTGCAGTGCTTTGGCAATAAGTGAGCTTTTTAAGACTACAGCATGAGTTAATTGTCTAATTTCAAGCATCTAGGGGAGAGACTTGCAGACTCACACTCTTCTTCTAAAAGTATCTAATCCTATGAACTGCCTCTAGGCCTGTCTCAGTGGAAACTATCAGTGAAGTTGCTCTGTTCTTTTCTGTACTCGTCGTCTCCACCTATCAATGCAATGAAGATGTGGCTCTGCAAAAGAAACACAGGACAAATAATGCAAAGAAAAAGAATCAGTTTTCTTCCTGCTCCTTGCAAATTTCACACAGTCATTCAGGTGTTCAGAATACAGATTTCAAGTTAATTCCAGCTCCACGGATTTAATCTTAGTGCTTATAACAGATCACAGCTGAAGACTTGGCTAGCTACCGATGCCATTCCTGTGCATCTTCATGATACTGTATCACACCTTGGATTTTCAGATTAGATTTTGCAGCTGATTCTTAGTAATATCCAACAGCAGAAAGCAAAACACTCCTCCTTTTCTTGTGAAACATGTAGCTGATTCCTTAATGCCCATAATTCTTTGTGGTACAAACATTCCTCGATGCAATTAACTTGGAGTTTCCTCGCCTACATGCTGACAAGACCTAACACTCAAACTGCAGAAAAACTGGAAAAAAACTGAATTGAAGAAAGGAATACTTGAGAACAAATATCACAATTGGACTTCAAAACTGAAATACATGTGGCATAAATTAAAATATCAGAGTTGATATTCCAGCTCATGCACACAAGCGAGGTAAAAAGATACTGCAGAAGTGTTCAACAAAAAGAAAATCCATGTTCATATTTAAACAGAGACAAGTTGTCAACAAGGAAAAATTTGCAAATTTCAGTGCAGAGAAAAAGTGGTCATGTCTTTCTGACAACGAAAAAAAGAAGGAGGGGTGGAGGTGAATAAATATAAGAAGCAGAAAATTTAGCATAGCACAACCATGAAAATTAATGCTGGAAGGAAATGGAGGGACAAAAGGATCTAAAGAAATACTGATAAGGCTCAAGAAGTTTTATAATAAGGTACATGGAGGAGGAGAAAATGAGGGGAAGAACTGTAATATAGAGAGAGCTAAGCTGGCAAATCCTACATCTTTTGTATGCCACAAGATCCAGGAACACATCCTTTACGATTCCCCACAACCTTAGCAAAGCAATGTCAAATGACAGTCATTATATATCATTGAAGAACAGTGATATTAAAAGACATACATAGACAGAAAAGCAATCTGTAAGAAACTACATGGGTTTTCAACATGAAAGGAATTATTTGTACTATCTTTTGTACATAACACGTGGTAATTTCACAGGGAAAAACGTAACTGAGAAAATTGTACCTTAAGTTGTTCATTTGCTATGAATCTAAAGTTGGTGTGGAAGAAGAATGAATTGTGAGCTTGTTCCCCACAGTATGTTATCTAAAACCAGAGTAATGTGACAGTTATTCAGGGCTAACAGAAAGGAAGTCTCTTTTCCAATGCTGCAGAGCAACAAGGGAATGAGCCAAGGTGGGTTCTGCAGCTCCAGCAAATGGAAGGCGAGGTTTAGTTTCTCTACCAGCATGGGACCAGTTTGACTGACATGGGTAATTTAGTGCCATCCATTGGTGAACAAGAAATATTTTACACCAAGAGTTGTCCTTGTGTTTTCTGAAGACAGAGGTCTCCCTTGTGATCCAAACCTTCTCTGTGTGTCATCTGTACTAAGCTGAAAACATTTACTGCAAAAGAAATAAGGTATTTGGCATCAAGGTGTTCTTGCTGCGGGTGGGAGCAGGATGGTATATTTTTTCTTCTATAAAGTCTAAAAATAATAAACTCCTAATGAACTTTATTAAGTATAAGTCTTCTGTGTTTCATTATGTTTATAAATACTAGTTCCCTAATTATGAATTAATGATTACCACTATATTCAAAGTCAAAACTGTTCTGCAGTTCTGGAGATGGATGGGGGAAAGTTATAAATCACAGGCAACTGATTGATGATACTGCTTTTCTATGGAGAGTGGAAGGAAGTAAACATTATCTGGAGTCTTTATAGTAGAAAATCTCAAAAGTCTTTTTCTACTGTAATGCAGAAGTGCATCACAATCTCAACTGTGAAAATACATAGCTGGACACTCAGCACACTATCTTGTTCAATTGTAAGGAAGAGAGCAAGTTCAGTGAGGCATTTTGCCGGTCAGTATTGGAGAACTGCTTTAGAATAGCAGAAAAACATGTGCAAGAAGAGCACTTTATGCCTTTTATACACTTTTACAGGAAAATAAAACATGAATGCAGTCGGGCCAGAGATAGAAGGCTTGGAGAGTGGATATGGGCCTCAGAAAATGCAACTTCACAGCCTTATGTATTTGCACGATTTTCTTTCATACTTTTTATTAGACAGGAACAAAATCCGGTTTCCTCAGATGGACTCAGATACAAATTCATTCAATTCATTAAATTCCACTGCATTGTAGGGAAAAAAAACACATTGCTTTATTGCATGAATTTTTTTCCAACATGGAGTAATGGAAATATTACTAACATACTCAAAAATAGTGAAATTGCTTTTCTACAAGAAAGAATATAGTTTGTCTTACATAATATATTTATTTATTTATAATATATTATTATTAGAATTTAAGCATGGGAATTATGGCCCATGATCAATAACTAGTTAATGGTACACTTCTGTGATTAAAATGGATAGTGCTAGGCACATCTATTCAGCTTATAATTGATGCTGCCCACATACAGCTTTCCATACAGCCTTTCTTGCCTATTTTTCATCACTCTGCTATTCAGTTTCTTGCATATATTATCATGTTCATGCATGGAAACAGGCTCAGCTGCTTTGAAGGCTCCTAAGAACATTTTCAAACTACCTCAAAATGGTAGCATTTCAAAACATTACCAAAATGTCTGAAAAGAGGCATTTATGTTGGTTTTTTATTAACTGTTTCCTTTGTGTTTTATTGTACAGTATCCTAGCATAGTAATAAAGGCGATCATGATGGCTACAGTAATTCAGAATATGAGTGACTCACCAAAATTCTGCATTTCATTTTTTCCATTGTGTTCTCATTTTATAAATGGGAAATTAGCTTATCCGAAACCATGAAAAAAATGTGTGGCAGAACCAAGAACTGAACCCATTGACTGTTCCTTCCTCTGACTCATTGTAATGTTATTGAATTCCTCTACATTGATATCTCTGTTAGAATTCACAAGCCTGGAAATCAACTAGAAAGGCCCATGCTACACAGCCTAGTCCTTTCTCTCCTTCCTGTCTGTGATTTGGGTAAGTTACTTACTGGATCAAGTCTTTACTGTAGAAAGTCAGGTATCATCTCTCTAACAGATATCTAAAGAACTCCTTTGAGTCTCAGCACTACTTTAATTTTCTTTCTCTGTTTATAAGTTATTAGGTTTGGGGCTTAAGTTCATTTAAAAAACCTATAAAGCCTTCCAATATGAACAATATCAAAGGAACACAACTAGCATTTGTATTTTTTTATTTTGGTCATATCTTTCATTCATACATAAAGTCCCCAGGGTTTTCTCAATGTCAGTTTTTAAGCAAATGTGTAAATCCAAAAGAAATAATTTTCTTGGTTATTTCCTTGAGAAATCATGACTCATCACTTCCTTAGCAATGTACACCAGAGATTGCAACACAGCAGAATTAGGTTAGCTTGGTAGACAGCTGAACAGTGAAGCAGACAAGATAGATCTTAACAGGGCTAGGCTGGAGAATAAAGGACCTGGTCACACAAAAATGAATTGTTTCATCTGTTTAAGCTCAATTGCAGTAAGGAGCCATGACATAAACTGTAGCAACTGCGACCTTCATCCTCAGACATGACACTCTCAAATAATAAACTGTTCCCTCTTTTCAGGAGGAGACAGTTGCAGTGCCATGATAATAGTTTCTCCACACTTATCAACGAAAAAATAAACCACACTGACTTATTCTTATGTACTCCTGTACATCACAGCTACATACAGAAATTTCGCCTTCCATCATCCATACTGTCATCCACACTCAAAACAATTTGAAGAAAATCAGCTGAGAAGAAAACAATAGAGGTTTGTCTTACTCTTTGTCTTCACCTGAAGGACAGTCCTTTCCTGAACAAGAAGATGGATGTTTGAGCTAGTGGAGAAACTACATTTTGAATACGCATCATGTCTTGAAATAGAGATTATGTAAATTCATTAATGGAAATCTCCTAGCTTCAGAGTCCTGATAGAAAAGTTTGACATATGTTTTCTAGGAACATATGAGTATTCAGTTTTGTCTTCCAAGGTTATTCACATTGGGAAGAAAGACAGTAGTGGGGAAATAGCAGAGGAGGTTAATTTCTTTTCTTTTTTTTAATTACACAGTCCACAATGAATACAGAAATTCAGCCTAGTTTAGGATAAAAATCATATTTGCAAACTTTTACTTTAATTAGTCAACTGTGCACAGAAGTGAACTACTTTACTGCGTTCAACCTGATGCCAGACTGCAAAAGGAATTTTGGCATGGTCTTTGGCAACACGTTAATGTTGCTACAGTGGAAGTCAGGGGCTGTACCATTATACTGAACCTGTAAAGGTGGGGGTTTTTTACTTCTTTTAGTAAGTGAAGAACAGTATTTTGTACTTCTATTTGTGATGCTTCGCTCTGTTCCAAATTCTGTCATGGGGAGATTTTTTTTTTACACTAGGAGAACTGTTTTTCTACCTTCTTTGGTCAGTTATTTTGAGCACAGCGACATCCTTGAAAGCAGACACAAATGGTGAGATGAACACTTTGGAACAGGCATAATAGCTGTTGGCTGTTTTCAACCACTGCTACATATGAGCAGGTGAGTATACTGCTGCGCAAACAAGGTACTCTAAGAAAATAATCTGTTCCAGCAGTATTTTTTGCCTTTCCACTCAACCTTTATTTCAGTCTACTTATGCTTCTCTAAGACAAGAGAGTTTTCAATCTGGCTTGTTACATAAAAGATTTCATTTAATTCTGTAAATAACATCATATTTTCTCCAGGAACTCAATTTTGTTGATCCTAAAAAATATTTGGAACCCCTTTGAAGGTAGCAAACAAGAGCGGATGGTGCAGAAGGAAGAGTTTTGTGGTGTTCGGCTGGCCCACAGCAGTAACTAACTAGCTTAAAACTCTGCCTGGCAGCAGTAGCTGTCTTTGAGGTCCTCCATAAAATATGTCTAGAAGATGGTTTCCAATTTCCTTTTATTTGAGTCTGTATATCAAAGGCCACACCTGAGTGATTTTTATAATTAAGATCTCTGAAACTTTGATTCATGTTGATCTTTCAGCCTCAGACCTTTCATGCTCCATAATTTCCTTCCTAAAATATGGCTCCTAGAATTGAACATGTAGGTTCCAGCTATGTTCCCTCTAATGCTCAGCATTAACCAATTTATAATCCCAACTCCTCTGAGTCTCTTTTTACTCCTGCCAAAGATTGTTCAAATAGCTTTGGTGTATTATTTATGATTAACCCTGTTTCCCAAGGTGCTTTTTTCTTCTCTCTAAAATTCATGCATTTGTTAGAGTCTTTATACCTTTTTGTCTTCAGTCAAGTGGATGACCGAAAGCAGTTCAGACCTTTTTTTCTTTTTTCTTTTTTTTCTTTCTGTTTTTTTTTCCTATCTTTTTGCAAACAATCTAATTTTCTGGTTGGTGTAAAGACTTTTTTTTGGCTTTGTGTCCCTCTGTACTGTAGCGCCCAAAACTGCACACAGCACTCGAGGTGAGGTTACACCAGCATAGTGTAAAGCAGGACAATCACCTCCCTGGTCTGGCTGACAATGTCATGATTGATGCACCCCAGGATACGGTTGGCCTTCATGGCTGTCCGGGCGACATACCACTGGTTCCTGTTTAACTTGCTGTCAACCGTGACCCCCACATCCCTCTCAACATGGCTGGCCTCCAGCATCTCAGCCCCCAGTCTGTATGTGCAGCCAGGGCTGTATCTTCCCAGGTGTGGAATCCAGCACTTGCCCTTGTTGCAGTTGATGATTGCCCAGCTCTTTAATCTGCCCAGGTGTCTCTGCAAGGCATCTCCACCTTCAATAGAGTCAACGCTCCTCCCAATTTGATATCATCTGCATACTTACATAAGACATCTTCTAGTCCTGTGTCCAGGTCATTTATGAAACTATGAAAAAGAAGTGGGCCTAAAACAGAGCCCTGGGGAACCCCACTAGTGACGGGCCACCAGCCAGTTGTATCCCCATTTCAGATGTATCCCCATTTACTATCACCCTCTGAGCCCAACCCTTCAGCCAATTGTCCACTCAACACACTATGGCTTTGTCTTGTTGTATGATGGACAAAATGTCCAACAAGAAACACAGTATCAAAAGCCTTACTGAAATAAAAAAACCAAAACATCAACTGTTATTGACCAATCCCTTGATCAACCAGTTGAGTGACCTCGTTGTAAAAAGAAACCAAGTTGGATAGACAGCACCTTTCCTCTCCTGACCCTCTGTTGACTGTGATCAAAAATAATTGAGAGGGGTCTTTCAATGACATCAGCCAGTTCCCTGAGTACCCTGGAATGAATCCCAGTGGGGTCCATGGACTTATATGGATCCAGGTGGAGGAGCAGATTGCCCACAGGTTTGGGGTTCACTACCAATTTATCATTACTGCAGTCACAATCCTCCAACTTGTGGCATGTGGAGTCCCAGAACCCATTGACTCTGTTGAAGACAGAGGCAAAGAATGCATTGAACATCCCTGCTTTGTCTGTGTTAGTAAGGTGACTGTTCTCATCGAGTAACGGACCAGTGTTCTCTCTGGTCCTCCTCCTGTTGTTAATGTATTTGAAAAAATTATTTTTATTCTCTGCCACAGTATTGGCCAGCTTTTACTCTAACTGAGCTTTGGTCATACAGATTTTCTCCCTACAAAGGCAAACATTGTCCCTGTATACCTCCCATGTAGCCAGACCTGGGTCTTACTGGCTGTACACTTTCTTTTTCTAGCTTTACCACTAGAAGTTCCCTATTTAGACAAGCTGTCCTTCTGCCCCTCACATTTGACTTCTGATGCTTTGGAATTGCCTGTTCCTGTGCTTTTAGAAGGTGGTACTTAAAATGTGACCAGCATTGATGGACCCCGATGCCTTCAAAAGCAGTTTCTCAGGGAGCCTTACCAACTAGTTCCTTAAGCAGCCCAAAATCTGCTCTCCCCATAGCTAATGTTGAAGTTTTGGAGGCAGTTTTCCTCCTCTCACCAAAGATTTTAAATTCCACTGCTTCATGGTCACTATAGTGAAGACGGCCACCTACCACCACTCCTCCATGAGACCTTCTCTGTTCACAAGCAATAGATTTAGGAGGGCACCTTTCCTCATCAGCTCCCTTAGCATCTGAACAAGGAAGTGATCATCCAGTTGTTTTACAAATCTCCCCTAACCTGTTTGTATTAGCTGTGTGTTATTCCCAGTTAACATCTGGCAAGTTGAAGTCCCCCATAAGGAGAGGAGATGATGATCTAGAGCTGTCTCTCAGTTCCTTGAAGAATACTCCATTGATGTCATTGTCCAGGTGGTCTATAGTAGACTCCCACAGTGGCATCCCCTTTATTTGTTTGTTCCTTAATCCTTACCCAGAGATTCTCAATCGTGTCATCGACAGTCAGGTGGGCTCAGTCACCCTCACAGTGAAAAAGTGTTTCTTGAGGTTCAGAAGGAACTTCTTGTGTTTCAGTCTGTATCTGTGGCCTCTGGTCCTGTCACTGAGCACCACTTTCTCTGTCTTTTTTGCACCCTTTCCTTCAGGTATTTATGTGCATTGATAAGATCCCCACTGAGCCTTCTCTTCTCCAGGCTTACTCCTCCCAGCTTTCCCAGATTTTCATCATACTAGAGATGCTCCATTTCCTTCACCATCTTAGTAGCTCTTCACTGGGCTTTCTCCAGTATGTCCATGTCTCTCATACTGCTGAGCCCATAACTGGACACAGTACTCCAGGTGAGGGACAGACTAATCAGAACAGTTCAGAAACATCTTTTTCCAGCACTGAAGCTGGATATGTTCCACTTCAGACACTCTTACAACCCATTTTTCTTGGGATCTTTAAGTTTCTAATAGCTCTCAAAGCTTCACTGGCACTTACTTAAATTATCTTGACAGCAAACTACAGAGCTTGCTGCTTCTCTGAATAGATCAAAAGAGCATATGCTACGCAAACTTTATCTCAAAATGATCCAGAAGAGAAAATATCATCTTCAATTAAAATCATTAACATGGTCTCTTTTGCCTTATCACAGCTGTCAGATAAAGACCAGATGAGGTACAGATATTGGATACAAAGTTTGAAAAAAAAAATATTCAAGAATGTTCTGTTAAGGAGTCAATATGAAATCAGCCTTCAAAGAACATGGAACCTGGGAAGAAATGAGTAGCTATGTTTCCAAATATAATCAAGATACTTCTTTTGTATTTTTTCCCATTTAAAGAGATACAATTACTTTATTAAGTTAAACCATATTTTCATACTGAAAGTACTCAGACCATGCAGTCTAAAATTGTTTAATTACAGGAAATACAAGTACAGTTGAGTTTCATTACATTAAGGTCAAAGGCTTTGATTATGTCAAAGCATGTCAGACCACTACAGGTTTTAGCTGGGTCCTCCAGGAAGAACACAACATGCCACTTACATTTGCGGTTTCTGTAATGACAGGGACAAGAATAGATCAAATACGCCCAAAGTTCCCAGTTTGTATAGTTTACATCACAACAGTAGACCAGGACCTGTAGATTTGTTACTCTGACCGGGGAAAAAATCTTCTCACACCAACGTCTAGCAATCCATATCAAATTTAGTACACATCAAACCCACTTACCAGGTACCAGGAGAATTGTCTCTGGCACATGACAGCACAACAGCAGAGTGAGGTAAGAGTGAGAAAGATCATCCGAGAGAGGTGACTCTGAGAGTGCTCTTGTGTCCTCATAAATAGCCACTTCATCATAAACAGTCATAGAATGGCAAGGGTTGGAAGGGACCCCAAGGATCATAAAGCTCCAACCCCCCTGCCACAGGCAGGGCCACCACAGTACTCCAGGTGGGGCCTCACGAGGGCAGAGTAGAGAGGGACAATCACCTCCCTGTCCCTGCTGGCCACCCCTGCAGCACTTCATAAAATAATGCTCCTGTACAGGAAGAAAAAGAGAATATCAGACAGCAGCAGGCTGAGGCATGACTGTGTGTTTGTGTCATGCATTGGTGAGAGCATTGGTGAGACCACTATTTCAACACTACACTGATAAATCCCTATCTCAGCTGCAAGAACAATGTGGAAACCTTTGGGAGAGAACTGTGAGAGAAGCTGAATAACCACAAACAGGCCTTGGAAGGAAACGTGTTCTTTGTGCTGTACACTGTCATTTTATTAGTGAGCATCTACATGAATGGAGTAAATGGGTATATAATAGCTACACTAAAATGTCATGAAAACATGACAGTCAGGCACAAAAATGTACAAAACTGTAGTCTCCCTTGACGGTAACTATAATCATATTGAGTCACTCTGAATCAGATCAAAGTTCCCTCTAGTCTAGAATCCTGTCTCTGACAACGCTGTTAGAAAATACTTTGAGAAAGACTAGAATAATTGGGGAATAATATGGTTTGCTTCCCCAGTGTACTTTTCCAGGTGCCAGTGGGTCTGTACAACTTCAAACTTGCGATGAGCTTTTTTCACGTAAAGAAGCATTGTTCTACTATTTCATAATGATATATACGTCCACCAGGGCATGGTGAATGCTGATGAGGTATAATCTTAGAAGTCTTTAGTGGAGGAAGTGTGAGAATGGTGTATTTTTTTTAGAAAAAGTGTTACCTCCTAATTCTGATCTTAGAACACCTGAGGGAATAAATGACATGGATTTTTATATGCATAAAATCAGTTTTAAAGTTTAGCTAGAAGTTGGTGCTTGTTTTTCCCAGAAGAACACAGCTAGAAATACCAGTGTGCATCATTTTGTAAAGCATATTAACATTCAAGTAAATGCTTTTTCTGCAGACCATTTAGAAAATAATACCTGCTTCTTACGAAATGGAGAATGTGTCAAACCTCATCATATATCATCATATCGTACAATGTATACCCAATACTCTGCAATAACCTTAGGCAATCATATTGCTACGGTGCAGCATACATTTGGGGAGAGAAATTGAGAGATGGGGAAGTTGATGTGAATACTATGTCAGATGTTAGTTTAAGAAAGCACAGGCTTGCACTTAGACAAAAATGCAGTTACTAGATGATCTGAAACACTTCTCTAGCACTGTGACTCCTTCAGACTTTTCAATTCCAATTCATTTAATGACCATAAATTAGGGAAGGGTTATTATAAAATTTTGAAAGTTTTCAAGTAAACCTTGAATCTAAGTTCATAATCTTCATGATATTAATAAATCAGAATTACCCTCTAGGGTATCTAAAGTACCTATCAGAAAAGCTGTTGCTTATATGAGCTTTATTTCAAATGCAGATTTTTTTTCCCAAAAAGTTTTCAAAAAGGTGCACATTAGATACATCAGCAACATACACAAAACATGCAGAAACAGAAACCACTTTGTTTTTCCTCAGAGTTGTTAGCTTTCAAGTATCTAGTCATTAGACTCAATCTCTGTTGTCAACAGGGGAATAACATTCATCAAGCCTGTGCCCTCCACGCTATTAAAAGGGAGTAAACTCCTAAGGGAACAAACACCTTTTGCTTGATTCTGGCATGTCCCTCATGGTACCAACACCACTGGCTTCAGAGAACTTTAATTTATACCATTGTACTCCAGAGGGGAATTTGGCCTTCCAGCTTCATGTTTCATTCCCAAATAAGAAACGTAGAGGACAAAATCTTAAGCAGACAGTTTATATGTAGGTCCCTAAATATAATAAACTAACTTTCACGGTACACATGCTTCATGCAGAAGTCAGTCCACTTGATTTCATCTTGCACTTGCACAGATTTTGTGCCAAAACCATACAAATGGCATTACTACTGAATGCCTTCAGTGAATAGAAAGTCATGTCCATTCGTTTTCAACACCAATTCGGTTTTTTGAAAAAATATATATCTTATTTAGGCACCTCATCATGTATTTCAGTTCTTAACTCCAGGATATGAAGTAGACAGAGGACTCTCATTTCCAGGTATTCATAACGAGTTATATGAACACAGCAGAATAGATAATCCTACCTGCACGGTGCAGCCTTTTAAGGCTATGGACAAAGTTTATATGTAGCTTTCTAAAAAAGTGCAGGGTTTTATTTGCATTTTTCCAAGACAATGAGCACATCAAACTTTGTAGTTTAATCATGCATTCAGTGAGAGAAGGAAGGAAAGAGAGTGATAGTAAAGAAAATCTTGATCTCAACACCGCAGTGGCCTCAGGCACTTAATTTGTACCTCTGGCTGACAGAAAATATCAGTCTGCCTATTGTGTTCTGCTGTTCATGCTGAAACTAAACCCTCCTGTAAGGCTTTTCCACAGTGAGGAATCTCCTGGCTGCAGAGTTATTTTAAGTTTTTCTCACATGACAAATGAATGAGCCCCAGTGGAAATACTTTTCTTACATGGTCGCTGATTTACACATTATTTTCAAAGTGAAGTAAAGCAACATTGCAAATTGAAGCATAAGGAGGTCAGGTTTCCATTTGAAGAACAGTCTATAACATCTGCTGCTCAAAAAAAAAAAACCAACAAAAAAACGAATAGATGACATGTTCAACTATTGATGCCTCTTATCATGCATGTAGACATTCCTTCTGTGAAGCCTTTCAGGTGACTATCTTACTCATGGTTTCATATATTGTACGTATAGGTTCCCTTGCTGATTTTTCAAAAGTATCACCCTAAATTCCTTTAAATAATGTAGAATTTTCTGTAAACTTCTGCATATTTCAAGAGATGTTTGGATAGCAAACTCTCACTGCATTTTTAACAAAATGTAGGTCTTCAGAATAGGAGGTTTTAATTTGAATAAGTAACTTTAGAGGTAACAGGTAAAAATCATCACAAATTAATTAAAATGTCTTCCTTTGTTTCGGGTGATTAATAATACATAAGGAAACCAGGTTTTACATAATTCATCAATGTGACGCAAACTGGCAGTCTCCAGTTCCACTGAGTGGAAACCCAGCTACTCTGTGACACTTGAAAAACAGCTCTGAATTGATGCACTGCATCCTTCTGCCACAGGACTTAAAGTCATATGGATTCAGTTTGTCACATACTAATGAAGTTTAGGACTGAGGCAGTAAAAAAAAAAACAAACCAACAAAATGCTGAGTTTGTGGGGTTTTTTTCTATTTTAAGCACTAAACTGACAGAACCCAGTAGTAACATACTAGCGATAAAAGATGGAGAAGGACTCATGTATGATAATGTATTTTATGCTCAACTAACTAAAGGATTATTTCCTCAAGAACTTGAAATTTCTAAGTATGTTTTTCACAAGACAATCTAGCACCAAGTGTATATAACACAAGGTTCTATCTGAAGCAGCAGGGTGGCAATACTGGAACTGAACCAAAGTGGCAGCAGATCCTTCTCCTTTCCAAAGATGCTTGGTCATAGCAGGGAGCCTCTTCCAGTAAGAGATAAGAGGAGAAATGCTTCCTTAGCAGCATTCCTCTTCCCTGCTTGGACATATTTCCTGTAGAGTCTAAAAGGAACAAGGCAAACTGTACAGAGTTCCCTTCAGTTCTTAGACGTGATGAGGCTATGTACTTTTATCTTCTTTAAACTTCTTTCATTATCCTCTGAACCTACTGCCTGATTGTCCAGTTCTTGTATATCTTTCGAAGGCTTCTTGTCTCTTTCAGTTGTATTCTGTCTGTGATTTGAAATTTTTTTGTCTCTAGAATTCATGGTTCTGTCTCTAGACTTCATTTTTTCCTTGTATTTTCACACTGTGACAGAGTATGAGGAAAAGAGGCAGCTCCTAAAAGTCTGTCTGCTCTTCTTCATGTGCAAGGATGGCCCTTTGTTAGTATCTGTGCACAGTAGTGCAACATTATCAAAGACACTTGCACAAGGCACAACTCAGGTAACCTGAGGCTGCCTTTGAGCTGTGCACAGTGACACCAGCACTGTCTGCCAGCTCCAGACTGTGAAGAAGAAGCCTGTGGTGGTTTTAGGAGTACATGTTCCTACTAAACTTTTGACTTCTACATCGATCGTCTCTAGCATAGACACTAAACACATTTTTCCAGTCTTCAGTGAAACCTGAAGTATTCCGGCCAAACAAAAACTTGTGCAAAGATTTCAGCTGACTAACACTATTTTAAAAGAAATATTTTTAAATAGCAATCAAATAATGATCAAATGCTTGAATCATGACCAAATTATTTATTTAGAGTATATATGGAAAATGTATTATACTGATCTCATTTAATTAGATATATTAAAACTCCCAAATCTTTTCTGGTGGCAGTTGTTCTTTATAAAATGTTTCTATTATAATTTTGGAACAGAAATAATTTGATTGATATATTTGGAGTAGAATGCATAATATTTATTTTTCTTCCAGTTTTCCAACTATTCATCTTTCAAGTAAAGACATGCTGTAGAGTTAAGTCTGCAGAGGAATTCTTTTAACGTCTTGAATGCTTAGAATTCTTGTGGGCTTTTTTCTTTTTAGGCAGAGTCTACTTAATATTATTTATATTTAAATATTACATGAAAAAATAAGCAGCAAATTCTATGCAAGTGTGGTTAAAGCCCCAGCTTTTAAAAAGGAGGCTGCTTGCATGTGCACCTCTTCTTCTGGATCACTGATTTGTGTTCATATACATTCATTTTGTGTATGGCCTTTTTATATGTAATTACAGTTTGACCAGACCTTTTTTCCTTGCAAAAAGCAAATGTTCAGTACCTCAGTTAATTAAGTCATCAGTTGAAGCCTTCTTTTACTTAATAGATTGGGATTTCATTGTGCAGTACAACTTTTCTGAATTTTTTCATCTGTAAATTTCTTCTTTCATGCACCCTCTCCTAGTCAATAGTGGGTTTTTTTCTGCTAGCCTTAAAAAGTCTTGCTTGGTTACAAACAAACAGTAAAATAAGGATAACATAAAAAAATACTGCTAAAATGCATGCACTGTTCTGCATCAGTTGCAAATATGGACCAGTGACCAGGACTTAACTATGTATAACCCAAACTCTTAGAGTTGCTACAGGAAAATACAGCATTATGACAACACAACCAAGAGCTGAACTGTTACTGTGGCAAATGCCTGTGCAAACAACACACAAAATCCTGATAATTTTCAGTGAGATGCAGATCTATTTACAAACACTTCTTTTTTTCCTCTGGTACCTTTGCTTAAACCAGAGAAATACACTTCAGGTTGCTGAGTTGTTTTCATCTCACCATGTCATTCCTTGTCTTCCTCCCAGAGGAAAGATAAAAAATCTATTCTGTAAACTCTAGAGCACCTTGCATAAGTTCTTTGTTTTCCAAAGGCCTATTGGTCTGTGGAAAGATTGAAAACACTGTCCACAACTATTAATTAACAAATACATTTTTTTCCATCCATATCTTCAATCCTCACATTAAGCAGTTTAATGCATCTACCTGAAACTGTACTGAATATAGAAAATAATTTCCAAGTAGACAACAAAATACAATGAGATATTTTTTTCTTATATTTTTTTCTTATATTTTTAAGATAGCAATGTTTGTTGTTAAGAGTGTTTTAAATTCTAGCATTTATGGTTTTCACATAGTGCCTTCAGATTCACTATTAAATATTGACTTCTGATGGCATGTTGTCAGTCTTTATTTAAAACTTTATGCAATAAATAAATGATATTTGCCTTGAGGGTGTCCTACAGCATTTTTGGAAAAAGAAGCCTCCTGTCTCAAAGTGCCAGAGGATAAAACAAGCTCCCCTGCCCCTTAAACAAATAACCATTACTAGTATTTCTAGTGGGAAAGGAAAATACTATATTGACTTTCATTCATGGTCAAGGGTGGGTTAGTGCATGAACTTAGAACATTTTTTTTTTATTTCTAAAACAATGTTTCAAATGTATTGCTTCTATCTTGAATATTTTCTTAAATACATATTGTATATAGAGTATTTTTATATGTAATATATAGTATATATTTTTTCTTAAATATATACTGTATATAAAGTATATTGCATTGCCTGAATATTTCTTTAAGAAAACTGTTAGCCTACAAGTCCTCTGATCACCAAGAGGCTTCTAAGAAAAAAGGTCAGAAATCAAGTTAAAATTTTTCTAACATTTTACCTCTTTCATTTTCAGTGATTTAGCCCCAATACTAATGACAATTCATCTTTTCTGGACATCCAAGATGGTGAAGTAGAAAGACCTCCCACGATAAATGTGTAATGATATATAGAAAGCTTTAGGAACTTCAGCTGACATTTACCAAAGTTGAGTATTTTTTCCTCTTTGATTTTAGTCCCAACAGACTGTTTCAGAATACAGAATATGAAGTTTATTGCACTTCTCAGATTAGACTGGCAGAAGCTACTTCTAATCCTCCATCATCCCCAAATTGACTACTGTCTGACATGGTACTGAGTACTGCGTGTACACACAAACACTGGAGACTGAAAAAATAATTAATTCCAATCCAGAAGAAATGTAACAGGAGCTGCACAGGCATTGGTTGTATCTCCTCAGAGAAGATACAGAGAAGGGGAAATTATCTAAAAACCTACACCTCGTAGAAAAGGGTGAGATGTTTGGAGAACATTTTGCTGCGCTGCACATTTCTGAGCCAATACTTCATGTGTCGAGGCTAGCATATGTATTTTATAATATTGTGCAGTAGAGAAGCATATTTGTTAACAGACGGCATCTGGATATTCAAAGTAAAATAAGATGGGTCCAAGCCAAGACTCTGGATCCAAACAGATGGCAGGTAACAAAGGCTAGTTCAGACAAGAGTGTTGATGGCAAAAAACAAAGGCTTTACTGACAGGGTGATACATTAAAAAAAAAAAAAAAAAAGCTTATTCTGAGGTTGTATTACAAACGAAGAGATTCTGCCTATCAGTCTCCACTTAAGCTGCCAAATCCTGCCCCAAGGAGCACTACATTATTTTATCAACCCCAAGTGCTCATGATTTGCAAAAGAACAAAGCCCCAAAAGCTCTCTGAAAATACCATGTACCTGGAAAACCTTTTAAAGCATAGATTCCCCATCTGTTCTATCAGACAATAGCCACCTGCATTCCCAGTGTAGAATACATTCATCCTTTAACAAGTTCCTAGAAAACCTAAGCAGTTTTGATCCAGGATTTCTTGGATTTAAACTGTGCCCTGACTAAAAAACATGTCGTAAATAACTGGTATTCCTCTTTTCTGAAAAAAAATCAAAATATGCTTCAGAAAAACGGCTTTCACAACCACCGTCTAGATGCCCTGCTGTCACAAGAGACTTTAGGAGTAAGGTAGCTACAAGAATAGAATAGCACTAGGTGGTGACACACATTTTGTTTTCAAAATAATCTGGGCAGTAACAGGTAATCAGCAGGTGTATGTTTACATTAGGAATGACGGGGTTAAGGTTCTGTTGTCAAATTGCTCACTGAATAAGAAGAGAAAGCTGTCACTTATTGACACTCACTACATGTGTTTTCTGCTAGTCTTCAAGGCACTACATGTTTCAGACATGGCAACACATTAAGCTAGATATTTGCCTAGTAATGCTGTACTTTGCATTATTCAACAAAATGTCTATAGAAGGCAAAACATTAATAATAATGATACATACAGAAAAGAATATGATCTCATCAGCCTCCCTTTGAAAAAGTCGTATCTAGGCAATAACATACTGACTGCTGAAATTAGCCCTCTAGTTAACCAGCTAATACATAGTCATTGCTGACTGTGCACTTGATTTCTAAATTAAAGATTCTACAACACTACAGAGCAAGACTAGTCACAGATTAATTTTCAGAGACGTCTCCTGCATTTCAGTGTCTTGGGGACATACTTAGCACTAGTCTAGAGGCAAGTTATGATCTAACCCTTCACCTCTTAATGTCTCATTGCTTGCCTTTTTTTTCTGTTGACTTTGGAAAAGGTAGCAAGGGGATTCATTGAGGGATTCAGACCTCAGGAAAAAGGTGCAGGGTGTAAGGTTCATGGAGCAAATGACTTTGTCACCTCTGAGCTCTGCTTCAGATTTACCCATGGCTAGTGATGATCCACAAAGTCATCAGAAATGAGTTAATGGTATCCTCCAATAGTTGCTTGCAATTATTGGAGGTTATACCACAAACACTTATTACAACCTCTTACACTCCATGAAACTGACATTCAAAAGAAAAGGGGATTAGAATAGGCTTGAGTGAGGAATCCAAGCACCTATTTTCCATACTATCTTTGCAATTCTACAGTTCTTTAAGGACAGGAAATGATGGCTTTCTTTCTTAGTTTGGGGCTTTGGAGACAGAAGAAATCTCCATGAACAAATGGCCTGATGAAAATCAAATACACTGCAATCCATAACCATACTCTGCATGTGGCAAGTGTGCTTTTTAAAAGGAGACATCTAGAAATATAGGAGATGTAGATTACAACTTCAGAAGAGACACCAGCAGTGAAACATCTGCTGAAAAACTCATACACAAACAGTGAAACAGTCAGTACTTTCTTTTCAGCAAATACTAGATTTTGCAAAAATCACATGAATACTGTTCTCCAAAAGGAGTCATCCTCACTGAAAAGTATGCATTTCTGTTCAACACCAGCTTTCAAGGGCAAAACACATTGATGCTTTAGTGTTTTAATCTTGAATAAGATTTGCATAGACAAAACTTCAAGGGTTAATAGTAGCAAAAAACATTTAAAAAGCAAAGAAGGGTGCTCTAAATCCATCCCTGGTGTCACCATAAATAGGCAAATGTTGGACTGATTCTTTTAGCAAATCTGTTTTCTTCTGAAAAGCAATGTGATTCTCAGAGGCATTGTTAGCATCTCTCGGCCACAACTTTGGCCTTGAATAGTTTACACTTTGGGGCCACAGAGAATTCCAGCAGCTCCTCACAGCAGCCATTTTCTGCACCCCCTATTCTCTCCCAGCACCCAACCACACAAAACTGCAACACCATGGTTCAGGAGGAAATGATTAGCAACCTGCATGGTCAATTAGATGCCCACAAGTCAATGGGGCCAGAAGGAGGATCCGGGAAATTACAGGCCTGTCAGTCTGACCTCAGTCCCTGGAAAGATCATGGAGAGAGTCATCTTGGGAGCTATCATGCAGCACGTGTGATGGCCAGGGATCAGGCCTAGTTAACATGGGTTTACAAAAGGTAGATCCTGCCAAACTAAGCTTTTCGCCTTCTATGACAAGGTGACCCACTTAATGGACAAGGGGAAGGCTGTGGATGTGGTCTACCTGGACTTCAGTAAAGCCTTTGACATGGTTTCTCACAGCATTCTGATTGAGAAACTGGCTGCCACTGGCCTGGACAGGTGGACCCTCAGCTGGGTTAAAAACTGGCTAGATGGCCAGGCCCAAAGGGTGGTGGTAAATGGAACAAAATCCAGCTGGAGGCCGGTCATGAGTGGCATCCCCTAAGGCTCAGTCTTGGGTCCTGTTTCGTTCAGTATCTTTATCAATGACCTCGATGAAGCGATTGAATGTTCCCTCAGTACGTTTGCAGATGACACTAAACTAGGAGGAAGTGTTGATCTGCCTGAGGGTAGGGAAGCTCTTCAGAGGGATCTGAACAGACTGGACAAATGAGCTGACACCAATAGGATGAAGTTTAACAAGGCCACATGTAGAGTGCATGGGACATAACAACCCCATGCAGCGCTGCAGACTTGGGGGAGACTGGCTGGAGAGGTCCCTGGCAGAGAAGGACCTGGGGTTATTGGTTGACTGAAAGCTGAATATGAGTCAGCAGTGTGCCCAGCCAGTCAGGAAGGCCGATGGCATCCTGGCTTGTATTAAAAATAGTGTGGCCGGTACGTTTAGGGAGGTGATTGTGCCTCTGTACTCGACATTGGCGAGGCCGCACCTCAAGTACTGTGTCCAGTTCTGGGCTCCTCACCATAAGAAGGGCATTGAGGTCCTGGAGTGAGTCCAGAGGGGGCAATGAGGCTGGTGAATGGACTGGAGATCAAATCCTATGAGGAATGGTTGAGGGAGCTGGGGATGTTTTGCCTGGAGAAAAGGAGGCTGAGGGGAGACCTTATCACAGAATCACAGAGTTGTAGGGGTTGGAAGGGACCTCAAGAGATCATCAGGCCAAACCCCCCTGCCAAAGCAGGCTCCCAGCTCATACTACACAGATAGGCGTCCAGATGAGTCTTGAATATCTCGAGAGAAGGACACTCCACCACCTCCCTGGGCAGCCTGTCCCAGGGCTCTGTCACCCTCACTGAGAAAAAGTTCCTCTGCATGTTGGTGCGGAACTTCCTGTGCTCCAGCTTACAGCCATTGCCCCTTGTCCTGTCTCCACAGACCACTGAAAAGGGGCTGGCCAATTCCCCCTGCACCCCATACTTAAGGTATTTATAAACATTGATTAGGTCCCCCCTCAGTCTTCTTTTCTCCAGGCTGAACAGCCCCAGCTCTCTCAGCTTTTCCTCATAGGACAGATGTTCCAGGCCCTTAATCATCTTCATAGCCCTTCTCTGGACTCTCTCCAGGAGATCTCTGTCATTTTTATACCAGGGAGCCCAGAACTGGACACAATACTCCAGGTGGGGCCTGACCAGGGCGGAGTAGAGGGGGAGGATCACCTCCTTCGACCTGCTGACCACACTCCTCCTGATGCACCCCAGGATCCAATTGGCTCTCTTAGCCACCAGGGCACACTGCTGACTCATGGCCAACCTATTGTCAACCAGGACCCCCAGGTCCTTCTCCTCGGAGGTCTTCTCCAGCAGGTCATCCCCCAGCCTGTACTGATACATGCGGTTGTTCCTCCTCAGGTGCAAGACTTTACACTTGCTTTTGTTGAATTTCATCTGGTTTCTCCTTGCCCAGCGCTCCAGCCTGTCCAGGACTCGCTGGATGGCAGCTGTTGCCTTTCACAACGGCACGGTGGCCTGTTTCAGGAACGGCACATCCACCAAACCCAGGTCGCGCGGACCACCTGCTCACAGACATCAATATGATGGATGGCAAATGGTGTTTATTAACAAGTAACATGACCTTATATAACTGAGGTTTAGAACGTCACTTCTGCCTGCTTGCTATTGGCTATTAGGGGAGGGGCCTTATCTACCCGAGTATCACGTGATCTTCCGACCGCCAGGCCCTACCTAGCAACATATCCCCCCTCCCTATGCATAACCAAATTACAATAATCCAAAAATTCTATTAAACTTGAGTATGAAACATAGGGCACTGTGAACTGGTAACAATGGGGTGTAACCTGAGGTAACTTAGGGATAACATTAAACTTGAGTGCACAGTGAACCGGTACTGGGGGGTAACATTGAATGGGTATACAGGGTCCCACATGATCACACAAAGGTATTGCAGCCCCCACCCCTGCGGAGGCTATTTTGCCGTCATCTGGATTCTGCCAGTGCGGGACTCCCACGCTTGGACGGGACGCTTGCCACCAGGGTGTACAGGTTATGGGGGTGTCCGACCATCCAGTCCTGTAAACAGAAATTCACAATTTTTGTTACCAAAGCTGGAAAGAAAGTTGCTACACCACATGGCTAATAACTTTATCGCATACAAAGAAGGGATAGGATTGTATGATCCTTACAGTTACTTGTTTTTTTGGTTTCAACCGTAACTAACAAAACCTCAGTCCTTATTTAACTAACTCTGAAAGCCGTCCCATAAACGAAACACCGTACTATAAAATGTGGCAATCTAAAAAAGTTATCTGCACACCTGCTGTGTTTTGGCCATTTCATTATGGCCGGTTTATGACATGTTCACTTACTTCCAAATACCTTCTCACAACTCCTTTCTGGTTTAAGGCAGTCTGTCCACCTGCCTTCAAGGCTGCTATGTTTTGAAAATGTGATTACCAAATACTTCTAATTCTTCTGTTTCATGGGAATTTCAAGGATACTGTCAGGGCCTGTGTCTTTGCGAGGAGAGCCACGTTGCCGGCAGGCCTGCTGTCCTCCTTGACAATTTTTCCTTTTTAGTATCTGCATCACAAAAGCTGCTTTTAGAGGTCTCTGCAAGGCCCTTTGCAGAAAGCTCAACAAGCATGGCAGTAAATGTACCAAACTGCCAAATCCAAATTTGACCATTGACAATATCCATCCTGAAATTTCCCACTCCTGAAACCCATTGCCCAAATTCCCCCCCGCTTTTTTTTTGTTTGTTTGCTTTGCCAATCAGGAGTGTCAGAGGTGCAGATAACTTCAGCCTCACATTTCTGTGTTGGTAGTGATTGCAGCCTGTGACCTTAGGCTGTGCAGAAATCCCTATTTCTCTTATATTTACCACAAACACACACATATTTCAAAGACTATTCAAAATGTCCTGCAGCAAAATTCGTAATCCACTGTGGCTGCACTTGGAACCCTTGACTTCCGTTACTGTGATCAGGATCCCGTCCTGGTTCATGCAAGCTTGATTTCTTCTGGATCCATGGCATCTATAGTGACACAGGCAGATCTCCTTTCCCAAGTTAGTACCTGTCTTGGTTAGCATTTTCAACTGCGTCACAGGGTGCCCTAGGCTCAGTCAAAGTTAGAAGCAAATAGATATTGAAGGCAGTCAGTTGTACGTTTGTTTTCACATTTTTCCTTCCAAAAGCATCATACAGGGGGACCATGATTTCAGGAGGGCTCAGGACAATATTGCCCAGTTACTTGGGCCTTGCACAGTTGTCCTCCCATTCTTGTTAAAAAACAATCATCCCTCCCCCATCAAAAATGAACCTACAAGTTTGTTTTATAACAAGCGCTTGTATATCCTTAGGGTTTATTATTTTCCTCCAACCCGTGAGAGGAGTTTTTCCCCCTCGCGGTCCCTCTTTACTGCGACTTTCAACTCTGTGATGGGTTGTGAGCCACTTGTCCCCGCTGGTGTCTGATCCGCAGTTGGAACTTGACTGACTGGTTCTCTGATACCTTTTTGTTGGACTCCAGCCCCGCCCACTTCCCTTGCGGGCGGGCTGTCCGCTCTGATTGGCTCTCCACCCCTCACTCGCACTCCCCTCCCTTTCCTGTTTGTGCGCGCTTGTTAGTTCTATGGCTTTCTCCCTGTTCCCGCCAAAGGCATCCTCGCTCCACCCTTCCCCTTGCCACTCGGCGCCATCTTGGGGCACATACCGCTGTGTTCCATACCACATGTCCTCAAACTCTAATTTCTCCGCGGCATCCCCAGCCTCCTCGGCCAACCCATCCCGCCAGCGGCAGTGGTCCATGCCATATATTTTCTCGGCATCCCTGGCCTCCTCGGCCGACCCGTCCCACCTACGGCAGTGGTCCATGCCATGTATTTTCTCGGCATCCCTGGCCTCCTCAACTGACACATCCCGCCTACAGTGGTGGTCCATGCCCTGCAGTTTCTCAGCATCCCTGGCCTCCTCAGCCGACCCATCCCACCACTTATCTAACTTTGATATGACCTTCACAAGGGCTTGTTGGTTCGGGAGCGTCCTCCCCGCCGGGCTGGTCCAGCCACTCCAGCGGCTGTTCACCCGAATCCAGGCAAAATCCCGTTCCCGGGTTTTCGGCACCATTACATTGCCTTTCGCAATGGCACGGAACGGCACATCGATCAAACCCAGGTCGCGCGGAACACCTGCTCACAGACATCAATATGATGGATGGCAAATGGCGTTTATTAACAAGTAACACGACGTTATATAACTGAGGTTTAGAACGTCACTTCCGCCTGCTTGCTATTGGCTATTAGGGGAGGAGCCTTACCTACCTGCATATCACGTGATCTTCCGACTGCCAGGCCCTAGCTAGCAACAGGCAGCACAGTGTCCTGCATGTCAGCCACCCCTCCCAGCTTTGTATCATCAGCGTACTTGCTGAGGGTGGATGCTATTCCCTCAGCAAGGACATCAATGAAGATATTAAACAGGACTGGACCCAACACCGAGCCCTGGGGGAACACCACTAGTCACAGGCCTCCAGTCAGATTCTGCTCCACTGATCACGGCCCTCTGAGCTCGGTCCAACAACCAGTTCTCGACCCACCTCACTGTCCACTCATCTATCCCATACTCTCTCAGCTTTTCTATCAGGATGTCATGGGAGACAGTATCGAAAGCCTTGCTGAAGTCAAGGAAGATGACATCCACTGCTCTCCCTCCATCCACCCAGCCAGTGATGAGATCATAGAAGGCTATGAGATTGGTGGAGCACAATCTTCCCTTGGTGAATCCATGCTGACTACTCCTCATGACCTTCTTCTCTTCCAGTTGCTTGGAGATGGCATCCAGAACAAGCTGGTCCATAACTTTTCCAGGGACAGAAGTGAGGCTGACTGGCCTATAGTTACTAGGATCCTCCTTCTTGCCCTTTTTAAAGACTGGAGTGATATTGGCTGTTCTCCAGTCCTCAGACACTTCTCCTGTTTGCCATGACCTATCAAAGATGATAGAGAGCAGCTCCGCAATCACTTCCACCAAGCTCCCTCAGCACACGTGGATGCATCCCATCTGGGCCCATGGATTTGTGTGCATTAATCCCTTTGAGACACTCCTGGACCTCCCCTACCTCAAACAAAGGGAAGCTCTTCGTTCCCCAAACACTCCTACTTTCATCAAGGATCTGTGGGGCCTTTGGAGTGAAGACCGAGGCAAAGAAGGCATTTAGTATCTCCACCTTCTCATCATCCCCCATTACCATGAGCCCCACCTTATTCAGCAAGGGACCTACATTATCCGTGGTCATTCTCTTACTATTCACATACCTGAAAAAACTCTTTTCATTGCCCTTTATATCCCTTGCCAGTTTCTTTTCCAGGTTGGCTTTAGCCTTCCTAGTCACATCCCTACAGGCCCTGACAACATCCCTATATTCTTCCCAGGTGCTCAGACCCTGTTTCCACAGTTCATAAACCTTTTGCTTCTCTTTGAGTATATTCATTAACTCCCTGCTCATCCACACAGGTCTTCTGCCTCTCTTTCCCGATTTCTTACTCAAAGGGATGAACCTGTCCTATGCTTGGAAGAAGTGCTGTTGAAATGTTACCCAGCTCTCACAGGCCCCCTTTCCTTCTAACAGCATAGCTCACAGGATACCTCCTAATAGGTTGCGGAGATCAAAGTTAGCTCTTCCAAAATTCAGGGTCGCTATCCTGCTTTTTGGCTTGCTTCTTCCACCCAGGATTTTGAACTCTATCATTTCGTGGTCACTTTGTCCTAAGCTGCCCCCGACCTTCACATCCCTAACAAGCCCATCCTTGTTAGTAAGAACAAGGTCCAGCACCCGCCCTCCCCTCGTAGGTTCCTGCACCATCTGTAGCAGGAAATTGTCTTCTACACATTGCAGAAATTGTCTGGACTGCATACGACTGGCCGTATTGCTTTCCCAGCAAATATCTGGGTAATTGAAGTCCCCCATAAGGACAAGCGCCTAGTTGCTTATAGAAAGCACTATCAGCCCGCTCCTCTTGATCAGGGGGTCTATAGTACACACCCACAACAGTGTCACTCATACTAGCGTGACCCTTGATTCTTACCCACAAGCACTTGACTGATGATTCATCTTTCCCCAGGTAGAGTTCAATACATTCCAGCTGCTTTCTGACATAAAGAGCAACTCCTCCACTTCGCCTCCCTAGCCTGTCTTTCCTGAAAAGCACATAGCCATCCCTGAGAGCGTGCCAGTCATCCATGCTGTCCCACCACCTACAACTACCTGACGGGAGACATGGGCGATGGTCTCTTCAGCCAAGTGACAGGAGATAGGACAAGGGGAAATTGCACAAAGCTGAGCCAGGGCAGGTTCAGATTAGATGTTAGGAAATAATTTTTTACTGAAAGGGTTGTTCGGGCCTGGAATAGGCTGCCCATGAGGGGGTTGAGTCACCATCCCTGGATGAGTTGAAAAGAAGGGTAGATGAGGTACTTAGGCATATGGTTTAGCTTAAGATGGGATTGGTTGGACTTGATGATCTTTAAAGGTCTTTTCCAATCTTGTGATTCTGTGATTGTGCCCCTGCACTCGTCATTGGTGAGGCTGCACCTTGAATACCGTATTCAGTTTTGGGCCCACTCACTAGAGGAAAGACATTGAGGTCCTGGAGCATGTCCAAAGAGGAGCAACCAGGCTGGTGAAGGGGTTGGAGAGCAAACCTTATGAACAATGTCAGTGGAAACTAGGGTTGTTTAGCCTGGAGGAGGCTGAGGGGAGACCTTATCACTACGTACAAATACCTAAAAAGAGGTTGTAGAGAGATGGGTGTTGGTCTCTTCACCCAAGCGACAGGAGATAGGACAAGGGGGAATGGCCTCAAGTGGGGTAGAGACGGACATGATACACCATTCAGTGATCAGTGCATTTTAGAATGCTCCAGCGCCTTTATTGCAACTGCACAGACTCTTTACACTATTAACCAAACAACACATAAGAATGCTATAGGCTAAAGGGTCATTTTACACTTTTTCCATTGGTCATCTTTTTCTGCCTTCTACTGGGCTCTGGGCAGTGTGCGCCCCATCTTCACTGTCACCCTGTTCTGTGAACTAGTTACAAAGTGAGTGATTTCTCTATCTCAAGCAAATGCAGGAATGTTGTCAAGGTCAATTCCTTCAGCCATCATGGCCAGGTTGCTAGCAGACCCACTGCCACCTCCCCCAACACTCAAGCTGCACCAAAGTAGGTTCAGATTAGACATTAGGAAAAAGTTCTTCACCATATGGGTTATCAGACATTGGAACAGAATGCCCAGGGACGTGGTTGAGTCACCAACCCTGGATGTATTTAAAAGACAGGTAGATGAGGTGCTTAAGGATATAGTTTAGTAGCAGACACATGTGGTTGGACTCAATGATCTCAAGGGTCATTTCCAGCCTAGTGATTCTGTGATTCTGTGATTTTTCAAGCACAACTTGCATTTCATAAATCCCATGTATTTTAACACCAGGGCACTCTGGGGCAAAGTAAGGGATTTCCCAAGTATTCCCTGGTAAGGATAGAAAAAAAATTAAACCAATTTTCTTTGGAAATGAAAGCCAAAAAGACTTTGCTGACCCTTTATGTTTCCCTTTTTCATATCAATCCCCTTCTCTGGGAAGAGCCTGCACACACAGAAATGTGCATCTCAACAATCTAGTCTGACATTAGTTATTCACATAGGTGTACTGAGGAAGATCACTTAGTAGCATTTGAATATATATTCTTTAATCACATGGGGGGAATAGTGTTTCCCCTAAAAAAGGAGTTCAACGGCTTCAAAGAATCATGTTGTAGAAAGTGGAAATATAATCCAGCAATTCCTGCATCAACTTCATAATTTCTGCTTCAGTTGCAACATTTGCTTTATAAAGACATCTAAGTCTTGATTTAGAGATCTTGTGAGCAATGTCAGAATGCCTGGTAATAGGGACTTAATGAGGACTGAATAGTCAGTGAATACTCACTATTGGTGCAGGAAGAGCCAAAATAAAATTTCCATGCTCTCAAGTGGTATATCTCACCACAGACAAAAAGGGAAAGGCTACCTAGCACAGTAGCATCTGTCTCTGGCTGTTTTTAAAGAGCACTATATACAGAAAAGCCTTTGAAACTAAGGCTTTTAGTGAAGTAATAAAGAAATGGCTTTCCTATGGTATTTTAAATTTCTGTCTATCCTTAGAACAAATAGATATGATAGAAAGTCCCCATGGTTAGCAGTGATCTTGGATTTTATTTAACCATTAAAAAATATTAATAGTCATTACAGCATAGCTTCCATATTATTTTAAATATCAAAACTATCTTCCTCACTAACACTTAGCAATGAGAGAAGTAACATCATGTGTTTCATAAAGAGTGCCCATATTTTAGGCAGGCCTAGAGACACTTTCCATTGAAGGTCAAAACAATGTTAGTAAAAAGACAATTATAATAAGGAAGAGAAAATATCTGCATCAACTATTCCCCTTTATAACCTTTAATCACTGGAACTCCTTCAAAATCTGATGTAGTTCAGGGGCTAATTAATACCTCCAAAAAGTTAGAAGTCTAATAGACCTAAACATGTCATATACTGATGATTACTCCAGTATATATTAAATTTTCCTCTTTGCTTTGGATGTGAGCTATTGGAAAAGGGGGTCATGGAAAGCATAGTTAAACCAGTGCTTCAGCTTCCATAAGGCTGATTGAAAGCAGGGAAGAGATAAAATAACTTTTAGAAAGAATTGCCCTGTAAAAATCCATAATATTACTGAAGTGCCATGTGAGTTACAGCACAATATAACTCAAGTAGCACTTCCATTTCAAGATCCTACTTTAAAATATTTTTAATTTTCATAGAAGGAGGTAGAAAATATATCTGAAAATTCTGTATGTTTTCAATTTGTATGCAATTTTTTAAGGCTTCTCTATTTTCTGGCATAAGAACACCTATTAAAATTAATCTATAGTTTAAAATGTCACAAGTGCAGTTCAAAATGTGACAAACACACTAAGACATAGACATATTACAGAAATGCAAGACAATTGTTTAAATAATAACAGGTGGAAAACACATCTGCTTTCTTTCATTCAATTATAAACCACAATCCCACCAAAGAAGGCAGGAGAGAAGAATTTTTGCCTCTGAAAACAGACAAAATACACTCTCTCCTATTTTTACTGAGTTTTCCTGAAATTTCTTGCACACTGTGACCATAAACAAAGATTTGAAACAAAGTGAGGAAAACTTTGCATAGTTCTGGCTTTAACTTCAAGGGAGCCTGCTTTGGCAGGGGGATTGGACCCCATGATCTCTTGAGGTCCCTTCCAACCCCTGTGATTCTATGATTCTATGATTCCCCATCAGTCTACAGCCTGAAGAAATGACCATATGAAAAGGAACATGCAGAATGTTTTTCATCACGCTTTTAGAAAGCTGCAGTGGATGTATCGAGTTTACATGGCAAGGTTTTGGTAGCAGGGGCACTACAGGGTTGTGACAAGATGCCAGAAGCTTCCCTCATGTCAGTCAAGAGCCAGTTCTAGCCATCTCTGAGATGGACCTGCCATTGGCCAAGTCTGAGCTCATCAACAATGGTGGTAGCACCTCTGTGATACCATATTTGAGAAGAGGGGAAAACTGCTGTGTAACAGCAACCAAGAAAGTGTGAGAGTATGTGAGAGAAAGAGTTCTGCAGACACCCAAGTTCAGTGAAAGAGGGAGAGGAAGTGCTCCCAACACGAAGAGATATTCCAATGAAGAAGATCATGGTGAAGCAAGCTGTCCCCCTGCAGCCCATGGAACTTAACAGTGAAGTAGATATCCATCTGCAGCCCAGGGAGGACCCTACACCAGAGCAGGATACTGTGAACCCATGGGAAGACTACGCTGGAGCAGGGTCCTGACAGGATCTGTGAACTCTCTGCAGAGAGAAACCCATGCCAGAGCAGGTTTACTGACAGGACTTGTGATCCCATGGGGGACCCATGCCAGAGCAGTCTGGTCCCAAAGATCTACACCCTGTGGAAGGGATTCGCATTGGAACATTTTGCGAAGGACTACAGCTCATGGGAAGGACTCATGTTGGAGAAGTTGGTGGAGCAACTTCTGCTATGGGAGGGGCCTCACTCTGGAGCAGGGGAAGAATGAGGAAGAAGGAGCAGCTGAGAGACCACGTAATGAACTGACCACAACTCCCATTTTTCATCCCCCTATGCTGCCTGGAGGGAAGAAGTAATGAATTGGGAGTGATGTTGAGTCGAAGAAGAGGGGAAAGGTGGGCGGAAGGTGTTTAAAGGTTTGTTTTCATTTTTCGTTATCCTACTCGGAGTTTTGATTGGCAATGAATTAATTTCCCCAAGTCAAGGCCATTTTGACAATGGTAATTGTTGAATGAGCCCTCTGTCTTTATGACGACCCATGAGACTTTCATCATGTTTTCTTCCCTGTCTAGTTAAGGTGGGGGAGTGATAGAGCATCTTAATGGACATCTGGTATCCAGCCAAGGTCAACCCGCCTCAGAGCAGCACTAGTAAAGCATAAGAACATTTTCCACTTCCATTCAGCAATCAAGTGTATTAGTTCAGGGTTGGACACCAAAATGTCTATGTGTCTGTGCTGTGACATAGAAAGTATCTGCAGTTCCTGAGGCATCTCCATGCCACTGCTGAAGCTCTATATTTCCATCCCTGATGACAATAATGTTACTCTGGCAATCTTGCAGTTTGACATACAAGAGCCTGGACTCTGAAGCTGGACTTCATATCCACTTTGAAAATTAGTTTCTACAAACTAAGACTGTACAGCAGAGAACTGTCCATGATTAATTATCATAAGTCCCTGTCTTTCATAATTTACTTTACTGAAAGTTCTGTGTAGGGGATTTCAATAACTACACAACACTTTGGCCTATATTACCCAGCCAAACATTAACATGCCTCAATGCACCCTAAACATCACTGCCTGTCTGTGTATGAGGAATAGCAGTATTGACATTTCACCCATCTGAATTGTGTGCATTGGAAAGGGGAAACTGATTCACATAGGTTGTTAAAAAGAAGAAAAGCAAAAGATTCCATGTTCCATATTCATGCTAGCAGAATTCTTTTTTTCTGCATGTACAGGGTAAAGTCATTTGAATTTTCACTTTTCTTCCTCATAACTCATCCAGTCTATTTTAATTAATGTTTTAAGTGACCTGAGCCCCAAAGGAAAGGATTCAAAGAGAAATTCAGTGAGAGAAGGAGAATGCAAGAAGCATGATGCATTTGTAACAATACATTCAGGAATATCACCAAGTAGGTCACCCACCTTTTTGTATGGCAATCTAAAAATACACATGTGCTTACAAACCTGAGCAAATAAGGATGCAGCTAATGTTATTGCTTCTTCCTTTACCCAAGCACAGCAGTCCATAAGCTCCGACCATGCCAAAAGCAGTACAAATTTGTCTGATATTATCTCTCTTGCAATAAAACAGAGATTTATATGGTTAAACCTACAGAAGAAAAAGAAATAAAATCATCCCAGATGACTAAATCACAGTTTCTGGTGGGTAGCTTAGTAACTGAACTCTTTATCCCCTGAAGGACTACTCAAACCATTTGTTTTCATTTTCTTGACATCCTGTCAGTGTAACATAACTGGATGTGCTGCTCTGCTTGTTATTTCCTGGGATGAAAATGACTGGCTTTGCTGAGGAATCTTAAGAGGCAAAGAATAATAAGTTAGAGGAATAGACCCAGTCGTGTGATCTCGCAGGAAAGAACATTTGCTCTTAAGCCCGCTTAAAAACACAGAATTCAGTGAAGATCTCAGGAGCTGGGCCATTCATGTGGGAGGAACTAGACATGGTATCTATATGCTCCCTGAAATAAGATTTGTTTAATAATTTGTTAGCTTTTTTTTTTTTGAGGCTGATCCTTTCAAAAAAGGTGATTTTTTAATATTTTATTTTTTTCATATACAGAACAGCTGCTCAAATGTTGCTACTCTTATGCTTTCATTCACCAGGCATTGCAAAGGAGCTGGCATTCACTGTGAGAGTATTACAGACTTCAGGAGAAAGCACAAATATCTGGGATATTGGCAATGCAGTGGGTTAAAACATTAAGTCACTTAGACCTTTCAATTCAGGCACAGAGAGCTAAAATTTTTGACTTAGGGAACAAGATGACAGGTTCAAGGATCTCATCCTAGGTTCTAGTGGACATTAATCTACATTACAAAACCATCAGGTAATTTGTCAGAGTAGTTAAACATTCTGTTCAAAAGATAATCAGAGACTGGTGAGTTCTGAGGGTGGTGTTAGGCAGGAATCGCTGTTTCTTTTCTCATAGAGTTTGCACTGTGCTTGATGTCAACATCACTTGATCTCGGCATTGTTATGAGATACTCGTTTTCATTCACATACCTGCCTGTAAAAGTGATAAGAGAATTTTAAAGGGAAATATTAAAGGGGAAACTTGTGTACATAACCAGCAAACCAAAACTACTTGTAACAATAAGGGTAGAGATGCAGTGTGTAGCAGCATAATATTAGAGCTACAGTCTCTCAGAGACATTATGCTCTTAAGTATCCTGCTGGAAACAAATTTCTTCTCTGCTTCCTCTTTGCTCCCAGGCTAAGATAAGTTATTGCTAGCCCAAGTGCTCAATTCCACACTTACACCTTCAACAGTAGCTCTGCTGCAAGGATCAATAGAAAAGTGGCTGTATAGAGAGCATTTCCTCATCCGTTTCCTAGCCCCTACACTGGTAAAGGAGTAACTGAGTGAAGATCCCAGATTCTTCCGAAGTGACAAGACCAAATAGCTTCTCAAGAGATTAAAGGTAGCTGTCACAACACGTTAGGACCTTGAAAAGACTGAACAATCTAAACAAAAGTCTAGGATCTAACCTTTTCTCATAAATGAGAAAAGGACTGGGAAAAAATTAATTTTGTATTCTGTCTATTTCTAAAAACATCCCTTTAAAAAAAGAAATAAACACAAAGAGTACTAATGGAGCAAAATGAAAGAGAATAAAGCCAAACGCAAACTTTACAGGTACTTTATGAGTTGCTACTTGGCAATTTCATTCCAATATCCACATTACTTCTATCTCTCAGGAATAACATAGAAAATCCTTAAACCAGGAACAAATATCTATATATAGAGAGATTCTAAAGGTATGTCAGTGATAAAAGAAAGATGAAAGAAAATGTGGGGCCCCTGTGGAATCATATGTGACACCTGGGTACCTAGGATATGGAGAAGGCTGAAGTTCTCAATGACCAGCAGGTTGCTCTAGCCACATTGCACAAGTCACAGAAGGAAAAGACAGGGACAGAGAGAATGAAGAACTGCTCACTGAAAGAGAAAATCAGGTTCAAGACCATCAAAGGAAGCTAAAGATGCACAAGTCCATAGGACCTGATGAGGTGCTTCCACAGGTTCTGAGGGCACTGGTGGGTGAAGTTGCTAAGCCACTCATACCATATCCATCATATTTGAGAAGTCCTGACAGTACAGTGAAGTTCCCACTGACTGGAAAAATGGAGGCAAAACACCCATTTTTAAAAAAAGAAGGAAGACCCTGGCAGTCTCCTGACAGGCCAGGCAGACCCTGTGCGCCCAGCAAGATCATAGAACAGATCCTCCGGGAAACTAGGCTAAGGTACAGGGAAGACAAGCGGGTAATTGGAGATGGATATCATGGCTTCACTAAGGGCAAATCATGCCTAATAATTATGGTGATATTCTATTACAGGGTTAGATCATTGGTGGATAAGGGTAGAGCAATTGATGTGTGCAAAGCTTTTGACATTGTCCCACACAACATCTTTGTCTCTAAATTAGATACATGAATTTGATGGTTGGATCACTTGGTAGATGAGGAATTGTCTAGATGGTCATACCCAAAGACTTGCAGTGAACAGCTGCAACACTGGTCACTGATCTCCACTTGGACAAGGAGCTGTTCACTGGAGGGTGTTCCTGCCAGTGCAGAGGGCTTTGAACTAGATGGTATCTGAGGTCACTTCCAACCTGAGAAAGCAGCAAAACAAGTGCAAAACAAACATTTAAATCAAAACAGACACATCTGGAGTAGAATAAGGACAGCTCAAGGTGACCATGTGACTAATTACTCATTGGTATCTTCCATGGTAAAGGTCCTAGGATCCTAAATTTTAGACTTTACTGACTTCACCCCTAAAGCTTTCATGCTGGTGAATTGGTGGGATGATGGCTAATTAAACAGTGTAAACTAAGGCACCACAATTATTACTTTGATAGTGAAAAGGCTGACATCCTACTGAAGAGAATGAAAAGCAGCAAAGTGACCTCACATTTAATTAGATTGCTTCAGGAACTTATAAGTAGTTTTGTTAAAAGTAAGAATGTGGGTAGTGGAAAAGAGTGGAAGCTTTGGCAATAGTGTCCATCAAACTTCAGTAAAAAAGGTCCTGAGAAATACAATCAGATGTTTCAGTTCAAAAGTGCCTTTATTTTCATTATTTATCCATGGCCAGAGAAAAGAAATCAACACAGAATAAAACATGGCAAATCAGATCCTTTAAAGCTTTATATAAGGCAAGCCTTATGCTTTGCCCAGTGCTTGAGCAAAGCAGTTAAGTGTTAATGCATATAATCTATCTAGCCAGCTAACTAGTTTAATCCATCACACAGTGTGTGAAAACATAAAAGCAACCCAGCTGTGACAAGTTAATAGCAGGGTTAGGCAGTAAAACAGTAACAAAAACACACTTTGATTAATGATCCCAAACTGTCCAGCTCTAGTATAGATGGCTTTTGTCTAGGTTTATTTAGTGGCAAATCAATGCAAAATAGATCTGGGAATTTAAAGCATTATACCAAATAAGTGTTGCGCCATACTAATAAAAGCTGGAGGAATATCACATTTTCATAGGGAGTAAGAGTAACAAATAATATAACTAGACCTGCTTCAGAGGAAGAGAGATAACTAAAATACACCGAACTCAGGGGTCATTCCAGTAATACGTGCAGTGGAGGACATGCTATAAATTGAATAAAATAAGAACCATGCCAAACTATTACTCAAAGACTGAAGCAAAACCTCTAAAACTTGTGAGGCACTTCCCTTGTATCTTAGTTTCTGTTTCCATAATCCTACAGAAGTAGTTTCCAAATAGGGTCAGAAAAAACCCAACTTGATAACATGTAAGAAGAAAACTTGTTTTCTATGCTTCTCAAAATTTTTGGATACTCAAGTATCAAATAAACACACATATTTAGGAATACATCAGTGCACTGAACAGTCAGCATTCCTCCTCCTTTAGTGCATAGAGCCTTTCCTCCATTGAATGAATACAGACAACGCAACAGACCCTGTGACCTCGATATCTGGGAAGCTGGGGACAGCCTCCCAACCTGAGAGATTCAGGCATCTGCTACATCATAAGGGAGTACTACAAGCATCAAGCTGTGGAGCTTAATTGCATCCTCTTGACATTTTTCCTCTCCAATAGGTATCCAACCACTCTGCAAAAGACATGATAGGCTGTAGGCTATTCCTAGGTATGCATCCTGTTGGAATTGTTTGGAGATTGAATGTATAACAATGAAAATGGCAATTAAAGAAGATAATGAACAACCTGATAGTTCTTTTCCTTTTGCTAACTAATATGAATGACCTAAGAAAAAGTCTTCTATGTGCCAGGTAAATTGGAACAAAAACTAGAGCTAACCTGGAAAAAGTGAAATCTCTTTTGCTGCACAGCAAATGATTGCATGGATTCTATTGCTGCATGAAGACACAATGTAGGACTTCGGCAAAATGCTTTCCTAGCTTGGAAGACCAAATTAACAGTGAACTTTGTTTTCCTTGCTTGTGCACAGTGCCCAATATAGCAAGTTTTCAATTTTGAGCTCTTTGGTAATACTTACCCTTCTGACCTGCATAGCTAGTCAGTGTGGGATTCCACAAGCAGGTTGCAGTGGAAAGCAGGAATGATGAATTCATCTTGTAGCTGAGGAGCAATCACAGTTCTTTCCAAAGAACACAACATTCTATTTTACTGAAGGAAAGCAGCTGGAGATGGTTACTTTGATCACAACTTCAAACACTCTGCCAGTCATTATGCAGCACACCAAACATTACCTTTGCTTTAACGTCATGTGTGGTTTCTCTGGTTGTTTCTGACTCACTGCTCATTCACTCACCCTGCATGGACAACTTCACCATTTTCTGTCACAGAGGTCTCTACCCAAACTTAATTAAAGAAGCTGCATTTTGCTCTCCACTACTTAAGTTTTGATTAGCAATTATTGTTACCTGTTCTATGAGTTGTGGTAAAGTGTACAATGACTTTGTAAAAAGAACTTAATGCTTTATAAGCTGTGCAATAGGAATCCATCACTGATGGATGAAACAGTTCAAAACTAATCTGTAACAGAAGAAAATGCATTGATGAAGGCATCAGTGTTCGCTTCTCACATCACAAGGTGTAATTCAAATACATCATATTGGTCCTACTGGAGTGGCCTGTAACAGGAGTTGCAGGTATATGGAATTATTTTATTGAATACTGGTCAGCCTCTGAATACTTAAAACCAGAATTTGATTCTTACCCTGCTGTATATTTATGGGTTGTTGTTGTTTTGATGATGGTTCTAGGAAAAATAATAGCAAAATCTGAGCATAAGAACTGCAAATTCAAGCTTAGAATATCTGGCAAATATTTTTTTTTTAGCAGAAGAGTACCACAGATTAATTGTCCATATAGCAACTAGAAACATGGAAAGGCTGTCATGTAAAGTGACAACGTGACATGCCTGTAAGGAGCACAGCACTCCTAAAGAGAACTAAATTGGCCTGCTTGTTTATAGCTGTCCATGAGAAACTGCCTGCTGTAGTGCTCTATCAGTAACACCTGATAGCATGGCATTTCCATCTATCACTTTTGAATGGGAAGCATACCTGTCATCTCATCTAATACATGCAGACATCTAACTATGTCTAGAAATTAACAAGTGACTTGGCTGTGTTAGGAAGATAGTAACTAGGAGTCAAATATTTTCAGAAAGGTTGTCTTTGAGAAGGATAGAGAAGGATATAGCCAATACAGTGTTGGATCTACAGAGAAGGGAAGGAATACTTCATCAGTGACTTTTCCTAATACTTCATAGTTCAAGGCTCGTTACCTGACAGTGTATTCTGGGCAGCCACCTTCAAAGTCACATACTGACACATCCATGTCCTGTGATGTCTAAAGGATAACTCTAGCCTACAGCTCCTGCTAATCCTTCAAACACCTTTCAGAGATAAAAAAGTTCAGTGGGTCAAACTAACCTAGCCAGTTGTCTACAAATAAACACTTAGAATGGCCTTTGAGATATGTCAGATTACAAGCAGCGATTTGGAGCATCATCTGTGTCAAGTAACTATAAGTGCTACTGGCAATGTCCAATTACATGCTGACAAAAACTCACAAAGCACCAAAACGCTGATGTAATAAACCAGCTTACAGACCTGTATCTCCCAGAAGAACGTCACTGAATATTCCTATAAACAAGAACAAATTCAAACTTCACAATTAAATGAATGTGACCCAGATTGGCTGGGGTTTTATCTCTTTTTTAAAGGTTGTTTTTCTATTCTCATTGCTTTGTTGCATGCCCAGTCCTCACAAGAAAATCATTGTTTCAGTGACAGTCAATAAGGAATTCAAAGTAGCTGTAAGGACTGGGGAGAGGAGAATGACTTCTTAGTTAGGGGTTTTTTTTAATTATATTTTGACCTGGGCATAATATAATTTATAGCCATTCAGCAAGGAACAAGTAACACAATGATTATGGTAAGGGGAGGATTGTATATGCCTACCTACCACAGTCTTTCTCAGGCTTTACCTACTAAATAACAGTGCCCTCATAGTGAAAGCTTCACAGTAAGAATGTGTTGCTTTTAATGTTCGTTTGAGTGAGTGGGAATACAGGAAATATGCTAGGAAGTGTGCTGCATTTGCATACATCAGCTTTAAAATTTTAAATTTCATCAAAAGACAGGAAGAGAGTATGAGTAAGAGTAAAGAAAAAAACTTCAGAAATGCTAAGGCCTTTTTTTTTTTTAAGAAATATTTTAGAATGAGATTTTTCTGAGTCAGCATTTCCTGAAAAGCTCTTATCCATTCTTTGCCACAAACAGGGGTCTAACATAGTGGTTTTCCAGAGAAATAACCTTTCTTTTCAGAGAAAGAGAGGCTTTGTGGCAGAGTAAGGATATAACTGATTAGTGGAAAAGAGCTCGTGATATTTTCTTCCTGTATTATTCCTAGTAACCAATCATGAGTTTTATTAAATGTATTGGTTTAATGACAAAGAATACTCTTAACTGCAAGATCTTGTGAAATTCACAAATCACTGAAAACATATATACATTAGGCACATTTAATAGGATCGGAGAACATTTCTGTGAGTGATTTTTTTTTTTTTCACAAGGAAAAAAGGGACTGAGAATCTAAGCACTGAAGTGAATAAAACTGGCAAGAGAAGTATAGAAGCAAACAAAAAGAATATCCTTGTATTTGATCGAGCAATGTGGAAGGGGAAAAGGAAGGGCAAGGGGAAGATGAAAATAAATAAAATATACCTAGCTGAGAGAAAGGACTGTCACTGTGCTGAGATGAATAAATTTGCATACAAAAATTTTCCAAGAAACAACAAATTCCAGACTACTATAAACTAAAAGCCTGCTGGGGGAGGGGAGGGGGGCATAGGGGGACAGGCAATGAGGGCAGAGAAATCAGCAGCAATAAGCTTACTAATATAGAATATTCGTATCGTGCTTGAGGAAGAATTCCATATTAAAATATCTTTCAGTGGCTGTGACTGCCTGAAGCTTTCAATCAGTATATTTATTGTTTGTGGGTTAGTGGGCAAAGGATACCTACCAGGCACTGACAGGATTGCAAAGGACTGGAAGCAGGACAGCTTTTCTCTGCTTTCCAGTTACAGAAGCAGCTGATATCCTGCCCAGCAATAAGACTTTACTTCTGCTGCCATAACCTTTCACTCATATTGTCCTGAATGATCCTTAGCTATGATCTTCAGTTAGAAAGATTCTTGGTCAGGGATGCGAAAGTTGGAGTTTTAAGACAAGCCTGAGATGAAAATGATGGTTTAACATATTCCCATTCTTCTTACTGATGACAAGATAGATTGCATGCCTAAAAATGCAGATTATTTTTTTTTTCCTGCTTGGAAGAAAGGAAGTAGATACATTGTTCAGAGGGAAGGGGTGAACAGGCTGACTCAAACTAGTGCCCTATTTAGGCTCATCTAACGATACAACAAATATAGCAGAGCCAAACAGTTCAGTCCAAATGGCAATTTATCCAGGAATAGCTTAAAAAAACAGAGAGAAATTTCTAAATTCAAGATCAACCAAAGTGGTTAATCTTAGGGCTGTTCAGTACCCCTAAATTACTGTAGGCTGCTGTTATCGACTATAATAGCTTGCTGAGTATTTGTTAACTCCAGCAGAGTATATGTGCAATTATTTCTAATGAACTCCCCAGCCCCTTAGGAAAAATAAAAGTCCTTTTGAATTGGTTCTACCTGTTGACTGCATTAAATTTGGAAACAAAAGCCATACATTTTCAAATTTCCCCATACAACAAGGCTCAGAGCAAGATTGGCATGTTTATTTTCAGAAAACCTCCCAAAGCATTTTAGGCATGGCCAAACTAATACATCTCTCCTTGACAGTTGCAGAACTTTTATTTCCTTAGCTAGAGTGTAACAGATTGCTTGCAGTTTAAGTCTTGATGTTTGGGTTGCACTGCAAAATCTGGCTGCCTGCTGGGGTTGTAAAGAGGTCCCATGCAGAGAGGGGAATTCTGGGAACATCTGCCTACATAAACACTATGCAACCAAGGAGTCACGGGAAGGAACAGCAATTTGTGGGAAGGTGAGAGAAAATACTTGATTTTCCCTTGCATATCAGCAGACTTTCTACCAGTACAGTAAGCTTTAAGAAGTTTGTCTGTTCCTGAAATTCATTATGATTTAGCTACCAGAACAATTAAAATAGAAGAAAGGAACCCCATCCTTATGAAGGCACTTGTTTTTTTCAGTTTTAGAACATCTCTTATTCATGTGTGTTTTCAAGTTTGCTTTTCAAACTTTCCTCTATATTGCAGTGTAATTGGAAAAATACAGCTTCACATGAGAGGATTTTCATTTTCATGGCAGATTTACATGAGATTGCCTTTATCTGGGAGATTCTTGATCACCAGTCAAAGCAACAGCTGGTGCACTCTGCTTCAGCTGTATTTGGACATTGGGGAATGTCATGTTATCAGAATGTTTTAAGTGCACCCATCAAAGCTGACATAAACTGGAACCTGCGACACCAGTCAAGCAGACTGCAGGGTTATTGCATCACTCTCTGGAAAGTAAATTGTGGACAGAAAGGGAAACAAATTATTTTAATGTTAAACCTGCTTCACTTTCACCTTTCACAGACAAGAGAACTTGATTTAGGTCCCAACGCTGCTGGAGTTTTAGGTGTTTACTGTTCAACAGCCTGTGAGTATCTTTCAAGGATCAGATTTTTTAAAATTACAAGGCCTTAAACCACTTATTCTGCCAGTATTTCTTTCACACTCTTAGGTAAGCAAAACATGATTTAGGAGTGAAAGGATTCTGCAAGTGTTAAATGGCACATTTAACTCAATTTGCCTAAGAATACTTTTGTCTGTGGACAGCATTGTAACCTACATAAAAACCTTTATGTGGTGCTAGATCAAGAACCATTATTGTCACAAAGCTGCAGTCAAATCACGGCATCGATCTTAGACACTTAAGGTTTTTCCTCGTATGCTCTTTACACACACAGAGTATCCTAGATGTATACAGCACATCAGCAGCTTTAATAATTTCTAATTGCTTTAACCAACTTTGAGTTCAAATGCTATTTTCATAACATCCAGATTGACGCTATTATTTTCATGACACATTATTACTCTCTAGAAGAATGAACCACATATATCAACTAATGGCGTAAAACGTATAGGATGTGCACACACAAAGTATTCTTTTCACAGTCGATTTTCAAAGTCCTTTACACATCCCACCTTGGCACAAAATTAGGTTATAAATTGACAGACTGCAACTCTTTCCGACTGAGCTAAAGTTATGCAGCCTGAATTTCTGGTTGCCATTCAGGAAGGCAGAAAGTAAGGCAGAAAGAATTTTAAGTACAAAGAGCTCAGGTGTGCAGGAGTAGATTATAAGCACCAGGTAGAAAGCAATGAATTCAGAGGAATTTGATGTTGCAATAACAAGGATGTTGCTGTGCAGCTGCCAACTTACTCCCAAAGAGGAGAGGACATAGCTGAGCAGAACAGTAACTCAATGCCCTTAAGTGTATGTCTTTTCATGAATGCCCATGGTTTGCCCCAGTACATCCCTCTTTATTCTCTGTACTTGGAGCTAAGAATACATACCTGCAAAGGGGTTAAAACATACAATACTGAGGACTAACAAGCAACCTTACGCTTAAGGTTGTGTCTCATACATAGCTTGGTGGAGGTGAAAGAATTGCAGTCTCAAGAATAAACAGAGAAGGCTGAATTTACTGCTGAGTGTCTCATGACCTTTTCACACACGCTGGAATAGTAATCATTTGGAACTTGTAAAGAGAGATCCCAGATGATGTTCATTCTGAGTAACTGCTGCATCCTCCGCTACAGCTCTCAGCAGGTCTCAAAACAAACAAACAAAAAAAAAATCACTGAAACTCACATGGATATGCAGAAGTTTGGACTCTCACCCTAAATGACAATATGTACACCCATGGTAAGCCAAAAAAAACCCACGCAACCTTACAATAAACCCTGGAAATATGGGAAAGCTCTGGTCCAAAATAAGATCTGCAATGTTACTACTGCTTTTCAAGAGAGATCTAAACTTTCTTTTTTTCTTTTTTTTTTTTTTAATTGTTAAAATCTGTGCTATTTTGGTATCTTTGATAAGCATATACTGGTAGTACTAAAAAGTAAAGGATTTTCATATTTTTACACCCTAAGGTCTCTAGCAATGTTTTGCTTGCTTTTCATCTTACTGCAGGTTTATGTGTGTTGCCTTGGAGCAACCACTCCGAGTTCTTGAGTTCATGCCTGGCTGGGTATCAGTCTACCCATGGGATGTGGTATGCAATTCCCTTTGTATCACTTGTTTTGTTTTCTTTCTTTTTCTATGTCTCCATAGTTTATTAAACTTTTTCCCAACTCCCACGTTTTCTTGCTTTTACTGTTCCTTTCCTCTTACCCATCCTACAGGGAGTAGGGAGGGTGGGAGGAGTAAGTAAGTGTAAGTAGCAGTAACCTACAACACCAAGACAATGCACCAAGAATCTTTAAAACAGAAAATCCATATCAATAATTAAATAGAATTTTTGGAGATGTTGGCAAGTATTTTGGTTTACTGAGTCCTCTATATATGAATGTGAAATACTCACTTCTAGTGTGAAATATCAGCTGTCTCTTCTCTTGAAAATAACTAAAGAGAGAGAACAAGAACATTGTTAACTTTCTTCACTGAAAGGGTGGTCAGTCACTGGAACTTATTCCCCAGGGAAGTGGTCACAGCATGAAGCCGGTCAGCACAGTTCAAGGAGCATATGGATGACACTCATAGTCATGTGGTTTAGTTTTCAGTGGTCCTGTGAGGAGCAGCAAGCGGCAATTATGGGCCCTTCCAACTTGATATATTCTATGATTCTATGAATTAGCAAATAGCTATATATGATATCAGAGCAGTATTCATTAAGGGGACTATTAATGGAACATCTCATGGCTGCAGCATTCACTGATGCTTGGCAAGGTTTCCAGTTTCAGCTTTCACTTTCTCTGTATTTCCCACTCAACTTACCAGCACCAAAGAGCTGAGCGTCTCTGCAACATCTGTGCCAGGACTTACCATTCCCTTGGTGTTACCAAAGTATGTGTGTGTTAGTTGGTGCTCATGAGAAAACAGTCCCCAGTTTGTCTTTTTGCCTCAAAGGACCAATAACCCTGTCTGATTTATAGTGTTACCTGGTCCTGCTGAATCCTGCTAAATTCACAGATAAACAGGCAGCTACTCTTTCATTTCAAATTCATGTCACTGTTATTTATTGTCTTACAATGGGTGACTGACCTGTAGAAGAAAAACACAAAGTATTTCCATGCCCTACAGGTAGCTTTTTAGCCCAAAGAAAGGTCTTTGACACAGAATCACAGAACGTTAGTTGTTGGAAGAGACCTTGAAAATCATCTAATCCAACCCCACTGCTAGAGCACAGGAACACATACAGGCGGGGTTTGAATGTCTCCAGAAGAGGAGACTCCACCACCTCCCTGGGCAGCCTGTTCCAATGCTCTGTACCCTCACAGTGGAAAAGCTTCCTCTTATATTCACATGGAACTTCCTATGCTCCAGCTTGTACCCATTGCCCCTTGTCCTAGTCAGTTCTCCCTTTTATATTTTTTCCCACTCCATCCTCCTCTCCAGCATTTTACTTTCTCATTAGGGGCTTTTTGTAGGTCTCTGGATAATCTCTGACATTTAAGAGTTTGGGTATGCTTGGAGCCACAAAGGCCACTGTGGTACCTCACCCGGTACTACCACTGTTTTTGACAAGCACTCACCTCCTCCTTTACCAAAGGCAACCTAGAGGTAGGCTGAAAGCCAAAACCAGAGGGTGACCCCAGTAAGACCAAACATCTGGGACCTTCTGTTAGGTGCCTTCTGCTCAGACAATTCAAGGTAAAGTTGTACAAAATCTTTTAGCATCTGAAAAAAAGACCCAGAAAAACAAACAAACAAAAAAAAAAAAAACCCCAATACACAAAGAAGAAACACCTCAAACAACCAAACCCAGAAACTTTGCAAAATCCTGACTTCTTAAACTGAGCTTTATCTCTAAAATCATCACGGAAGTACAAAAGACAGTGTTCTTGAGGGAAGGACCTCAGAGCACAGAAAATCAGACATAACAAAATGTCAAAGGGGTTACTCCATACCATATAACATCATGCGCAGTAGAAAAGAGGTCTTGGTGGTGGCAGGGAAGGGCAGCTCCAGGGCATGGGCTCAGGGAGGGTCCAACTTTGTGATGCTCTGGGCTGTAAGGTCTGAGTTGTGCAGCTCAGTGACAAACTGCACTGTGCATCACCAGTTTTGCATATTTTGCTGTAAGTGCTGTTGTTATTTCCCTCCCCTTTTGGTGTCCCAGCAACCATCCTCATCCCAACCCACAAAGTTTGCCTCTGTCTCCTCATGTCCTGCTGAAGCCAGGACACCTCCCCATCCCACCGCAGAGGAAGAGGGAGGGGAGCGAGTGGCTGCGTGGTCCTCAGCTGCAGCTGGGGCTGAACCACAACAGCAAGAGACCAGAATTGCAGCAAGAACCTCATTGCAGAGAAACACTGAGCAGTCAATAACTGGATGAAACTCTGCTGCCCATGTGAGGCACCAATGTTACATAAATGGAGAAAGGGACATACTGTGTGTGCAAATTAATTATGCAAGGATACAAAAGCAAACATTTTGGGATAGTGTTCAGAAACTTCCCATTGTGTCCCATGCTTCATTTATTACCCCATCACTACATACTTCTTCAATTGCAGAGTAACATATTTTCATATCCTGAACCACAAAATGTCATGATAATAAGAACAGTATGATTGTAAAAAATTATAAGAACCAAAGTCAGGTGGGTGATTTTACTGCATTCATTGCTATACAGTAGCATTTATTACCATTGTAGAGATGCCAAAAAACCCTCAGGCCAAAAACTTTTGCAAACCATACAGCTACAGAAGCAGATTCGACCTGGGTTTTGTTCTGCCATGTACAGTGTAGTTCATTCCCTTAGTACTGTATTTACAGGGCAGATTATGTTTTCACAATCCAGACTTTTCAGAAGAAAATTAACACTGCAATAGAATGATCATGATATGAGACTCATAATCTCATATCCATGATGAGTATCTAGGGTGCTTAAACGACCGTCACAATTATACTGTATGGATCTTTAAAGGTGCACTGGAGAAGCAGTTTGGGTTGTTAGAGAACTCGGATGAAATGGAATGAATCTGTAATCCACATTGGAACTGTAAAGCGACAGTGACTTAAAAGGAGAAAAATATGTAGATGGATCCAGCTTTCTTTCTTACTTCTTTCTTGAATAATTGCATGGCAGAGTTTCTATACCCTAATCTGTTTACAGAAATATTGAGTATGCATTACACATCAAAATAAATAATTCCCCCATATCTTTGTACTCCAAAATTTGCAGTTAATTAAACTAATTTGTCAGTTTTTGTAAGTTGGAAACTCTTCCTGTCATCCTCTCCAATCGCTACTTATTTAAATTTCATCCTTGGCCAGTTTCATGATAATGTTTATCTGCTCCAGAGGATTGGAAATGAGAGTAATACACTGCCATACCATTTAATTTCTTTCTTAAAGCTGGAAAAAGCAAAGCATCAACTGGCCAGTTAGATAACACAATTTCCCATGTAGGTTATTTGCTTACGATAGCTGGGGGCTAATTTAATTCCTGAGCTGCTTATTTAATGGTTCTGAGAGGGATTCCCTACAGTTAAGAATGAACTGTGCAGAAAGTTTCTGTAACAATTGTAAAAAAAATTCTTACATCAGAGCAGGTCATATATTTTACTGCAGCAGACATTCAACATATTTCATTATCTGAACAGAATACTAATTCTGCAGACAAAAAAAAAAAAGAGGTATGTTTAATGTCAAATGAACATTTTGTAAACACACAGGGTTTTTTGCTGTTGACTTACTTTTGCCTTACTTCTGTTATGTTTTTTAACTGATCCCGAAAAATTTATCAAGGAATAAATACAGGTTAACTCAAGTCATATAAAGAAATTTTTATATTTACTTTCATGCTCCTTGTGCTTTATAAACATTTAGTGAATTCCAACACCACTTCTGTCAGACTGAAAGAGTATGCTTCTGGTTTTAACATCATAGGAAAATTAAGGCTCATATATTGCAGTTCCTTCTGCCCATAAAGATGTTCTAAACTCTTCAGCTCAGTAAAAATCCTAACAAGTATTTGTCTATATCCAGAGTAAGGATGTCTGTATGCACCCTATCTCCGTCTTGGAGTGCACGCTACACAACCAGAACACTGTACCAGCTAAAACTTCATGTCTGTGCCTGAGTGTTTTATCATGCTGCTTCTTTGCTACTTTTTGTTCCTTGCTGTATACCAAAAGTATCTGAAATACAGATGGAATACATGAAAATGTTCTTCCTGCCTTTGATTTGAGTATGAGCTTACAGTCTTGCTTTGAACAGCAGAGACACACACCAAGCATTTCCACCTTTCTCACTTTGATAGCATGCATTTTTCTTAAATTGGATCTGTTTAGCAAGGAAAGAGACAAGATTAAACTGAAAAGAAAGGGATGACACTTATGGGGTCTACATGGCAAGGTTTTAGTTGCAGGGAGACTACAGGGATGGGTTCTGTGACAAGAGGCCAAAAGCCTCCCCCATATCAGTCAAGAGCCATCTCTGAAATGGACCTGCCATTGGCTAAGGCAGAGCCCATCAACAATGGTGTTCACACTTCTGTGATACCATATTTGAGAAAAGGAACAAACAGCTGCTCAACAGCAGCCAAGAAATATACGAGAGAAACAATTCTGCAGACACCAAGACCAGTAAAGAAGGAAGAGGAAGAGGTGCTCCAGGTGCCAGAGCAGAGATTCCCCTGCAGTCCATGGAGAAGACCATGGTGAAGCAAGCTATACCCTTGCAGCCCATGGAAGGTGATGGTGGAGCAGATATTCACCTGCAGACTATGGAGAACCCCACAGTGGAGCAGATGAATGCACCTGAAGGAAGCTGCAACCCTTTAGGAAGCTCAAACTGGAGTAAGGCCTGAAAGGACCAGTGATCCTGTAGAGAGAGGATCCCATACTTGAGCAGGTTTGCTGTCAGGACTTGTGACCACATGGGGGATTCACAGCAGAGAAGTTTGTTCCTGAAAGACTACACCCTGTGAAGGACACCCACATCAGAGGAGTTTGTGGAGAACTGCATCCCATGAGAAGTTGGTAGAGGTCTATCTCCTGTGGGAGGGACCCCACACTGGAGCAGGGGAAAAGTGTTAGGAGTCCTTCCCCTGAGAAGAAAGGAGAAACAGACAGCATGTGATGAACTGATCACAAGCCCCATTCCCCATCCCCCTATGCCTCTGGTGGAGATGAGGCAGAGAAATAAGGAGTGAGGTTAAGTGTGGGAAAGTGAGAGGAATGGGGGGAAGGTGTTTTAAGACTTAGGATTTCACATACCTGATACCAGCAACTGCTGATCAGCAATAGTAATTCTGCAGCAGAACTGGTAAAGCTGGACTTCCTATCCTCTGATAGCAGAAGTATGTTTTAATCTGCAGTACGCTCTGCACTTTCAGGTCTTTGCTGTCCCTTTCTTTGTCTGTAAGAAACTGGACCTGTTGGTCCTGACCTTGTTTTCACCAAGCAGTCATATGGTAATAAGCAACAGCTGGTACCATTTTAAGAGAAGGCCTTTTGCTTTATTGTAACAGCAATCACTTTTCCTTAGACCTAACCCAAAATATCTATTGCAATCTTGGTTTTCTCTTTGAGATTAAAATGGACACTGTTGTAACCAGCCTTCTGGAATTTGTCTTGCCAGTATCCAAGTATATAATGTTTCGAATCTGTATTTTGCTTGTGTATTCCACTTTTCCGAGTCTCTCCATTTGAATGCTGGTGGGCAGCCAAGACTTTTCACTAGTGACATCATGTAGTAGAAAACTCACAAATTGTCCTTACAGTATTGTGATCCAAACCAAGTAATTTACGGTCTCCAAAATCACTAGCAGCCGAGTCTGGCTGAGAAAGAGCTGATTTTCTTCATAGGAATTTTTATGCTGCTGTGTTTCGGCTTTGTGACTAAAACTGTGTTGATAACACACCATTTTGCCTGTTGCTATACAGTGCTTGCACAGCATTAAGTTGTTATCTTTTTTCCACTCTGCCACATCCAATGAGTAGGCTGGGGATGAGCAGGAAGTCAGAAAGGGAAACAACCAGGAATCTTGACCCAAACTGACCGAAGAGGTATCATAGTCAACAATAAAAGCTGCGGAAAGAAGCAAGAACTGTGGATATTTGTGGCTGTGGAAGTTGTTTACCCAAGTAACCATTATGGGATACTGAGGCCCTGCTTTCCAGGAAGAGTCTAAACATGTGCCTGCCAATGGGAAGAAAAAATTATTTGCTTTTCTTGCATGTTCAGCTTTGCTTCACCTACTAAAGTAACCTTCTTTCAAGCCACAAGGCTTCTTGCTTTTGCTCTTTCTGTTGTCACCCCTGTGCCTCCAGGATGGAGATCAGTGAACAAAGAGACTGTGTGGTGCTTAGCTACCAAACAACCCATCTCAAGAGAGCTTCCAGATGGCTGTAATAAGGGTCATATTACCTGCTGAACTGTGTCTTATGTTACTGTTTTGCCAGTGAGAACGGCAGTAATTCATAACAACATGTTAGCTTTTGTCAAAAAGGTTTCATGGTATTTCTTTGTCAATGACCTCACAGCCACAGACAATCGTGAGAAAGAAGATACTGCTTATTTTACTACTAACATTACCCAGCAGTTCTCAGTGTAAATACATGACCTTACCACCATTACAATTATCGAATTGTAATGATTAAGTTAGTGGTTAATGATTAAGTTAGTGAAAAAAAAACACCTTCTTAGCTTCATCCTTAAAATTTCTGTACTTAACATTAGACAACTGGAAGGGTATTAACCAAGTCTAAACCTTAATATCTAGCTTATCTCAGGATTTGATTTGATTTCGTGAAGAATAATGAGAAAAATATGGGGGGTATATCACCAATAATGAAATCAGTGTATTGGATGATGAAGTCAGCTTTATGACTATCAGAAAGTTTTAGATCATCCTGAAGATTCTAGTACCAGTGAAAGAGAGACAAAGGTGAGAATTTTTTCTTTTATGTAGATATGCATCCATTATATCTCTATATTACAGCAAGCCTTTCCAATGTATTCATCCTGACCTAAAGTATATGAATTGTGCAAAACTTCATAGCTATGTGTTTTAAAGCTCAAATCCCATTGTATCAATGATTCATCTAAATAATAGCACAGGATTTGCTTCTACTCAGAGTAAATAGAATAGGGACTTTAAAAGAGTAAATTTAAATTAGCAGTTAACAATACACTTTCCCTTTTCCTTAGCATATCATAAGCTCAAAAGCTCTCTATTTTCTTCCCTGTTATACAGAAAACTTATGCATCTGTAATTTGAGTAAACTATCATCTAATTAAACAATTTAGATTGAATATGCTAATGTAAAGGATCATAAAAAAAGAATAATTACAAAGGGGCTTCAAGAGGATAATTACAAATGGAGAATGTAGGATCCAAATAAAAATCTTATGTTCTTTAATTACTGAAAACCCATCTAAACAAAGGATTGAGAATATCTTATTTAAGCATTGTGCAAAATGAATGTCTCCTCAGACCCTTGAAAAACATTAATTTGATCATGTATTTGTTACATATCACCTAACAACTTTCAGAGCCTATGAGGTTTATGGGGAAAAAAATTACGTTAAAAAAATAAAATTAAAGGTGGGGGGGAGGGGAAACCCAAAACACACAAAAAAGGAAAGATCCAGCAATAAAAGATCCAGTAATCTCTTGGAATAGTGTCAACAGTGCTTCTCATCCTAACATTCCTACTCTAATCATGATGTGGTCAGCATCATATTGCTGAAGTTGTCAGAGACGGAGTTCTACACACCAAGAGTGACTTTGCACTATCAAAAAGATTAAAGCTGCTTAGGCAGAAGAAAGAAAACCCAAACTATTTACTTTAGCAAAGAGACACACGCATTTGTATACACAGCAGTCTGCAGACAGGTCTAACAGTAGGCTCTTTTCCTCTAATATCCCTATTTCCACAATTCATCGGTTTGCCTCTGCTTTCTCATGCAGTGAATTGTTTGCAAAGCTGATACATGCAAGGACTGCTGCTCATCTTCCTTTATACTTCGATATCTAGAATCTGAGGGGGGCCCACGTATTAGTTGCACATTTTAAAATATTTTCACAATCCTACCTACCACCTTAATTACATCAATGTCAATTCCCTGTTTTTTCGAATATTGTAATTCAAACTTTGGTCAAAAGACTTCATGATTTGCAAGGTCATATGGTTTAATCACACTAGTAAGGAGGGCTATTTAACAGGAAAAATTACAGTATCAGTATCTGTTGCATCCCTATAGTAGCCTGTGATCCCGTTTGACCCTACAATTTTAATTTAAAATGCCAAAACAACTACCAGACACAGGGAGAAGAAGCAGTTTATAACCAGACTATCTCCTGGATTTGCACTTTGGTTTGTTAACATTACTCAAATGTTTAATAAATATCCTAGATGCATTCAGCTTCATTTAAAAAGGCTTGGAAAGCAGTTCCATCATTTTTTCAAAGAGATTTGCAATAAATATTGGGAAAATAATATTCAGTGCAGTGTTTTTCCAAAGGAAATTATAGAAAATATTATTTACTTTTAAGTTTCAGTTATAGCAATTCATTCGATAGAAAGTATTCATTAGATGGAAAACAAGGCATAAAACCTTTTTTTATTTCTTAAACACCTTTTAAATCACCCAGAAGCATAGCTGAACTAGAGGTATATGTCTTAACAGTTTCAGCTTGAAAGAAACACAGTGATCTGAGAAAGACAACATGAAAAACGTCTGTTCATCACACCAGCAGAATACTCAGAGAATACACACAGAGGTTACAAAACACCTAGGTTGAAGACAACAAGCTGGAAGAGTCCAGTCATGGATAAACTTTGAATGTAAAAGAAATATATTGAAAAGTTTAAAATTTTTATACTGGAAGCCTGTTTTGTACTCTGGTATGTTTTCAGGGTATTAAGAATTAAGCCTTTCTTGATAAGCAGAAACTAAAGTAACAGAACTGTATAAGTAAATAGAATTTTCAGTAACTATGCAAGATCTATTACATTCCATAGGAAAATATCTTGATTGAGGACAGTTTTGTTTTATGTTGCCTTTGACTCTTTCATTACATACATATGTTATTCTATGTTTAAAGAGAGAGCTGGTTGCAGATTCTTGGGTTTCTGAAAGAGCACCACATAAAGCTAGTAAGATTTGTGTAGCCATAAGGGAAACTATCAAAGAAATAATGGCTCTGAGTTGACTACTAAGTAGGAATTCCACCTGCTTAACTTGGGTTCTACAGGATAAGCAGTTTGTGTTGCCATTGAAATAATTCAGTAAAGACACAGTGTTCTAGAAATAGTTAAGTGGGAAAATGTAATGCACAGATGCAATAAATATCTCAAATTCCTGATCCCAGAACAGAAAGTGAAGTCTACATTGCACTGCATATTATCCATTTTAAAAATCAAGAGATGTGAATTTACGTAAGCTTCAGTACATGTGTACACAGCTACAAACACACCACAGCTGGTCTGCAGTCCTGAACAAGGGGCATAAAATTGAGGAAAGTATTAGAAGTCTACAATCCTACACTACAGAAAAAGAAGGTAAAAAGAATGAGAAATTGCTTTTATGGTTATTTCTCAGCTACCATAATTTGTAGGACCTCAAAAAAAAAAAAAAAAAGAGAACCTACCACCTATGACTGAGAAGGCATGCAACCTTCATCCTTAGGAAACAAGCAATCTCACTCTGCTACCTTAAAATTCTGAAGTTCTGTTTTACCTTATTTACCTCAGTTTGGTAGCTGTTAGATACAATATTTTCCCCCACAGAGAATCTTTCCCCCCTTAACAAATGCAGGACTATTGAAAATTGAGTCAATCTTTAAGGCAATTGTGTTGTGATAGGATCCTATGTGAGCTGGTGAACAAAGGCTCAGAAAGACTCAGATGTGTCTTCATTTGATGGCACCATACTGATTTCACCTGCCCAATTATCCAGCACTCAAGGGAAAGGCACTGCAGCTCTTTAATTGGTAGAATTTATGGCAACTTTTTTCCCTTTGAGGAAAGCTGCCCTCCAAGACATTGACTGAAACAGACTCTTTAGAAGCAGCAGTACCACAACCCAATATAGCCATGTCTCATTCTAATTTTGCAAGCCATAGGTACAATATGTGTTCTTAATAGATTAGACAAATCTACTTTCTAGGAGTTTCAATAACTTACTAAAAATACATTCTCACTAGACAGTTTATAATTTCAGCTACTGACCTATTCTCTATTCCTGGCACATAGCTGCCTTATGAATCTAACTTGCCCAACTGCCAAAGCTAGGCCTAGAAAGTTTAGTTAACACTTTGTGAACTAAGATTTTCTGCTGCAGTTGTAACAGGAAATTTACCAGAAGCTGTCTCTGAAATATCAGAAGTCTGACTATCCTTTCAGGCAAACCTAGAAGATATTTTACGCTGCAGTTAATACGCTGAGAAAGCTTAATTAAATTGCAAGTTCTTTGAACTTTTGTTTTCTGCCAAAATTCATCCTGATCATTGACATCTAGACAAACTATATCATTAAGTGGATGAAGAATAGCTGATACATGAGCCAAAAGATTACAGCTGGATAAAGAACTAAGAATCGCACATGTAGAAGTTCATTTGACTGAAACAGACATCATATTTGGAACTTCATACAAGCGGGTTGTTTCACAGGCATTTTTCGTCCTGTCCTGAAGTGTAAACAGTATACTGCCTAGCAGCAGCACACTGTTTCTGGACAGGGACTCTACTTCTTCAGTATGAGGGTGTTAGATCACTGGAACACGTTGCCAAGGTTTTGGGGCTCCACTACCTCTCTGGAAATATTCAAGGTCAGGTTTGATGGGGCTCTGAGCAATCTTTAGCTAGTGAATATGTCCCTGATTACCGCAGGGTGGGGTAGACTGGATGACCTTTAAAGGTCCCTTCCAACCTAACACATTCTATAACTCTAAGATGACTCTATGATGATTCTACATTCCCCCTATGCTTTCCCTTCTACAGTAACAGCCTTACCTAAAACAGATAAAACATAAACTAAGACACTTGGAATATATTACTGAGTCCTGAAAAATAATATTCTAATATCACAAAAGTTGAAATTATTATCTTAAATCAGACATGATTTGGAGAAAAATGATGTGGGATATTCTGGGAGTTTGCTTTTCAAGAAAAGTAGCAAATTAAAGTTACTAACTTCTTTGCTGAATAGCAGATTATAAAATATCTTCAAAGACCTGTGGGAATTTTGTAGTTATTAATTTACCATGACAGTGCTTGCTTCACAACATTTGTTGCTATTGCTTTGCTTTAGTCTGCACACTTTCAGTGGACAATTTCTTATTTTGTGATTTCTGGATTTGCTGAAATTTCAGCATAAGAATAGCAAAGATATTTTAGATAGCACAATAAAGCTATGAGGTTATGGCATGCCAAAATCACAAGTATTTTGTAGTTGAACTTGTTATATCACTAGCATCTGAAGTCAAATTACCACTTGTCTCACTAAGCATAATTATAATGATACCTCACTACAAGTTATTGCACCAGAGCAAAGGATTTTTGCAGCTCTGCTTCTGCATGTGTTGAACTGAGTAGTGTGAGATGGCAGGGTACAGTTACAGTACTTTGAGAGAATGTGTCCACCACAAGCCCAAACACACTTTAAGAAGGAGACTCGACCAACAGCAGAGATGTCGTAAGTGAGAGGTCTTCAGGATAGCTTGTGTAAACCAACCTGTAATCCATTAGATAAAATGTGGCTATAGATCCTACGATCTTTGTCTGCACATACCCAGACATGGCTTTGCTTGATTCCCAGACCCCCGCCATTCAAATTCTCTCAGCTTTTTCCTTCAGGTGCACAGGAAATTTGTATATAGATTGTCAAACTGAGGCTGAAGTTTTGCTTAAGTGAAGAATGCCCTATTTGCCCTCGCTCAGGGAAGTACCAGCATGTCTTAGACCACTTTTGTAGACTGTTTTTGTCAAGAGCAAATTTGAATCTAAAGTTCTTTGTCTTCCGTTTTCCTTCTTTGTCTTTCATTTTCCAAGGTCTGGCTCTCCCCAAACCACACCCAGATTTTTCTTTTTGGTACTATCCCTTAGTCATGTCATGTTTCGTACTGCATTTCCCTGGATCTCAAACAAATCTCAGCCTCTGACAAAACTGAGTAGTTTCACTCCCTTGGGAACATTTACAGTTTGCTGAGCCTGCTATAAAAATAATGAAACAAATTTCAAACTCTGGTGAAGTCCCTCCAGTTCCACACTCACTGACAGCCAGGTTGGGCTTTTCCTGCTGCTTCATTCCATTGTTTTTTACTTAGGGTTTCCAGCTGCAACAGGAACAGAGGTCTTACAGTTTTTGAGGACAGTCCTGCCTCCATTCAGTATCACACATATGTCTCAACTCCTTACAGTCTGCCCTCAAAAACTGTCTTTTCAGCAGCAAAGTCCGTTACGCTAATGGCAAAGTATGAATCACGTAACCTATGAAAACAGCCCTCAAAACCTTCTCATTCTTTAAGCAAAGAATGCAGAGAAAGAGTTAAAGCAAACTTGGTAGTGTGTGCTGATCTAGATCTGAGAAGCCTCCTGCTATTGAGGGGTGGATCTAAGTGCTGATGGGGGAGGCTCCTGACTGAGCAGGCAGTATTACAGAGCCTGTATCTCCTGTTCCGTTGCAGGGATCCACAGTCTGCTCCAACTCAGATCAGCTGTTGTTTTGCAATTTCTTTAGGCCACCTGCTGTCCCTGCTAATTTTGCAGCTAGCAAAGAACTCAGAGAAGAGGTGGGGCACAAACACTGTACTTCAGTTAGAGTAGGAAAGGATCAGTGACTAACGCAGTTATTAGACTTTGTGAGCACTACTCTTTTCTAGGCATTAAGTACAATAAATGCAGATTTTACAAACCATCAAATTTAATGTACTACAAACAATTAGTAAATATGATCCTTCAGGGAAGATTCCCTCAGTGTCCTTTCTTTCCAAATATTCCTTAAGCTTCATAGCAAAATTGAGCATCTCTTACTGCATGCTATCCTTTTACTTTCTTACTAATGCATGGATGGTTGGTAATGACACTGGAGGAAATCTTGCTCCTTGCTCCCAGATTAGCACTGCAGGAGTGCCTATCTGCAATGCAGATCCCTGCTGCATCCAGTACATAATATCCACAAATGTCAAAAATCTTAGGGGAGGGTGTGGGGTGGGGAAGGGAGAGGAGAGTAAAAACCCCAAAACAAACCACTTTGCCAATTCGGTGCCACATTTTTATCCATGGACTTGACTGTTTTAAAAATCTTACCCATCTAATCAGGTTATGTGAATATAAACTCACAATAAGCAAACAATTCTTGCATCGCATATCACATCAGTAAAAAATATTGTAGCTCAGCTAATGGTTGGTAATTCATTAAAGCATACTAACTCCCACTCTTCTAGGCATTTGCCCATGCCTAGAGCATCTAGAGGCTTAATTCTACTCCTAGTTCTTCTACAAACTCTGGCATTTAACTTCAGGCAGGTTACTTCATCTTCTTGGCTCTCTTTATCATTATTCCAGTCCCCAGGCCTTTACCTATCATATCTCTTTAGATTGCAAATATATCAGGGCAGAGGTGGGGTTAAGACTGTAGGCTGTTTTTTAAAGACAGCACAATGAGCAAAGATCTATTTGGAGCTGTTATTACATAAACTATAATTTCTTCTTTTCTTTTTTTTTCCCTCTAAGACAAGGGACAGAAAGATTAAAAGAAAATGAATCTAAGGTAATCCTAGCAGTAAAATCGACTCCTGACTTTCAGTTTTATGTGCTGTCCTTTCATTAATATGTCCTGAAGCCTTAGCTTCAACCAGTTGGTTTCCATCTCTAGAGGGACTTCGATATGCTTGAGGGCAGACTTGTTCATAACTAAAGAAAAATTGTCCAGAGGGTTATTTATGATTGGTTTTTAAATCACTGTTGTCTAGAGTTTAATACTAAGTTCCCTGCTAAAGCACAGAATTAAAAGTAATAAATCCATACAGATTTAGACTCCTCTTCTTCCCCCAACATTGTTTTCTCCATTCAGGAAGCCAAGCCAGGAAGGGCTCTGAGGTATTTATGCTTCCTGCCAGCCAGAGAGATCACCCACAGTCTCACAGTAACATGGCAAAGCTGGGAAAAGTGCTCTTCCTTGATGTCTTCTTCCATGAAGCAGAACTAAAAGTGTATGTGCATTCACAGGTGTCATGAAGATTTTCTAGCAGTTTTGTAGAATACAGAAGGGAATAGTATGACCTTTTTTTTTATAACATAGGGCACAGAACTAATTGCCATATGAGCTGTAGCATGTCTGTTACAAATAGAACCAATTCTGCCACATTTAGAAAATTCGGCACCACGGTATCACTATTAGTAAGCTATCTCAATGGCAAATATCTTTGCTTAATATTGATTCTCCTAAATGATAAAATGGTAAAATGAAATAAAGACTTCTATTTTCATGATTTACATGTTAAAACTGGTCAGTTCTGTGAGTGTTCTGAGGTGTTTCTTTTTATTTGATGAAGCTCTGTCTTAAGGAAACCTGTTAAAATACTGGAGATGCCTCTTCTTTGTTGGAATGCACAGTGCAATAACAGAAGAAAGCTTCTTGGCAATGGTAACAGTTATAACTTTGGTACAAACCAATGAACAAGTTAAATTTATCTTCCATATGTAGAAGCCATACTCAAAGACCTCTTTCCAGTATGTGAAAACCAAAAAAAATGATCCATTATGGGTCTTCCAGGGCTGGTGGAGCATGAGAACATGTTTGTTTGTTGTGTTGTAAGATGTGGCTCCATGTCTGCACCGGGGGCAGGTGTCCAGGTGCTGGCAGTGAAGGCTGTGTGGATGACTTCTTGGAGGAGACTTCTGTGAGGAGAGGCCAGAGGTCACCCCATGCTGAACACAACCAGTTCCAGCCAGCTCCAAGAGAGGTACAAGGTACAGTTGAGACCAGCAGCCAAGATGGTGGCCCCTCCAGGAAAGCAACTTAAGAAAGGGCAAAATCGCCAGACAGGCAGAACAGAACAAAAAAAAGAGTAAGAAACAGCAGAGGAAACACCAAGGGCAGAGAGGATGAGGGGAAGGAGGTTCTGAATGTATTTCCCCATGACCCACACCAGACTAGATTTCTTCTGAAGGACCACAGCCTGAATAGAGAGCCCATGCTGGAGCAAGGGGAAAGTGTGAGGAGGAAGGAGCAGCAGAGAAAAGCTGTTATGGACTGACAACAGTGCACCATTCCCCATCCCCCTGTGCCACTCAGTGTTGGGAGCAGTGAAAAGAAGTTGAGTGAAAAGAAGCAGAAGGAAGGTTTTGGTTTAATTCTGTCTTTGTTTCTCACTACCTTAATCTATTTTAATTGGCAATAACTTAAATTCATCTTCCCTAAGTTAAGCCTGTTTTTCCCATGACAGTAATGATTTCCATGTTTTTATTACAACCCATTAGATTTTTTATCCTATTTTTTCCCTTGTCCTGTTAAGGCAGGGGAGTTAGTGAGCAAGTGGGTGGGCATTTGGCCAGAGTTACTCCACCATGATATGCCATAACAGTGGAAGACAGCAGAGCTTTAGGGAGACTTTTGACCTGGAAATAATGGTAACACTACAAAGGTAGGAAATAAAAAGGCAGTAATTGCATGTGAACCCGATTATGCATGGCAGATCGACTTTGGCCAGCAGCTAAGCACCACATAGAATCTTGCTCATTCCCTTTACACCTCCAGTGCTAGGAACAGCAAAACAGTATGAAATCCATGGACTGAGGTAAAAACATAGTTTAATAGAAGGAGAACAAAACCACCTAAAACAAGTGATGTAAAGGCAGTCACTCTCCATTTCCCACAAATACATCAATGCTCAGCCAGTCTCTGAGCAAAGTCTCCACCCTCTAAAGAAAGCCCCCTCCCTGTTTTATTTTGTTGGGTTTTGCTAATCATGACATCATAGAGATTGAAGTATCTGGTCAGTTTCGGTCAGGTATCCTGGCTGTGTCTCACCCAACCTCATAATCAGCTTCGGCCTACTCTGTGGTGGGAAGAGTAGAAAAAAGAGAAAGCTTTGATGATGTGAAGGTACTGCTAAGCAATACCCGAAGTGCTGGTATGCTAACACCATTTTAGTCACAAATCCAAAACACAGCATAATTCAGGCTCCTATGAAGAAAATTAATGCCATCCCAGCCAGACCCTGTACAGCAGTCTTCATATCATACAATTCATCAACTCTCCACTAAATCCCTGCTCTGTGGACAATATAATTTCACTAGAGAGCCCATACTGACTGATTTCTATACCTCAGCCTTTCCCAGGTTTTCACCTCCACATTCTTTCTTCCAAATACTCCAGAAGGCCTCCACCATCTAACCATCCACAGAATGGCTCACCTAGAAAAGTATAGCAAGTAACACACAGCTGTGTCGACATCTTGTCAGTAACAATACCTAATTATTTTTATATAATTGTTTTATATTCATTCTGATCTTCAGCATTGTGGAAGTGGTGTGATATTCATTGTGACTGCATATGCATGTGAAATCAATTATAAAATAACAAATGTACACAAAATTCAGCACTTTATTTTTTGGGGACTTAGATTAATATGCATGCAAAGAAGGCAATAATGTACTCCCCAAGATAATATAAATAGTGTTCTGTTTGTTATTTTATTAAACTCCCTGAAATCGTTTTGTAGGTTGCAATAAGGTATGGATATAAAATGCTACGGGTCATACAAGCCATGAAACAGCAGCTGCTTGTGGTAGTGGTTAGGTTTCACAGTATGCCATGAGCATATTCACACTGCAAGATCTGTTATAGTTGAATGTAGGGGATCAGAGAAAAATGCAAGGATGCAGAAACTGCAGAAGAATGGAGGTTCACTGATCAGGAAGATCCTACCAAGAAAACAAAAAGTGCAAAAGTGATGGTGTCATGTCCCACCAGGTGGGCAAACCAGGGAGATTCAGATCTGTCTGTCCCATCCCAGCAGATGGGTATGTGCAGAGTTAACATTTGCTACCGGCCCCAAGAGCCAGGTTGACCATCTCTTAGTCTCTTTTAACAACCACACCTGTAAGATCAGTTCCTGCAATCCTCAGGAGTAACAGCAATTACCCCAGAGCTCCAAGCAAAGCACAACTTTTAAGTAAAGCGAATAGAATCATAAAGCTTGCAAACAAAACCACACTAAACTATATATTTGGAGCAACATACTACAATTAGTAGAATTTAGCAAAACTGGAATCCTGTTACTATTGTGTGCCAAGAATAAGGTTAGAAGTTGAGAGAGAGAGAGGCAGAGAGACTGAGAGATTGAGAAAGAGAGTAAAAGAGAAAAATAAGAAAATATCACCACCCAGCGATCCAGCATAGATCTTAATAAAGTTGTGGTCCTCAGATGGCATGCATGCACCAGATGTCTTGAAACTGCATCTTTTATGCTTTCTGACCCCATCCATCTAGGGGGCCTAGCATACCTTGTGCAGACTCAGTGTTTAGTTGCAGAGTGTTCTAGAAATGAGTCAGTGGGAAATGGGGGTCCCAATTGGGCCGATGAAACAATGACCCCATTCAATGGCCTCACACCGGATTTTAGCAAGAAGGCCCTCTGCCTCTGTGGGGCCCCGCTTGCTGGTCACTATTCTTTATTGGATAAGGACAGGATCCTGATTATCAGGGTGGCTAATGAATGAGGGGCAGCCCTTGCAAGGACAGTGTCTAGATGGTTTATCAAATGGGGAAGTGTAATGTCCAGTTTGTCAGAGCGACTCTGTTGATTAAGAGTCTGAAAGCCCTTCCAACTTTGGGAGGATGGAGGCGCTGCCTCACAGACGCTTGCAGGATCAAGCCCCATGCAAGGCGAGAGCCAGTCCACAAAATGTCATCCTGCCTCTGCAGGTTCTGATATTTTGCAAGACAGATTGTTTGAGACAAAGCACTCACCCCGGTTCCCCCTAATGTTAAATCAGAAACATGTCCTTCTTCCTTAGTGCAATTGCTCTTTAAAATCAATAGTCTGGGTGAAGAGAATCACTCAGAAAATGTCCTAGCTAGATTTTGTACACTGTCACTAAATGTATCAGAGGAGACTGTACAGTACTTATTGTTTTAGCGCTTTTTTTGTCTTGCTTAGAATAAATGACTTTGGGAAGAAAGTTGGATTGGTGCTTCCATCTCCTTCCACAAGGGTCTCCATCGCCAAACTCAGATTTCTGTATTTTGAGGTGCAGTTCGGCCAGTGTGGTGGTTTTGGCCCTGGTTAGAGGCCAAATACCCACCAAGCCACTCACTCACTCCCCCCCTTCAGCCAAAAAGGGGAGAAAATATATATATATTGGGAGGCTTAGGATGTGAGATAAGTACAGAGGGATCACTCTCCAATTAGTGCAATGGGCAAAACAGACTCAGCACAGAATAAAGGAAAGTGATTTATTACTACTACAACTAATACACCCAGTGAACCGGAACAAGATAAGAAGCAGCCAGGTTTTAAAGCACCTTCCCCCCACCCCTCCCTTCTTAGCACACTTAAAACTCATCACGATTTTGCCCCCTTCTTCCCCCCCCAACATGGCGTGGGGAGGGGCAGGGAATGGGCAGTGGGGTACCGGCGATTCCTTACAAGCTGCTTTCCTTCTCCAGATCTCACCACTTCTACTTCCCCCCACCCCTCACCTCTTCGCACTCTTGACTTCAATCATAGATTTGCTCCCTTCATCCCTCCCCCCGCAGCACAGGGAGGGGCAGGGAATGGGGAGTGGGGGATTTTCAGTCTGTTCCTCCCGAGTTGTTTTCTGTCTCAGCTGGGGCGGGGGGGGGGCGGGGGGGGGGGGGCGCATTCCAGACCACCCTGGCCTGGTCCCCGCAAAGTCACAAGTCCCCTGGCAAACCTGCTGAAGCATGGATCAATCTCTTCACAGGGCATAGGTGTCTCTGCTCCCCGTCCTCATCCATGGGCTTCAGGGGGACACCTGTTTCACCATGGTCTTCACCACAAGCTGCATGGGAAACTCTTTTCGCATTCTTCACCCCCTCCTTCTGCAGGCCTGGCCTTGGTGTCTATGTAGCTTACATCTTCTCCTGCTCCAGTGGCAAAGTGTGCCTGCCCAGCTCTGATAGGCTCAGTCTCGAATTTGGCCTTGAATTGACCAACGTTTTCAAAATATGGGGCTTGCCGAAAGCTGTAGCTGCGGCTTACAAAAGCCACTGAAGCAGCACAGCTGCACAAAACTGCAACAGCCAGGCTGTCAAACAGATAGGCTCCACCTTATCTGACCTCTGCTGTGTTTTATCCATGGTAGCTGGAGAATGGCATCCCAGCACAAAATCCTGCCTTGATTCTGAAAGAACAGAGATAGGTGACATAAGCTTTGCAAGAGAAGTTGTGGCTCTTGATTACATCGAAGTTTACTGCAGCTTCTTGCTTTTGACCATGCTTTGCAACTGGGGCTTGAACTTCTTCCCTGGGTTCTTTTGTGATAGTTTTCTAGCTATCCCATTTCAATATAACATTAAAGGCATTACCTTAGCAAAGGATGTCAGCACTGCTTCAGGTAGGTCTATGTAAAGTGGACATGAGTGGGCATGTACGATGGCTGCAAGTGACTCAAGCTTTGCTACAGACAAACATTTGAGCAAGAAGACAACATACAGCAGCCCGGCAAAAAAGCAATTGAGGCACATTGACAAATTGATCAGTTAGTCCTAGCAGGATGCAAAGCACTGTGGGATGCCAATTGGAAGTTGGTCAATTTAATGTGAAGTAGAGATGTGTCCAAGTGAATGTTAGGCCCCATTAACTTAATATGCTGTTAAGTTCACACCCTTTGCACTAAAATATAGGAAACACATTATCTGGCCAGTTAATTCACCTAAAGAGCTGCAGCAAGTAGAAGCAGGTTATTTTCAACACGAATAAATTAAGTCTGGTAAGGAGTAACCCCTGATCCCCACCAAGATACTTAGTTACATGTATCTTTTGTCCAAAAACGATGAGCTCATTTTGAAATAGATGGAAAAAATACACATCACTAGTCCTTTCTTTTTCTGACTACTACATTTTCAAGTTGTGTTAAACATAACAATTAGATTGCAAATTGGCATCAGCAAAAAAATGTAGTGAAACCGACTTTTTATGATGTTTTTTCCAGATTTTTCCCCTTTCTTCTACTTTACAATCAGTTTCCAAGATAATTGTGCCTTCCTTCACTGAAAATGATGACTGTACTTACGTATTGCCCTGTAGAAAGTGAAACTGCATGCCTCAGTGAATTCTATCATCATTTCACCCCCTAATGAGAGAGATTGTTTGCAGGCAGATGAAATTAAATTGTAAGCTCTATTGACTTCAACAACAGGTGCCATTTGTGCAAACCCAAAGGGAACCATTGAATTGTCAAAAAGATTTAACTCTTCCTGACACAGTGGCATCAGATAACATCTTCTTGGTATGTACCTGCACCTCACATAGTTCCAGTACACACAATATATGATCTCATCCATAACATTAGTCGCAAAATGGCTAGAAAGACCTGAATTAACTGCAAATGAAACAGCTATAATTTCTGACTGCTGGGTTGTATCAGGTCTGCACACAGTAAAATGAGAAAGGAGACAAAAAATAAGCCAAAAAAATAAGATGGGCAAGTTGGAAATCTGTATGAATTGCAGTATTTTTCTATTATTTTTAAAAAAACCACTACAGTTTAAACAAACTCAAAACTGTACTTGGCCAATTTTAGTAGGAAAACAAATGTTCCACACTTCCCCCATAGCCCCAGGCTGTGAAAGGTTGCCAATTACTTGATCTGCATTTTCAATTAAATTGAGAGAGGATGAATGATAAGGAAACCTTGCAGAAGCCGGCCTTCTCTGTTTTTGAACACGTGGCACAGTTGTGATCTTACAGATGAAATTTGTATAAGCTCAATGGCTTTTTTTGTGGAAGTGTAACACATTAGCATTCTTGGTTCCAAACAGAAAGAACACCCAAATCCCAGTGTTGAACAAAATAAGAGCTGGTGCTCTTTGAGTTACTTCCTTAATGCTGTTTCTTTCCCTGACATAAGAATTCTGTTGTTGTCAGATAGAGAGTCAATCACTGCTATCTAGCAAGAGAATCCTCTCTGTTTCTGGGTATAATTTGATATTTCGATGATGTGAAAAACAATTAAATACTTAAGCATTACATAACTTCAAAAGTCTCTTTTGAGATGAAAAATATGCAAATGATAATGTCTAATATGGTTATGGTAAAATTCTTTAATTTTGACTTGAAAGCAAGGAGATTTCAAGACAGCATGATATATTTGATCCAATGAAATAATCAAACCAACTTTGTATCACTTTGGTGGCAATTTATCTTCTCTGCCTGAAGCAGAAAGATATTCCTGCTGCAATAATGGATTTATGTAGTTTTCTCCCATATCTGTTTCTTTCAGTTTAAGTATTCAAAAATGTGAAGTCCTTTAGTGGGTAATAGCTCCAGGCATGTAACAGATAGGAGACTTCCAGGAGATGAAGGTTAGAACATTGCCTTGTTGAATATAGTTACAGGGCTACAAGTCAGCACTCTTGCTCTGCTAACAGGCCCTTGCGTTCTCTCCCTTATTATACCAGTGGAAAAGGGGAAAGAAAAGCTCAGGAAACTAATGGCCTGCAATTGCAGAAGCAGCATAGAAGGCAGGTTTAAATAGTCAGCCAGCAGGATCCCAGCATTAACAATCTTTGTCCCAGGTTCGCAGCAGCAGCAGCAAGATCTGTGCGAGCATCGCAGCAGTATCGGTGCTGAGCGCTGCGGTCCTCACTGCCACACTCATTACAAGCACTGCCTGCTGCCTTCTGGGCACCGTCACCACCACCGAAAGACACGGAATGGCAAGCAAGATGTGCAAGCACCTGGTGAGATAATGCCCATTTTATTCTGGTAAGAAGTAAAATGTGCCGATAACATCTTTGACATTTAATGATGTTGCTTTCATTTTGAACACATCATTGAACAGATATTGAATCCATTCATTTTGGTAATAGACTCAGAGCTGTGCAGCTTTGTTTTAATAAATAAATAAATACAAACCCCAGACTCTTCTCTGTGTGGGATGGAAGGTGGGAAGAGTCATAACCCCCTATATTATATGTGTTAGCATTTCATGAGTTTTGCTTTTCTGTGTGCATCTGCATGTGTCTCTTTGAAAAGCTAATTTCATTTTCCTATTCTTGTCTGCAGCTTTTCCAATTTTGAGATCAAGCTGCATAGTATTCTTTGTCAGACTGGCTATTCCAAAATAAATGCTAAAACTTACATATATTATCCATGTTTTCCAATTTGGCTGGAGAAAGTTTGGTTTAGATATTATTTTTCAGACAATATTGTAGCATTTTTTCCTCATCACACCAATTACATTTTGTAATTATATGTCTCCAGCTTGTAACAAAAAATGATTGATTGAAATTAAATCATATTATTTGTAAAAAACTGCATGGAAATTTTCAAGTTTTGCTATAGCTTTTTTAAAACTGGACGCACACTTCCATGATTGTTGCCACATTTACTTCCCCAAATTAAATTCTCTGTGCTTTTTTGCAAAGTATCTCAATTAACAGTATTTGGGCAAAGCAGGGTATTACACATTCAAAGCTGAAGATCACAGCGAGGCAAAACAAGCCAAAGTGTATACCAAAATCCAAGTCCAGATTTTTGTCTTATGTTTCGTTGTTAATTTTGGCCAGTGCATCTCCACTTATTTATGTGAGGTGGCACCACATTTATATGGCAATAACTGACTTGAAAACCTTCTCTAATGCAAAGATTTAAACATGTTTGCAAAAAAGAAGTTTGAACTATTACTGAAAATTACTATTTAGACATAAAAATAATCAAAGATGCCAAACTCATTATATGTTTAGTCAACTTACTGAAACATCAAGTCCCTCTTCATACATAAATGGCAAAAACAATTAAAATAAGATCAATCCCACATGATTTTGAAACATGTTGAGAGAGTTACTGAGTCAAGGTCATGTAAAATCACATGTAAACTATGCACCCATGTTACCTAATGAAAGCACGTTGTACTAGTTACAGAGATCATCCTAAACTCTGCTTACAATTTTAACCAGTTCTAAATATCCACCAGTCTTATCCTGCTAATCAACTTCAGAGTCCAAAATTCACTTGATGTTTTGTGGTTTGTTTCATTTCTTTGGAGAGCTCATACATAGCCAAGAAATAGGAATGAGAGACACTGGAACAGACAGTACACCATAGCTGCTCAACAATCTCCAGAAATATGCAAACTGAATAGGGGGGTTGACATTTTAACTCTTTTTTCTTCTTTTTAAATTGACCATAACAGGAACTCCATGTGTCCCCCTATAGAAATATGGTTCTAAATGAAAAAAGAACAAGAAAAAAAAATGTTCCCTCTCCTTCTGTGACTGTGACCACTTGCAATATGTTCTGTTATCTGTGTAGCTACTGGTTTCCTTCATTTTTCCTGTCAACATCCTACTTCTTTCCTGTCTTATTACATTTCCCTTTGCTGAACTCGCTGCCCCTGTGGAGAAAACAACATGGTCTCTCTTAAAAAAGCTATAATGGAATCACAAAAAGGGCATTGCCTTACTGGGCTTTTGCCAAATTCTGCCTCTGTCTTTCCTTATTTTGAGTTACCAAAAAGATGCAAAACCAACATGATGGACAGTCAGACAGTTTTCTCCTTGGTCATAGGGTGAAATGGTTTTCAGCAGGAAGGTAATAAGCTGTTAACAAAGATGTTTGAAGAAAGGCCTGCTCATAAAATGAATAAAAGCAGTCTATTGAGCAATAGAGATGAAGAGGTGGGATAGAGGTCAACCATGTAAGGTAACCAGGTTGGCTGTTCTGTGTGTCATAAGTTGGTTATGACTCCATTTAGCTTCACATTTTAAGAGGAAGGGATGCACTGCTGTGATGTGCTATGGCAAACCACAAAAAGACTACACTCCACAGGAAGGATTCTGCCTCCATTCTCAAATTTCAACAATATCTGAGCTGTGGGCAGTAAGGAATGAAGTCCTACACCCTTTTACAACAGAGAAGTTGGAGAATATTCCTGATTTGTTTTACATGCAGACATCCAACATACACCCTGCTGCTAATTCTACCGGTGGATCCCATAGTGAGTATTTCTATAGCCTCCCTTTTCTTCTCCAGAAACTTTAGCATATAACAATGCACAAAATAGTCTAACTTAAAGTCATTAGCTACGCACCAATGTGGATGTTTATATATGCAAATCTCTCTCATTAAGTCCTGCAAGAACTTTCCTGGTAATTTAAGAATTACCTACCCACATACTTTAAGAAGCTCCGGGGCTAAGCAGCAGCTACCGATTGCACTTATGGATTTAGACAACCAAAGTGGCAGGTAAGTGCTTAACACCCTTTATGATCTTCCTTACTTATAATCTCTCCATTTTTCATTTTCATAATCTACATGATGGAAAATGGTTTCCTACATCAGTTTCCTGAGAGAATAGATAGGTTAGAGATTAAAAACTGCTCAGGTAATCCATCAGCACATGTATACCATCGAGGCATCAGAAACAATGGTAAATTTCTTTCGATCAGTCCATTTCAATCTTCAGTCAAACAGACCCAAAAATTCACATGACTAATGAAGCACCTGGTAATGAAAAATAAAAAATGAAGTTTTCATTTCATTTCTCTGTAGTTGAAGGCAGTTTTCTGTCTGCTGTCACTTGGTTTCAATGAACAGGTTTCCAGCCCAGCTGAAACAACACTGGATTTGAAAGATGTACAAACATTGGTATCATCAAACATATTAGCAGCTATGAAAGCCAGATGAAGCTTTTGTCAACATCTGCAGCTTGTTTCTCCAGTTTAGTAGAAAGATGCAAAAACAGCTCAGATGATTAAATTCTGGATGTGGCAGAAGGCAGAGGATGAGACAAGATCTAATTCTAATGAAAACTACCATCCTTACAGTAGTTCCCATATGTAATATAACTAGAACTTGAGTTCCAGTCATCTTGTGCTTGTACAGTCATTAGTATGTGAACTTGGGTCCTTATCAAACAGTTCTTAGTAGCGTTGCCCTTGTCAGAGTGTGCAATATAAAACAAGTACCAAAACACTCCTCTGAGTTCTTTGTATAAGACTAAGTACTAGGGAAATCTTCATTCTGAAAGGTAAAAAATACCTTCGGGGAAAGGTATTTGATGATTTTAAAAAAAGAGATTACAATAACACAAAATTACCAATCTCAAAAGTTTTTAACTTCTTTAGATTGCCTTTTGTTTTGCCAAAGATAGAATCAGACTTTTTGCTAAATTTTTCTATTCCTAGACCCGATATTTCACTTAAAAACAAATAAAAATCTGGATAACATAAATAAAATAAGGTGATTAAAACTGCAAATGTAGCATGAACTATTCAAAATGCAGAAACAGATTTTTTTAATCCATTTCACAAATTCTTACCCTGACATGTGATATTACACAAATTTCTACTCAAAGAGAGTAGGATGCTATTACAACAGCTCTTCTGAACACAGGTCTCACTGTTCTGAATTAATAGACATTACCCAAAAATACCTGGAATTTTCTACAGTTCATATTGAACTAAATTCCTTCTTATAACCTGTGCCAAAGGCAGTATGCTTCAGTTCCATATTAACAGTAAACAACAGTTAACAGAAAAATACATGCATAAAGCTTCCACTTTAATGGGATCCCACTAAATATGCTTCTGAAATCAAATATTCACATATTTCTACAAAACATGTTTTGAGACAAAGCTAAGCAAAGTCAAGATTGAATGCTTGCTACTTTCTGACCAGTATGACTGTGCAGAACATATTACACATGAAACGTGGGCAGACAATAGGTATAACCTGCCCCAAACACTTCTTGTTTTTGATGTTTGCTGGATAATTTAAAATATTTCTGTAGATAGACTATAACAGTTATGAACTACAGTTCAATGTGCTTTTTAATGCACATAGGATGCAAAAAGGTGCCTTCACTTGCATGTTTGCTTTCTCAAGGGAAAATAATTATTTACTGGGAAAAGCAGTCTACTGGCTTTCGATGCTGCATGCCGGTCTCTGTTACATAGATGCAAAGCAGCCATTCAGTAGGTGGCCAAAAGTCTCTGTAGAAAGAAGGACATACATAATGGACTGTTCGCTTCTTTAAGTCACTATACTGGGGAAAACACATTTTTAACTGATTACCTCTCTCAGGTAAAGCCACATAAATATGCAGATTGATTGTGCATTTGAAATTGTTAACTCTGAATGCAAAGTTAACATTTAAATGAGCATACTCCAGTTCTGAAAATGGTTTATTAGCCAGCATAACAAAGCAGGCAGAGAACTGATTCAGTTCCCCTGACAGTATCATGTTGTTACTGTTCTACTATGAAAACTGTATTTTTTCTATCAAAACCTTGGTTTTTATATGTAGGAGACATCCAAAGCAGTGTGTTAAGAACATATACCGAAGAGGCCAGTCCATCTACAGAGTGGCTGCCATGCTTCTACTTTCTGATATATTTCTCTAGATGTTTTTTCAACTTTAAAAACTTTATGCATTGTGTCAAGTGGAGTTCACAAATAAGAAAATGCATACAGCCCAAAAGTAACACCCAAATTCTAACATCAGCGTGGTGTTAGAAGAATGGTAAAATTGTTCCACAGAGTGAAATGAAAACATACCTCCTATCTACCCTGCCATGACGAGAACTGATAATGGACTATGGGTATTTGCAGACAAATTACAGAGTCAAATTTTCTTGAGAAGACATGTTTGAGTATTGTGGTGGTTCAAACCCAAACAGCAGCTGAGAACCACATGCCTCTCCCTCACTCCCAGAGGAGAAACAGACAGCCTCCATGGGTTGGGATAAGGACAGTTTACTGACAAAAGCATCGTGAAAGGGGAACAATAAGAGCACGCAGCAAATTTCACTTACACAGAGTATGTTTCCAACCCAATTAGAGTATTGCATAACACAAGGACAAACCCCATGCCTGAGTCACACTCAGACTACCCTGGAAGCACCCCAGAGCACCCCTCCGTGACCAGCCCCATTTATCAGGAGTGATGTCAGGTGGTGTGGAAACAGCCCGGGATAACTCAGCTCACCTGAGCTGACTGCTTGGGAAGGTTAACTCTGGTCTGACCAGAACCAGGACAAGTATTCAGAAAAATGCCCTAACACATGAATTTTTATTTAGCAAAAGGTACATCAAAAGCTGTAAAAGATTGTCGTAGAAAGCTGCCCTGGTAATGACCTAATGGCATTGATCATATTATTACTTTCCTTTTAGATGCCACCAGTATCATTCTTCCTTTCTGCCCCCACCCCCCAGTGTATTTTTCAAGCAGGTGCCAATACCAGTCCGAAAAGTCAAGGTAACACCTCCATATGAAGACAGATTTAGTATTAAAAGAATCGATTAATTTAGAGATATTTTTCCACACATAGGAGCACATCTGCCTAGCTAATCAACCAAATGTGTAAACCTTAGATAACCTAAAACACTAGTGATAGAATCACAGAATCACAGAATTGTAGGGGTTGGAAGGGACCTGGAGAGATCATCACGTCCAACCCCCCTGCCAAAGCAGGCTCCCTAGCTCATACTGCACAGATAGGCGACAAGATGGGTATTGAATATCTCCAGAGAAGGACACAACACCACCTCCCTGGGCAGCCTGTCCCAGGGCTCTGTCACTCTTACTGTGAAAAAGTTCCTCCACATGTTGGTGCAGAACTTCCTGTGTTCCAATTTGCAGCCATTGCCCCTTGTCCTATCTCCACTGACTAAAGAAAAGGGGCAGGCCAATTCCCCCTGCACCCCATACTTAAGGTATTTATAAACATTGATTAGGTCCCCCCTCAGTCTTCTTTTCTCCAGGCTGAACAGCCCCAGCTCTCTCAGCTTTTCCTCATAGGACAGATGTTCCAGGCCCTTAATCATCTTCATAGCCCTTCTCTGGACTCTCTCCAGGAGATCCCTGTCATTTTTATACCAGGGAGCCCAGAACTGGACACAATACTCCAGGTGGGGCCTGACCAGGGCAGAGTAGAGGGGGAGGATCACCTCCTTATACCTGCTGACTGCACTCCTCCTGATGCACCCCAGGATCCCACCGGTTTTCTTTGCCACCAGGGCACACTGCTGACTCATAGCCAACCTGTTGTCCACCAGGACACCCAGGTCCTTCTCCACATAGCTCTTTTCCAACAGGTCATCCCCCAGCCTGTACTGATACATGCGGTTGTTCCTCCCCAGGTGCAAGACTTTACACTTGCGCTTGTTGAATTTCATCTAGTTTCTCCCTGCCCAGCTTTCCAGCTGGTCCAGGTCTCGCTGGATGGCAGCGCAGTGTTCCTGCATGTCAGCCACCCCTCCCAGCTTTGTATCATCTGCACTTGCTGAGGGTGGATGCTATTCCCTCATCAAGGTCATCAATGAAGATATTGAAGAGGACTGGACCCAACACCGAGCCCTGGGGAACACCACTAGTCACAGGCCTCCAGTCAGATTCTACTGCACTGATCATGACCCTCTGAGCTCGGTCTGACAGCCAGTTCTTGACCCATCTCACTGTCCACTCATCTATCCCATACTCTCTCAGCTTTGCTATCAGGATGTCATGGGAGACAGTATCGAAAGCCTTGCTGAAGTCAAGGAAGATGACATCCACTGCTCTCCCTCCACCCACCCAGCCAATGATGAGATCATAGAAGGCTATGAGATTGGTCGAGCACAATCTTCCCTTAGTGAATCCATGCTGACTACTCCTCATGACCTTCTTCTCTTCCGGTTGCTTGGAGATGGCATCCAGAACAAGCTGGTCCATAACTTTTCCAGGGTCAGAAGTGAGGCTGACTGGCCTATAGTTACTGGGATCCTCCTTCTTGCCCTTTTTAAAGACTGGAGTGATATTGGCTATCCTCCAGTCCTCAGGCACTTCTCCTGTTTGCCATGACCTATCAAAGATTATCGATAGAGAGCAGCTCCGCGATCACTTCCACCAGCTCCCAACGCACGCTTGGATGCATTCCATCCGGGCCCATGGATTTGTGTGCATTTATGCCTTTGAGCCACTCCTGGACCTCCCCTACCTCAACTAGAGGGAAGCTCTTCACTCCTATTTTCGTCCAGGATCTGTGGGTCCCGAGGGCCTTTGGAGTGAAGACCGAGGCAAAGAAGGCATTTAGTATCTCCACCTTCTCATCATCCCCCATTACCAGGATACCCACCTTATTCAGCAAGGGACCTACATTATCCCTGGTCATCCTTTTACTATTCACATACCTGAAAAAACTCTTTTCATTGCCCTTTATGTCCCTTGCCAGTTTCTTTTCCAGGTTGGCATTAGCCTTCCTAGTCGCAGCCCTACAGGCCCTGACAACATCCCTATATTCTTCCCAGGTGCTCAGACTCTGTTTCCACAGTTTATAAACCTTTTGCTTCTCTTTGAGTTTACTCATGAGCTCCCTGCTCATCCACACAGGTCTTCTGCCTCTCTTTCCCAATTTCTTACTCAAAGGGATGCACCTGTCCTGTGCTTGGAAGAAGTGCTGTTGAAATGTTACCCAGCTCTCACAGGCCCCCTTTCCTTCTAACAGCATAGCCCACGGGATAGCTCCTAATAGGTTGCGGAGGAGATCAAAGTTAGCACTTCCAAAATTCAGGGTAGCTATCCTGCTTTTTGGCTTGCTTCTTCCACCCAGGAAGCCTTCCACCCACCCTGGCGAAGAGTGGGATCAGGACACTGAACTTTAAGAGAGCAAACTTTAGGCTGTTTAAGGACCTGTTGACCAAGATCTCCTGGGAGGTGGTCCTTAGAGACAGAAATGTTGAGGACAGCTGGCTACTCTTTAAGGATGCCTTTCTGAGAGCTCAGGGGCTCTCTGTCCCTCTGAATAAGAAAGTGAGCAGGAGGGGCAGGAAGCCAGCATGGCTAAGTAAGGACCTGCTGGTCAAACTGATAGAAAAGAAAGGCAAACACAAGCTCTGGAAGCACGGTTGTGTAGCCTGGAAAGAATACAGGGATGCTGTTCGGACTTGCAGAGACAGGGTCAGGAAAGCCAAGGCGCAGATGGAACTGAACTTGGTAAGGAATGTTAAAAACAACAAGAAGGGATTTTACAGGTACATTGGCCAGAAGAGACAGGTCAAAGAAAACGTACCTCCCTTGGTAAATGAGAAAGGAGAACTGGCTGCAACTGATGAGGAGAAGGCTGAGGTACTGAATGAGTTCTTTGCCTCAGTCGTCTCTGGCAGCCAGGATTCTCATAATTCTCAAATCCCAGAATCTTGCATCCCTGGACCTCTGGGTGGGAAATGGGGGAGTAAATCCCCTCCCCACTGTAAGAGCAAAGCAAGTCTGAGACCGCCTCATGAGACTGAATGTCTACAAGTCTATGGGGCCGGATGACATGCATCCCAGGGTCCTGAAGGAGCTGGCTGATGTGGTTGCTGAGCCGCTCTCCATCATATTTGAAAAGTCATGGCTGTCAGGAGAGGTCCCTGGGGACTGGAAAAAAGGTCATGTCACTCCCACTTATAAGAAAGGGAGCAGGGAAGACCCAGGGAACTACAGGCCGGTGAGCCTCACCTCTGTGCCTGGGAAGATCATGGAACAGATCCTTTTGGATGACATGCTGGAGCACATGAGGGAAGAGCACATGATCTGGGACAGCCAGCACGGCTTCACCAAGGGAAGGTCGTGCCTCACCAATCTGGTGACTTTCTATGATGGAGTAACAGCATCAGTAGATAAAGGGAAGGCAACCGATGTCATCTACCTGGACTTGTGCAAGGCCTTTGACACAGTCCCCCACCACATCCTTATCTCTAAACTGGAGAGATGTGGATTTGATGGGTGGACCATCCAGTGGATAAGAAACTAGTTAACAGACCGTAGCCAAAGGGTGGTGGTCAATGGGTCTATGTCCAGGTGGAGGCCGGTGACAAGCGGTGTCCCCCAGGGGTCTGTCTTGGGACTGGTTCTCTTTAACATCTTTATCAATGACATCGATGATGGGATTGAGTGCACCCTCAGCAAGTTTGCGGATGTAACCAAGCTGAGTGGTGTGGTCGACACCCTAGAAGGAAAGGAAGCCATCCAGAGGGATCTTGACAGGCTGGAAAAATGGGCCCAGGTGAACCTAATGAGGTTCAACACTGCCAAGTGTAAGGTGTTGCACTTAGGCCGGAAGAATCCCAGACATAGATACAGACTGGGAGAAGAGCTTCTTGAGAGTAGCCCTGCTGAGAAGGACCTGGGTGTCACCATGGATGAGAAACTTAACATGAGCCAGCAGTGTGCTCTTGCAGCTTGCAAGGCCAATGGTATCCTGGGCTCCATCAGAAGAGGGGTGGCCAGCAGGGACAGGGAGGTGATTGTCCCTCTCTACTCTGCCCTAGTGAGGCCCCACCTGGAGTCCTGTGTCCAGATCTGGGGCCCCCAACACAAGAAAGATGTAGAACTGTTGGAGAGGGTTCAGAGGAGGGCCACAAGGATGATTAGAGGGCTGGAGCACCTGCCTTACAAGGAGAGGCTGAGGGAGCTGGGCTTGTTCAGCCTGGAGAAGAGAAGGCTGCGGGGGGACCTCATTGCAGCCTTCCAGTGCCTGAAGGGACCATACAAACAGGAGGGGAATCAACTTTTTAAAAGGGCAGATAATGGCAGGACAAGGGGGAATGGTGTAAAGCTGAAGGAGGAAAGATTTAGATTGAATATTAGGGGGAAGTTTTTTACAGAAAGAGTGGTGAGGTCCTGGAATAGGCTGCCCAGAGAGGTGGTGGATGCCCCGTCCCTGGAAGTGTTCAAGGCCAGGTTGGATGTGGCCCTGGGCAACCTTGTGTAGATCCAGGCCTGAAGTTGGTGGCCCTGCCTGTGGCAGGGGTGTTGGAGCTTTATGATCCTTGGGGTCCCTTCCAACCCTTGCCATTCTATGATTATATGATTTTGAACTCTATCATTTCGTGGTCACTTTGTCCTAAGCTGCCCCCAACCTTCACTTCACTTCAATTCACAAGCCCATCCTTGTTAGTAAGAACAAGGTCCAGCACCCGCCCTCCCCTCGTAGGTTCCTGCACCATCTGTAGCAGGAAATTGTCTTCTACACATTGCAGAAGTTGTCTGCATACGACTGGCCGTATTGCTTGCCCAGCAAATATCTGGGTAATATAAGTCCCCCATAAGGACAAGCGCCTGGGATCTCGATGCTATTTCTAGTTGCTTATAGAAAGCACTATCAGCCCCCTCCTCTTGATCTATAGTATCCTCTTGGTCTATAGTACACACCCACAACAGTGTCACTCATACTAGCGTGACCCTTGATTCTTACCCACAAGCACTCGACTGATGATTCATCTTTCCCCAGGTGGAGCTCAATACATTCCAGCTGCTTTCTGACATAAAGAGCAACTCCTCCACTTCGCCTCCCTAGCCTGTCTTTCCTGAAAATCACATAGCCATCCATGACAGCGTGCCAGCCATCCAAGCTGTCCCACCATGTCTCCGTGACTGCAATGAGATCGTGGCCGTGCAACTGCACGAAGATCTCTAATTCTTCCTCTTTGTTTCCCATGCTACATGCATTTGTATAAAGGCATTTTAATGGGGCAGCAGACGCAGGTATCTTCAACAGATCACAGCGAGATTTCCAACAGGGGAAGGACAATTGCGGCTCCACTGAGGAGTCCTCAGGGCAATCCACAGAATTTTCCCTACTGTCACATGGAACAACATCCCAGTGTACCACTGGCATTTACCTTCTTCCACCACCGACTTGCGTCGTGTCTCCCGAAGCACTTGCCTGACCCCAGCAGCCTTCCCAATGCCCCCTTCCCCCTTCCCAATGCCCCAATAAGAGTGTACTATTGAATTCTTACTATTCCTGGGGTTTCTCTTCCATATCTCCTTTGGTAAGCAAAGCTGTCCAAGGATACTAATCCAAACCTAACAGGACCAAATTTCCCTTAGCACCCATTGCACAATACAGTTCAAAATCTGAAATTTAATATTTATGGGAGTAAGATTATTAAGAGCTGGGTGACTGTGAGAGTTGCACATAAGAGGTTAGAAACACTAGTGTCTGGTTTCCTCTTGCACAAACATATAAGAGGAAATCTGCAAGGTCATTATGAGAAGGAGACAGAGTCTAAATGGCAGAAAGATGTCCCTGTTTTGGCTAGAGAATGTGGAATAAACAGATAGACAGTTTCTACAGAGACTCTTGAAGGACATGGTTCCTGGAGTGTGGCCTTATCCATCAAGTTTATGCCCCTAAATATGCTAACAAGCAAAGAGCGGTACATACTAAACAAACTATATCTGACTATAGTACTCAACTCCCCATCCAAACCATGTTAAATGTCACCCCTGGGAGGGAATAGCTAAGATTGAGGTATAAACAGTATTGAGAAAGCTATCTCTTGGTCAAAAGAAGAAGTTGAAGACCCCTAAGAGGCAGACAACGGCCTGTGCTCCTTCTCCTCCAATAAAGACAGGGTGGTGCTCTTGATAAAGTACACTTAGTAAGCCACTGCGATTTCACTCTTGTGGTGAGAATACCTGGGGTAGTATTTTGCTACTATTCTAGTCATATATTAACACTACTGCAGTAAGTGTATTTATCAATAGCAATTCTGAACTCTGTATACCTGTTGCTTTACTAAGCTTTTTATTAGTTTCAACTTTGTCTCACTGAAAGTCCCTTCAGGGGCTCTGACAGGAAAACGTTGACTCTGTTATGTGGTGTTATATATATGTAATCCTTTAGACATAAAACATTGACCAAGTCTGGGACTAAGACTGGACCTAACCACAACTAGGCTCCTTTCTGAGACGGACTTTAGAAAGCAAAGGGGTCCTTTCTGAACCTCATGAATGAATGGGAGGGCCTCCCTCAGCCACACACCAGACTCACACCATTTAAGTGACAGTGACATTAGCAGAGCTGTCTTTCAAAGCATGCAAGCATCCTTTCACAAGGAATTTACTTTGAACCCACAGGAGCAGTCTCCATCCCCAGAGGAAGGGACAATGTTGTTTGGTAAGCCCAGACTCTGAACAATATTTTTGTTTTTTTCTGGATCTAAACTGTAAATTCAGGCTGTAAATTATAATTCTTAAAGTGCTTTGTCCTTTCAAAAATTAAGCCCTGGTATCCCTTTTCTATATCACGATCACTAGCCAGCTTAGTGCTTATCAGGAGAGACCTTCAATGTTGCACCTAGCTGTGCAATTTGATATAGTTTCTAGGCAGAAATGTAAGTGCAGCAGTATCTATGTTTTTTGGGGATGGCTGATTTTTGCAAAATCTCTTTTTTCCTAAACGTAAGTTCTCTCCTTCTAGCTGCACTTCTATTTTTTTAAATTATTTTCCTCAATATATGAATGTCATTAAAGATACAAGTCAATTTCTTTTTAACTATATAAAACATCCATTAATGCTCAATATATGACAATTTTTACTCAAAACACCAAACAAACAAAAAACCCCCAACAAAACAAACAACACACACAAAACATGCAACTTGGTTTTAAGTCTCCAGAAAATTCTCTCCAATAATAAAAGTTAAAAATTTGAGCAATACTGGTTTTTCTTTCAGAGTACTTACAGAACTTTGCAAGGGCTACACAGTTGATTCAGTCTACTTTTAAAAATATATCAACGTAAAATTAGTTGGAACAATTACCTAAGGAAACAACTACTCATTTTCAAAGGTAGTAAGATTCAGAAATGTAAGACCAATACATTTGAAAGAGCTTGAACTTAAGTCTTTATCTGGCTCCAATCGTTTTTAAAATAGACTTTATCTTTTCTCTATCTCTTAAAAAATAATCTAATTTAACCATATGCTATATTCTCTCTGATTAAATACTCTTAAACAATTTTAAATTGTTTCAGAACCTTTTTCAAAACATGGTTAGCAATTTAATTTGTTTTGGTTGGCCAAAGTTTCAGAGACAATGAAGTTAGCCACAATGGGTCTGACAGAGCGGGATGTTATGGTGTCAGCAGTCTACCCAGTGGCAATATCAACACCTCAGCCCTTGAGCCAATAATCATAATAGTTTCCTGACCAAAAAGTTTTTTTGTAAAACTGAACTGACACTTTATAGTTTTTCCCAGCATCTGAAACCAGCAGTGTGAGAGAGTTTGTGAACTGTAGGAAGAGAAGTTTCCTTTATGTTTCATACAAATTTTGCCTTGGGGCTAGTGAATGATACCTCTGCTTGAACTGCACTTTCCATGTTACCCTCTTTTTTCAACTGCTACTAAGACTAGCAAACAAGAATCTAGTGAAATTATTACGGGCAACATGTGAATATCATGATGAATTGCCTTTCCACATTTCCACCCATTCTAGTTGCAGAATTCCTGTCCTGAATTACATATAAAGCTCAAGAATAAAAGAGCAGTTAGCTCCTTAAAGAAATCACAAATCATGTTATAATGCAGTGGTAATGGTATGTCTCATGACACCTGGTTTAAAAGCGGGCGAAGACCCTTCAAATGGACTGGCAGAAATTCAATGTATTGTCTTAGTACACCATCTGTAGTTCAAGCAGTACAGTCCTTTTTGGGTACACAGAAAAGAGTGGAATATCTTGTAAATGTGATTAATTTCAGGCAATTCAGGTAGCTTTCTCAGCCAAATTCAGTCTGACACAGAAAGATAAAACTTGCTTTTCTTTCTTACTCATTACATGAAAGGGCTAGCACCGTAACAATGAACTTCATGTCTAAACTGAACCATTTGCTCAGCTTGCTACCCTTCAATATTCCTAGGTGGCTTCTTTAAAGAACTGACATACTATTCATGGATTTTCTCTGAGACAGGGTGAATAAGCTCAACTTTCTTTAAATAAGCTATGGGATCCCGTAGTTCTTTTTCATAGAGGATTTAACCTACCTAACTCATTGTACACAGACAGATATACCCCTTCCCATTACACTGAGCTGAATTATACGCTGTGGCATTACCTGAACTTTATTGATGTGGCTTTATCAAAGCCACAAAACATTCAGCATTCAGAATTTTTGGAATATCTCCTAACTTCATGTCCATGTACAAAAGAGATAACACCAGACCTTTTTGCCCATGTCTCTGGTGACAAGCTGCCAGCATAATGAAAATAAATACTTCTGATTTCATGAAACCTCCTTTATGATAAAACCTCTTCTGCAAACCAGTGACTCTTTCTGATGCGAATGGCAGGCAGAGGTAGATAGGTTAATAAACTAATAGGTGTATTGCTAAATAGCAGAGTCAAATCTTTCAAGCAGGAATTTTACTTACCATGGATTGCTATAGCAAGTATGCTATTTCTCCAAAGAAAGAGATGGAATTGATCACTCTTGGGAAAAAGACTAAAATCCTACTTAATTCCAGAACAAAGGGTACTTTGTAATTATGTCTAATTATAATGGGAGAGATCCAGATCCTCTGGAAATCAATGGAACTATTTCAACACGCTTTTGATCAGGTCCATAAATAGAAATACTTTGCGAACCACTGTATCACAGCAGTTCAATATAAAATTTACTAAATTTCCAGAGTGGAAATGTTGGAATTTTGCAGAAAACAAAGAAAAACTCCTACCTTATGTGATTTGGATTCTTACAGAGGATCTCAGAATGCAAGAGAACGGAAAAAAATGTTTGGTATTTGTTGCAGGGTTTAATTACCTTGACACTGCTTCCTCGCTACCAGGAGCCATTTGTAAGAAGGGTATGTTTTTTTCCTTAAGCATCATACTGGCTGCCAGACTTACAGCTCAGATGAAAACACATCAGTCCTATGTGGGGAACCTAGCTAAATCCTTCCATGCTTACAGATGTTTTGCAATTTAGATGGACAGCAAGCAGTTATTATTTACTCAGGGTTTCAGGACCTGCCTTCTGGGTGCTGAACCATACAGCCATGGGAGATCCCAGGTGTAAAGGTCCTCTTCTGCTTTTATGTCTCACTGTCTTTTCCTCTTTGCATCACAGAGCAAAGCCTTCTAGCAATAAATCAACTTCAGTGACAGAATGAACTCAGAAATGTGTAGACCTATAGCCAGAATGGGGAATCTTCTCCTTGGTAATACTTCATAATCTCCCTGAAGACTGAGTATGACAGACGACAGAGAAAGGAGAGACATCTACGTGTCAGGACACTATGAGTTCTTTGTTCTATCAACTTTCACAAAAAATGTAACTTCTCTACCTATTCCAACACAAATCTTACCCTCATCTCTGCCTACAGAATAGATCTGCCAAAGGGAAAGTCAGGTTTGTAGTATTTCTGGTTAATTTGCATGCATATGCTATTTACACATACTTATTCAAAAAAATAGATGCTCAAAAATCAACAAAACCAATATACATAGTACATATGTATCTTTTGAGACTTTACACATATACCTACAACAATGAGTCATAAATATGGCCAACAACACATTAAACCTGTGGGTCTACCTGTGTTTTATTAACTATTCCTTTCAATCTCCTGCAAAATCTTGTTCTGGGGTGGGGTGGCAGGGACAAAACACACCACCAAGCTGTGATATGCCATACACAAAGGGCTGTCAGATCCATCTGCTTCAGACAGATTTATTTTATAGGGAGAAAAACAGTACTGCAGCAGCAACAATAAAATGAAATAGCAGTGAGAAAAAGGTTTCTCCGTGAGACTGTGCTGTGCTCCCCATAGCTTGCAAGTTGCATCATTGCAAGACAACTCAGTTACTTCCATCGAAAAAAGCTAGCACAGCTAGAGGTTATATTCAGCTATGAAAGGTGAGAAACTTTCAAGATAATGACCTGCCTTTCACATGTGAACAGAAGACACAGCCATTACTTAACTGCAAAATTTCTTTATTACTTCTCCCATGTTAATTGATACTGTACATGCAACAAGACCGATAGGATTACTTCATTCTCCTTATCCCTTTCTGACAGTCAGGGTATGTTTAGGAATTCCCTCTTGGGTCTCTCCTCTGCTTGATCTATCCAACTTTCAAATAGCCCACTGTCTCAAGGTTTAAACTGGAAAACTTTCTGGCTGCTAACACACAAACGGAGCTCTAGGGCATCCCTCCAATGAATCAGTAGGCAGGGTTAATGAAATGGTCTCACTGTGTGTGGAGGAATAGGGAAATGCTTCCTGGTTGCCAGCAAATCAAAGATCAAACTAGTCTGAGGCAAGATTCTGATAAGTAAGGAAAAAAATGCAGGGGATTTATGATGTGCCAAAATAGAAATAGAGACTGAAAGAATCGGACACTTACAACAGAATTCAAAAGTAACTTCCCCTTTATTTTTTCCTCTAGATAGCTCTCCCATGTATTTCTCAGATTTGCAGACTGGGGAGGGTGGCAGGGGAATGCTCTACCTTCCTCAGTTGTTTGAAATTATTAAATGAGATGGTGCCTTTTTAAAACTTAGGAAATTATATTACATCAAATGAATATTTGTCCTGTCTGAGCTCACACATTTATTTCATAACCAGTGTTTTGAAGATTTACTTCTTGAAGTATCAAATGAATCATATTGCCACTGCTTTTATTCATAGTGTGAAGAGTTACACAGTGCTGTACAGTTACTTACACGGACTTTTCTCCATCCTGTCTCCAGTAACAGGCTACTTTCTTCAGTCTTTCATTTCACTAACTTGGCAATTTCTGTGACTGCTTCAGTAAGCAGCATTCAGTAAGCACCTCCAGCACTTTCTCTCTGGAGTCATTAACCATCTTGTACATAGGGAGAGGGAAAGAGGCAGAGGCAGCAGAGAAACTCAGGTTACAGAGGGATCAAGTCAGCCACAATTACTATTGTATTCATTTGCTAAACCATTCAACTGAGATTCTAATAACACTAGGACATCTAAGTTCGTTCATTAGAGCTCAATTAAATTAATCTGAAATTCAAACTAGTAGCATTGTTGTAGTACACTCATATTAAAGATTAAATATAATCTCTCCTGATTGTTTTCCTATAACAGAATAAAGTTTTCTTTATATGGAATTGAGATACAGGCATCTTCTTTTGCAGGACAATGAAACTTCACAAACAAAAGATTAGATATTTTTAATTAGTCTCATCATAAACAGACTTAATTAGAAGACAAAATGGAAGTCTAAGTGTTTACCAATAAAGAATTACATGGTAAATGTCTCCTTAATGCTATTATAGCAAATGTTTCCCTTGATTGACCACAGAAAACTCATGTTGGAGTACCTGTCCCATAATCAAAGCTTACATTTCACTGGCCTTAGTTTACTCAGTAAGGTCCTTGGACAACTCGCTTTTACATCATAAAATCAGGGCAAAAGAAGCACACCTCCTCCCTCAGAACAACTCTTGCTATCCTTGAGCCATTTCAGACAGTTGTTGGTCTAAACTGTTTTAAAGACCTACACCAATGGAGATCTCACAATATGTATTGCAGCACTTCTTTCCAACAGAGATGCCCTTTAACTGGCAAGAAAAACAAGGGATTAAAACTAGGCATTTCTACAGGGCCATATACTACCTGCTTTTCTTCAACTAAAATCACCCCCATCCTTGTTGCTGTCCCTGTGTATTTTATGTCCTCATTGTGTATTTTACAAATCTTCATGTATTTAAGTTAGTAGCATATGGGCTGTCAGCAAAGCCACATCCACAGCTATTAACATCCAGCCAAGCTGGCTTGGGCAGGATGCTTTCTTGGAAAATGGTATTCCAGTCAGATTGCTTGTGACTAACTGCACAGGCTTTCTGTTCACCCAGGGAACTCCTTCATGGTACGTTAGTCTTGAAGAAAGATTCAGACTTCTTAACTGAATGCGGCTCCCTCTTTCATGGGTATCTTTGTAGTGCCTTTTTGTCCTATGAAGACTGATGTGTTGTGCGGTAAGATCACATGACACCAAAATGCTAATAAACAAAAGAAACCACTTTAAAATTAAGAGCTATAATTGGGGAATTAACTGGTGAGCAGGGTTTAGAAGTTTCCTACAAAATGAAAAAAAAAAAAGATGTCCCTGAGAGGCTTGGGGAAGGAAGAACTTACTGCCTCAATGACTATTTGAGTTATACATCCACTTGAAAATTGAGTTTTTAAAGACTTCTGGGTTTTTTTTAATAATTAAAAGCTTTCATATAAGGCTATGTTACTTGTACTTAATTGATGAATACATTAATTTTTTTAAACTCTCAATGAGATTAAGAGGATATCTTGTTCATGTCAGCATCCAACCAATGACCAAATCATAAGAACAGAGAGCAGAGTGACAACAGGGCACTGGAGGGAAGCCACCTTCCTATGCACCACCAGTATCTGCCACGACATCTTCAGCCTTAAAACCTTTGCAGGGTTTAACTTTGAAAGGCAGCAGGTTTAAATTTATCTTTTTAATAAAAGGTTTTGTCAACATTTTGACAGAAGCATTTAAATTTTGTTTCTATATTGTGTACAAAAAAAAAAAGAAAACAGGAGTGGGGTTTCCTTCAAAATCATGGATTTAGATATACATTGATCTGCCTGTTGCAAGACAATTTTCTGAATGCTTTTTTCATGTAGGTGGTTTAAATATATTCATTGAATCTGTAGGTCTTAATGGAAATTACTCTCATTTGCTCATTTATAAATTTTTTAGACTAAACTTACGTGACTAAAAAAGTGATGATCACATCTGCCAGCTAAAAGGCGAGAACCATTAAGAATTACTTTGTCTTATCCTTTCTTTTCTAGAATGTGCATTTTCAGTCATTTAAGAAAAAATTACTTTGCATTTATGCACTCAAAATGCCCCATTCTACCTCATAAAAACATGATTAGAAGAGATAAGCCTCAGAAGTATATGTATTCCTTTATTTTAATTTGCTTCAAAAGCAGATAATCAGGATTAATTTTGCTGCAGAGCAGAGAGGTTTTTATGGGTTTGTAAATTCTAGGTAAAATGCATCAAATGTTCATTTTAAATACTCTGTTTCCCTTCTCTGATCTATGCATTATTTTATTTCTTCAGGAGTGTACTCTTGAGCACAGCCTGTGCTGTGCTATAAGCTCACCTCCTGCTTTCCTATTTCAACTCCTTTTCGACATTGAGAGTAAAACATAACGCCCTGTTTTGCAGGAAGCCATGATACTTTATTTCCAAATAGTTGTTTGGGTTGGTTTGTTTGGGGTTTGGGTTTTCGGGAAGGGGTGTGTGTGTGTGTCTGTGTTTAAATTTCTGCAGAGTCAGCTGCCTTCCTACAAAGCAAACAAACAAATAAAGCACCAGCAAAAAAAATCAAACACAAACACACCTTCCCCTGCCCCCCAAGCAGTACTCAGACAGTTGTCTTCTGTTTTAGAGTAGAAGAAAAAGCATACAGGTTCCTGTTGGAGGATGTGTGTTACATTACAGAATACACCTGATTAAAAATTCAACTACATCAGATGCTGAGTCACAGAGATCAAACATCTTGTAGTGATTTACTACATTTCACATGTAAAGACAAAGCAAAAATTAGAAATTGTGGTTAAATTACTGCTCTATTTCTGCAAAAGTGGCCATTTGTTGCTAAGGATAATTCCTTATCACTAAGGGCTGCTAATGACATAATCACTATCAAATGCAATACCTTCACAGCTTTTCATTATCTTTCTGGGGAAACTGCTAAAAGATACACAGTTAAAAAAAATTGCACTACTGATGAGTTACTGTACCTAAGGTTGATCTGAATATACACATTTAGAGGTATATTTTACCTTCCAAGGCTGCTGCTCCAAATTTCCAGATACAGAATTTGTGCTTTCTTCTGTCACTCTTTTTTTACCAAAATTATGCTTTAAAATGAGGGCCCTATGGGGTATGTGGGAATAAATTTGGTGAAACTCCATCCATTAAGTATGGTGACATGAAGTAACAAGCAAATGCTTTTTCTGCATATATTTTCATGTCAAGCTTGAAAAAAAAATGCACAAAAATTACTTCTCAGTTATGCATGCTATTTACAAAATCTTTCAGAAACATTTTTGAAATAAAAATTATCAAGCAATGGGTTCTAATGCAGTTAAGGATCAATATGTTTGCAATACACTATCACAGAAAGGGTAAAAGAACAACAAGGATATTCATGTAGTCTACTGATTTAGCAAGGGTATTTCCACTGTGTCCTGAACTTCAACCTCAGCACCATACACCCTAATGAATCCTAAAAGACTCAGACCAAAGAATACAACATTAAATGCACAGTTCAAATCTTAACTCACCCTGCAACAAGACAGGAGAAAATAAAGCTCATGATGGGAACTAAACATTAATCTGTCACTGGCACTACGGAGTATATACAGAAGTGTACAGAAGATAAGAATATTTTCAGCCATCCATACTACCTGGCCCTTTGCATATTAAAAACTGCTGGGGAAGGGACCACTAGACAGAAAGGGAGAGATCCTAGTGAGGAAATTATATTGGCCAAGGGCTATATGCAAAGCATAAAACACAAAATCCAGATAAAAAGAAATGTAGCAAAATGCAAAGCAGTGTTTCTGCCACAGGGAATACCACATAATTCACTAGAGAAAATGGATTACATGGCCTGACAACAGTAAGGCGATGCCAGAGACTGTTCTCATAGCAGAACTAAGCTATAATTGATGTATTGTTATAATTTTCATTGGGCCAAAACTTTCAGTTTTCTCTCAGCCAGCTTTCACTTTAGTGCTACACAGTGTTTAGCAAGGATTTGGGCCCCCATCCTTCATTTGAAAAATCTGATGTTGCTCTACATGAACAATAGGGAACACTTGTCTTTCCTCACTTAAAGTACTGTCAGACACGTGAAACAAATTTCTGCAAAAGCATTTGCTGCCGAGTCCGACCTGGTTATGTAACACCACACCATGAGAGGAGTAGAGATGTGCATGTGTCAGACCTGAACTGTCATTGCATCTTTGACTGCTAAGGTGTGAGACTGGTGTGGTGGTATGGTCCCCTCCTCCTTTCTCCTTACAGCCACGAAGAGGTGTGACATGAAGAGATGTATGCATCCAACTTTGAACTGAATGCGGAGGAAGCAGATAGCACTACAGCCAAGGGCTACACAGCTTGCTCTACAGCTGAGGGCTAACTGAGCATTCAGCAACCAAATACAAGTCTGCTACATAAACATGACTATAAGTTAATTGCCTTACTCCATCAATCATGGACGGACTAAGAGCCCATTCCACTCTCCTGCACGGCAGAAGGCTGCACACTGGGAAATCCTCTTGAGCAGGGATGCCTCTCAAGGCTCCTCCTCGAGGTTGAGAGAATCCTTATCACACTAGATACTTGGTAAGTGAATTGCAAAACTCTAAGAATCTTACCTAAGTGATATAAAGGGTTGTTCAGAATATAAAAAGAAAGATAGATAGATAGATAGATAGATAGATAGATAGATAGATAGATAGATAGATAGATAGATAGATAGATAGATAGATAAAAATCCTTTAGCCATAAAGCATTGATCAAGTCTGAGACAAAATTTGGATCCATCTGCCCCTAGACTCCTTTCCGAAAATGAGTTGAGGATGCAAGGGTGTCCAGTCTGAACCTCGTGACTCAACAGGAGGGTCTTGCTCATAAGCTTTGTCTGACCCTGTCCTCTAGACAGGGAATAACAAAGTGTACCTTGTCACCAAATCTTGTTAAATCAGTATTGCACTTACCATCAGACTTTATTAACTATTTTATACCAATAAACGTATTGTTACTTCTCTGTAATGAGTGAAGTACATTCACTCCTTAATCCATCCATGACAAATGGCTTAGGGAAGGAAGGGGAGAAGTCAAGCCAGAGTTCTTAAAAATGTGAATACACCTATGATGTATCCCAGCCCATCTAATAAGGTGTAGGGACCCTTTTTGTCATTCCTCCCCCATGAATCATAGTCATGTTGGACTCACCACTAACCCAGAGGTAACATCTCCTTTTAATCTGGAAACTTTAACTCATCACCAAGATCAGTTGCTTTTAATCACTGGGAAATCAATTGTGCTGACATACCAGTATTGTTTACCTCCAAGGTCTCCAGTGGCTACTGCCTCTTTTCTTTTAAGACACACCATGAAATTAATATTTCTGAAGGCAAGTGATTACCCTCCTGGGGTTTCTTGATTGGTTTCCTCTGTCTTTTTAAAACATAACTAATTGACATTAATTTTCCCACTACTATCCCAGCAGTTAATTTGATGGACACTTCACAGTAAGAGTGTCTACAATAGCATTTTCTGTTTGTTTTTCATAAAATACCTATTGTTGCATAGCTTTGAGGGAGTGCTACAGAAAATAGCACTGAAACTTGAGAGCAGTACACAGTGATGAGTTGTCTATGGGTTAGATGATGTGGTCTATCTGTGTGCCTACAGCATTTGTCAGTCAGTATCCCCAGCTGTGGAAGTCCAGTCACAAGCAGGTGAATTTTTCAGGCATATGGATTCTTCTTTGATTTTTCCAAAGCACTCTTACTGTATCTCAGACATTCACCTTCTTTTGGGGACAAAGAATTTAGAGAGTTCAACGGTTGCTTGAAATCACCCTTTTTACCTAGTGTTTCAAAAGGTTGGGAAAGCACTTCTGAATATATATGGTCATGTCTTGGTCCTGCTTGTTCTCTAAGCACATGGTGATATTTACACCACTGTTAGAGTGATATCCTAAGAAACCTAATGAAATTAGAAACCTAATGAAATTCAACAAGTGTAAGTGTAAAGTCTTGCACCTGGGGAGGAATAACCAACTGTATCAGTACAGGCTGGGGGATGACCTGTTGGAGAAGAGCTCTGTGGAGAAGGACCTGGGTGTCCTGGTTGATGACAGGTTGGCTATGAGCCAGCAGTGTGCCCTGGTGGCCAAGAGAGCCAATGGGATCCTGGGGTGCATCAGGAGGAGTGTGGCCAGCAGGTATAAGGAGGTGATCCTCCCCCTCTACTCTGCCCTGGTCAGGCCCTACCTGGAATACTGTGTCCAGTTCTGGGCTCCCTGGTATAAAAAAGACAGGGACCTTCTGGAGAGAGTCCAGAGGAGGGCGACAAAGTTGATTAGGGATCTGGAGCATCTCCCCTATGAGGAAAGGCTGAGTGAGCTGGGTCTGTTCAGCCTGGAAAAAAGAAGACTTAGGGGGGACCTAATTAGTGTTTATAAATATCTTAGGCATGGGTTGCAGGGGGAATTGGCCAGCCCCTTTTCAGTGGTCTGTGGGGACAGGACTAGGGGCAATGGCTGTAAGCTGGAGCATAGGAAGTTCCGCACCAACATGCGGAAGAACTTTTTCACAGTGAGGGTGACGGAGCAGTGGAATAGGCTGCCCAGGGAGGTGGTGGAGTCTCCTTCTCTGGAGATATTCAAGTCTCATCTGGATGCCTATCTATGTAATATGAGCTAGGGAGCCTGCTTTGGCAGGGGGGTTGGACCCGATGATCTCTCAAGGTCCCTTCCAACCCCTATGATTCTGTGATATCCTATGGCTAGATGTTCTTCCTGCAAAGATTTACCTCATTACAGCAACTCTCTCATGCAGCTTCTGCTTGACTTACCCTTGGCAGAAATGAGCTACTGAAGAGCTCTTTGTGTTATATGACACCATACCACTTATCAGACCTTCTGTTTTTAGAATACGCTTACTGAACCAGCTTGCCTGGTGTCACATTCAACAACTTCTTTAAGCAGAGAGAAGACACAGAAAAATAGTGTCAAAGTTGCAAGCTCTTGCCATGATGCGCTGTGCCCTGTTGTGTTTCAGCTGTGGATGGCACGGGTGAAGGCGAGACTATTGAATTGCTTGTGGTTTTCTGCTTTTAGCTTACAGCAGTACTCGCAACTGTTTCCTGTAGCTACATCATTAGTCAGTAGTCTCCAAATATGCAGTACAGCCAACACTCATTTAATTAGCTGGGATAGCATTGCTCCCCACCTAGAGATCATGCAGGCATTGCACGTGACCAGGTGAAGCAGAATATACTCAGCCTGTCTCAAGCCAAGTCTTAAGCTGACAGGTAGATAAAAATCCATGGAGGGAGCACGGAGACATGGGAGTGACAAGGTATCTTCCAGATGATTGATAGTAGGTCATGCTAAGAAGCAGACCTCATCAGCTATTTGGCACTACTCTCTAGATAGTCCATCCTGAACTCCAAAAATGGAAAAAGTCCATAGGGGAAACACTCTGGGAAAAAGCAACAATGTTCCCCTGGGAATCAGGTTTGTGAAGTTCAAAACCAACTGCTTAGATCCCTAGTTCATGTCTCACCTGTGACATGTTCTGCCCAGCCTGCATAAATACATTTCTAGCTTTATTTGAGGTATCTTATTCAGAAGTCAAGTCCTCTTCTGTTTATCCAAATTCATTCCCTGTTACAAAGACTCCCTAACAAGTAATTCTTACCACTAGACAAATTGTAGGAAAGAGCCATTACACGTTTCTCTGGGTTACACGATTGAGCAGGAAGGAGAGAGGGGAGACACCACATTCCCACAGGACATGAAGCTCTGTCCCTTTGCTTGCAGGGCCTGGGATACCTGTTCTATAAAAATAAACCAATGAGTCTCATACTACTACGAGAGCTTTGTACATAGCTTAGGTGTCCATAATAATTTCCATGAAAATATAATTTGTTTTTTCATACCCTCCCATTCCCAGGTAAGCTTTGTTTGTCTTCTTTTTATTGAATCAAAGCTATTTTGTGCAGAAATTATATCTTAAAGATGCTTAATCATGAAGAAACCTACATTTCTTATTTCAACAAATCAGTGAAGTCAAATATGTTGCTACCTAATGCATGCTGGTCATTTATGAATTTCTAATGAAATCCATCCCATTAAGGAATAACTTGTGTCATTAAAAGTAAAATACATTATTCTTCAAGGTTTTGCAACTGCAAATATTGCCCTTAAATTAAGGATTGAAAATCCATGATCAAGGGGGAACTTGTAATTTATTTCACTTGTATTGGGTTTTCAATGCCAGGTTTTGGAAGTGGAAGGGCTGTGGGGGTGGCTCTTTCAAGAAGCTGCTAAAAGCTTCTGTTGTGACCAACAGTGACAATACCAGCTACATCCTAAACAGACCTGCCACTGGCAAAGGCCAAGACAATCAGAAATGGTGGTAGTGCTTCTGGGGTAACATAGTGGGTAAAATACCCAACAAACTAGGAACAGTTTTTGCATCCAGAGAGAAAAGTGAGATGTGAGAGAAGCAAGTCAGGAGACACCCAGGTCAGTGAAGATGGAGGGGGAAGAGGTGCTCTACGTGCTAGAACAGATTCCCCTGCAGTCTATGGAGAAGACCTTGGAGAGGCAAGCTGTCCCCCTGCACCCCATGGAGGTTAACAGTGGAGCAGATACCCACCTGCAGCCTGTGGAGGACCCCAATCCAGAGCAGGTGAACATACCTGAGGGAGGCTGTGATCCAGTGGGAGGTCTGTGCTAGAGCAAGTTCCCTTGAGACTCTGTAGGGGAGCCACACCAGAGCAGTCCAGTCCTGAAGGTCTGCATCCCGTGGAACAGACCGACATCAGAAGCACAGCCTATGGGAAGGAATCCTGTTGGAGAAGCTGGTGGAGGACTGTCTCCCATGGGAGGGACCCCATGCTGGAGCAGGGGAAGAATGTGAGGATGAAGGAGTTGGCAGAGACAACATGTGATGAACTAGCCACAACCCTCTTTCCCCATCAGCCTCTGCTATGAGGGGAGTGGGTAGAGAAAATGTTTGGGGTGTGTTTGGTGCTGGAAGAAAAATTTCAGATTATTTTCCTCTGCCTTTCAGTGGGAGCCTCTGAAGTGCTACAAAAGTGGATAGGCAGAGAACAGAATGGTTCCAGCTCTTCCTTTGAGCACTTAACACCTAAAATGACCAAAAAAGAGAGAGGCATTCAGTACTGAAATCTTACTGCTATTTCATTAGGAAAAGGAAAAAATATACCTTATTTTCTGCTGCTTCTTTCCAGCTAAAAAAAAAACCCATACCAAGTTCTCCTGTTCCTGCTTGCATTCACCCAACAGGACTCTAAAGGAAGGAACAGTGCCATGCAAATCACTCTTGGTTGCCACATCAGGATTGAGCAGAGGTAGCAGTTGTGTTTATTACTCATGTCCACAGCGTATGGCCACCAAGATGGGAAGGACATGGATTGCTGTGGACTACTTTTGGACAAGGAAACTTCTCAAAGATAACTTTGTTCCATTACATTGTTCCTTCAGCCTTTTATGCTCAATAATGCAGAATGACATTGCCATCAATTGTTAGTATTGTGTCAGGAAATGCCCCTTGGGAATGCAGTGCCTTATCTCTGTTCTCCCTTGCTTCAACTCCTCTGCATCTCAGAGAGTGATTCTTTCCCACAGCTCCTGGAGTGACTAGGAACGTATAGGGAAGCTTCAAGTGTTATTTCTTCTGGGAAAATTCTGGTATTGGCTATATTTCTCATTTTGCAACCCTAACTACACAAACTGCTTTTTCTAGTGGCAAATCTGGAAAAAAAAATATTAAAAGCTCATCACAGGTAACTGACTTTCAACCTTTACAGCAGGAGCAGATCCTTGTGAGAGCAAACACAAGTGGTCCTTGAGTTCATGCAGTAATTAGCATCAAGAATAGTTGTTCCTAAAGGCAACCTGCCAGTAATTTGCTGGTACATTTCAGAACCATTTGCTTATACTAGAAAAAAATTGAGCCTTAGGCACCCTGAGTTCTGCAGTGGACTGTAAGCAATGTCTTTTTTCAGAATGTGGTACCCCTATTTCTTCCCTTTCCAGCTCCATGTCTTCAAGTCTATAGTGTTGTACTGAAGTTTGGATTTTTTTTTTCCCTCTGGCTTTTCTATACTACTGCAGCAGTACTAGTAAAGCATTGGGAACAAAGGAGAGCCTGTCTCCTCCATTTAAGTAGCTAGACCGAACAAGAAAAAGTCCTTCCAGCTTGCAAGCCTGGGACAGCCAGGTTAGCTGACCATGGTGGCACTACATGCAGAGTCTCCTCCGTCATTGCAGAAGGGCACTGGGGTGGAATGAGCCCTGCAAGTGGTACAGTTTCTTCCAAGACACTATCTCACAAGCCCCATCCACAGATTAGTCAGTTTATGATAAGCCAGTCAAATGAAAGCATTATCTAGAGAAACATGAGCTTATTTCTGATTCCCAATGGCAACCACCCTTTCCCTCATCCATCAGCAAGTCCTTGTTCCACCATATAAAAGAACCACAGACTTTCTCAAGTAAATGACTGGGCAACTTCAGGACAGAAAGAATTAATTTTCCTCTTCAAGGGACCAAACTGCTTAGAGTTCTCTGACTTTTTTCAGACACACATTGATACATAAAAATTTCAACTGTAAGAGACCTAAACTGCCAAATTTTCAGTAACTCAAAACAGGCTCTTACAGAAAAAAGTTGTGGCAGATGTAAGCTCTGCCTACAAATCTAGAGATGGATGGAAATACAGATCTCAGCAGCATGACTGCAGGACAGTCCAGTCTCATAGTAACCATGAAGCCACAACCAAATAGATAACATATACAACACCTAAGATAAACTCCAGATAAGATTTTTACACCCTACCATATCATCACTCACTTTCTTTTTGCTAGATGGGTCAGAGAGAATGCTCAGGCATTTGGAATTCTGGACTAGAAGCCTCAGAGATGGCTTTTGAAGTTCAAAGGTGTGTGATAAATTTATCAGATGATGCTGCAAAAAGATGGATATGCCTTTTGTACCTATGTGCAGGTACGATTCCTCTTACCTATCAAACATTGGCTTTCTTTCCTCCTAACATGCTATTGGACATTGGCATGAAATACTTCAGGTAGTTCACAATGAACAGAAATACCACTACAAAATTTTGCAACTGAAGAAAATGCAGCATTTCATAACAGCAAATGAAATTATCATTTTCCTTCATCTGTTAACTGTTAATAAAGTTAACAGTTGTGACTGTGCCACTAAACAGAGATGGCTAAATCAAGCAGAACAGGTAGCAAATACAGTCATTTGTTATTTAGCCAGATGATCGTTCAAGCAGTATTTAGCTTATCAGTATTTCTTCCATTATGTCTGGAGAACATCTCACAAAATCAGAAAGGGTAGAACTGCATAAATAGGGGCAGTGCTTTTATGCTGCTGTATTTTGTTTATTAGTATCAGGGTATCATATTAACCTCTCTCTTACAAAAAAATGCTGTTCACTTACACAGTTGGAAAGTATAAACAAGCTTTAAAGCAAAAATACTTAGCAGGAATTTATCTCTTACTCCTTTTAATTGAAAAATTTTAACCACTGTAGCAAAATATGATATATTGTAGAGCTCCTGTTAAGAATCAACAAAATTGCTTTGTTACAGTAATAGAAGACGGAATAGGATTCAAGAGAAGTAATCTAATTTTTATCTAATTCTAATGACTTGATTTTTATCAGACTTTAGCTATGGCTGTGAAAATCATAGTCACAGTGCTAAAGCATTCTACTACTTCACAAGACAGCATAAATTAAAGTACTTCAGATTCTTCCTTGACATTTTTCATCACACGGAGTGAATGCCCTGGGGAAAAAAAAAAAAAGAAACCATACTTTGGGTGTGTACACTCACAGGCACACCATCACCTTCGGGCTTTTTGAAAATGCAAACCAATTACTTTGTTCCTGTATGAATAAGACACTAGTGTGGCTCCACCTGTCCTGAGGCACGTGCTCTCTTGCTATGGACATTCAATTATTACTATTTTTAATCCTAGGAAAACCACCACCGATTCAGGTAGCCCAGCTCTTTCAGGTCAGTCCAGTTTGCAATGGCCATGAGTTCATGAGACAGGAGGCGCAAAAAGCTGCAGCCACTTTTCATTTACCCAGCAAGTACTCTACGGCACCTTGTAAAAGTCAGAAATCACCTCAAAGCCTTCCAGAACGTTCAAAGAAAAGATCTGTTCTGCTGAAAAGTAGAAAGGGAAACAAGCCAATTGATATATTTTGCATAAATGTTTTTAAGAAAGAAAAAATTGCAGCACTCTGATCAGGAGATTTCAAGGAACTTGAAGAGAAAGGTGTTGTATCCATTTTAAAGCAATGAGGTTTAGCGTCCACTTGAGTCTGTTTACACAGTGTCATAAAAGGCTGTGTCAATTCCAGCCAAAAAACATACATGTGATTTCTAGCCTCTGTAGTACCCCATGGCATCATCTATTTAATTACAAAATATATTTATATGTACTTAAACAATTAATAATGTCATAGTTGTTTTGAACCTTCATGGCGGAACATAAAAGCACTGTTACCCTAGAACACTATTTTGGAACTAAGCATCAAAAATTATGTCATCATCTGCATTTAATTCTATCAGGCAGAAACAATCTTGCATTTTTGGAAATGTATCATTAGATTTAACTTTTCATTTATATTATCAGAATGAGCTCTGCTATTGTGAAATATGCCAGAAAGTACCCACCACGGCCCGCTACCTCTAAAGAATGTGTTGTCAATTAGAAATACATTCCAATTGTCACAGCTAAGCAATTTCTGAGACTAAAGGGATTCTGAGTGATTTCATGGTACAAGAAAAGATAGTTAATGTAACACAGGAAAATTGTCAATTGGGATGTCACATAGTAAATGAAAATACTTCAGTGTCCACTTGAAATATCAGAAATAATCATGCAAACACTGGAGTGAAACAAAGATCTCTGTACCTCAGTAAATACCGAGGGGCTGGGCTTGTCACGAAAAATTCTTTGGACCCAAATATTCAGGGTTTTTTTCAAGTAGAACCCTAGTAACAGCAGTGCTCGGTTTTAAATTGGATTCTGAAAGGGCTCTTTTTACCTGTGTCAGACAGTCAGAAATCCTGCTGACGGTCCAATTTACAAGAAACAGATGATGTCATTTTGATAAAGCTCTCTTCCCTTTTCATATACCCAAGTGTTTCAGACAAATTCAGACTTTCTGCTTTCCATGAAACATCTGAAAAGGTCACAATCCCAAAGACTGAAAGGAACATAAAGACAAAAAATGGAAGTACAGTGTTTATCAAGTTTGTATTTTAATACCAAACCATGTGTATATCCTGTCGTGTTCATGCATATGGCATATAGTGAAGCTTCTTGATTCCTACAGCTATAAAAAAATAGGATCGAAAAAATCACATCGACAGACACGAGGGCAGCATTTCTTTCTTTATTTTGAAACATTATAACATTGAAAAAATATAACTTTGAAAAGAAGGGCATAATAGATTAATTTAAAACTAGGCTGATATTTAAACTCTGTTTTTCATACATGGGATGACAGAAAATTGTATTTTACAAATAATCTTTTTTAAGAGACCTTATGAAAAGCATGTTTAAAAATAACAGCCAAAATATGCCTCTTTAAAGTACAGTACACCTTTGCTGCACTGAAGATACTTTTCTTATAAGCCAAAAATACCTACATCAATAGTTGAGTCCACATCAAACCCTAATGAAAGCAGTAGTGAAATAAAAAGGTAAAAGTACTGCACGAAAGAAAACCAGCTTTTGTCTTTGTATTTGTTTTAAAAACATTTTACAAAGACTGTTATTACTGAACTTAACATTATTTTCTATCACTAAATGACTGAAATTCTCTCTCCACTAAAATGTATTCTCACCTAAATGTGATTCTACTCTTAAAATTCTAAGGGAATTTTACTACCTATTTCAGGGCAAGCAAGAGTGAAAGTCTTTTTCAGAGTATCATTGTGCAATCCCTCTTTCTTTCACTTGTTTTCCCCATTAATTTCATAATACTAAACACTACAAAACCTTTTAATACATCAACTAAAGAAACCCAACCTCAGTACTTCAGCTTTTGTGGCTGGTATATAAGGATTAGTTAACTGTAAAACCGATTAAACCAAATTAAAAAAAATTAAAAACCAATTAAACTAAAACCAATTGCAAACAATGCTGCATGCTTTTTAATCAATCTCCCTCACTCTTTCTTACTTCCTTTCCAGGCCCTTCTGGTATTCCTTCTGGAATGACCTTTTTAAGAAGTTGCGGTGTCTTGGATCATCCACATATTCATTCCTGAAGCGGGAACTCAATACTCTCTGCCTCTTCTCTTCCAAGATAGTATCAGCTCCGCAAAATGTGTCTTGAAATCTCATGTTAGAGGCTGTAGACTAAAACCAGACATTAATTACATGTACAACTCCATACACACCATCACATTCTGGCATAACTTAGACAAGTTACATGGAAATTCAGATACATTTCACTATATGACATGAAGAAAGCTACATTACTGATTATGCAGTTACAACTGTTTCCAGGAAAATGTCTAAATATCTATTATGTATTATAAGTGCATGCTTACAATGTAATTTCTAATTTTCCATATTTTGCATCTGCTACTCATTTAGTTCTCTGGGTACGTAGTGTTCCTTAGAAAGGTTGTGACTAACACCAGCTGGTAGTTTATATTTTGTCCAGAGGTCAAAGAATCACTGTAATTCAAGGTGAAAAAGAGCCACATGGCAGCAATGTGATTGCTGTGCAGGTTTGATCCTAGTGGTGTCAAGTATTATCCAGCACTCTGTGTTATTCAGAAAAGCTTTAAGTGTAACGTACTATGGCAGGTACCGCTGAAATGAAACCCGTGCACTGCCTGCTTTGCAAAGAAATGGAGCCATGACGTTGGTTGGTTGTCAGCAAAATTAAAACAGTTCCAAATTCAACAAAGCAGTGGGACAGCAAACTGCAAGCTATTTGGGAAAAAAAGAAAAAGGTGGCAGAAACTTTTGGACCAGTTTCCACTACTAGAATCATGGTAAAATTCACAGGTTTAGGAAAAACATCATTTAGAAGGAACTGGTTTATTTCAACAGGAAGAAACAATACCATAAATTGTCTTTAACTTGCACTGTCTTCAGCATGATGAGAGGAGTGAGGTGTTGAGCATACTCTGAGGACTAAGCTATGTCTTACTTGAATTTGAGGAAATGATGCAAAGGCCCCAACACAGGCTGTGATTTGTTTTATTTAGCTGACCAAATTTAATCTTTTCAGCTTAATGAGAAGAAGGTGGTGCTCTTCTGAGCAGAGCTGGTAACCGTTTGAATTGCACAATATATAGCATTAAAAGCAAAGATAGGTAACAGCAGTCATCTTGTCTAACAACTGTACAGCAGAACTTTCCCTCTTAAGATGTTAAGTGTTATGCACTTTATGAGCCTCACACTTTTCCACAACACATACATACAAATGGCTAGCTGGTGGATGTTGTAGGAAACTGCACATAACTAAAAAAAAACCAACCAAAAACCACAGTGAAGACTAGTTAAAAGCTGATGAGTCCTGCCATGGACATTAATGAGCTCTGATCAGTACTTTGTTTCTTAGAACTAGTCAATTGCATTTTTATTAAAACTCAATGTTCTTAAAAATCACAAAGCCCCAAGAACTTAGAAACTTTTAAAAAATGTATACACTTCATAATCATACTAGAAGAAAAGAATGACTGTCAACTTAGAAATTTTACTACCATCAGGATCTGACAGACAGTCTACCACAATGTGCTGTTTAGGAGAAAAGAACTGCATTTGACAACATCATTTGCCTATACAGGAACAACTAACCATGCTCACTAGCAAATGGATACTTGTCCTAATTCTTGTGCTGATTTAGCCAGTTATATTAGTACAGGCTTCAGAAAATATCTACCCAATTAAAACTGAAAATCCAGAATAAAGATGAGGATGTTGTCACTGAAATTTTTAGCCTATATATAGTTATACTACAAAGTTATCATCAGCAAATACTTACAAAACGTGCTTTTACTTTCTTAGGAAGCCCTTCATCTAGTGTATAGATCTCTTCACTCTTCTTTACTATTTCAGAACCATCTTCAAACTCAACCTAATTGAAAAAAATGGGTATTTAAATATAAAATCGTAATTCACAGAATCACAGAATCACAGAATCTTAGGGGTTGGAAGGGACCTCGAGAGATCATCGGGTCCAACCCCCCTGCCAAAGCAGGCTCCCTAGCTCATATTACATAGATAGGCATCCAGACGAGACTTGAATATCTCCAGAGAAGGAGACTCCACCACCTCCCTGGGCAGCCTATTCCACTGCTCCGTCACCCTCACTGTGAAAAAGTTCTTCTGCATGTTGGTGCGGAACTTCCTATGCTCCAGCTTACAGCCATTGCCCCTAGTCCTGTCCCCACAGACCACTGAAAAGGGGCTGGCCAATTCCCCCTGCAACCCATGTCTAAGATATTTATAAATACTAATTAGGTCCCCCCTAAGTCTTCTTTTTTCCAGGCTGAACAGACCCAGTTCTCTCAGCCTTTCCTCATAGGGGAGATGTTCCAGAACCGTAATCAACTTTGTCGCCCTTCTCTGGACTCTCTCCGGGAGATCCATGTCCTTTTTACACCAGGGAGCCCAGAACTGGACACAATACTCCAGGTGGGGCCTGACCAACGCAGAGTAGAGGGGGAGGATCACCTCCTTCGACCCGTTGGCCACACTCCTCCTGATGCACCCCAGGATCCCATTGGCTCTCTTAGCCACCAGGGCACACTGCTGGCTCATGGCCAACCTGTCATCTAACAGGACACCCAGGTCCTTCTCCACACAGCTCTTCTCCAACAGGTCATCCCCCAGCCTGTACTGATACATGCGGTTGTTCCTCCCCAGGTGCAAGACTTTACACTTGCACTTGTTGAATTTCATCTGGTTTCTCCCTGCCCAGCTTTCCAGCCTGTCGAGGTCTTGCTGGATGGCAGCACAGTGTTCCTGCGTGTCAGCCACTCCTCCCAGCTTTGTATCATCGGCATACTTGCTGAGGGTGGATGCTATTCCCTCATCAAGGTCATCAATGAAGATATTAAACAGGACTGGACCCAACACCAAGCCCTAGGGAACACCGCTAGTCACAGGCCTCCATTCAGATTCTACTCCACTGATCACCACCCTCTGAGCCTGGTCTGACAGCCAGTTCTCAACCCACCTCACTGTCCACTCGTCTATCCCTTGTTTCCTTAGCTTCTCTATCAGGATGTTGTGGGAGACAGTATCGAAAGCTTTGCTAAAGTCAAGGTAGATGAAATCCACTGCTCTCCCTCCATCCACCCAGTTGCTAATGACATCATAGAAGGCTATGAGATTGGTCGAGCACGATCTCCCGTTGGTGAATCCATGCTGACTACTCCTCATGACTTTCTTCTCTTCCAGTTGTTTGGAGATGGCGTCCAAAACAAGCTGTTCCATCACCTTTCCAGGGACAGAAGTGAGGCTGACTGGCCTATAGTTACTGGGATCCTCCTTCTTGCCTTTTTTAAAGACTGGAGTGACATTGGGTATCCTCCAATCCTCAGGCACTTCTCCTGTAGTCCAGGATCTATCAAAGATGATAGAGAGCGGCTCTGCAATCACCTCCGCCAGCTCTCTCAACACACGTGGGTGTATCCCATCCGGGCCCATGGATTTGTGTGCATCCATTCCTTTGAGTCGCTCCTGGACCACCTTTACCTCAACTAGAGGGGAGCCATTCGTTCCCCAACCACTCCTACTTTCATCTGGGATCTGTGAGTCCCGAGAAGCCTTCGGAGTAAAGACCGAGGCAAAGAAGGCATTAAGTATCTCCACCTTCTCATCATCTCCCGTTACCAAGGCACCCGCCTCATTCAACAAGGGACCTACATTATCCCTGGTCATCCTTTTACTATTCACATACCTGAAAAAACTCTTTTTATTATCCTTTATGTCCCTTGCCAGCTTAAATTCTAAGCAGGCCTTCGCCCTCCTAGTTGCATCCCTACAGGCTCTGGCAACATCCTTATATTCATCCCATGATCTCAGACCCTGTTTCCACAGTTTATAGGTCTTCTGCTTCCCTTTGAGTTTACTCATAAGCTCCCTGCTTATCCACGCAGGTCTTCTGCCTCTCTTTCCCGATTTCTTACTCAAAGGGATGCACCTATTCTGTGCTTGGAAGAAGTGCTGTTTGAATGTTAGCCAGCACTCGCAAGCTCCCATTCCTTCAAACAGAGCAGCCCATGGGATAGCCCCTAATAGGTTGCGGAGGAGATCAGAGTTAGCTCTACCAAAATTCAGGGTAGCTATCCTACTTTTTGGCTTGCTTCTTCCACTCAGGATCTTGAACTCAACCATTTCATGGTCGCTTTGTCCTAAGCTGCCCTCGACCTCCACTTCACTAACGAGCCCTTCCTTGTTAGTAAAAACAAGGTCGAGCACCCGCCCTCCCCTCGTAGGTTCCTGCACCATCTGTATCAGGAAGTTGTCTTCCATATACCGCAGAAATTGTCTGGACTGCATACGACTGGCCATATTGCTTGCCCAGCAAATATCTGGGTAATTGAGGTCCCCCATAAGGACCAGCGCCTGTGATCTTGAAGCTACTTCCAATTGCTTGTAAAATGCATTATCCACCTGCTCCTCTTGATCGGGGGGCCTGTAGTACACGTCCACGACTATGTCACCCAAACTGGCCTGCCTTTTAATTCTTACCCACAACTCTTACCTTCAACTCCTGCCGAAAGTTTCTGGAAATATTGCAGACAAAAAAACGTGTGCAAACACAGATTTTGTTATTTTAGCATGGTAAAATTAGGATGGAACATATAAAATGTTATTTCTTAGGAACTGCAATGCATTCATAAGTTAAAAATAATAACTAAGCATAGAGACTTTAAAATCAACATTGACACACATAAAATAAAGTAATATGTTTTAGACTAGGAATGTTGAGCAGTAACAACACAACCAACATTATTTTGTGGGAATGATATATTAAAATGTCTTTCTGTCATTTATATTTGCCGCTGGTTTTTTTTTTACTTGCTTCTAATAAATAAAAAAATAATTTTAACATCCTGTGCTTCAAGGTTGAAGAAAACCACGTCAAAAGAAAGAACATATGAGTGACAACTAAGGAAATACCAGTTAACTGAATTTTATTGAATCTGATGGAATTCTTTAAAATGCTCAGTTCAGAAGATGAAAAGCTTTATCATGCTTAGGTTTAGATTTAATCCAACATGAACCCTGTTAGCAGAAAATGAGAAAGGAAATGTAACTAGGTGTTGGGAATGTTAAAATGCTGAGTCTTTGAAGCATTTAAGCGTTTTCAGCAGCTGCTGATTTTTTTTTTTTTAATACTTCATTTAACAATTGTGAATTTCAGCTATTATCTATGACTGCAGTTCTAGTTCCCACAGAAACTGTACTTCAAAGTTTGGTGTAAACTTAAAAGAGGTCTCACTCCTTCAGTGACTTAATGAAAACATGTGACAACAGTCTTAGGCTGGAAGAATAAGCCCAAATACATACATAGGAAAAAAGCCCCAAACCTTATCAAAAGTATTATTATAGATAAAACTGAAAAGCCCATGTATTTAAACTTGTAAACATATGATTGGGTTTTGCAGGTTCCAATTAAAATCTTACAATGACAGAGTATGTATGATTGTGAACTGCTGAAAAAAATCCAGTGTAGTACGTCCTTTCTGAAAAGTCAGGGTACACATCTATGAACTATTAACTTCTTTAAAAGCAATTTTTTACAGCAACTTAACAGAGATGCGCAGATCTGGAATGCATTTAAAATATACAGAGCACAGATAGACAGCAAGGTCACAGAAGTCACCATTGCTCCTCTCTGCTCCTGCTACTAACCACACAAGCCCAGTCCAGTTGTAGTATCTTAGAGGAAATTAAAGGTCAATTTGGCTTAAGCTTGTTTAATACAATTACAACAATTTTGGTATTTTTTACTAAGATACAGGAATAGGCTTTCTGCTATTAATGCTTCTTACTTCTCAATATATTTGGTATTATGTTTTTCATAATACAGTTGGTAATGATGTTTTTGGTGTCACTAGTGAAAGAACTGGGAAGAAAAAGAACTCGGCCAGCTCATGGGTGATCTTTTTGTCTTTTACTGGTAGTGTACAGCAGCAAGCAACTGTTTCACACCACAGATTCTGACATGTCTGCAGTATAAAATATATTGAACATTTATAATAAAGAGTAACTGTAAGTTCTTCAGGTATAATTCAGTATACCACACTGGAAATAAATTTGCCATAGTGTTAATGGCAAACACAACAAAGCTCCTCTAACACTTTCAGTAGTATCATGTTTCATGCAAAATATAAACCCACAACCTCTAATAGCTCCAATTTAATTCAGACTTCAGATACTACATTTCAAGTCATCAGTTGTATCCAGAAAGTTATTTTATTTGGACTTCTGCTGCTCTACTGTGTCTGTGTAGTGTGCAATTTGCTCCATGTGATTTTCTTTTATCAGGACATCATAAATTAGAGGGTCACCTGAAATTGTTAGAAAGCAATTAATAGGGTGAATGGATAATCTAATCATCTGAAATGAAGCCTGAAAATAAATAGTGAGCGTCAATATCAAATATCATCAAGACATCAAGCATAGATCACATTTACAATTTCACTTCAACACCTGCTTCATTTGGGATATATAACTGCTTAGGGATTGATACTGGATTGTGAATGTCAAACTGGATAACACAAATCCTGGTGCATTGTATCACAGCTCCTGCATACACGAGCACTGTCGCATTCACTACAGATATGTCATGGCCATGAGGAAAATTCACATGTTTATCCAAATAAAACAGATTTTCCTTAGAATACTAATTTCCAAGAGTCCTTTTCAGTCTTTTGTCATACCATCTCAGAGTTCACAAAAGGGTTGGTAAGAGAATCTCAAGACTGCAACAGAGATCTTGCAACCCAGGAGAAGCATGTATTATGCATATGCATGGGTCCTGGGAGCTATTAGACAGGCTGTGTAGAAAGATGAGAGGAAACACTACTAATGTGCCTTCAAGTTAGCCTTGCACCCTCCATGTAATAGACTTTCTGTAATGTATGGCCATGTTGTGGCAGCCTCCTCTCCTGTCCTACAAATTGAAGTATGTGTTTGTCTTCAAAGTCCTGTGTCATCCAATCTGGACTCCTAATCTTTTATCCTTGCTATTTCCCCCTGTGAAAGGGGTTGTTACATGCTGTTTACAGTAATCTCCCATGATTGTTATGCTGAAGATCTCCAAAACTTGCTGAACCTCCGTATGCTTATCCTTTTTCACTAAACATCATATTGTCCAAAATGTCTAAAAGATGACAAAGAAGTTTGTTTTGACTATGTCAGATTCTTTCAAACATGAAAGATAACAACATTCATCTAATCTACCTCACACTATTCCTCAGAAGACTAGCTGTTTAAAAGATTAAATTACTTGAAGATTAATGTTACCATAGAACAATAATCTTTATATTTTATAAAGAACTTTTCACCTTCACAGCATAATACAGCTGCTAAATATAAGGGAAGAGGTAAGATTTAGAGACTAGCTCAAGGAATCAGGCATTTGAGGACTTGAGTTCAATTGCAAGTCATTGGCAAAGTGAGAAGGTCAATGCAGCAAGTCATTTAGCCTCCCTGTGCCTTAATTTATCTGCAGATATAATAGTAAATTTGCCATTTCTGTAGAGTAATGTGAGGGCCTCAGATGAAAAGAGTTACATAAGTGAAAATGATTATATATATATAAATGAAATATACCTAGATTCTCATTCTTTCAGAAGTGCTATTATTATTGTGATTGTTTTATTGCAGTTTCTACCATTCACTTGGGTACTCAAAGCTGCTGACTGATTTTTCTCAAAGGTAGGTACATAAAAAAACACTCATTGTGTCTCTGAAATCAGAAGTCAGCTTTTTAGCCTTGCCTTCCGTGATCAGTTCCTTTTTTGCTTCTTCTAAGGATAAAACACCCCGCAGATCATGTGTTAATTAATTCAAAACTGCCTCAGACAAATGAAACTGGGGCTATTTATGCTCTTCTTTTTACTGTCCTCCCTTACATCCTTTTACAAAATGTCTAAGGTTCATGGTAGTCACACACCAATACATAATTTTATACCATTACTTGTATAATTACCTACAACCAAACAAAAGTAAATAACCTGGAGAAAATAACAGAAGTTATCTTTCAATCTTAATGTTACACCTGCTCACCTCACTTCTTATTAAAGAACCTGTTGATTTTATAAAACCAGGTGAAATCTCAACTCCCAAAGAGGGCATACCGCTTATTCATGGTTTAGACAGCTGTATTTATTAGCTTAAATGCATTAGCAGTTACAATAAGAATCCACGCTCCAGCCTTCTGCAGCTTTGAAGGTGTGGCTGGCCACACTGATGCTGGAGCCGAATAAGCAATTTGCAGTAAAGACATCTGAAAAAAATGCACGTGATAATTAGTATAGACACTCACCTGATACATATGCACTATCCTTGATCCCATATAACTCACGGCATACACTTTTCCATCAGGCCACTTCACTTGGACAACCTCTCCCTCTGCGGGTGGGCCCCGAGCTTGGCAATCTCTGCTCTGTTTGCAAAGAAGGATGGATTCTCTAGTGAGCAAGTGAGCCACTACACCTTGAAATTACCTGTAAGCTGTTTTTCACAATCTGGTAATGGGAGGAGATTTTTACCACATGTACTTCAGGTTTTACAGTCCTGCCGATGTGCTAAAAGAAGATCAAACAATCACAGAATTGTAGGGGTTGGAAGGAACCCCAAGAGATCATCGGGTCCAACCCCCCTGCCAAAGCAGGCTCCCTAGCTCATACTGCACAGATAGGCATCCAGACGGGTCTTGAGTATCTCCAGGGAAGGAGACTCCACCACTCCCCTGGGCAGCCTGTTCCAGTGCTCTGTCACCCTCTCTGTGAAAAAGTTCCTCCGCATGTTGGTGCGGAACTTCCTGTGTTCCAACTTGCAGCCATTGCCCCTAGTCCTGTCTCCAGTAACCACTGAAAAGAGGCTGGCTAATTCCCCCTGCATCCCATGCTAAAAATAATTGTAAACACCAATTAGTTCTCCCCTTAATCTTCTTTTCTCTAGACTGAACAGTCCCAGCTTATTCAGCCTCTCCTCATAGGGGAGATGCTCCAGGCCCTTAATCATCTTCATAGCCCTTCTCTGGACTCTCTCTGGGAGATCCATGTCCTTTTTACACCAGGGAGCCCAGAACTGGACACAATACTCCAGGTGGGGCCTGACCAATGCAGAGTAGAAGGGGAGGATCACCTCCTTCGACTCGCTGGCCACACTCCTCCTGATGCACCCCAGGATCCCATTGGCTCTCTTAGCCACCAGGGCACACTGCTGGCTCATGGCCAACCTGTCATCTAACAGGACACCCAGGTCCTTCTCCACACAGCTCTTTTCCAACAGGTCACCCCCAGCCTGTACTGATACATGCGGTTGTTCCTCCCCAGGTGCAAGACTTTACACTTGCTTTTGTTGAATTTCATCTAGTTTCTCCCTGCCCAGCTTTCCAGCTGGTCCAGGTCTCGCTGGATGGCAGCGCAGTGTTCCTGCGTGTCAGCCACCCCTCCCAGCTTTGTATCATCGGCGTACTTGCTGAGGGTGGATGCTATTCCTTCAGCAAGGTTGTTAATGAAGATATTGAACAGGACTGGACCACCGAGCCCTGGGGAACACCACTAGTCACAGGCCTCCAGTCCAACTCTGCTACACCGATCACAACCCACTGGGCTCGGTCCAACAGCTAATTCTCAACCCACCTCACTGTCCACTCATCTATCCCATGCTCTCTCAGCTTTGCTATCAGGATGTTATGGGAGACACTGTCGAAAGCCTTCCTGAAGTCAAGGAAGATGACATCCACTGCTATCCCTCCACCCACCCAGCCACTGATGAGATCATAGGAGGCTATGAGATTGGTCGAGCACGATCTTCCCTTAGTGAATCCATGCTGACTACTCCTCATGACCTTCTTCTCTTCCAGTTGCTTGGTGATGGCATCCAGAACAAGCTGTTCCATCACCTTTCCAGGGACAGAAGTGAGCCTGACTGGCCTATAGTTACTAGGATCCTCCTTCTTGCCTTTCTTTAAAGACCAGGGTGATATTTGCTATCCTTCAGTCCTCAGGCACTTTTCCTGTTCGCCAAGACCTATCGAAGATGATAGAGAGCGGCTCAGCAATCACTTCCACCAGCTCCCTCAGCACACGTGGATGCATCCCATCCGGGCCCATGGATTTGTGTGCATTAATCCCTTTGAGCCACTCCTGGACCTCCCCTACCTCAACTAGAGGGAAGTTCTTCATTTCCCAAACATTTCTACTTTCATCCAGTGTCTGTGGGTCCCAGGGGGCCTTTGGAGTGAAGACCGAAGCAAAGAAGGCATTCAGTATCTCCATCTTCTCGTCATCCCCTGTTACCAGGACACCCGCCTCGTTCAGCAAGGGACCTACATTATCCCTGGTCATCCTCTTACTATTCACATATCTAAAAAACCCCCTTTTTATTATCCTTTATGTCCCTTGCCAACTTCACTTCCAAGTGGGCTTTAGCCTTCCTAGTTGCGTCCCTACAGGCCCTGACAACATCCCTATATTCTTCCCAGGTGCTCAGACCCTTTTTCCACAATTCATAGACCTTCTGCTTCCCTTTGAGTATATTCATTAACTCCCTGCTCATCCACAGAGGTCTTTTACCTCTTTTTCCCCATTTCTTATTCAAAGGGATGCATCATTCCTGTGCTTGGAAGAAGCGCTGCTTGAATGCTAGCCAGAACTGGCAGGCTCCCATTCCTTCAAACAGTGTAGCCCATGGGATAGCCCCTAATAGGTTGTGGAGGAGACCAAAGTTAGCTCTACCAAAATTCAGGGTAGCTATGCTACTTCTTGGCTTGCTTCTTCCACCCAGGATTTTGAACTCTATCATTATGTGGTCACTTTGTCCTAAGCTGCCCCCAACCTCCACTTCACTAACGAGCCCATCCTTGTTAGTAAAAACAAGGTCCAGCACCCGCCCTCTCCTCATAGGTTCCTGCACCATCTGTAGCAGGAAATTGTCTTCTACACATTGCAGAAATTGTCTGGACTGCATACGACTGGCCGTATTGCCTGCCCAGCAAATATCTGGGTAATTGAAGTCCTCCATAAGGACCAGCGCCTGTGATCTCGAGGCTACTTCCAACTGCTTATAGAATGCACTATCAAGCTGTTCCTCTTGATCAGGGAGCCTGTAGTACACACCCACGACAATGTCACACATACTAGCCTGCCCCTTAATTCTTACCCACAAGCACTCGACGGAGGGTTCATCCTTCCCCAGGTGGAGCTCAATACATTCCAGCTGCTTTCTGACATAAAGAGCAACTCCTCCACTTCGCCTCCCTAGCCTGTCTTTCCTGAAAATCACATAGCCATCCATGACAGCGTGCCAGTCATCCAAGCTGTCCCACTACATCTCAGTGATTGCAATGAGATCGTGTTCCCCATGCTACGTGCATTTGTATAAAGGCATTTTAGTGGGGCAGCAGATGCAGGTATCCTCATCAGACCACAGCGAGATTTCCAGTAGGGGACGGGCAAAAGTGGCTCCACTGAGGAGTCCTCAGGGTAATCCACAGAATTTTCCCTACTCACACATGGAGCAACATCCTCAAGTCTGCCATTGTGCTGTTAGCATTTACCTATTTCCCCCAGCAACTCGTGCTGTGACTCCCAAAGCACATGCCTTACCCCATCAGCCTTTGTAATATCCCCTTCCCCCTTCCTAATTAGTTTAAAGCCCGATCAATGAGCCCTGCTATCTCCTGAGCAAGGATCTGCTTTCCTCTATGAGACAACTGAGCCCCATCAGCAGTACTCATGCCAGGAGCAGAGTATACCATCCCTTGGTCAAAAACCCCAAATTTCTTGTGCAGACACCAGCCTTTCAGCCACTTGTTCAGCTCATGAGTTCTCCTGTCCTGCTCTGAACCCCTCCTCCCACAAGTGGGGATACTTTTAGCCTTTACAACAATGACCAAAGAAACATTCTCTTTACAGCGTCATGCTGCATTGGCAAGGCAACATATGCACAAATCTGATAGCTATCAGCAACTGTGATAAATTCCCCCAAAATTAATTTCCACTGCACATTGAAAATAAAGATCACTCAAGTGCAATTTGCGTGAGTACACCACTTCCTCTTATACATATTCAAGTAACTCGTGTTTTGTTAACCACAGCAGAGTTTTTCTAGAATTGCAACACACCCTGATGGATCAAACCATAAATGGTGAGAATGCCAATGAGTTCTTTGCTTAGCAGATGGAGAACCACTGAAAAAAATCCAAATTCTTACAAAGAACTATTTTCAGAAGATGTAAGTCAATGTTTTTTCCTGTGTTTTGGCATGATTTTTGTACCTGACTTTTTGAGCATGCCAGAGCAGCAGTTCACACTCGTTGTAATATATCCTTGCCACCATTGCTTTTGTCTGGCATGGGTCAGTATGACCTAAGTGACTTGCAAAGCACAGTGACCACAGACCCATAACAACAGCTATCCACGTGAGGAAATGCACAAAAGAACTAGAAAGGGATTGTGTGAGGTCTGTCCTCACCGATTCTCTAGAAGCTCTCCCTACCAAATACTCCAACAAAGGCATCTATACTTTGTACTGACTACATCACAAGACTCGTCAGGAAATTAGTGCTAATTTAGTGGTATACTTCTAAGTGTGAGAGGACCTGCTTGGTGACCATGCTATCGGAGCTCATTCCTAAGAGGTCTAGATTGGGAAGAGAAAAGATAAAGCCAAGGACTCAGTTCCAAGGACTCAGTGACAGGGCCCTGAAGGCCTCGGGTTTATTTCAGGTTGCCGCAGTACTGTTACCATTTCCGAAGTCTCTGATTTACATAGAATAGTTTATATAAACACTGTAATTTTGAGTTCAAATGTTCACTGCTAATAGAGGCCAACAATCATCATGATAAGGAACTCAAAATGTGGGAGCAGAAATGCACCATAATGATCCTTCATGGGATATTATCTTGTTACGATATCATGCTAGCCAAACCCAGGCTTTATACATTGTTTTTAATCACATGTATCTTAATCCATTCATTTGATTCAACACATGAAAAAAGAAACGAGAAGCTGGATCTTCACAGAAACACACTTTTCTGCATAATACTCTCTCCATCAAACCTCAGGTGCTGTGCCAAGGCATGAGCTCTAAAATATGCCCTGCATTTTTGCCTGACTGTCCTCATTTCAGCTAAGATAGAGTTAATTTTCTTTCTAGTAGCTGGTATAGTTCTGTATTTTGTATTCAGTATAAGAATAAAGTTGATAACACATAGACCAGTTGGGACAATCCCTTTTATTGAAGAAAAGGACTTGGGGGTACTTGTGGATGGAAAAGGACTTGGGGGTACTTGTGGATGGAAAGTTGGACATGAGCCACCGATGTGCATCTTCAGCCCAGAAGGCCAACTGCATCCTGGGCTGCATCAGAAGAGTGGCCAGAGGATCAAGAGAGGTGATTCTGCCTTTCTACTCTGCTCTGATGAGACTCACCTGGAGTACTGCATCCAGCTCTGGAGCCCTCAACAAAAAAAGGACATAGAGCTGTTGGAGTGCATGCAGAGGAGGGCCACAAAAATGGTCAAAGGGCTGCAGCACCTCTCCTATGAAGACAGGCTGAGAGAGTTGGGCTTGTTCAGCCTGGAGAAGAGGGAAATTACAGTGGTCTTCTAATACCTGAGATATGCCTATAAGAAAACTGGGGAAGAACTGTTTCATGAGGGCATGTAGCAATTGGATAAGGGGTGATGGTTTTAAACTGGAAAAGGGGAGATTTAGGTTGGATATTAGGAAAAAGGTCTTCACTATGTGGGTGATAGATCACTGGAACAGAGAGGCAGTGGAGGCCCCATCCCTGGAGATATTCAAGTAGGGCTTGACTGGGCTCTAAGCAACCTGATCTAGTTCAAGATGGCCCTACTTACTGTAATGGGGGTTGAGAAGATGACCTTTAAAGGTCCCTTCTAACCTAATGCATTCTATGATTTTATGATGGTTTTGGTTGTTGCCAGGTACTTGTAGTGTTGAGGATTTTTCAGCTTCTGAAAGGTGCACAAGAAGCTGGGAGAGCACAGCCAGGACAGCTGACCCAGACTAGCCAAAGGGATATTGTGTCATATAATATCATGCTCCATATATAACTGGGGCAGCTAGCTGGGTGGTGGCATCTTTACATGGAAATAGACTGGGCACTGGATTCTTTTCTTTGCCTTTCACGTGGGTGCACAACTGCATATGTGTATCACTTGGTTCATATAATATATTAACAATTATCTACATACTAAAAATTGTTATTATTATCATCATATTACTTTGTTATCCTAGTAAACTGTTGTGCTTTTGCGTGGCAAGGTTCTGGTGGAGGAGGGGGAGCTGTAGGGGTGGCTTCTGCAAGAAGCTGATAGAAGCTTTCCCTAGGCCCTACAAAGCAAACACTAGCTGGGCACAAGGACTGACGCACTGCTGACCAAGGCCAACCCAATCACTGATGGTCATAGCACCTCTGTGAAAATAAAACACAAGCAACTGTTTTTTCCACCAGAGGAAGGGAGTGAGAAGATGTGGGAAACTCTGCAGACACCAAGGTAGGTGAAGGTGGGGTAGGGAACAGGCACTCCAGATGCCAGCAATAGAGAGATTCCCCTGCAGCCTATGGAGAAGACCATGGTGGAGTAGATTGTCCCCCTGCAGCCCATAGAAGATGACAGGGAGCAGAGACCCCACCTGCAGCCATGGAGAGACCCTATGCTGGAGCAGGTGGAGACATATGGAAGACAGTGTGACCCACGTTATCTCAACCCACTTTTTTTTCCATTCTCTTCCCCATGCCCTTGCAGGGGTAGGGGTGAGTGCGTGGTGCTTAGTTACTGTCTGGGGTTAAACCACAACACTGGGAAAAGTTGCTATGTCAGGCACAGAAAGACATTTTCATTCAAATTCATCATATATTGGGCATAACAGGTGTCATTACTACATTACCATTCTCTGTATGTCCAGAAGAGGCAGAGAGAAAGGGGAAAGCGGACAAGTTGGCTGCTGCCTACTCTCCAACAGTGGAATAATTATGACTTTTCAGGGAACAAGGATTGCTGAATATGATCATAGTTCTGACTATAAAATAAATGAGACAGTATTTTTAATACTCTTTTCTCAGTGATGACTGTCAAGATGGTTATTGTCATTACCATACTTCTTCCTATATCTATTCATTGCTGAAGTGCAAAAAGGAGTCTTGGGTGTCTTGAACCAAACTTCTAAAATGCATCATGGAAGACAGCAAATTTCCTGAAAACAATCAATCTATCAACAATGTCAATCCAAACATTAATTTTCCAAGAACAAAGCCCAGCATGAATTGCTCCCTTTGTACCTCGCACAAGAAGAAAATCTCACAGCTTCTCTAGGATAGCTAATGGAATTGCTCATATGGAAAATTAGAGTTCTCGTGCAAATAACTAGACAAATAACAAGCCCATTCTTCATGTATCACCACGATGTCTTAGTCCATGGAACAATGTTTGGGAAACCTATACTAAATAGTTTTTGCTGATTTCTGCCAGGATTCCTACCTTTTCATATTACATAAACATTTTAGAGATTCTCTTTTTACTGCAAAAATAAATCTCACCATTTTTTGCTGGGGAATGATTAGGCTCATTTTGTATGCTGAAAAAAAATGGCAAAAATGCAACCTCACTTTTCTCAGTCATATAATGGAAAGTCAGACATCAAGACATGGTAATCCTCCAACATTCTCATACACCAGCTGTAAACAGCATATAGTGTGGGTTCAATCTACATTCAGCTTGTAAACTGTGTAAATTTCTTGTAAAATTACATAGTAGACTTTCTTCCATTTGTCCACAAATGGACAAAACCATGCTTATTTGTACTGAAAAGTGTATTCACTTCAGTTTCTAGTTTCACATTTCAGCTGTTTCACAGTTCAGAGCCCCAGCTCCAAGCATGGTCAGCTACAGAAGCTGCTCAGGGACACAATGAGTTGGGTTTGTGTATCTCCAAGGAAGAACATTTCACCACCTCGCTGGAAAACTAGTCCAACATTCAACAACCCTCACAGTGAAAAAGTCTTTTCTTAAGTGAAGAAAAATTCCATGTTAAGGAATTTTCCTGCATTTCATTTGGTAGGCATTGTCCTTCATCCTGTCACTCTGCACCACTGAGAAGTCTGTGGCTCCATCTTCTTAACCTTCCCCATCAGGTACAATCCCTCTCAAGTTGGGTTTGTCTTCAATGCTGTCAGGAATTCTTGGTACAGAACTACAGAAAGATCTGACATTTTTTCTATTTTTATCTTCTGATATTCCTTTTCTTTTACCGCCAAGGTTGGAGAATGCTTTGGTTCACTAGGGTTTAATGGAGCAAGTAGCAAATCTGGTTGCAGGGTGACACAGACTAGGAAGAAATGTGGAGCCATAGTAAGAAAACAAAGGAAATCTGCATGTTAAACCTGCACTTGAATGCAGGAACTGTGAAATGCTATTTGAATACAGCCACTGACATCTGAAGAAAATGTCTTAATTTTTAAAAAGTTTAAAAAATAATGTTCAAATGCTTTAAAAGCATAGATATTCTGATCTAAGATGAACTTATGAACTATTGAGAATAGTCTCCAAAACTGTCAGAAACAGTATCTTTGGATACTGTCATTTTATTTTGATAATGTTTTGTCTGGCAATTATCTTATTAATTCAGTACTTCCAAATTCAACAGTTACTTTGGAAGTAAGAATAGAAGAGCCCTTGACTTCTCCTAGGTTTGAACCAAAGGAGCCACACGGAAAAAAAAATATCTTGAGGAAATTCTGTGGTGCAATCCTCAAAGTCAAAAGGGCTAAACTGGCTCATGTCTTCAGGCACTGGCTAAAAGAAACCTGCAGTTAAAGTGTTGTAGTCTTTCATGTCGAGATTGTAGTATCAAATGATGAAATTATTCTGTGACTGCAAATATCAGTCAATGTCAATTTACAGAGTCTTGGGTCTGACAGAAAGCTAGATGGATGGCAAATCTTAGAAAAGAAAATACCAGCCTCGCCAAAGTAGAATAATTGAATATTTGATTAAAACCAAAAAGTTTTCAGTTTGAGGGACTTTTCCCCCCAGTGAGAAAGGCAGCAATTGAGGAATTAAATGAAAAAGACCTAGAGATCGCAAGATATTATTTAATAACAATTTTTAGTTTATTTTTAAATTTTTTTTCCAGGTTAAACACATAGAAAGAAAAAAAGCTCTCAAAAGCATTTCTGAATATTCTGAACACACAGCCCTCCCATGATTTCAGTTTCCTGAATCAAGCAGCAGGAAAAGTTTTTCATTAGTCTGTATAGGATTCTGTCTTTCAAAAGAATTTTACAGCTGAATGTTTAATTCTTTTGGAGTTTAAATGGAACCAATTCCTATCAAATCTGATTCAGTCTTTGATTAATGTGGAATGAGATTAGTGAAGAAGGGATTAATTAATGCCTTTAAGTAACAGTCATAAAGGTTGATTTTTTTTTTAATATCATAGCAATAACATTGTTTATTGTATCTCAAGAATTTGCTTGAAAAGAAGAAAATGCAGCCCATATGGCATTTTCAGAGGAGGTATAAACCCAACAGTAGTCAAATATTTTAAATTGTTTCTAGAGAACAATCACATTCAAATGAAAAAATGCCAGTAATTGTTTATTCAAATCTGGGGGGGAAATCTGCCAGATCAGAAGGCTCTTGTTAATTATTTTGATGTTCTAACCCTACCCTGACTCAGGAAATGATAGAGGACTTGTGATGATGAAGGCTCCTGCTTCAATTCTGCAATTGATAATCAAGACTGGTATGTCTTCTTTTAAAAGCTGCTTCTGCCTCCCACTCATACTTTTGAGACAAACCAAGTCAATCTCCATCTTGATCAGACTAGAATATTTTCTGCATAAGAATACTAAGCCCACTTCTCACAGCTGTGCTCCTACACTGGGCTTAATAAGGAAAAGCAGAATGAAACACTGCAAGGTAAAGGACATTTTGCAATCCTTGAGTAACAGTCTGAAGACCCTCTTGAACAGTTGATGAGTATTACTGGAGACCAGTTTCCCCTGAAAATAGCCTTTATCTATATACATGTATATATGTGTGTGTGTGTGTACTAGTACAATGAAGATTGAGATTTCTTTTTCCTTATATAAAAAAATAATGCCAAAAACTTGGAAAGATACTGAAGAAAAACAAATCTGTGGTATATAGTATCAAGTGGAAATATTGTCTGCAAATAGTCCACTCCTGAAGTTTACTTTTATTCACCACTAATCTACCTGAATAAAGATATTTTTTCCCACTTATATATACACACTGTTTTACAAAACTGAGATGCACATTCATAAACTGAATTCTCTAGACATGCCTTTTTCTTTTCTGAACCATTTCATTCTTCTGGGATTTGATAAACAATTTACAAATCTACCATGCCCTTAGCGTTTTTCTACCTGTTTCCCATGAGGTTGTCTCTACAAAATGCACAACATGGAGAATCAAACGTTGTCAAGCATTAACCAAGACAGCACACATAGGCTAAGACCTCTTTCTTCAGAAGAGTGTCCAACTAAGCCACCCTTTATCCCATTAACAACCCCAGAAACTCCTATTTTGTTTTCCTCAACACTAATAGAGTTGTTTATCTGCTTAACTGGAAGACACAGTGGCTGTGCTCTGTTACTTTTCAAATCACTATGGTTTAGACAGTATTCAAAATAAAATTTTTTTTAGACATTGTATTCAAATCACAGCATTTTTCTGTCACTTAGCAAAAAATTCTGCATCTCCTTGGCACTTCTGGGTTTTACTTTTTGATTTGCTTTGTTTCCAAAACAAAGCACAAAATGCCTCATTGTTTATTCAATTTTTTTGTTAAATACCACTGGTGGTATAATTGACAAAAACAATATAGGTTTGAAGTGGTTAAGAGTGATTCTTGCAACAGCAACAGGCACAAAACCAAAATTAAATACACAGAAATTTTATAAATTATTTTACTTAATGGTAAAGGAATACTATCAACACAGAACCCGACTGGTATTATTCCTCACGGGATGCTGTCAGTTTAAATATAGCTTAAATCTTAGCTCAAAACTAGTATTTGTAACAATCATTTTAGCTGAATATAATTCTCATCGTTTAAAGTTACTCATTATTTCTCCACCTTACAACACCCAAACCCTCTAGGAAGACATATTCCTATCAATCAACAACACTATTGCAGGAAGACTGTGTAAGAATTCCTTTCATTGTTCTGCTGCAGCTTTCTGTACCTGAGGGTACTTGTGAATTCCACTATGCTGTTGTCATGTAAGCAAAAAGGAATGGTGACAGATAGAGGTAAGCAGCAGCCTGGCATCCAACCCATAACACGCCTGGTGATACAGATCCTTTCCATGTCATTCCATCCCCGATGCAAAGGGGCCATGGCACAATATTGTAATCCTCCTCCTGGCAGACTCAAAGCTGATAATCTAGCCCTGAGGTTTCAAAGATCAAAGAGAAACAGATACCAAAAAGGCAGACTAAAGTTAAATCAGAGTCTGAAGTTGCAATAAACCTGGTCTTCCTATTTTGTGCAGTTACATGGGTTTTTTTTACTATCACTCATCTTGTGTTTGTTCATAAATTTATACATATTGTTAAAATCAAACCGTGAAATAGAAACTGTCCATTTTCTGTCATTCCCCGCATTGCTTAAATCCATTAGAATGACTCAGACTTCAGCATCAGTCTATCCAACCACAATTTGCATTGAACAAGCCAAAATATCAACTTATTTGGGCTTTTATCCTAGAAATCCTATGGTTTCTGAATAATAACTTAAAATTCATGCATGGTTTCCAAAACTATCCTCTTGTTATAGAGGAAATGAAATTCATTTCACAGCAAATTCAATTCATAACACATTTGTTTTAATTTATAGCAAACAAGCATTCTGGTATTAATCACAAAATTAACAGTTACTTCTTGCTACAGAGACAACACACACTAACTACATCTGATTTTCATTGATAAGACTTCAACTGAATTTTTAGTCCCCAGATTCACAGTACAAAAAAGTACAAAAGCCCCAGGATTGATTATTGGGCTTTTGCACAAAAGTGCTTCTCTCATTGTCTCTAGGTGAATTGCAGCAGTCATTTTGGGGTTGGAACCACATGATCTTTGAGGTCCCTTCCAACTCAAAGCATTCTACGATCCCGTGATTATTAAATTTTCCCTTAAATTAGGACCCAAGTTAAATTTACCATCATACTTCTACCATGTCTTTGTACTGACAGAAATCTGATGAACATAGCTTGAAAAGGAAGGAGTGCAGAACTAAGCACAGGGTGACCATGCTGTCAGGAAGTGGTAAGTCTTGCTGTACAGACCCAGAAGAGATAAAGGTTCCTGTGTCAAAGCAGGAACGGTACCTCTGAGCAGCCCTGAGCATGGAGCTGCAATGTCCCCAAGGCACTTAATGCACGTTGTTTCCTCTGCCTACCTTACTTCAGGTAACATGAACTTTCAACCTGAGTGCTAGAGGTTAAGATTCCACAGTCACCCTTGCCGGTGATTGTTTCATAAGGAGCATAACTAATGTGATTACAACTTGCACCTCTGATTTAGAAAAGCTTGTAATAACTACAAATAACACAACTGCAGCTGAGAACAGTGAATGTATCTACCAACATCACTAAAGAGGAAATAAGAGAAACAAATTATGGAAACTCTCTGAAAACAACCACTGACCTCAACAGACTGTAAAACTTGTGTTTTTCTCTGGGGAACTGACAGTATACGGTAGTTAACACAAATTTTTAGAAACACAAAATTAGGTTTCATACATTCCAAGATGATTTGAATGAAAAGGAGAGTGGTAGCTCATTTGCCACACTCAGATTTTTATCTAAACAGGAATGGCAATTTACACAGTGCATTAGCATTTGAAAGAGGAGGCCTGATTCCCAGGAGTGCAATTCCATTTTTGAATTGGTATGAATTCAGTGAAATCACCAGATTAACAGAATAGCTACTGGAATTCAACAAATTTAGCCTTGGATCAACAGAATGCATGGTATAAAAATACTTTGAATTTATGTATAATATGTTGTCTTCAAAATGCTACTGAATCTTCTCTTTAGAAGTAACTATACACATTCACCAAGGGGAAACTGGAAGTAAAATTAGATCATGCATTCCTGAAAAGAACTACAATTTCATTATTGCTCATTCAGCTTAGAAAGTTAGTATTTCAACACCACTCTGCCTTTCAACAAAGTATTAACAATACAAATGCATACGTAATGCTAATTGATAGGTGCCGAATTGCCCTGAGGGCCACACTTCAAACTCACATTGCAGAACGGAGCTTAGGATGTCCAGGGTGCTACTGGGCATCACAATAAGGTGTAGAACAGAGGGCACCGAGGAAGCCTTAATTTGGAGTACAATGTACTCTTATGGGACAAAACACAGTGTTGAGGGTAGGAAATTGGCAACGACATCAGGTTGCCTAAAGTATAAGGAGCCCCTGTGCAGCTAGGAACCCTCCTGAATCCTACAGTACTACCCCATATCTTACCCACTTACATATTGGTATGAAGGCCTGAAGGTTTAATGTCCCCAGTAAGTAAAAATTGGTCAGAAAAAGTACATAGTACAAAAACCAGCTCATATTCTGTTCCTGCTCCTGCCTCAGGTTATAACACACACAGTAAAATGCTCCTTCTTCCCGCATTCTCAATCCACCCAGACTCCCAACATCCAGCCCCTGTCCCTTCTTCCCCAGCCCCTTCCCCATTGCAAGCCTGGAAATAATTTGCTTCTGAAACACACAACAAATAGGGTAAATCACCAGACCTGAAAAATCCTATGATTCCTGGGTTAACGCAGGAAACAATGGGAGAGGAATAATGCTCCTCCCCATTTCCCAGCAGTCCCACTAAACCCATCTCATCTCAGGGGTTCCTGTGCAATTTGGGAAATGCGAGAAAGCCATTCGGGAATGCGAGATGGAGATTGACTGGTGGAGTAGCTCCCTGGCATCCAAGAGGGAAGAGTGCCAGGAAGATTCCACACTACTGAAGGCGGTCCCCCTGCCCTGCCCTAGCCAGGTAAATGGCAGCAACCCAAACCCTGAGGAGGTCTGGAAGGCGGTCCCTACTTGCTGCCGTAGACACTCCCCCCGCCTCCCTACCCCACCCCCCCAGGTCCCCATAAGCAACAGATTTGGGGCCCTGGAAGTTGAAGGGGAGGTATGTGAGGAGATGAATACAGTCCCTCTACCTCAGAGGAAGAGTAAGCCCAGAGCGAGGAGAGTATCTGCACGCCTTGAGACGGCCTCAGCAAAGCGAGAAAGAAGAGTAGTTGTGGTTGGGGATTCCCTCCTCAGTGGGACGGAGGGCCCCATATGTAGACCAGACCCTACACGTAGGGAGGTGTGCTGCCTTCCTGGAGCCAGGGTCAGGGATATTACCAGAAGGCTCCCAGGGCTAGTTAGTCCCTCTGATTATTACCCACTATTGATAGTTCAAGCAGGTAAAGATGCAATCACGAAGTGTAGCCTGCGCACTATCAAGAGTGAATTTCGTGACCTAGGTCGCTTCGTTGGGGGGGCGGGAGCCCAAATAATATTTTCTTCTATTCCCACTTGTGGGAGGTGGGGTTCAGAGCAGGTCAGGAGAACCCATTAATTGAATCAGTGGTTGAAAGGCTGGTGCCTGCACAAGAAATTTGGGGTCTTTGACCAAGGGATGGTATACTCTGCCCCGGACATGAGTACTGCTAATGGGGCTTACCTGTCCCATAGAGGAAAGTGGATCCTTGCTCAGGAGTTGGCAGGGCTCATTGATCGGGCTTTAAACTAGTTAGGAAGGGGGAAGGGGATATTACAAAGGCTGATGGGGTAAGGCATGTGCTTTGGGAGTCACAGCACGAGTTCCTGGGGGAAATAGATAAATGCCAACAGCACAATGGCAGACTTGGGGATGTTGCTCCACACGAGCGTAGGGATAACTCTGTGGACTACCCCGTGAACTCCTCAGTGGAGCTGCTTTTGCCCATCCCCTATCAAAAATCTCGCAATGAGCTGTTGGGGATATCTGGATCTGCTGCCCCACTAAAATGCCTTTATACAAGTGCACGTTGCATGGGGAACAAACAAGAAGAATTAGAGATCTTTGTGCGGTCACAGGGCCACGATCTCATTGCAGTCACTGAGACGTGGTGGGACAGCCTGGATGACTGGCATGCTACCATGGATGGCTACGTGCTTTTTAGGGAAGATCGGCTAGGGAGACGAGGTGGAGGAGTTGCTCTTTATCTTAGCGAGCACCTAGAATGAATTGAGCCTGGGTAGGGATGAACCGTTTGTCGAGAGCTCGTGGGTAAGAATTAAAAGGCAGGCCAGTTTGGGTGACATAGTCGTGGGTGTGTACTACAGGCCCCCTTATCAAGAGGAGCGGGTTGATAATGCATTTTATAAGCAATTGGAAGTAGCCTCGAGATCGCAGGCGCTGGTCCTTATGGGGGACTTCAATTACCCAGATATTTGCTGGGCAAGCAATACGGCCAGTCGTATGCAGTCCAGACAATTTCTGCGGTATATGGAAGACAACTTCCTGATACAGATAGTGCAGGAACCTACGAGGGGAGGGCAGGTGCTTGACCTTGTTTTTACGAACAAGGACGGGCTCGTTAGTGAAGTGGAGGTCAGGGGCAGCTTAGGACAAAGTGACCACATAATGATAGAGTTCAAAATCCTGGGTGGAAGAAGCCAGCAAAAAAGTAGCATAGCTACCCTGAATTTTGGTAGAGCTAACTCTGATCTCCTCCGCAACCTATTAGGGGCTATCCCATGGGCTACACTGTTTGAAGGAATGGGAGCCTGCCATTTCTGGCTAGCATTCAAACAGCACTTCTTCCAAGCACAGAATAGGTGCATCCCTTTGAGTAAAAAATCGGGAAAGAGAGGCAGAAGACCTGCGTGGATAAGCAGGGAGCTTTTGAGTAAACTCAAAGGGAAGCAGAAGACCTATAAACTGTGGAAACAGGGTCTGAGATCATGGGATGAACATAAGGATGTTGCCAGGGCCTGTAGGGATGAAACTAGGAGGGCTAAGGCCTGCTTAGAATTTAAGCTGGCAAGGGACATAAAGGACAATAAGAAGAGTTTTTTCAGGTATGTGAATAGTAAAAGGATGACCAGGGATAATGAAGGTCCCTTGTTGAATGAGGCGGGTGCCTTGGTAACGGGAGATGATGAGAAGGTGAAGATACTGAATCCCTTCTTTGCCTCGGTCTTTACTCTGAAGGCTTCTCAGGACTCACAGATCCCAGATGAAAGTAGGAGTGGTTGGGGAACGAATGGCTCCCCTCTAGTTGAGGTAAAGGTGGTCCAGGAGCGACTCAAAGGAATGGATGCACACAAATCCATGGGCCCGGATGGGATACACCCACGTGTGTTGAGAGAGCTGGCGGAGGTGATTGCAGAGCCGCTCTCTATCATCTTTGATAGATCCTGGACTACAGGAGAAGTGCCTGAAGATTGGAGGATACCCAATGTCACTCCAGTCTTTAAAAAAGGCAAGAAGGAGGATCCCAGTAACTATAGGCCAGTCAGCCTCACTTCTGTCCCCGGAAAGGTGATGGAACAGCTTGTTTTGGATGCCATCTCCAAACAACTGGAAGAGAAGAAGGTCATGAGGAGTAGTCAGCATGGATTCACCAATGGGAGATCGTGCTCGACCAATCTCATAGCCTTCTATGATGTCATTACCAACTGGGTGGATGGAGGGAGAGCAGTGGATGTCATCTACCTTGACTTTAGCAAAGCTTTCGATACTGTCTCCCACAACATCCTGATAGAAAAGCTGAGAGAGTATGGGATAGATGAGTGGACAGTGAGGTGGGTTGAGAGCTGGCTGTCAGACCGGGCTCAGAGGGTGGTGATCAGTGGAGTAGAATCTGAATGGAGGCCTGTGACTAGTGGTGTTCCCCAGGGCTCGGTGTTGGGTCCAGTCCTGTTTAATATCTTCATTGACGACCTTGATGAGGCAATAGCATCCACCCTCAGCAAGTGCTGATGATACAAAGCTGAGAGGAATGGCTGACACGCAGGAACACTGCGCTGCCATCCAGCGAGACCTCGACAGGCTGGAGAGCTGGGCAGGGAGAAACCTAATGAAATTCAACAAGTGCAAGTGTAAAGTCTTGCACCTGGGAAGGAACAACCGCATGTATCAGTACAGGCTGGGGGATGACCTGTTGGAAAAGAGCTCTGTGGAGAAGGACCTGAGGGTCCTGGTTGATGACAGGTTGGCTATGAGCCATCAGTGTGCCCTGGTGGCCAAGAGAGCCAATGGGATCCTGGGATGCATCAGGAAGAGTGTGTCCAGCAGGTTGAAGGAAGTGATCCTCCCCCTCTACTCTGCGTTGGTCAGGCCCCACCTGGAATACTGTGTCCAGTTCTGGGCTCCCTGGTGTAAAAAAGACAGGGACCTTCTGGAGAGAGTCCAGAGAAGGGGACCTAATTAGTGTTTATAAATATCTTAGACATGGGTTGCAGGGGGAATTGGCCAGCCCCTTTTCAGTGGTCTGTGGGGACAGAACTAGGGGCAATGGCTGTAAGCTGGAGCATAGGAAGTTCCGCACCAACATGCGGAAGAACTTTTTCACAGTGAGGGTGACGGAGCAGTGGAATAGGCTGCCCAGGGAGGTGTTGGAGTCTCCTTCTCTGGAGATATTCAAGTCTCGTCTGGATGCCTATCTATGTAATATGAGCTAGGGAGCCTGCTTTGGCAGGGGGGGTGGACCCGATGATCTCTTGAGGTCCCTTCCAACCCCTAGGATTCTGTGATTCTGTGAATTCCAGGGATTTCACTGTGCCCCCCAGCTTATCACAGCTGTTCTCTTTGTGGTCTCGAACACAGACACACACTCAGTTGGCAAACACAAGAAGCACTGGAATGTATGTCTGTCTCTCACCTGCTTCCCTGCAAAGTCAGCCATTTTAACATAAACTGTGAAGCAATGAATTATCTTCCATTTTGTCTCTCTTGCTAATCTGTGGGGGCACTACCATCAGCTCATCTAAAATCATTATTGATAAGGATCCATAAAGCATTCATTATAAAGTGGAAAGGACATTATACACAGGAAACCATGTAAAGAAAATACTTATATTTGAAGCTTTAATTTGCCTTCAATCTATTCTATATTCATTTTTTATGCTTATCTATTATGTGGTCTATCTTTCTACTGTAAAGAAAGCCAGGAAAGAAAGAAAAAGCAAAAGCTACAGAAAAATCACTTCTGTTCTCCATAATGCTGTAAAGTGAAAGTAACTCGCTTCAGTCAATACAGTTATAGTACTGTAGAACAAGCTTCAGATTATAATCAGACTACTGCATCTTTTGATGTTTTGCAGTTTCAAGGTTAAACGGTGGAATAACAGCCTCCAGTCTGAAGCCTTAGAAGTTAGTCTTTGCTGTTTTAAAACTCTGATTTTAGCTTAATATGATCACAGATCTTTTTTAAAAAGGGATTTATTTGTGTTAGTATTCAGAAGATGCAAACAATGAGTTGTATGTGCAAAGCATAGCATTCTGTGTATCAGCACCTCCAAACCCAGTGCAAAAGTTCATCTATGAAAATGTGTTAAAATGCATTTCACAGCTCACAAGAACTTGAAATAAATTCTCCAAAACGTATATGCAATACCTCTTGGAGTATTTCACAGAACCAGAATGCAAAATCCTACACATTTTTTACAAATCCTTCTAACCAGGAACAGAAACCCAAATTTTTCCCTCACAGACACGCCATGCAGCTCTCAAACATGCTTTCCACATTTGTTCAGAATTGTCTTTCAATGGTAACACCATAAAAATTGCTGAATAATAATTTAAACAACTGATGCCTCGAAAAGCCAGAATCAAATCTCGAGGCATCGCTCTGCAGCAGGTAATTTTACTTTGTTTTTTAAAAAAAACACATTGGTCCAGCCCATTGGTCCCACCAGGGGAGGTGGGTGGGGGGAGGAGGCACATACGTTTTTTACACCACTTGTCTGCTGGAGCAACCGGTAGGCGTACTGAAGCCTTGGTTCCTGGGAAGTGGCTGGACACTGCCAGAGAGAATAAATCTTGTGTTTTTCTATGCATGGCCTTTTGATTTATTAAACAACATTTACCTACACCCACAATATTTTTTCCATCTAATTTTCATCCCCACCAGTGCTGCTGAGGAGTGGGGTGATAGACTGGCTTTGGTGGCACCTCACATCAAGCCACAGTCAATCCACCACAGTAGCATGTTACTCAGGTCAGAAACTCAACGTTGTCTCAACTAAGGAGTAATAACAATAATTACAAAAAGGTTGCTAAACCTATTATAATTCACTAGGTCTCTTTTCCCACATCACACTAGTTCTGAGGACTTCGTGTCTAAGGTTATAGCAAATATGATCTACCCTCTTGCTGTCTTCTGAACTGCATTGCTTCCTTTTTTGCCTCGTATTCTGAGTAGTCACTGGTGATGGTGATACTGGAGTGCATCCTAAGTATTTAAATGTTGCCCAGAAAGAGTGCAACTTCAAAGTTCTAATTTTCTTATCAATTCTTTACAGATTTACAAGCCTGTATAATAAAACTGAACAATAAGCTATTATTGTCTGTCAGAAGTTTAATGGATCTTTCACAGATAAAAGGAGGTTCACACAAGAACTACTGTTTAAAGTTTTGATCTGAACAGGTAGACAAGCAGAAAACAGTTGTCAGAAGAGGTAAATAGAGAAAGGCATACAGAAAAGAAACCACTGGAAAAGAAGCTGGAAACTAGTCAGGAGTTTAGTCATTTATAATGCCAGACAACACTGATGGAGGAAAAGTTACGTATGTCTGAACCAACTTTCAAAAAATCACAACATCCTTTAGAAATTACTAGAGCAAGAATCAAATCTTCTCTTTTTTTATATCCAGGTGGACAATTATTGACTGTCAAGATTTAAATGCTAGTCCCTTTGCCTGCATTTTACCCCAAATATTTCACCTCATCTTGAGCAACTTCTAAGACTCTAAATTCCTACACAGCTTCAAAACCCTTCCAGGTTTCTAGGCCAGGAAGGCCATTCACAACCTCAGCAAGTCCAAGAAAGCCATGATAATTAGCAAGTGTATGCAAACAGTATGTGTATATATTAGTGTGTTGGTCGTAAGATGTTGAAGCTTTAAATTTGTAATTTTTTTAGGGGTGTAAAATGAGAATTTGTAAGCCAGGACAGAGGTAGAGAATTTCAAAGAAGGTCCAAGGCTGAGAAAACCTGTGGGGTTTCTTTTGTTACTGTTATTTGGGGGGGTTTTCCCTTTGTTTATTTGTTTGGGGGTTGTTGGGGGTTTTTTTTGGGCAAGGGGGGAGGTAATTCCTTCTCAAATTACATTGCTATCATACTTGCAAGTTTTTCTTTAAAACTGGCAAAATCTGTTCTGCTTTATTACAAGGAATATATAGGAAGTTGTAGCCTTCATGATAATTTTAGTGAAGTACTTTGACTGTCAGAGTCTTCAATAGCACTGTTCCTCCCTTCTGTACCGGTGGTGAATTTAAAGTATTGATAGACATAGAAAAATAGAGCTTAATCTCCTCTGGTCTCTTCACACTGAAGGCTCTCTTGGGTCCACTAGTGAAAGAAAGTACTCACATAAGTACCATCATAATTCTGTTACAGATTCCACCTATCATTGTTTGTGTGTTAAAAATCCAATGCTTAGTGGATTTTTTCATGCTTGAGTTTTATTCTGATAAGGTGGCATCCACTTCAAAGGACAATGGAAGAAAAAAAATCTAGCAGAATATTGGATGGACCACTTTCTCACATGAAAAAAACATTTCTTGTTTCTGCTTTTGATAGCTGCAGTCAGAATGTCTTAACCTGAACTAACAGAATCATAGAATCACAGAAGGGTTTGGGTTGAAAGGGAGCTCAAAGACCAAAGCACCCTGCCATGGGCAGGGACACCCTCTACTAGATCACACTGCTCAAAACCCAATCCAATCTGGCCTTGAATACTGCCAGAAAGGGGACTTCCACAGCCTCTGTGAGAAACCTGTTCCAGTGTCTCGCCACTCTCATAGTGAAGAATTTCTTCCCAACATCTAATCTAAACATACCTCCTTCCAGCTTGAAGCCATTTACCCCTTGTCCTATCACTACACTCCCTGGTGAACAGTTCCTCTCCCATTAGTATTGGTAGGCTGCAATTAGGTCTCCCTGGAGCCTTCTCTTCTCCAGATTGAACAAGCCCAACTCTCTTAGCCTGACTTCACAGGAGAGGTGCTCCAGCCCCCTGGACTCACCCCATCAGGTTCGTGTCTTTCTTGCAATGGGGTCCTGTGGTGGTTTAGCCCCAGCTGAGGGCTGAGCCCCACACAGTTGCTTGTTCTTTTATCGAAAAGAAGAGGGGAGAGAGGCAGTTGGGGGGGGAGGGGGAGGAAAGGAAAATGTAAAGAGGGGAAAAAAAAACAATCCAAAACCTAGAAAACTAAAACCCCACGGGTTGGGATAAGGATAGTTTACTAAAATAGCAGAAAAAGATAAAAAGCATACAACAATGATAACACGACTTTAGAGCACAAAATACAAGAAACTGGTGATACACAATGCAGTCTCTCACCAAACCACACAACTTAGGCTGTACAGCCCGGAGCCGTCCCAGAACCCAACCGTCCCCAAAAACCGCACATCCTGGAGGTTTTGTTTTTCCTTCTCCTCCCAGTCCCCCTTTTCCACTGAGCATGACGTAATTGGCATGGAATATCCTCTTTGTTCAGTTTCAGGTCACCTGTCCTGGCTGTGCCCCCTCCTTTCTCGTTAGTAGGGAAATATGAAGGACTGAAAAAGTCCTTGTTCGCTAAACAACAACTAGAAACATCAGGGTGTTATCAGCACTGCTCTTGTCCTAACACCCAAACACGGCATTCCATCCACTGCTAAAAAATAAATTAACTCTATCTTAGCTGAAACCAGGACAGGACCCCAGAGTTGGAGGCAGTACTCCAGGTGGGGGTCTCATGAGAATCACCTCCCTCGACCTGTTGGCCATGTTTCTTTTGATGCAGCCCAGGGTTGAAGGAAAGGCTACTGGAGTACATCAATAAGCTATCTAATGGGTTTAAAAATTGTGATTGAGGAGTGATTATTCTAAGATATTCTCACAAGCCAGAAATCAGGTATATATATTCATATATACACACACACAGAGACATAAGTAATAGCTTGAACTAAAAAAAACCACCTGCCCTTAAAAAAACCCAACAGATACATTTAGCAAATGCTAAAGCAAACTAAGAAAAATGTATATGAGAAGAGAACAATGTATATATATCCTGCTTTGGCAGTTACTGAAAGCTTAGATGCAAACACGGTTTCACGAAGCTTTGAGACTGAAATTTCCTGGCTCCCTATTTTCCTCCTTAAAAATAAATCACTGTATCTGAACACTGGAATTGTGGTCTATTGTGAGCTGAGCTGAAATAATGTAGTGGATTCAGCACATACTGGAAAGCTCCTGCTATCTTTGTGAGCTAGTTGAAAAGTGAAAACAGATTAGAAAAATAAGTTCTTCAATAGGCAGCAACATTGCTTTCACACCAGATTTGATGAATAAGTCCTCCCAGCGGCACTAACACCTGATACGCACATTGCATGGATTAGTAAGTTTTAGTCCAGGCAGAAGAAAAAACATATTTTTTTTTTCCCTTCCAGTAACTGCTGCAGGTATATTATCTAATGAAAACACAACAAGATTTCTCTAAGGAATATGAAATTCGTTTGGTGTTTCCATCAAACAATTATATGTTGTTCATCCACTATCTGAGAAGCACTGAGGCATATCCAGACCTGATTACATTTATTCTTAGCTCCAGATCAGACTATCCCACTAGGGCGGCAAGCAGTTTCTCATCTCCGCCTTACCAGATCCTTGATGCGGGCATACACAAAAGAGGGGTTCTAATAACAATACAGCTGCATTTGCTTAATATCTTGATCATCCTAAATCAGAATGTCTTTGATCATTAATGGAGCCTTTCTGAGTGTTTTGAATTAAAGGATAAATTTTCAAAGACATGTAACAGGGATTTGCTGACTGTCTTCTATTAAGACCAGTGGGAGGTAAACAGCTCAATCCCCATACACTGCTCTGAAATGCACCCTTTCAAATACCGTATTTTCAAAAGGCATCAGACTTTCAAATAACTAAAAAGCTTCTAAGAAAAACAGTACCATTTCCAATGATGCATCTGTCAGCTAATGCTACTTCCAGGCCTACAGAAAAGCTAAAAGATTTTCAAAGAAGAATATGGATCATTACTAGGGGCTGTGCCCCTTGAGCTGCAAAGCATGCATTCTTACGCACCGCTGCGTATGTCAGACCCTCCCCCTCTGCTTACAGAACATGTCACAAGAGCCAAATGAAAACTGTTTGTGCAATAAACAGCACTTTTGCACACCTGTGTTCACTGACGGCTCAAACTTTTAGAGATTATTAGCATAAGGTACACCAAAGATACCAGTTCAGCACAAAAAAAAGACACAAAGGAGCATGAATATAAACAAGGATTAGACTCATATCATAAGAAAGACATCAAGTGGCACCTGATGAACACAATGAAGGTTACCATCCAATGTGTGCATTGCAAATGGAGGGGAAACAAAACCGTTCCACAACTGTCTGCAAATTTTGTTCATGTATGCTAAGTGCACAATGAGGTCCCTAACAGTTCTGAAAAACATGGTAGTTTATGTAAGTGCATAAGGGAAATCAAAATCTCAATTGCTTTTTGGAAATGCAATAAACTCCACGTTCTTCTCCCTGATGGTTTTTATCATTAATAATGTAATCTCACAAACTAAATATCAGAAGGTGTAAACAAGTTCTTAGAACAGGTTCTTGAGAGCTATTCTTCCCATTACAGCAGGATTCTTCTATTCAGCGAGGAATTTTTACAAGTTATCTCTGAGAGACAGATAAGGATATATGGAATTCCCTCTCTCATATCCTTTATTAAATACATATTTCTCACTTAATTAAAAGACTTTGTAAGATTACTTTTGATTCATTTGGTCAAATGGCAAAGACTAATTAGAACAAGCAAGGTTCGGAAGCCCATTAGAAAATAATCATTCTCAGCAGCAGAGGTAAAAACATGAACTGAATTTTAAGACATTAGCTCCTCAAGGTCAAAAAAAGTCATTCAAGAGGTTCCAACTCTCTAATTTTAAAAACCCCACCAAACCAACACAAAGAAACAAACAAACAAAAAAAACAAAACAAAAAAAAAGGAAAACAAACCAGAAAGAAGTCATAACTGAGAAATTACTTACTATAATGTCTTCAGGACAAGTATCCAGACTGAAAGAGCCATCATCAAACAGGATTTCATAGAAAAGCTGAGGTTTCTCTCCTATGACTCTGCAACTATAGTAACGGTTATTTCTGTGCTTCGTGATGACTGTCTGCCCAACTGTAAAGGTCTTCTCACACACTTCAGGACACTTGAAAAAAAGGAAAAATTTACAAGAAAAAGTACTTTTAAAATACCAACTTCTGAGAAATTTATCAGTGTCAAAACATAATTGATAACAATTCACCACTCGGTATAAAAACTTCAAAAGCAAAATCATTCCTTCCAATCATAATCACATAGTTTTCTATTACATAGAAAGTTCCACCATTTTATGAGAAACAAATAGCATCTGAAGAAAAACAAATCATAAAACTCAACTATTTTTGCAATTGATACTATTCTGCACTTGATCATTAACCCTGCACAATTAGCAATATTTGTAAATTTAATTTGTAAAAAAAAATTGTAAAATTTACTGGATGAGTTAAGATGTGATGAACCCATAGTTACACTGTTTTAAATTACAGGACTTTTAAGTTCTGGATATCAGTATGACTCTACATACTTGGCTTAGTACTTTGCTGAAGGGGATGCAACAATTAAATGCGTATCTAGTTCTGTCGGAGCTGTGTACAGCAGTGTATCTGAGTAACTTCTTAAGTCACACTGCGCTTTAAAACTTATGCTTTAGAACTTCAGACAAGATGAATCACTCTTTATCAGTTGTTTATTTAGTTAATCAGTAACAGTATTTTTTTTTTCACTTTCTCACTTTTCATAGAATCACAGAATGGTTTGGGTGAGAAGGGAAGTTAAAGATCATCTAGGTCCAGGCTCTTGCCATGGACAGGGACATCCTCCGCTAGACCAGGTTGCCCAAAGCCCCATCCAACCTGGCCTTCAGCACTGCCAGGGATGGGGCACCCACAGCTTCACTGGGCAAGATTCCCCAGAAATAGTTATGTCAATTAGAAAATTAAAGGGTTATTAAACTATGAAAAATTTCTACATCAATAACCGCTTGATGGATTGTATTAATTAAAAACAAAATCAAAAAACAAAACCAAAAAGAATAGAACTTCCAAGTGAGCAAATGCTCAGAAGCTCACGTGATGCTGACAGCTGTTAAATACCAGCTCCCAAACTAATGGATCTGCAGGTACCTTCCACTTAAAAAGAAACTGTCTTAAGCAGGAAAAATAAAATCAAGAGCTTCTACCAGCACATGGAAGGCACTTCTTTCTTATGATCCCAACTGTCAATTCATTACCTCACAAAGATCCATGTATATACACAAAAATGGTTATTGTAACTTTGGCTATATCAAGCTGTATCAGCTGAACTTTTCTCACTATGGCAGCTACTCTACAAGGAACAACTACCCTGGTATACATTAAGCAGAAAGGATTTTATTAGAAATGTTTATATGAACAGCATGAAAATGCTTTATTACACATGCTAAAGTAATTATTCAATTTCCTAGCACTGCTTTTCAAACCTGCAAAGGCAGTGAATTATTCAATCAATATAATAAACTTTAAAAGTGCCTATGAAAATCTGGAAAATGCTGCAGCTGTAGAATTTTTAGCACTAATATCAAAGGGAGAACCAAGGACAGCATCAGTTCTTTTTTAGACTGCAAGCATAAATAGTAATGTCGATATTTTTGGTGAAGAAGAAAAACCCACCCTAAACTTGAATACTTTCTGGTTTTGTGCATATTGTAGTCACTATTGTGCCTCTTCCTTACAGAAATGTCTGGGATTTAGAATTTTTAAAACTCTCCACTCCTGCAAACTAAGGGCAAGCCAAGTACAAATATTCTGTACCATTTCTGGAGACAGTGCACTAAATCTCTGTCTGTCACAGCTCTGCTTGACATACGCATTTTGAGGATTTAGTTGAGGTCACCTCAGATAGTAAAACCCAATGAAGTTTCTAAACCATTTTCAAGTTTACCTAGAAATAATGTTGAGCCTACTCACAAGTTATTTAACCATTTACATGTGTAACTAAATAGTTTCTTCCTTGTTTTACCTTTCCACAGACAGACTAAGTAGCAGAATCAACAACATAAATAACAATTTACCAATATAATCACTGATAACATGTAAATTAGCAATAGGGGGGGGAGGATCAGAAGTAAACTGAAAAGTATTAATTGATTTACTTATTATGAGATAACGGAATATATTTGATATTATAATACTGCAGCCCAAGGAGAAATAGCTCTATTAGAAGGTTTAAATGTTTTTATAGCCTGAAGATGGAACTCTTCAGAGAAGATGGAAGACAAAATACAATTTTAAGAGACAATACAAGCTCATATATTGATAAAATTTTCAGATAAAAAATACCATTGCTTATTAGAACAAATAATAAAAAGCAGTAATACATCCTAGCTCAGGGAGAAGATTACTTTTTAGTACGTTATCTTGGTAGGATTCTTGATTTATTTCTCAGGAAAAATATTGACAAGCACACTCTGTAATTGATTACATGTCCCAGAAAACATTTCCTGTCAGAATCTTAAGAATTTATTGATGTTAAGAATGTCATTTTTGATCAGAAAGGACAGTTGTTATGTAAGGGAGTCTATCAGATTAAAGAAACAGCTGCAGTAGTTACCACATTAATGAGAAAACTGTGGTTCAAAAAGCATGATTTTCCGTAACAGTAGCTAAGCCAAGGATGAACTAAGATAGTGGCAGAAATACAGAAAAAAAAACAGATACTTTTTTTTTTTTAAAGTTACCCTCTTTTTCTGTGTGCAAACTTCAAAAAGAGGGAAAATGACTTTAAATTTTCTGTATGACAGAATACAAAAAACAGTATGTATACTGAAAACATAATAACTGTCATGAAATGAGCATCTGATATACACCTCTATCTAGAAATTTTCTCTGACTACAATTTTTTAACAGGGGATTCTAAAAATTCTGAGTCTTATTTGATACAGGAACATAACTGTTATTTCATCATTTTAAGCACATTGCTCAGAACTGCAATTTGGGCATAGAAATGATGCATGACATTTCAAAAATATGCCAGTTCATGATTTTTGAGTAATATGTCCTTTCTGAGGCATGCCTAAATCTCCTTGAATCATTAAGGGGCTGGCAGTAGTTACCAGGCAGTGGCAAACATTGACATGGCATTATTCAGGTATTCAACAGAAAAAGGATCTACAGCTTCCGTTTGACAGCATCCCTTTGTTCTCCATCTGCTACAGAGGTAAGAACTGGCCAATAACTGCAGAAGATAATTTGAAATAGCTCAAAAAGCAGCAACAGGAGGGTTTTGCAACTCCTATCTTTGACTCTTCTAAAGACAGTCTTTCAAAATGCATTCAACTGGGGCTGCATAATGGCTTCTTCCAATCACACTTTCCAAATGAAACATGAATATGTTTGCCTCCAGCTGGCTCTCTCTGACCCTCAGCGGTGCCTCTGCAAATCTTAGAGTATTTTTTTCCTGTTAGTATAGTTGCATACAGCTTCTTTTTCTCATTTCCTTGTGATTGAAAGAATTCATTTAATCAAACAAAAACATCTGCAGCACCTGTTCGCAACTGTACTTCCAAGTGTTCTTGCAGTGTGATGACAAAAAAGTGTGAAGGATATGTTTCATGCCCAGAGACAACAGCCAACGATAAAAACGAAAAAAACCCATGACCTACTGTCTGTAAGTAGTAAATCACAGAGCGTTCCTTGCATAGGGACACTGCAATTTATGTAATACAATAGTGTAAGATGTCAATGGGAATAGTCAAAAACATTCTTTACGAAGCAGCTTTTCTGCTAGCTATTTTTTCTGTTATTTCTAAAGGTGTAGCACAATTGCAGGCTTGGGGATGTTGCTCCACACGAGAGTAGGGATAACTCTGTGGACTACCCCATGAACTCCTCGGTGGAGCAGTTTTTGCCCACCCCCTATCGAAAATCTCGCAGTGAGCTGTTGGGGATATCTGGATCTGCTGCCCCACTAAAATGCCTATACACAAACGCACGTAGCATGGGGAACAAACAAGAAGAATTAGAGATCTTTGTGCGGTCACAGGGCCACGATCTCATTGCGATCACTGAGACGTGGTGGGACAGCCTGGATGACTGGCATGCTACCATGGATGGCTACGTGCTTTTTAGGAAAGATAGACTAGGGAGACGAGGTGGAGGAGTTGCTCTTTATGTTAGAGAGCACCTAGAATGTATTGAGCTCCACCTGGGTAGGGATGAACCGCTTGCCGAGAGCTTGTGGGTAAGAATTAAAAGGCAGGCCAGTTTGGGTGACATAGTCGTGGGTGTGTACTACAGGCCCCCTGATCAAGAGGAGCGGGTTGATAATGAATTTTATAAGCAATTGGAAGTAGCCTCAAGATCGCAGGCGCTGGTCCTTATGGGGGACTTCAACTACCCAGATATTTGCTGGGCAAGCAATACGGCCAGTCGTATGCAATCCAGACAATTTCTGCAGTATATGGAAGACAACTTCCTGATACAGATGGTGCAGGAACCTACGAGGGGAGGGCGGATGCTTGACCTTGTTTTTACTAACAAGGACGGGCTCGTCAGTGAAGTGAAGGTCGGGGCAGCTTAGGACAAAGCGACCATGAAATGGTCGAGTTCAAGATCCTGAGTGGAAGAGGCAAGCCAAAAAGTAGGATAGCTACCCTGAATTTTGGAAGAGCTAACTTTGATCTCCTCCGAAATCAAATAGGGGCTATCCCATGGGCTGCTCTGTTTGAAGGAATGGGAGCCTGCGAGTGCTGGCTAACATTCAAACAGCACTTCTTCCAAGCACAGAATAGGTGCATCCCTTTGAGTAAGAAATCGGGAAAGAGAGGTAGAAGACCTGCGTGGATAAGCAGGGAACTTATGAGTAAACTCAAAGGGAAGCAGAAGACCTATAAACTGTGGAAACAGGGTCTGAGATCATGGGATGAATATAAGGATGTGGCCAGGGCCTGTAGGGATGCAACTAGGAGGGCTAAGGCCTGCTTAGAAATTAAGCTGGCAAGGGACATAAAGGACAGCAAAAAGAGCTTTTTCAGGTATGTAAATACTAAAAGGATGACCAGGGATAATGTAGGTCCCTTGTTGAATGAGGCGGGTGTCTTGGTGACGGGAGATGATGAGAAGGTGGAGATACTTAATGCCTTCTTTGCCTCGGTCTTTATCCGAAGGCTTCTCAGGACTCACAGATCCCAGATGTAAGTAGGAGTGGTTGGGGAACGAATGGCTCCCGTCTAGTAGAGGTAGGGGTGGTCCAGGAGCGACTCAAAGGAACGGATGCACACAAATCCATGGGCCCAGATGGGATACACCCACGTGTGCTGAGAGAGCTGGCGGAGGTGATTGCGGAGCCGCTCTCTATCATCTTTGACAGATCCTGGACTACAGGAGAAGTGCCTGAAGATTGGAGGATAGCCAATGTCACTCCAGTCTTTAAAAAAGGCAAGAAGGAGGATCCCAGTAACTATAGGCCAGTCAGCCTCACTTCTGTCCCTGGAAAGGTGATGGAACAGCTTGTTTTGGATGCCATCTCCAAACAACTGGAAGAGAAGAAGGTCATGAGGAATAGTCAGCATGGATTCACCAACGGGAGATCGTGCTCGACCAATCTCATAGCCTTCTATGATGTTATTACCAACTGGGTGGATGGAGGGAGAGCAGTGGATGTCATCTACCTCGACTTTAGCAAAGCTTTCGATACTGTCTCCCACAACATCCTGATAGAGAAGCTGAGGGAACAAGGGATAGACGAGTGGACAGTGAGGTGGGTTGAGAACTGGCTGTCAGACCGGGCTCAGAGGGTCGTGATCAGTGGAGTAGAATCTGAATGGAGGCCTGTGACTAGCGGTGTTCCCCAGGGCTCGGTGTTGGGTCCAGTCCTGTTTAATATCTTCATTGACGACCTTGATGAGGGAATAGCATCCACCCTCAGCAAGTATGCCGATGATACAAAGCTGGGAGGAGTGGCTGACACGCAGGAACACTGCGCTGCCATTCAGCGAGATCTGGACAGGCTGGAGAGCTGGGCAGGGAGAAATCTAATGAAATTCAACAAAAGCAAGTGCAAAGTCTTGCACCTGGGGAGGAATAACCGACTGTATCAGTACAGGCTGGGGGATGACCTGTTGGAGAAGAGCTCTATGGAGAATGACCTGGGGGTCCTGGTGGATGACAGGTTGGCTATGAGCCAGCAGTGTGCCCTGGTGGCCAAGAGAGCCAATGGGATCCTGGGATGCATCAGCAAGAAAAAACCCCCACTTTTCTGGTATTTAGCAGTTGAGTACATTATATACAGAGGATTGAATACATATGTATTATTACTGGTATTAGGATGTATCTTCACCTTGGACAACAGTTTACTGCAATGAGGAGGGCATATGCATCAAAGTTATATATGGCTGTTATCTCAAGCAAATTTTGTCCATATTATTCATTGATATACTTTCACAAGTCTTTTTCACTGATGATTAGATTCTGTGTTGTCTTCAGGACTTCTTTCCTAGAGTACTATTTTAATGTCAGCCATGGAAAACACGGGTAGGTCTTCTGGTGAACCACAGAATCATCAAGGTTAGAAAACACCATCAGGATCATCAAGTCCAAACATACCAGAAAAGTGGGGGTTTTTTCTTGCTGATAAGACTATCTACTTGATTCCTGTAAGATTTTTTCAAAGTGAGTATAATATTTCAGTTTGCATGATTCCCCAGTTCTGCTTTCAAGCAAGAAAGATAAAACAACAGAGAAACAAAAAAAGTTCATTAGAAGTAAGGTACATTGCTATACCTAATGGTGAAGGGCAATGTAATTTCTGCATGAAGGAATAGCTAATAGCTAAGAAAAGCATAACAAGAAAACCAGTGGTGAAAAACAAAAAACTTCAAAAGGTTTAAAGATGTGATTAGATTAATTATCCAAAAGACAGAGTATAAAACCAAGCTTATAAAAACGTATGGCAATCTCCTTTGTCTTCGGAATAAGATAAGAATTTCACAGAAAAATATTCTTCAACAAAATAGCTGATCTTTGCAAGTTTTGGCCCAATGAAACACATAAAAGCACAATTTTTCTTTCTCTTCTGTAAATCCTATTTCATTCTGTGCCGCTGGAGATAAGTTAATAATACAGGGGTTTGGTTTGGTTTGGTTTGGTTTTTTTCAAAAAGGTTGGTACCAAGTTTCAGAACAAGATATGGTAGACTCAATCCAAGCTACTATGAAAATCCTGCCCACAATTTCTTAAATGGTAGCCACACAAAATCCTGTTTCTCCATAGTTTGTACACCAAGTATATACTAAGAAAGCGTTAAATTCTGAACTGGTTTATGTTAAATTTAAAGTATAAATTCTTCTTAAACAAGCTACCTGGTCCTCATTAATATTTTGTAGGTATTTCTATAGATAATGAACACAAAACGCAGAAATGCCAGAAAAAAAGTCTGTTTAGGACAGATATATCACTATATGAAGTTGCAGCATATTTACCATTTAGTTTTACTTAAAAAAAAAAAAAATTAAGAAAAACATAGGCATTGTTTAACAGCGTACAGGGACTCCATCATCAGAGAGAGATATATCAAAGAAAGTTGGAAAAACTAAAGGAAGCGTCCACAATATCGATATGGAGTAGGAATAGGAGAAAGCATGAAGCAGAAATTCCACTTGATCAGGGAATGATTTCCCAGCTACTGATGCAATTCCCAATACCCAAAGACCTGTCCCAAACAAATACTAGAAAATATTTTGGAAGAACAGCTCTATTTTTACCAGCTGTGATTTTAATCCAGTAATTTTCAATTTACGATAATGTCTTGCAGAAAGACAAGAAAAGTCTTTTCTGCTGTGCAGACAGCAATTTGTTTGTTTTTCAAACCAAACTCACTTTCCTGACAATTGTTTGAAGAAACTAAACCCACATGAATTGTACCAGTTTCACACATTATTTCATTTAGGAAACAACAGGCTTTAAAAGGCACAACAGTTCTCTGGAAGTTTTAAACAGGAACACAAAATTTCTCTCTCTTTTTTTAAGAATCACCAGCAGATCGTTCACTCAGGACTGACTGATTACTCTTGTTGGGAGGCATTACATTTTACTACAATGAAAATCTCACTCTTCAGTAGTCCTGTCATTAAGAAGACATTCAACAACTAGAAAGAAAGACATCTATTATACAGACATTACCTGGGTTTATTTCTTTCATTTCCAATGTACAAAGAAGATAAAAAGTTTGCAATTTGTTAATTTTCAACTTGACTAACTGACCAAGCTATTTCCTTAGTAAGACTATATTAAATCCTCTGGTTTGCTAGGAAACAATATACAGTTTTAAAAGCCCAAGATAAATGGTAAGAGTTCTCTCTTAACTGAGATAGTAACAGTTCATTTGAATAAAGACAATAAAACCTACAAAACAACAATAACTAATTCTTCATGTGTCTCATCTAAAATTAAACGTTCATCCTCAGCACATGCGAGAAATAAAAAGACACAGAGTAACATGAATTTTCATTACATACCTGTATTCCTCTGCCAGATAACAGAATAATTATAATTGGATTGGCTGTGGAACAAAGAACTTACACATACACCATATCCTTTATCTCACAGTATCTCTGAGTATTTGCAAGATAGTGCGATCTGGGTATTTGCAATACACTCCCAGTTAACAAAACAGAAAAATCAAAGACTTGTTCTGGCTGTCAAAACAATACATTTAACAATGAGCCTAATGCAAAATGTGTTAGGTACATCAAGTATTATTTCTCCCAGGTAACAGCATAAGAAAAAACCTTTGAGATGTAATGGTTTGCTATATACAGAAATATGACAGATAGAGCTATTATAATACATGGTGTGGATCCTTTCTTCCATTTTCTCTGGAAACACACTTTAGATCTGCGATTCTGTTTTTTAACAAATAAGGAAACAAATTCCTTACCAGGTTTTGTTTGATATTTTGCCTATAACACCTGACGTAGACAACACACGGCCAGTCATGAGGTTCCATCAACACTCCCGCAGCATGGCCACAGGTAACATGGAAGGAAGTTGAGCAGCGTCCACATGAACACCGAATGCAGGCACCAGAGATCTTCTCCATTCTCTGTCTACAGAAGACACATTTCTGTAAAAGCAAAAGTAACAGAAGATTTACTACACTACCCCAACTCCATTGACTGGTGCATACCTATCAAGGACCTTGAAAAGGTATTTGTGCTTCACTGATTACGTTTTAAACCTCACAGAATGCATGGCAAAAGAACCAGCCTTTATGAAGTTTGAGGCAACTTATTAATATGATAATCAAAAGATAGCTCTTTTGCCTTTCTTACATCTATGTGAAGAGAATCTGTTGTGGCGCTACAGTAAGAAAACTGTTATATAATTCGCTATAGTTGGATTTCAAATTCCATACATACATTTTCAAATTCTTTGTAAAAATTAACCTGCTCCTCCTAAAAAAGCCTACATATTATTCTGTAAAAATAATAGCAAGACTCAAAGAGAACTTTCATCTATCATTTAACATAGCCCTTTACCTTGAAGATGGACTAAATGTATACTTGACAGTCTTTGGGAGATGGCTAATCTATGAATTCATGGAACAGTTTCTATAATGTCCTCAGATAATCTCTTATAGATGATGAACCTCCACAATGTTAGAAATGTTTTCTTTATCTCAAGACTTTGCATAAATCCACAGCTAAAGAATGCTCCCAAGTCCTTTTCCATGTTTTGTAGTCTGCTTTTCTTTGTGGATTTAATACAATGGTGATTGAGTAGGCTGTATTTTCCCACTTCATATATTAAAATATCATGTCAACAGGCTTACCAGTGTCAAGAAATACCACTTCTTTTTTTATTTTTGCCAATATGGAGACCACATCAAAACACTGTTACTAGTTTGTAGAAGTGACACAAGTAAGCAATCCATATGAAAAAAATGTGAAAAAGAATGTGAAATAGGTTAACTAAGTTTGGGACATAAGTTCCACAATGCTAAAAAAGACAAGGCACAAAACGATTGGTATTTTGCCACCAAAAGACAGTATCAAACATGCTCACAGAATAATTACTATAGCAACTTCCACGGAGAACTGTGTTAAATCACATATGGGAACTATTCCCTGATAACTCTCATCACGGCTAACAAAACTGACAATCATAAAATTATCTCAGCTTATTCTAAAATACAGAAATTTTATTTAATGACACAATGAATCCAGTAATTTGAAAACATACTTCTGGAAGAGTGATTTCTTCCATTTATTCTAAATTCACTAGTCACAGATTTTGTTAAACACTCTCTTGTCTGCCTATGCTGGGAACATGAGTAAGAATAATTTTGATTTATTTTTACTGTATGTTTAGTAATTCAAAGTATTTCAAACTCACATCAAATTCTTCTTCCCAGCTTACCAGGGAATTTTGTTCTATTGTTATTAGTTTCCATATTCTGAAGAGTAGTTTGTTGTTTTGTTTTTGTTTTGTTTTTTAAATAATTCTGCACTTACACAGTTTCAATGGCTTCTGACACTTAGTAGGTAATGTTTCTAGCAAGCATTAGCCCAGTCAAGCTCACTGGTCATGTAGGGCTTGTTCTAGTTAACGTATCATTCTGACTATGAAAAAGTTCTGCCTTCGTATCCACTCCCTGAAAGCTAACACCCTGCACGGCTTAGCACAAGAAGAAAGAAGAGTAGCATCTGTCACTTAAGAATTTTTCCTAAATGGACCAGAACCCAGATCAGTCTCCTGTAGCTGAATCAGGTCTGAAAGACTAGTGAGAGGTAAAGATGGTTTCGCCATCAAAAGAAACTTTTGTTTCAGAGACTTCACTGATATGCTGATTGTGCATTTTGCATTCATGTGCATGAAGCCATTTTTAGGTAAGTAAAGTAACTGCTTCTTGAGGGAGCTTCAGGATTTATGTATATATATATATATACACACACACTCAAAACCCAGTAAAATCTGAATTCCAGAAAGAAAATACATTTGAAACCTATTACGTGTAATATCTAGACACCAAGTTTGTGCAATACACAGCTCCTTTTGGACGCTTTTTCACACAGAAATACACAGAAGGCAACCTAACAGAAGAATAAAGATTGTAGCAATATAATGCATGAGTATTAAAAAAAGCCCAAAAAACCCAACCAAAACCTCATCTGTGTTCTGACCAAAACACTCCAAAAATCCAGTTCAAACAAAATGCAGAGAATGGGAAAAAAAGATAAAAATAGTAGAGTGCAGTTAAATTAGCCTTCAGTTGAGGAAGTGTGTTACAGTAGGAAATGCTGATCCCCATAAATTATTCACTGCACTTGTGCAAGGAAGCAAGTAAGCAAATACTACAATGTGGCTGTCAGTTTCCTCGGCATCTTACTAAGGTATCATGGAAACTTGAGACATGAAATCAAAAACATTAAATTACATGAGACACACTTCATAAGAAGATGCAGTTGCAGCTATACATTTGTGCAACTGTACTTCTATTTAAGTTTTATCACCTTTCAGAACTGAAAAGCTGAGGAAAATAAAATAAATAGGAGGACAGAGAGCGATGCTGGAAGCTGGAAGTGCAGTTAGGAAAACCGAAAATCTAACACATTAAATGGGTTGGCCAAATCCACAGAAATTAGAGCAAAACTTCATTGCTCCCTGCAAAAGAGACAGACTTCTTTGTTTTCTTCCACAGAGCAAGCTGAGGTTAAATTACTAAGAACGTATCGGATAAACAGACATATTGTAAGAAAAGTTATTTCTCACAACTTGAAAGTATTGAAAAAAATATATATTTTTTAAAAAGCCATCAAAATACTATTGACTATATTTTTATTTCCATCATGCTGGCCTAAATTTACAGTATTATTGATGAAAAGTAAAAATGCTTCAGATTTACTTTTATATAAAAGGCCATATGAAATTATGTGAATGCAGACTTCAAGTCGCATGAAGAAAGTGAAAATACTTCCTGTGTTTTAACCATGAGATGAATCCATCTCACTGATGAATACAAGGAAGCTAGTCATTACATCAGTTAACTCCAAACACACAGCTTTTGTGCTACTTTCTTGCACTGTTCAGGTATCAAAAAGATTGATGGAGATGAACAAGTAAAAAACAGGTTACTGCACATGCAGGAGAAAATGTAATCCTATTTCTGTCTATGCTTATGGACTTTTGAGAAAAAAAATCTGAAAATCAGTCTTCTTTCAGAAAGCACAAAAAGAATCATAATGAAATATGTTTCCTATTATTTGTAAGATGGTGTTTCTTTTGTACAACACTGAAAGGGATGGTGCAGATGTACCTCAGATTTGCAATGAGTCTCAAACTTAAGACATAAATTTTGAAAAGTACACATATGCACAAATAAAAGTCTGGCGTACAAGAAAATTCACACTGCGTAACTGTATTAGGCAGCATAGCTCCATTTAGAGATATGAGAAAAGCTCTTTCATCTTTGAAAATATGTCAAACAGATAATCTACCATTTTTAATGAAATCAGAATGCATAGAATAAAATATAACAAACTATAAAAATCTGCTTTCCAAAGACTTTAGGAACCTCAGCTGAGCTACATACCAGGCTGTATATTATCTGTGAATAGTAAATTGAACTGTGTTGTGTCTGACTCATACTGGCAATTCTTCCCTCTCTGACTTCTAATACTGTGTTTCACGTTTTCTCACTTAGGGATTTACAGAATATGAATTGAAAGTATTTTTTTTGCCTTTTTTTCTGATTTTAATATTATTTTTTATAGACTCTTGAAGCACTCCTCCTGAGGATAGAAGCTGTGTCAGGGCATGTATGTAGGTATGTAAGCTTGCTACTTGTGAAATTAATGAGTCTGACACACTTTTGTGAGTAAATGCACACATTTTTTTCAGTACATGAACACATTTACTGAAAAGCAATCATGGTAATTCAATGCTCAACTTCTATAGCATTTCAGTATCCTGAAATTACAGCTGTTCCCACCAGCTAAAGCAAAGGCAACATCCTGGATAGCTAGGAAGAAAGTACTTTTGACTCAATACTTGCAAGATATTAGTGCAAAACAGACAATGGGGGAAGTGAATAAGGATCAATCTTAGTCAGATATTTAGATGCAAAATGAATTGGAGAATAAAATTGTTTACATAACTGGAGATTAAGAATATAGGCCAGAACAATACTGCAATTTTCTAGATGGTGAAATGACCTCTTTTTGCCCCCAAAATGAAAAATTTCTGCCGCAAATGGATTTCATAATCATGGAATGGCTTTAATATTAATAGGTTGCAAATATATAAACAGAACGGATTTTGAAGAACAAGTCTGAGGAAGCTGGTTGCCAGAATTTTCAGGAAAAAAAGCCTACTGATAGCTTTCATCATAATTTTTATGCATCCCTATCTTGACATTGTTTCCCTCAAAAAGAGTAATATTTACAAAAAAAAAAGCCCAGTCCATAAGAGAATTAAACATGGTAGCATGGCTTTCTGAATGGCTAGAAAGATGCCTGGCAGAGAAGGATCTGGGGGTGCTGGTTGACTGCAGACTGCGTATGAGCCAGCATTGTGCCAAGAAGGCCACCTTGGCTTGTACCAGAAATAGTATGGCCAGCAGGTGCAGGGAGTTGATTGTGCCCCTGTACTGGGCATTGGTGAGGCCACACCTCCAGTACTGTGTCCAGTTCTGGGCTCCTCACCATAAGAAGGACATTGAGGCCCTGGAGCATGACCAGAGAAGGGCAACCAGGCTTTTGAAGGGGCTGGAGAGCAAACCTTACAAGGGGTGCCTGAGGGAGCTGGGATTGTTTAGCCTGGAGGAGGCTGAGGGGAGACCTTATCAACTACCTAAAAGAGAAGTGGGTGTTGGTTTCTTCACCCAAGTGACAGGTGATAGGAGGAGGGGGAATGGCCTCAAGCTGTGCCAGGGCAGGTTCAGTTTAGACATTAGGACAGAGTTCTTCACTGAAAGGGTTATCAGGCGCTGGAACAGGCTGCCCAGGGGGGTGCCTGACTCATGGACCCTGGGTGTATTTAAAAGACGGGTAGATGAGGTGCTTAGGGATATGGTTTAGTAGAGGTTAGGTATGGTCAGACTCAGTGACCTCAAAGGTCTTTTCCAACCTAGGGATTCTGTGATGCAAGGATTTATGAAAATAAGTACAAGCTGAGGTTGCAGCAGAAAGCTGGGGCTGGGTTTTAGAAAATAATTTGTAGTATTGATTTCTCCAAAGTGTATTTCTATGCCTTGGCAAGACGAATGATTTATGTGAAGAAGCTCACTGTAACAAGTCATTAAATTATACAAAAAGAAGCTATTTCAACACAACCTCTAAAAATTACTAAATTTGCAAATATTACTAGAAATCAAACCATAAGAGCTCTTCTTCTGCTACTGCAGCTGGTTATTTACTAGTCAGTAAATGAGTTGTATATTCTTATCCTCTTGTATATATTTGGAATTTCTGGCCTTCTAGGTATTATTGGAAATAAACAGTAGGACAGAAACTCCACTGCAATGTTTAACAAATTAAATAAAAATAATGGATAATTCTTTTTTTTTCCTATGAAATCGTCTTTAGTATCTCTGCTTTGCTTACGAATTTATACTACCAGACAAGCAATATTGCTGTTGTGTACAATCCCGCTCTAGAAACAAAATACTGGTCCTACTGGAACCAATAGTAAAAGGCCTATAGATTTTAACAGAGGAAAGATTTCACACAATATTGACAGGAGCTTCACCAGCTTCTTCTATCAACAGTTATAACTTGAGACAAACAGTATAAAATGCACAATGAAGCTAATCTTTTTTCTGCAGTCTGAAGCCATAACATGGATCAGAAGTGAGATAGGATTATAGTATAGTCCTACTGCAAGGGTTGGTAGTAGCAAGGTACAGGCACAAAGATTTGTTAACGATGCACAATGCAATCAGGAGATACATACTAAGAAGACATTTGACACATTATCTGCAGATCAGTGAGCGCATGTTGTCTGCACAACCATCTTTCAGAATACAAAGTCAGCACTTAATTTTGGCAGAAAGCATAGTGTGTTTCTATGGAAATAAGCTCATTACTTTTTTTATTTTATGTTTCCTTTTATTTCTGATTAATCTAAAACAAGCTGAACACTTCAGCTATGAAACTGACAGAGCCTAGAATCAGAACATTTGAATAAAGAGTTTTTTAGATCATCTATTCCACTTCTTTGTTCAGCATGTTTAAACAATTGTATAAAATTAACCAAGAATGTTGATAGATAAAGTTTCAGGAGATTATTTTGTATTCCTCTGGTATTTCAAATTTAACAATCAGTACTTCAAAGGGATGTGGGGGGAAACCCAATACTTGTAGAAAACGATTTTCAATCTCCTACTACTCAGTAAGTCTGCCTACAGCATGGGGCTACAGCAAATTAAAGACGGCAGACATTATCTAGATGTAGATGAAATTCTGTGAGTCATACATTCCAACCACAAAGTAAACAGAACACTTATGCATTAGTAGCAATTATAGTCAGTAATGATATTTTCTAATACCTCCAAAATAATGTAGGTTTGAGACTATCCTCCATGGATGAACTTGCAAGTCATGTTGTTTCATTTTGAATTAAACATGAAAAAATCTTGAAATGGCACCGAATGTATTTTATGTATTCATATATACTTTTTCAAATGTGTTTTTATTACAGGACCAAAAAAAATCTTTTTCCCAGACAATGCTTCTTCCTCTGTAGCTTTGAAATGCTACATGCCTCTTTTTTGTGTCTTTATCCCCATAATTTCAACCTTTAATTTCTACATGGCTTTATATAAGCAACTAAACAAACAGCCTTAAAAACTGTCATTTTACAGAATCATTGTGCCTGTATTCTGTGCATCTTTGAGGCATCCTGAAATAAACAAAAAGAAATGCTTGATACTAGTATCAGAAGAGCAAAATTCCAGGCAGATAAAACAGGAGGTTATGAAGACTCTCCTTTTCTTTGTTCTCCAGGAAAAAAAAAACCACTAATTATTAAAACTTTCCTGCAGATTTGCATAGAGCAGTTTGAATAGATTTGCCATTTATCCAAAGGCCAAAATACTTGACAAGCTGTGAAAGACCATTTAGGCTGAAAAGGTGATGACGCATCAATTCACTGCCTCACTGCTGGAGCCTCCATCAAGTATAGTGGGTAGGGCTCCCAGAATTTATATTGTAACTGGAATGAACTTTAACAAATCAAAATGACTTATTCTGTACCTGGGACAAATTAACTCTGGATACAAGTATAAACTGGGAGAGGAGTGGCTGGAGAGCAGCACTGCAGAGAGGGATCTGGGTGTGCTGACTGGCAGCAGCTCAACATGAGCCAGCAGCATGCCCTGGCAGCCAAGAAGGCAAACCACATCCTGGGGTGCATCAAACACAGCATAACCATCTGGTCAAAAGAGGAGATTGTCCCACTGTATTTAGTGCTGGTGCAGCCTCACCCGGAGTACTGTGTGCAGTGCTGGGCCCTACGATTTCAAAAGAACACAAGGGTCCTTGAACGCGTCTGGAGGTCAACAAAGCATTTGTTAGCAGTAAGGTAGCTGCAAAGAGGTGTCTTTCCCTGGCTGAACAGGCACAGTCTCTCCAGTCTTTCTGCACACATCCTGTGCTTCAGACCTGATCATCTCAGTGACCTTTCTTTGGACTTGATCCTGTATGTCAACGTCTTCCTTGTAATGGTGAGACCAGGTGAAGTCTTACAAATACCAGTAAGAGGGAAGGATGGATGGATGAAGTCCCTGGGCCTGCTGGGTACAGTTTTACAAATCAAGCCCAGGATGCACTTGGCCCTCTTTTCTCCAAGGGCATTCTGATGATTCATGTTTAACTACGTCTCCACCACAATCCCCTCCTTGTCTGTAAAGCAAATCAAGATAAATTCTAGTGGTAGACTTTTTAAGAGAGACAGATGCTGAACTAAACCAGAGCATGACTACACAAAGCAGTTACAGAAGAATTCTAGAATTTTCTAACTCAGTAAACTCCTTAACAATGAATGGAGAACTTTTTTAATTGACTAACTACATGGCCATTTCAGGCTTCACTTCTTCATAATTTGTCATTTAATGCTAAGTACTCCTCAGAAAAATAGTATTGTTATTTATACTTAGTACAAAGATCACCATTTCTGTACGATTTATTTTAGAATAAATGCTTTATAGTACTTCATATGGATACATACAGAAAGAATTTAATATTAACAGAAGAGTAGTTAAAATTAGAACATTGAGATGCAGCACTGAAAGGATTGTATCTTTAGCAGTACCCTACAAGCAATTTACTGAAATGAAAATAACAAAAGTCTTTATCCAAATAAAGGTACCACTACCTATTTTCTAATAAATTCTCTATCCTTCTGAGAACAGCTAATTGATAAGTTGATAAGCTAAAAAAGTACTTACACACACACCTCCCCCCCCACCCTCCCCCCCCTGGCAAAAAAACCCCACAATTACTAAAGAGACTATCATAAAGCATTTAAGACATGCGTGTTCAAATGTTTAGAAACAAGAATCTTGTCAGGCTCCAACAGAAACCTGTGACGACAACACAAGCACACATATCAAAATTTCATCTACCTACTAGCATGACAGTAACGTGCTGCTTTGTGTCTTAAAAGATTAGAAAATGGGAATGGACTTCAGTATATGTCCTCTGGGCAGGAAGGGGTCATGGCCAATTATGTAGGTGAACGCACTTTGCCTCTGGGAAGGAAAATATTGTGTTTGTGAAGAATAGTGAACGAGGACACAGCTGCTTGTCAAGTTGTTCTCTGTTGAAGGGAAGCTTCTGTGGACAGAATACACTATTAGAAATGAAGGATAAGTAAAACTGTTTTGTGCAGTTATGCCACTGGCCAGGAACCACCTGGCACCCCTACAGTAAATTGAGCAAATGTGAGTCATGCTATTTCCAGGTGCTAACAACAGCATGTAAACTGAGCAAGTCAAAACTAGAAATAAAAGGCTATTCTAGGGTGAAGACAGCATGGGGTATTATTTGTTCAGTTCAGGATTGGCTCTTTCATAATTTTGGTTTGTGTTTGGATATTTTTTAATTTTAAGAAGGGGTCAAGGCACACAGAATTTAAACACGCTCTGCCTCACAGAAAGTTGTGCTTGGGTTTTTTTTTTTTTCATTTCTGAAAAGCTTGGGAGACTGCACAGCTTACAAAGAAAAGATTATTTCTGAAGCTTTCAGCCAAAACCCAAAATCTATTTTTCAGCAGAGCTGATGTTAACATTATACCTAACCAGAAAATAGTGTCATTTGAACAGGCAAAAGTGATAAGGCAGCACAGAAAAGTTATGACATTCTTTAAGATATATTAAAATGTATTAAATATAAGAAGTTTTAAAAAATCCACAATCTAAAATGAATCACTTTGTAGTATCTCAGAAACAGTATGTTATTCTTAATGTTGTTTCACTCATTTTTAAGTCCCATACTAATTTCACTACGTAAATATTCAGAATAATATGATCCCTACTGCAGAAGAGGGTCAGCAGTGTGTTGGCGTAGTTAGCTCCTATAAAAAATTGTCAATTCATTCCTCCCCCTTTTCACAGCATCACTCTGAACTGAAACAAACTAGGTATTAATATACTTACTGGTTAAAATGGTTGTTGGCAAAAAAGCAGATGGAAAAATTGTAATTATAAAATGGCTAAAATCAGTCAGAATTTTCTCCACCTATTTTTTTTTTCATGTTGCTTTCCCTCAACAGATTAAAAAAAAAACCCCAATAATATGATGACTTTATCTTGGGCATGTAGGCAAATCACCTTTTGCTAAAAAAAGCCCCTCATAAAGTATCATCTCTCTTGCATAAACCCAAATGCGTGCGGATGTCAGCACAGTTACAAGGCATTCCAAGTTTGCCATGGAAACAACATTCTTATTTCAAAATAATGCAACTGCTCACTGTGGACTATTGGCATGAAAGCTCCCAATCCAAGCTCATTGACAGCTTGTGGAGTGGACAGATGAGGCATGGAAAATATTTTAAATTAGTTCATTTATCTTGCTGAGACATGGGAAGAGACTGAGAATTTTTCATATTTATAGAAAAAAGAAAATAAAAAAAGGAGAGAGCAAGCACAGAGAGGGGAAAGAAGAGAAGGGGGAAAAGGCAGGGGGTAAAGGTAGGTAAAAAAGAGGAGAAAAGGAAGAAAATGGGGAACAAGGGAGTAAAAGTAGGAAAATGGGGGAAGGGGAAAGAGGGCAAAGGAGGAGAAGAGAGGAAAGGGAAAGAAAAGCGGAAAGACAGCAGCTTATTGTAGAAATTATTGTAGAAATTATTACCAACTAAGCTAAAAAATTCACACTTTTTAGTCATTAGAAAACACACACCCCAACACTAGGTAAATTAGCAGATGCTTTTAACTGGTTTTATCTCATAGTTCTCAGAAAATAAACTGGAGTTTATCACTGCATTAAACACATGAGGATTTGTTTTGTCTTAAGGATTCAGATTGTATTTTTCAAGACTGATGTATAATTCCCCTCACAGACCTCAGAAACCATACCATACACATTCAAGATGAAGAACACAACAGATTAAGCATTTAGTGAATGCAGAGTGTCTTTCTGCCACGGACACTACCAGAGCCCAAGACGAAGCAAGGGAGATGGCTCAAAGCACAGACGAGTAACTGTTCACGAGATTCTATGAGTCCAGTAGTGCCCAAAAACATGATTCTGACAGGGACAAGTTTCCTCCTCCTGCTTTGAACTGAGATCATTCTACGGTTATGCCTAGAAAGGCACCTTCATACCATAAGAAACTCATATGAGGACCAAACATCCCTGACATGCACATGAAACCTCTGTGAGAAGCTCACATGGGAATCTTACCACGGAGCTTACGGGAGCTGACACGAGAACACAGAATTCTTTTGTAACAGAACAATCAGCAAATATCACAAAGGTCCATAATTACCGAGTCTTTCTGCAGTACAAGTTCTAATTCCATCTATAATGGGGAGCTGACTCCTATTTACTTATTAGAAAGTAAGATACTATTCTAAAAGCAAATGTAAAAGTGAAACAATGCAATTCAAAGAGATTCTGAATAGAAAGGAATGCATTTCTTTATTATTTTCAACAGAACTAGTAACCTCTCAATAGCACACAATTAAACTCTGCACAGCCCTTCCTGTATGCAACTCAAACCATGCTTCATATGGAAAAAATACATCCATTTAATTATTATATTTTTTATTTTTTCAGTATGTTTTCCTCTTTATGTGGCTTTTCAGGCACAGTGATTAGGCTTGAAGGAGATTAGCCTTTTCCTCACATCTTTATCTTTGACATTTTTCATTTTCTAATTTCCCGCTCTGGGATATGCTTCACATCCTTGATGGACATGAAATTGATTTGTTTAATGTTAATTTTTAGCAAGGACTGCTATTGAAGGACAAGTTGTGCTCTCTTCCACTGTGATGCCCAGTTCAATAAGAACAGACTACAAAAAAGATATTTTAAAAGCCTATTTTATCTGTCCGATGTGTGGACTGACCCATCTATATGGTCTAATTGGACCCATTTAGCATACAAACTATTTTGTTCAATTTTAAAATACTTGGCTGCATAATTTTCTTTCCTGAACAGCATCATTTCTCACTGTAAACAGAACTTAATCAATCATGAAGCCTTGACCTATGGGCCCATGGGTCCAGTTGTCCATGGTACAATTTTCAGAGCTTCTCTGTTTATGATTTTTTAATCACAAAACTTTTGTTTAATGTGATAGTCATTCACAGGGAAATAAACTGCTAACTACAGGTTTCATTTTAAAGGCAGATTTTAAAATTTCCCTACCAAACCCAGTATTGGCAACAGTAAGTAGAAAAGTACAAAAGCCCAACATTAAAAAAGTTGCAGAAGAGGAAGTACACCTTGCATATAGTTTCACTTCTGAGACCAATTTTCATAACTTCTTTTTGACTAGTTATATTTCTGGAAGGTATTCTTTTTCTACACACTGTGCATCCAACTCTCGTGTTAATGGACCATTAAAAGATGCTTCATTGTGTCTTAATGGCATAATACATTATAAAAGTCAGGTGAAGGAAGGAATTACACCTCTCAATCTAAAGACATGACATACAAAAGGCCATAGCTGATATTTCCAGAAAGAAATATAATAACAATTTGCTAATATAGGACTGCCAAGTAATTGATGATTTTTTTAAAAAGTTGTCCACCACAGAAAAGATTTTTCAAAACATGTCCAGAATTCAATTAAACCATTTATTAAACTATAATCTGACTTGAACTTCTGACACTGATTTGAACATGTCAAACATCTTGACAAATTATTGGAGCAGGTGTGTTTTAATATTTCAAAGCTTAATTTATTTCCCTTGCTCCTAAATACTCTTTTAATGACCCAGTAGGTCTATGCGTGATCTCAAAATATTTCTAAAAGCTTATGCAGGAACTGAGATACCACACAGACGATTCCCCCACCGCTCCATACATTCGCTTACTATACACAATTAGTGTCTCAGCTCCAGAGAAAATGAATGAAATGGGCATTTCGATCTCTGAAGTCTCAAAGCACTACCACAGTGATACAGAGGCACTCACGATATCCAAGCCCTCTGGGTACCTGTGAATCTTTAATATACTTATTTGCACAGCTCTTTGCTATATTCAGAACAAGAAGCCTCTGCGATTTTTGTCTGGTGGGGCCCATAAAATACAAATCTTCCTACGCAGCTATCTGGGTCAGCACCCTTCTGACAGCATCCTATCCCCTTCTGAGTTCACTCACCATATCCTGGGATTGCACAGGGAGCAACCCTGAGCATCTATGTTCCACAGCAAAAAAAAAAAAAGAAAAGTTGCTGGAAGCAAAATTGAAGAAAATCTCAGATTCTTTGGGATTCCTGCAAATCCCAAAGTGCACAGGTGACCTGTTATTTACCCACACCACATTGATGAGGTATTTCCATAAGGATGGTTCACCTTTCATGTATTTATAACCTCATTACAAATAGCAGCTTCAATAGTGAGTAGGTCACTTTGAAATAACTGGGGTTTAACTTTTTACAGTACTATTTCTAGCACAACAAAGGAAAGAAGTTGAAAAAGGGAAAGGACATATAATCTGTGTTATATTTGTGATTCAAAGTATATGTTTTATTGCCTTCATTGCTTAACTCAGAAATACTCCTTTTTTTTGTTCTTCACTACTTTTACTTCAGTACTTTACTCAATTTTAATTATAGTTAACAGCTTCTTTTTAAGCTTTGAGGAAGTTTGATGAGAGAAACAGCGAGTGGAAGACCACAGTAAGTTCTCAGAGGTATTTATCAGCAAGTTAGAAAAAGGTTAACACCATGAACATTTAAAAAGGGAAAGGCAAACTTTTTTCTCCGGAAGTGAATTTTGTAAAAATTTTATTCCATTCATCTTCATTCCTTAAAATATTAATTCTATGTTCCTTGATGAAAATGCTTAGCAAAAGTGGAAGCTCTTGTCCATTCCCTCTATGTCCCTTTGCCCGGTTGTAAAGCACTGAGCTATCTGAAACTGAAAACAAAGTAACAACTAAGTGGTCATGAGTTTAGCTATCAGCAATTGGGCAAACACCTGATTTGAACAAAATTACTTCACTGAAAATTTTGTGGAGTCCTGGAAAGTGCATTCTGGGATCATGGTGATACGCTGCACAAAAACTATTGGGACTTCTTGGAAACCTCTACTACCATGGCTGTTGCCCCATTTCGACTACCAGAAATCACATAGTCACAGAATGACAGGGGTTGGAAGGGAACTTGAAAGATCATCTAGTCCACCCCCCCTGCCAGAGCAGGATCACCTAGAGTAGGTCACACAGGAACACAGGTCCAGGCAGGTTTTGAATGTCTCCAGAGAAGCAGACTCCACAATCTCTCTGGAAAATCCATTCTATGACTCTATATAAACAATCATGAACAATCCAGACTTTGTGAGACTAGTCTGTATCAGTTTGATTAGCTTTGTTTTATTTCACTGAAAAGGGACAAAAGGGTGGGTGAATTCGCACAAGCTGCTTTATATATACTTACTACAGTACACTTTGGACAATGAACTGATGGGGTCTACAAAATGATGTGCAAATGAGTTCCAGAGACTCATTAGCTTCTTTCATTTTGTCTAACATGCTCCTGAAAGAACACATTTAAGGTCATGAAACTTACTCTGATGATTTCCAGGAAGTATAATGTATTGAAGGGGTGTATTCAATGACTACCATCAAGACTTATAAAGTAGTTGCAAATAACCAATCAAATATTCTCATTTAAACTGGCAGAACATATGGTAACCAAAAGCAAGCAATAAAAGCCTGTTTGGTACAAGAAACAATCCGTAGTTAGAAAAGTATCGGTGGGGGCTGTGGGGCAGTGGTGGAACATCTATGTTCTATGTTTGCTTATATAACGTTCAATATAATTTAATAAAATCTCTTCTCTGTGTTCTCAGTGTTTAGGTAATTTCCATGCATGGTCAAGTTAGTTCATAAGTGTTGTGGTTTAAACCTCAGCTGAAAAGCTGGGGCCACAAAAGTTAGAAAAAGTCCCCTGTCTCTTTAAGAGGCAGGGGATGGGCGAACGGAGGGAGCAGAGGAGCCGCAAGGAAGGAAAAAAAAAAACCCAAAGCCCCGCGGGCTGGGATAAGGATAGTTTACTAAAGGTATGAAAACAACTAGCTACAGTGCTATTATATACAGTGCAAACCTCTCACCCCACTATGTAATTTGAGCCGTGCCCGAACCGCTGCTGATCCAAAAACCCCGAACGCGGCACTCCCGGCGCCGCATATCCCCCCGTCACCGCCGCCTGCCGTGCCGATCCAAAAGAGAAAGAGGAAGAAGCCGGAACCAGCACTGCGCCTGCCCAGACAGGAACTTCCTATGCCCAGGTCCGGAGCAGTTTCTGATGGGTCCAGAGTCGGGGGGGGGGGGTGGCACCGGACCGCCTGATCATGACACAATTGGCATGGAATACTTTCAAGGCTAACATAGCCTGTTGCTGGGCTGAACCCAGGACAGTAAGTCTAACAGTCTTCCCACGCAGTGTGGATTTTGCAGTATTAACTACCAGCAGACCAAGAACAGAGACTCACAAGGTGTAATAAAGAGATTATTGTGGTTATTATTACTTGAAAGAAGACCGTATGTATTTCAGTGCTCTCACTACAGCCATTTAAATTTAAATACTGTAGAAATGTTGAGTTCAGAATAAGTATGGTTCATCATGCATTGGCTGGGCATTATTTCTGTTCCTTGCTAGATGATGGAGACAAATGATACTGCTTTTCCACAATTAGGTATAATTTCATCACATAAATTTTTGCTGATTTTTCAATTCAGCAAACATGATGAAAAAACATGTAGCAAATACATTCAGTATAACTGTATCTAGTTTTTAGAGCAGAAATTAAGACAGAAGTTTTTCTCACCAAAAAAAAAACCCAAACAAAAATCCACAAAACCCCAAAACTAAAACCACAAAACACTAGCGATTTGAAATACATTTTGGGGTGCTTATCCTCTTGTTTTTCCAAGCTGTATAAGAAAGGACGCGTACTGAATTACACACAACTGAGTTTTCACTTGTAAAGAAACGCCTCATACTTAGTTTAGCATTCAAGCACATTTACTGCAGTGGAATCAGAGTGGTGGTAGGAGAGGAAAGGTTGATTATTTTTTCAAGAAAAAGCGTATGTTTTATGAAATACTTTTTGCAGTAGGTGGAAGAGCGGTCCAAGACAAATCAATAGACATTCATAGAATCAGAGCATCTCCTGAGGTGGAAGGGACCCATAAAGATCATCAAGTCCAACTCCTGGCTCCACACAGGGCCAGCCAAGTCAGAGCACGTGGATGAGCACATCATCCAGATGCTTTTTGAACTCAGCCAAGCTCAGGACTGTGAGCCCTTCCCTGGGGAGCCTGTTCCAGTGCCCAACCACCCTGTCAGTAAAGAACCTCTAACATCCAACCTAAACCTCCTCTGCTGTATCTTCCTACCGTTCACTCGTAACATCAAAATTAACAGATAAAAATGGATAAATGAGTCAAATTCCTTCATGATATCAGCAGTACAGACAGACACAAGATGCCTTCAGGAAGAACTGAAAGGTAAAAATCCCCTTTCCAGGTCCCCACAGACCTATGCATTGAGTCTAAAAGAAGCTCCACGTTTTAACCAGGAACTCAAGCGAATGTAAAGAGCCACCTCCTCATTTGACCAAAAGTTTCTTAATTAGAGAATCTGAAAATGCACACCCACCTACTTTCTACCTATTAGTTTTCATCTGCAATATTTCCATATTCTCTGCAAGTCTAATGCAGGACCCCAGGTGTCCATCTTTAACGCAGTGAGCCAGTGCATCTGCTCAAATGCATAATGCTGTTTTCTGCCACAGTGAGTTCCCAGCAAAACAGCTTTTTGTGAAAACAGAATGCTTCGAACAAAATACTGAAATAAAAAGAAGATGCTGCTTTTCCTTTGACAAGACTGAGAATATTTTAAGTAACTATTACGCTTTTTCATATGCCTCTCTTAATTTGTTGTCTTCAGCAACTAATGCAATTCTTGTAGTAATTTCTCTCCATACTAGAAAATATTTTCAAATTTTGAAATGTCCATGTAAATGTACACTGAAAATACAAAAAATGAGAACAAAGAAGTTCTTATATCTAGTAAATCAGTAAGTTTTTCTAGGTAGAAATTCGGTAAATTTTCTGTTCCACAGAAAGTAAATGACTGTTTCACTGACTGACAGCCATAGCGTATTCAATTAGAATGCAGTATCACAGAAATTAATTTATATCTCTGTATTTTAAAAATAATGGCACAGCTGTTTCTGCAGGGGGGAAATAAGCACAACAGCTCGCTTTAGACCTGTTTCCCAATGATTTACTACATGGGCTGGACAGATGTCACAAGTCCTCTTATAGACCATGTTCATGCAGTTCCTTACAAAACAAAGGAGGAAATGAGTTATTTTACCTCCAGTTTTGTTCCAGACAATAAGCAGCTGCAGAGAACACTTGGACACTGAGTTTGGAAGGATGCACCTATTCTTGGGTTTACACACAATCTGTGACATTTCAAGGCTCATTTCATTTTCAGAAGCTCAAACACAGCTTTTTCCCAATAACCAGAATTATTTTTACAATAGAAAATGAAATCTAAAAATTAGCTTTTGATCTCATCAACAGTTTTAAAAAGAAGGCATGCAGACAGCTACGTAAGAAATGTTTTTTCTTTATTAACAGCAGAGTAAATAGGTGCAGCCTGCAGTATTTTAACTTGGGACAACTTACTTCTTAATAGTAGTCTAGAAGTAGAGATTTAGCGCTTTAGAAAAGAAAAATGTCTGCTTCAGGTCAGCAGTACTCTTTTTTGCATATCCAGGATCAGGGAAAAAAAATTCCTAACACCCAATTCAGTGTTGTCCCAGTTGTCCCAGAAGGCTCTGCAAAATCTCCCCAGTCATTAGAAAGGAATGAAGCCTGTGGTGGGTTTTACTACACCCACAATCACATGGTAAGTGCTGTTAATTGGACTGCAGCTATCTCAGACACAGCTAACAGGGACACTTCACATATTTTAACTTATGTGGAAGAATTGCTGTTTCTATAGTGCTTTAAGAAGTACAAGACTGCTGGTTATGGAATAGGAATTTGTACTGCTTCTCAGCCCAGAAATCAAGGTAATTCCTCCATATTCCTCTTAGGAATACAGCAATGTAAGAACACGTCAATTAGTTCTGAAAAATGCTACGTGCTATTATTTCAAGTTAAAGCAATTAACACCTAAAGCAATTACGAGTAGTAATCTATAAAACCTTTAGCTGTGCTTTGCAGAGATAAAGAAGTATCTTAGCATTCAGTGGCATCCAACGAGTCCACCCACATACATAATAGCTACATATTCACACAGGTACAAACAATGAGATGTGTCAATTCAAGGGTCAGTGCTTTGAAAAGAAAGAGTCTTTTTTCCTCTCAGGATTGCTCACAGCATCAACGAGGGGAAAATATTAAATTACTCCCATCTGTTGATCTGGTGTAGCACTCAGCTTAGCCAGGCAAAACCATGGAAGGTGGTTTGGCTTACGTAGGCAATCATTGTCCCACCCATCTTGAGAAAGAGTTTCTAAGTTGCCCACAAGCAGGCACTTACCTCACTACCTGAGGAGGAAAGTATGAGGACCAAGAACCTGCACCTCACTGAAAGAACTGAGAGACAAGTTAAGAGAAGTTGGTAGAGGAAACCAGATGGAAAAGGACAGGATGAGGTCCTCAGAGAGGCAACAGCACTGCAGCATCATCATGCCACCAAAGAAGAGATGCGGGAGCCAGAACACTCCAGCTGCCGCAATGGAGGGAGCTTCCAGTGTTTCAGGGAGGCTAGTTCTGAGTTTTGCCATGTTTTCTGCATATTAGGCCTGCAAATCCTGGATGTGTCCCTGAAGTATTATCTACCAGAACGTACTTCCCTAGTTTTTATAAAGGTGGGGCTTGGTCCTCTGCTCCTGCCACTGTTTGATAATAGCACTGCAACACCCAGCCCAGGGAAGGGAGATTTGCTTTCAAGGATGCAGCTAGATACTGTTATGGAAAGGTCCATAAAAAACTTGTGGCAGAAAAGTCTGAGCATGAGGCAACTGGACCCTCCTTATGATTGTAAATAGAAGCCCACACCCAAGTCTTAATTTGTAAACTGCTTTGGTTGGGTTACTGGCTTCAACCTAAACAAATCTAGTATGCATCCTTTATTTCAGAGATACCTAACTCACCTTCAATTTCAAGATTAGAGGTAGGATACTATTATTCTAGCCCTCCCTGAGACACCAGAGGCCTTATTTCCCACCCTATGAAGAGCTGTTCCCACACAACACTATTACTTCCATACTGATTCCTCCCGTTCTCTTTTTCTTCTGTACAGAAGATGAAAGAAAGGATTTACCTACTGTAAGTTATAATTTGCAAGAGGCATTAAGTATTAGACACGACATAAGGTAGTTGTGATATTAACATAACAGATCACTGATGTAATGCAAATTACTCCCATAATTTAATGTGTTCCAGTTTAAGAAGCAGTGTTATTTGAAATAGGCTCTTTGCTGAGTTGAAGTCTATGCCACTGAATTGCAATGTGAAGTTGAGGAAAGCAGACTTTTGCACCATTGTGTCACCCCCATAACAAGTTTATTTTCATGTTTGGAGGGCTAGATACTAGCAAAGCTGTTACTAAGAATCTGTGCAACATGCTAAACCAAAGGCTTTTTCTTCTTTATCATTATAAAATGTATGAAACATTTCACTTACATACCATTCTTAGAGAAAAACAATAGTGCTTTCTCAGAGTCCTACCTCTAAAAGCAATGTCTTAATTCCATTCTAAAATTACGCTAATGTAGCAGCTCATAGGATATGAAATCTGTGTGGCTTAAGAGATTTCATGTTTATTAAATGATGTAGTTTTTATGACTAGTAATTTTGACTTCATGCCCAAGTCCCTAATTAACACACTGTGACAGAGCTAAAAGAGAGCTGTATTTCCAATAATGTGATAATTAACAAAAGCAAACTTAATCCATCAATATTTATAATATCTTCTTTGAAAAGATGACTGTATTTGATGGCTCAAAAAAAGCAATCTACCCTTTTATTTTCTTACCACAAGTATGAAATTCAAAAGCTTCAGAAAATGAAGAAAGCATTTCACTATGGACAGCTGTGAAGAAAAACTCCACAGCACCATTCAGGAACAGCAGCACAATACAAATTTAGTAATTATGTGAATGGAATATAAACCATATATAAAGGGGTTCATGATCTCTGAAGTTATGCTGTTAAATTAAAAAAAGTGTTATGGTTTCAGTGACCAGAGTTCCTACAAATGTTTATATCACAGAATCACAAGATTGGAAAAGACCTTTGAGATTATCAAGTCCAACCGTTCCCATCCCAAGCTAAACCATATCCCTAAGTACCTCATCTACCCTTGTTTACACACATCCAGGGATGGTGACTCAACCCCCTCCCTGGGCAGCCTGTTCAAGGCCCTGACAACCCTTTCAGTAAAAAATCCTTTCCTAACATCTAATCTGAACCTGCCCTGGCTCAGCTTTGTGCCATTGCCCCTTGTCCAATCTCCTGTCACCTTGCTGAAGAGACCATCGCCCACCTCTCTACAACTTCCTTTCAGGTAGCTGTAGGTGGTGATAAGGTCTCCCCTCAGCCTCCTCTTCTCCAGCCTAAACAGCCCCAGCTCCCTCAGACGTTCATCATAGGATTTGCCCTCCAGTCCCTTCACCAGCCTGGTTGCCCTTCTCTGGACTCGCTCCAGGACCTCAATGCCCTTCTTATGTTGAGGAGTCCAGAACTGGACACAGTACTTGAGGTTCAGCCTCACCAGTGCCAAGTACAGGGGCACAAGCACCTCCCTAGACCTACTGGCCATGCTATTTTTGATACAAGCCAGGATGTCATTGGCCTTCCTGGCCGCCTGGGCACACTGCTGGCTCATATTAAGTCTGCAGTCAACCACCAACAGCCCCAGGTCCTTCTCTGCCTGACAGCTCTCCAGCCAATCTCCCCCAAGCCTGTAGCACTGCATGGGGTTGTTATGTCCCATGTGCAGCACTCTACACTTAGCCTTGTTAAACTTCATCCCATTGGTCTCAGCCCATTGGTCCAGTCCATTCAGATCCCTCTGAAGAGCCTCCCTACCCTCAGGCAGACCAACGCTTCCTCCTAGCTTAGTGTCATCTCCAAACTTACTGAGGGGGCATTCAATCCCTTCATCAAGGTCATTGATAAAGATACTGAACAAAACTGGACCCAGGACTGAGCCCTGGGGGATGCCACTCATGACCGGCCTCCAGCTGGATTTTGTTCCATTTACCACCACCCTTTGGGCCCAGCCATCCACCCAGTTTTTAACCCAGCTGAGGGTCCACCCGTCCAGGCCAGTGGCAGCCAGTTTCTCAGTCAGAATGCTGTGAGAAACCGTGTCAAAGGCTTTACTGAAGTCCAGGTAGACCACATCCACAGCCTTCCCCTCATCCATTAAGCGGGTTACTTTGTCATAGAAGGCAAATCTAGTATATTATCTATATACAGATAATATCTATATCATATATTATCTATATAAACCAATAGGAATTGGGAAAACTCTGAAAGGAAAGAAAGAGTAAGATACAAGGCTGTACAAGTAGAATAAATTCAATATACGGTGAATGGGAGACATTAACAAATAGAGCAGAAAGGAAAAAAAAAGCAAGAAAATTAAAAGGTGCCATGGATAAAACACAAAACATATCAATACTGGTACTAGTGAAAATAATGTAAAAGAAATACTGAAATTGAGTAAGTGAAATTCAATATTGAATGCGTTCATCTTTAAAAAGCTATAAAAACACATACAGTCGACACTTAGAAGTGATGATTATGCTATATATTCAGGAAATGACGAGCAAACTGTAGACTCCATGATTCAGCTGTGAGTGTCTACAATGTGGGAGGCAGGCCACTGTCATTTGGTTCTGTAAGACCTTTCTGTTTCTATCATGTGAAGTTTCCTGATCCCCTTCTGACATTTGGGCAGGAGTCCTTGTTTGTGCTGTCATTACCAAAAGTGTAAAAACATTCATAGAAGTTTAACTGAATCATTGTCCTTTATTCCTCCCTCCTTCCCCACCAGGACATGGCAGCCTTGCACAGAGAACATCTAGACTATATTCTTCAGTATCTGTAACTCCCAAGGATAGGCTAATGCTAGTCCTCATTCAGCCTTTTAAATTCTATAGAAATAAGATTCAATACAGGTCTTTTAGCACTGTGCTCACTCATATTCACCTAGCTTTTTGGTATTTGGGGTTTTCAGGGTGTTTTGTGTGGCAGGGTTTTAGTAGCAGGGCATAGGTCTAAAGGGGTGGCTTCTGCTAGAAGCTTCCCTTGTGTCTGACACTGACAGTGCCACACGCTCCAAGACAGATCTGCTGCTGACCAAGGCCGACCTCATCAGCAACCGCAGAAGTGGCTATGTGCATATTTGAGAAGGGAAGAAAAAAAACCCCTATCAACAACTTTTTGCAGCCAGAGAAAGGAATAAGAAGAAACTTTACAGACACCCAGGTTGGAGAAGAAGAAGGCGGTGGAGGTGCTCAAGGTGCTGGAGCAGAGATGGAGAAGACCATGGTGAAGCAGGCTGTCCCCCTGAAGCCCATGGAAGATGATCACAGAATCAGAGCATCTCCTGAGGTGGAAGGGAACCATAAGGATCACCGAGTCCAACTCCTGGCTCCACACAGGGCCAGCCAAGTCAAGAGCACGTGGATGAGCGCATCGTCCAGACACTTCTTGAACTCAGCCAAGCTCAGGACTGTGACCCCTTCCCTGGGGAGCCTGTTCCAGTGCCCATCCACCCTCTAAGTACAGAACCTCTTCCTAATATCGAACCTGAACCTCCCCTGTCATAGCTTCATACCGTTCCCTCCGGTTCTATCACTGGTAACCTAGCAGAGGAGATTGGTGCTTTGCCATTCGCACCCCCTCATCAGGAAGCCATAGACCGTGATGAGGTCTCCTGTCAATGTCCTTCTCTCCATGATGGGGAGTAGCGATTCCATCTGCAGCCCATGGAGGACACCATAGCAGAGCAGGTGGAGACACCTGAAAGAGACTGTAACCCTGTGGAGATCCTGTGTTGCAACAGGCTCCTGGCAAGATCTGTGATCCTGTGGAAAGATAAGCCTATGCCCGAGCAGGTTTACTGGCAGGACTTGTGATCCCATGAGGGACCCACACTGGAGCAGTCTGTTCCTGAAGGTCTGTACCCCATGGAAGGTACCCATGCTCCAACAGTTCGTGAAGAACTGCAGCCTATGGGAAGGACCCACATTGGAGAAGTTGGTGGTGAACTGCCTCTTGTGAGATGGGCTTCACACTGGAGCAGGGGAAGAGTGCAAAGAGTCCTGCCCCATAGGAGGAAGAAGCAGCAGGGACGAACTGACTACAATCCCCATTCCCTGTCCCCCCATACCACTCGGGGAGAGGAGGAAGAGAATTCAGGAATAAAGTTGAGCTAAGGAAGAAGGGAGGGGTGTTGGGAGCTGTTTTCAGATTTGTTTTTATTTCCAATTACTATACTCTGTTTGGATTGAGTAATAAATTAGATTAATTTTATTCCTAGTTAAGTCTGTTTTGCCTGTGATCGCAATTGCTGAATGATCCCTCCCAGTCCTTATACCAATCCATAAGCCTTTTGCTATACCTTTCCTTCCCTGTCCAGCCCAGGCTTTGGTGAGCATCTGGACTCCAGTGAGGGCAAACCAATTACAGAGTATGAATGTCTGGTAGGCCCACCAGGAAGAGGCCTGCAAGCTAAGAATCTGATCTCTCTTGAGAGCAAAATTTAAAAAGGTTACTCCTAACCAAAGCAAAACCAAACTGGCAGTAAAAAAAAAATTGCTTCCAAATAACTTTTTCAGAATAATTTTGATAATACTCACAGGGTGTAGTATTATACAGGGTATATATTGTGTCACATTCTGAAGATGAATGCTCTGTGATTCATGTCAGTATTTTCAGTAACACCAATACTGGTATCTATTCTGTGTTTTGTACTTCTTACCCAATAACACTTTTTCCTGCTTGTTTTCCGTCTATTCTGTTGCTTTGCTTCACGAATATAAACTGTTAACAATTATATAATAATGATAACACCATACAAATAAGGAAATTTGTCAGACTACACTGTGATAGTGAAGCATGGAACACAGTTCTGTGATGATTATTAAAATGCTGGTCCACAGCTGGCCATATCAAACTGAATTTTTAATTTGAAAAGAGAATGATCAGCAAATCTTACTTTTCTTAGTAAGTCAAAAATGTACTAGAAAGTGTAATAAAGAACATTTTGCAAACCTATCATCTGAGTTTCAAGAAAGTCAGAAGTCAGCAGCCCCAGCTGTACCAAAGTCAATTAAGCCTTTTGTCCTCATCTGCTAATTGAAACTGCATGATTTGATAACTCTCTCAGGGAATTACAAACTCTAAGGTACAAACATTATCTGCAGTGCTAACGCTTTTCCCTCCTATTTCAGTACGATAGGTTGAGCAGTTTGTTGACGCTGAAGAATTCTTCTTCTTTATCTCTGCAGACTACATATTCAATTCCATAGTAAAACCAAGAAAGTTAAGGGATGCTCAAATTCAGGATTTCACACAATGGAAGGCAGCAGCCCAAACATGGTAAGAACATCAAATGTTTTAGAATTATCAAGCAGATGTTCAAAATATACAGAGCTGTTTCAGAACCATTCCGCAACAATTCTTGTAAAGCCAAGACAGCTGTATTTCACATCGCACTCTGCTTCCTGGTTGGCTGTGAGGAACTGTCAGGTTTGAATTTATGAAAATTCCCATTGTATTCAGTATTGATTTATATCATTATAGATAGTTTACTTTTCCAGACAAAAGTATGCAATTCCTACGAACCATCAGCTTAATTCTCAGCAAAGGCAACACAGCTATCAAAACCACCAAATTATACTTATTAAGTACCATCAAGGTTTTGAAGATTTCTGTGAGTTGCAGACATCTCAGACGACAGCACTGCATACTTCCCAGGTGACAATAACAGTCTGTACCATAACTGTCTTTCAAATATCGGCACAGTAATAGGCTGAATGTGACTGCTTCACTGTGTATTTCAGTTTCAAATTACGCCTTGAAAACATTTTTCTTTTCCCCCCCTTCCTTTCTTTTAGCACTGAGGCAGAAGTTGGAATATATTCTGTCTTCTTGGATCAGTAGGAACTGAACTGTAGAGCAATGTAGTCAGTGCTGAGGAGCCATATGATGTCCATACACCTTTTGTGGGTCTCTCCTTCGGACTCGCTTGCCTGATCTATGCTTTTTTGTATTGGGTTCATTTCGTTACTAGATGTTTCATGCTACACATAGAAGTTTCTCCCCTTTTTTTAATGGATGGAATTTTAAGGATGGCAAGAACCCTGAGACATGGAGAAAAATATTTTAGAAAACTTAGGTATCTGCAAGCAGAAAACACCATTTATCAGAATAATCATTCTAATTTATGCATAGTGGGTATAAATGAAATAATTAATTGTAATTTAGCTTTGTATTCAGTCTGAAGATACAAAGTAGCATGATGCCAGCTTTCAAGAAAGTGAAAGAAGAAACAATAAAAAAGGTCACAGGAAGCACGCAGGCAAGCCAGGAACCTGATCTTCTAATTTTAAAACATATAACTAAAGTATCAAATTACTGATGAATGTATGTTTTGAAAACCTCAGAAAACATACATGGTAGTTTATTGCACCAAATGATTAAATAATGACTATAGAAGGTACATTGTTGTAGTGTGGTGGGTTGACTGATTGCCTGCCAGCTGCCCATCTTACTGCTCTCTTGTCCCACCTCCTGAAAAGGACATGGGAGAAAATAAGATGGGAAATCTTGAGGGTCAAGGGAAAGACAAGGGAAATCACTCACCAGTCACCATCATGGGCAAAACAGACTTCACTTGGGTAAAATAAATTTCATATATCACCAATTAAAACCAGAGCAGTATGGTGAGAAACTAAGACAAAACTAAATCGCATGTCCTGCCTCCCGTGCACCTCCTCTTCCCAGTGTCAATTTCACCCTTTCATTCCCAACTCTACTACATCTGCTCACCCACCAAGCAGTGCACGGGAATGGGGAATTGGGGTGAGCCCGTATCAGCTCCTCTCTGTCGCTCCTGCTTCTTCCTCACACACCTCCACTGCTCCAGCACAGGGTCTCTCCCACAGGACAGTCTTTCATGAACTGTTCCAGCAAGGAACGTCCCCTCCATGAACTTCAGGAAAGGCACCCCTGTTTTCCCTTGCATTCAGAAACAGACTGTTTCAGCATGGGTCCCCTATGTGGCATAGTTCCTGCCAGAAAACCTGCCCCACTGTGGTCTCCTCTCTGCAGGCAGCAGGTCCTGCAGGGGCTCTCTGCTAGCTGCAGCTTCCTCACAGCATGTCCACCTGCGCTGTTTTGAGGTCCTCCACGGGCTGCTGTGGGGATATCCATTCTAGCATGGTTCTCTATGGGCTGCAGGGGAACAACCTGCTTCACCATGGTGTCCTCTACAGGCTGCAGGGGACCCTCCTAGGGAACCTGCTTTGGAAGGGGGTTGGACCCGATGATCTCTTGAGGTCCCTTCCAACCCCTACAATTCTGTTTTTCTGTGATTCTGTGAATCTCTGCTCTGGTGCCTGGAGCACCTCCTCCCCCTCCTTCTCCTTCTTGGTGATGACGGGACTGTTACTCACACATTTATTTTTTCCCCTCTGTCTCTCCCAACTGCCCTACATTGGTCTTTTCACCCTTCTCAAATCCATTTTCCCAGAGGCACCACGAGCCTGGCTGATGGCTGCAGCTGTGTCCCGTGGTGGTTCCACTGGAGCTGACTGGACCCAGCTGTGTCTCGCACAGGGCTGTCTCTGGCCTGTTCTCACTGAATTCCCCTCTAACCCTCCATCAAAATCTTCACACCTATATCCAGTACATATAGCCATCACAGTCCAAGGATATAAGCAACAGATATTTTCAAATTGTTTAAAAAAAAATAATCCCCAAATCTTTTTTTTTTTTTTTCTTCTCTGTCCTGGGTTTGACTAGGGTAGAGTTGGTTTTGTCTGTAGCAGCTGGTGCAGTGCTGTGTTTGGGAGTGGAGTGAAAGCAGTGCCGATAACTCACTGATGGTTTAGCTGTTGCCAAGCAGTTAAGGACTTTTCAGCTTCTTGTGTCTCCCCACTAGCAAGAGGGTGGGGAGCTGGACAGCCTGAGTTGTGCAGTTCAGTGAGAAACTGCATTGTGTATCACCAGCTTTGTATATTTTGCTATAAAGTCCTATTATTGCTATTTCTTGCCCTCTGCTGTCCCAGTAAACTGTCCTTATCCCAACCCATGGGGTTTACCTTTGGTTTTCTTTCCCTCCCCCTCCTGTGAGAGTGCAGCCACATAGTGCTCAGCTTCTGGCTGGGATGAAACCACGGCATTCTCCAGTAGAGCAACATATCTATTCCATTTTAATACTGCACATTAAATATAACATTATATTAACACTGTATCACAGTCTTAGCTTAACTACAAAAGTGAATTACTGCCTTTCAGGGGTTTTAGGGACAGTTTTTAGTATATTTTATCACTGCTAAATGAAAAAAATGATACTGAAATCAACAAAGTGAAGTGCACATATGTCAGTTATGGTATAACTTCCAGTCCTCTTTTTTTTTTTACCTTTGACTTGAAATATTTCATTTACAGTATGAACCTAAATAAACTTTTCTCTGAGAAGACTAAATTCTCAGTTTTAATTTAACTCAGCCATGAGTTATTAGACCTTCATGTTTATTACATCTTTATATATATATATATATATAATTCTCTAAATTAAACAGCTGATACCTCCTATAAGGCTACTTGTGCTGTGTATCGTTCAGTCCCAAATGAGCATGAATTAATACAGTTTCTTAGAGAACAAGCATTTTCATAGATTCTTCAGAAAAGCTACACAAAGAATGACATTTTTTTAACAATTTTATGCTTGCTTTTACTACACATGAGGTCTCTCCAGAAAAGACTTCAGAAAAAGCAAAGTAAAATGCTTTTTAGGCCTCACCATATCTAACAGAGCGCCACTGCAGCTTTTGAGATGAGATCCAACTGCAAACACGGTATATGTGTAGACATAAGAAAAAATAATAATGGCAGACTCACTGTATTTCAGAACACTTAGAGATTTTGGCATTAAATATGGGTCAAAAATCACTAAACATATCAACGAGTGACACTCATTAAAATAAATCACACAAAATGGCACTTGTACGATAACACGTTGTGACAGTAGTACTGCTTTCATAAATAAAGAATGAAAATTAAACTTTCATAGTAAAATATTTCACTACGCTAGACTGCAGAGTTTGACATGGTCAATTCATCACGGCAGAAATCAGACAAAGCTCAGTCTGCTGTAGTCAGGAACCTCATTATTTCATTAAAATTGCACAGCATCTAGGACTCCAACATTTCTTTTATTAAAAATAATCACCAAGAAGTTGAATGGTAATTGTCAACCTCCTACCCTACAATTTGGTCTCCCATTTAAATGAAAGCTGAAAAGCAAAGAGTAGTCATTGTCAATAAAACTGCATTCGACTCATTGTGTACAGAGAGCAGATGGATAGATTCAAGGAGTAGTCTGCAATTGGTTCAGTAATTCAGAGAGGTAGAAATGCTCTAGAATAGCCTAAATAGCATTTTTCAGCACAGTTTTTATAGTCAAAACTAAAACTACTGGAAGGGTCAGTTTTAATTAATGTTCTGAATTAAAAACAGGATGGAAAGTAGCTTCGCAGGTTTTTGAGTCCAGTCTTTCATTCTGAAAAGCAATTAGCATAACAGGATCACTTTCACAAACTGTATGAGCTCTAGCATAACACCATCAGGCCTCTTGGCACACTATTCCCATTGGAAGACTGTTCAAGAACTTAATTAAATAGATGGATAAGCCTAAATTTGCTTATAGCCTATTTACACTGTCGTAGTTTTACAGCAGCATTGCTCTTCATCATCAACAATTTAGAATCAGTATGTAGCTACACTTTTGTTTACTATTTGCAAACTGTTCCTGTAAGGAGAAACTACAGCCTATTGAATGGTTGTATTTTCAAATTTTTTTAAAAAAGCTTAAAAATTAAATATATCATTTCAAAATTACTAAGATACAGATTCTGATCTTGCCAATTTATTCTTCAGTTTTACAACTTGTGTCAATTTCAGACAAGAATGGTTTTTTTAAAGTTTTTAAAATATTTTTGAGTCAAAAAAATTGCTGTCCATGTTCTTTTAGTGATAAAACCTCTCAATTACTATATCCCACTGAAAGAAAAATAGGATTATGGAAGAACAGAAGGGCAGGTTAAAAACACAAGCACGGAAAGATGTTTTTTTCCTGATCTAGGTAGGACATCCTGCATTCAACCCAGTCTGTATACCACTGTAGACCAGAAGCCGAGTTTTTTTCTTGACTGGTTGAAGGCTTCCACAGAGACCAAACTGATGGCACAGAGACTGAGCAGCCTATGAAAGCAATGCAGAGAGCCAGCACAAGGCTTAGAGATTCTCACAGACTCTATGCCATTAGAAACTTGACATAAAGGTGCTATTTTATCAGGTACTTTTCCTTCACCTAGACCTAAAGTTCTCTGCCTCCATTGATACTGGGGATTACCCCAACCCAGCTGCAAGACTTTGCACTTGGCCTTGTTGAACCTCATAAAGTTCATAAGGGCCTGCTTCTCAAGCTTGTCCAGGTCCCTCTGAATGGCATCCTGTCCCTCAGAGTGTGTCAACCACACCACTCAGCTGGATGTCATCTGCAAATTTGCTGAGAATGCACTCAATGACACTATGCAGTGATGAAGATATTGAACAGTATTGATCCCAATATGGACTCCTGAGGAACATCACTTGTTGCTGATCTTCATCTGGACATTGAGCCATTGACAACTATATTCTGGATGTGGCTTCTCATATCCCATATCTCCCATAGCTCTTCCCTCATCTACCTGTGGTTACTCCATCACAGAATGCCACTAGTTTGGTCAGGCAAGACTTGCCCTTGGTGAAGCCATGCTGGCTACCTCGAATCACCTCCCTGCCCAACATATGCCTAAACACAGCTTCAAGGAGGAACTGTTCCATGATCTTCCCAGGCACAAAAGTGAGGCTAACCGGTCAGTAGTTCCTAGGGTCCTCCTTTCTACTCTTTTTATAAAAGGATGCAATATTGCCTTCCCTCCAGTCCCTGGGGCTTTCCCTGACATTGCCATGACTTTCAGATATAGTGGAGAGTGGCTTGGCCACTTGTCTCAGGACCCTGGGATGCATCTCATCAGGTCCCTCAGACTTATGTTCAGGTTCTTCAGAAGGTCTCAAACTCGATTCTTTTCCTACAATGTGAGGGACTTCATTCTTCCTTAAGTTCAGGGACTCAAGAGATGTGGGAAGAATAATTACCAAAAGTGAAAAAATGTTGTTGAGTACTTCAGCCTTCCCCTTGTTGGCTGTAACCAGTTTGCCAGCCTTGCTCATTGCAGGGGTACACTTCCTCTGACCTGCCTTTTCTCGATGATATGCCTACAGAAGCCCTTCTTACTCTATGCATTCCTTGTCAAGTTAAGCTCCAGCCATGCCATGGCTTTCTTGATCCCACCCCTACACAACCAGGCAACATCCCTATATGCACTATCTGTGTAGCCACAGCAGTTCTGGTGAGCGCAGAGGACAGAGCCTTCTGCTGAGTGGATACCATGGCTAAGGCTCCTTCTGGGAAGGTGATGAGCACCAATTGAACTGACATTTTGAGCTGATAAGGTGATGAAGCCCTTTTGTGAAAACTGCCACACCACACCTTGGCTGCTCACGCTCCCTGGGCTGCCATTTGTAGGTGTGAGGTTGGCCACAGTTCCTCTGGAAATGGCCAGGCTGCATCAGCATCTCCCACGAGAACTGTGGGCTCCTGGTGAGCCTCCTGGATCCCCTGGTGTTCCCTGCCTCAGGAAAACCTCCTGTGTGCCATGATCTACTGCTCTACTGCACGTCAGGCCAGCTCAGGAACAACTTCCCTCAGCAAATGACTAAGCAAACACTGTAATAAGACTTTTTAACAAAAACCACATGCTATCACTTTGCTTATATAGTCTTTTCCTTTTCAAGTTAGCTGCTCAAGACTTGCCATTTAGCAGATATTTTAAAAGTTTGAAGCAACTTTAGATAAGAAGCAATTTCATTGCAAATTAAGAAAAACAGTATTAAGAAAATTCACCAGACGGTCTGAGTGCTGCACTCCAAAACTTCCCTAACAAGTTGTAACTTGCTATGGAGAATTATATTTTCACATTACTAATTATTTTAAAGATCTACCAAGGAACTGCAGTATAGAAATTCATGTGCTATACAGCCTTTCCATTAAATACATACTACTGTTTACACCTATAATACAGCACTAGCATCTATAATACAAGCTGCATTTGAACACACTTTTACTGCTACCCTAATTTTAAAAAATATTAATGTAGAAGATTTTTTGTTCACACAAGTGTAGTTAGCCTTTGTACACTTTCATTTACCATTATTGAGCCTTACTGAATCCCCTCATTCTAAAAATTTCACTATATTAGACTGTGTTGATCAACAGCACGAGTTCCTTTTTCATGGTTAAATATCTGGACCTATAAAATTGTATTTGCTTAACAACATCATGTTTTTCAGTTTTTAGAGGGTCTCAGGATGATTTAATGCATTAATCTTACCTTACAATCAAATCCCAAGTAGAGCAGGGAAATTTTAAATCCGTAACAGAAGCTGTATCTAAGAAATCTAACTGATATAAAAACGTTTCTATGAAAGAGAAATCAGTGACACAGAAACACAGTAAAAACCATTTCTAGGATGACTTTTCCCAAGTGACACCTGCCATTTGGGTATTTTTAAAATGGAATACATGAACCTTTTAATGAAAAAAAATCCAAAGCCAAACCAGAATTCTATTTTTCTATTTTTTTTTAAAGCTTGAAAAATAAATCAAGTTTTAATTCAACCTAAATATTTTGTTTTGATTTAATGCTTTGTGCAAATTTAAAAAACATTCCACATCCCCATGAAGCGCTATAATTTTTCATAACACATATATATAGCTCCAAAGAAAATCCCAGACCTCTAATGTTCCTATTCTCAGTATACATTAATCAAAGGACATTAGGTGAGATGTTGGTAAGCTCTTAAACATGGCTAAAATTACACTATATTCTCATTCCCCCTTTAAACTGATCCCTATAGAATAACTACACAAGTTTACAGTCTTCCCATCCAAAGTACTTGACTGACTAGGGGTCAGCAGAGGAAAGTGTCAGTTCAGCTCAGCTGCATAAACCTAAGCATAGTGGAAATTTCCACAGCAAATTTGATAGTAAACAGCTTTTAGAGGACCAGCTTAAGACTGGAACAAATTCACTCAAGAACTAAGGGTCACTTACTATCTTAACCATTTTACCCTCCCAGGACACAGCATGTACTACCAACATTTCTTCCACAGACTGATTTGATACAAGTAAGCTTGAATGCATGCATATAAAAACCCACCAAAACCCCCCAAAACCCCCCCACAAACAAACAAACAAAAAATCCCGGCAAAAAACTGCTACTACATACTCAGAACATTCATGCCTTGAAGAAAAATACAGTAGTATATAAATACTGTGTATACCACTGACGTTGTTTCATAACTATTTGAAAAGTCTTCTGATGCCATGATGTGAGACCCATGAAAAGTCCTACACTGAAGTAAAATCACAGAATCATGGAATCACAGAATAGTTTGGGTTGGAAGGGGCCTCAAACACCATCTAGTTCCAACTCTCCTGCCATGGGCAGGGACACCTCTCACTAGACTAGGCTGCCCAAAGCCCCATCTGACCTAGCCTTGAACACTGCCGGGGAGAGGCAGCCACAGCTTCTCTGGGCAGCCTGTGCCAGTGCCTCACCACCCTCACAGTCAAGAATTTCTTCCTAGCATCTAACCTAAACCTACCCTCTTTTACTTTAAGCCCACTACTCCTTGTCCTATCACTCCACACCCCGATAAACAGTCCCTCTCCAGCTTTGCTATAGGCCAGCTTCAGGTACTGGAAGGCTGATACAAGGTCTCCCAACCTTCTCCAGGCCGAACAACCCCAACCCTCTCAGCCTGTCTCCATAGTGGTTGTGCTCTGGCCCTCTGATCAGCTTTGCTGACCTCCTCTGGACTCACTCCAACAGCTCAATTATCTTTCTTGAACTGGGGACCAAGTCACTCAGACTAGTAGAATACAAAATCATTGTACTGATTTGGAAGGAAAGGATCTTTGAAATGTCTGGAATGTAATGGTTATTATATCTACATAACATTTAATTCCAGCCCACTGAAAGTTTAAAGCAATGGCTACCTCCTACACCCTAACAGGTATAGCATTATAGAAGAGAATAGTCACAAAACGTGGAGCAAAGGAACTAGATGGTTTCTTTCAAGGAAATTCAGTTGACATCCATCCATATATGGGCAAATAAGTAACAGAATCTTAAGGAAACAGCGTGTTTTACAGCCTAGTTTATGTTAAACAGGTGATCACACCCTCTAGGTAAGGAAAGGGGCTATTGAGAGGGGAAAAAAATTGTGTCATTAGGTGTGATCAGCGCACAGTGCTCCCTAAGTTTAAAATTCAAACAGCTGGGCAGATGTAGAAAGCCAAGAAGGAAATAACCTATGAGATCCCCATTTACTGCACACATGTAGACATTATCTATGAATATGTAAGTAAATCTAGTTCCATTATCAAGTTAAGTGATATTTAAAGCTTTAAAATTTTGTGAAGCCCATTTAAGAATTCAAACATTTTTGGCATAGCCATTTTATGCTCAGATTTTGCTGCACCACAGAAAAAAAATTTAGAAACTAAATCACTCAAGAATTATGTAGCTGGACAGCCAAATGAACCACATGAACAGTAATCATTCCTCTCAGTAGCCTCAGGTTATGCATCTTCCTTTTGCTTAGACATAATGTTCACTTGCACTTTAGAATTTTCTCACTTTTCTTTCAAACAACAAAGATCAAGGTCAAAAGTATTTATCCACTAGTAGCTTTGCTTACAAAGCATTCTGCAGGTCCATGTTTCATTACTCAACCCCCAACTTCTGATCTTCAATTAAGAAAAAAAAAGAAACTCACTTTGCGATATCAACCCTCCTGTTGATGCTCACTAACCATGTCATCAAGATCAACTTGACAAGAACCTTGATCTTAATTTTCCTCTTTAAAAGCAACCTGTTAGCAAAGGATAAATATCTAATGTATCTCCCTTATTTCTGTGTTGCTTACCTGCTCTTGTAATGTCTATACTTTCATTTTGTTCCATTTTATTTGAAAATCATTATGAAACAGGGCTGACTATTTGGCAATTGTTACAGTAAAATAGAATTTAGTACAAATAGTATGTTAGAGTTAGTTAATTATTATTATGATTGAATAGGATTGATGATGAGGTATTTATACCTGTGTAATCACAGGTGGCTTTAAACAGTAAGCTCTAACCATAGTGAGCTGCCTCAGTGTCCTGCGTATAACCCTTGCCATGAAGGAGTTAGTCCTCAGCCAAGTTAATCAGCAGACAGTTATACCTGAAGGATTGACTAGGGTAGGTGCAGAAAGGTAATTAAAATGACTGAGTAAAGTATTTCCATTTAAGAGAAGAATAAGGTATTTTATAGTTAAGTAGAATTCTAAGAATTTAGATGCTTGACATAGAATATCGAAGCCTGGGGAAAGATGAAGAGGAGATAGTGACCTCGGAGATGGATCAGCAGAATCTAAAGTCTGAAGCAGGACCAAGACTGAGTAATCACTGACAGCCAATGAGAAGACAAATTACGGACTTTCAGCCAACCAAAATGGAGGACATTGTCTATACAAAACAGGGAATTTCGTCTATTACGTAACTGCGTTAAAAGTATTTAAGATCATATACATAAACATCTGGATTCCCACTCATGGAGGTGATGGCCCAACTATCAGCTGTTAATAAAAGCAAGTCTAGAGTAACCCAAAGTTTAGTGAAATTCTTCAACAGCAATACTTGAACAAATGTTTCTAATTTGCTAGGAGCTGTCTAGGATGGCACAAAGCTCTGAAATACACAAATGTCTGACCAGCCAATACTCTCCTGACCCCCTGCTTGCATGCTAGTCACAAATATTCAACTGTATAAAGAAGGAAGGAAAGTTTTGAAAAGTAATAACTGTGAATAAATCATTTGCATGTTTATTGCTGCTTTAAATTAACACATCAGGGGTCCTTTCAATTCTATTTTCTTTGGTCTTGTCACCCAAACTGGCTGATAGTCCCCAAAAAACTAAACTGCAAAAAACTACACACCCCCTGCCAAAAAAAAACCCCAATGTGGTAAAGTTGTGTCATTCAGTTACAATAAATCAACACAGTAATGCAGTAGCAAAAAAACCTGCCAGCTGTCTTATCTCTTCTGCTGCCATTAGCTTTGGAAATGGCCATTTAAGTAAAACATGCAACCATTTACAAATAATCATGTTTGTTCTCTGTAATTAAAAAAAAAAAATCCACACTGGTATATTCAAACATTTGTGTGTGTGTGTGTGTGTGTGTGTGTTTTAATTAAATGTGTAATACTGCTGAAGAGCAGGAATCTGGGAGGTATATAACATACGTGGAATAAATTCACAGAATCACAAAATTACAAGGTTGGAAAAGACCTTTGAGATCATCAAGTCCAACCGTTCCCATCCTATGCTAAACCATACCCCTAAGTACCTCATCTACCCTTTTTTCACACACGTCCAGGGATGGTGATTCAACTCCCTCCCTGGGCAGCCTGTTCCAGGCCCTGACAACCCTTTCAGTAAAAAATCTTTTCCTAACATCTAATCTGAACCTGCCCTGGCTCAGCTTTGTGCCATTGCCCCTTGTCCAATCTCCTCTCACTTGGCTGAAGAGACCATCGCCCACCTCTCTACAACTTCCTTTCAGGTAGCTGTAGGTGGTGATAAGGTCTCCCCTCAGCCTCCTCTTCTCCAGCCTAAACAGCCCCAGCTCCCTCAGACGCTCCTCATAGGATTTGCCCTCCAGTCCCTTCACCAGCCTGGTTGCCCTTCTCTGGACTCGCTCCAGGACCTCAATGCCCTTCTTATGGTGAGGAGTCCAGAACTGGACACAGTACTTGAGGTTCAGCCTCACCAGTGCCAAGTACAGGGGCACAAGCACCTCCCTAGACCTACTGGCCATGCTATTTTTGATACAAGCCAGGATGTCATTGGCCTTCCTGGCCGCCTGGGCACACTGCTGGCTCATATTAAGTCTGCAGTCAACCACCAACAGCCCCAGGTCCTTCTCTGCCTGACAGCTCTCCAGCCAATCTCCCCCAGGCCTGTAGTACTGCATGGGGTTGTTATGTCCCATGTGCAGCTCTCTACACTTGGCCTTGTTAAACCTCATCCCACTGGTCTCAGGCCATCATTCCTGTCTATGCTGCATATTTATGTTAAAATGTATGAAAACAACTAAGCACTTAAATAGCACACTTTTTTGTGCTTTTTTTCCAGTCAACAGCAAATCTGTGAAAGTAGTAGCAAGTCCTTTTGCCTTTTACTAATGGAAAATCTCACTTCTCTGAGGTGAAGAAAAAGAGCTGAGTCCTGAAGTCAGAAGTTTGAGGTGTATTTGTACAAACAAGTTTAGAATAATGGCTTATTTCATAATGAAATAATTTAAAACCTAGTGGAAGGCTGGCACACCTGAAATCACTAACCCCATCAAGGGGAGGAAAAAGAGAAAAGTCTTGAAATTAAATTACAGAAGCACAGATATTAGGCAATAGTTACCATAAACTTCCTGCAGCAAAAATACCATAATCTCACTTCAGAAAAAGAAGTTTCTGATGTAAAAAAAATGACCGTGGTACATTTAGGCATTAAAGCTTTCTGGAAAAAGAACAAGTGAATCAAATATTTCTAGCGTCGTATCTTCTGTTAAGTCTCCAAAATATGTAAGAAGAAGAATATCAGATAGTTGCTTCCATCTCTGTGTGTGTTGGACAACTGCTTGCTTTTAACTAATTTGATTTTCTTATTCTAAAAGTCAGTATTGGCTGCTTGTGTACAGGAGTATGCATATACATATACATGTATATGCACGCAAAAGCAATGCAACTACAAATGTGTGAGCTTACCCGTGGGAAAACCAACACTAAAAGTAAAAACAAGGGATAGCCAGATAATTTAGTTAACTTTTAGCTTCTACAAGCGTAAGTTTCCCATTAACCTAAAAAGGGACATCCAGCAGTGAGTTGCAAATTTTCAATTCCTATTTAAAAGCTATCCAATTTCTACTTGCTATAATGAGATAATTTCTACCATGACTAGTTAAAGAAGTAGATGAGATTATTGCAAACAGAAAATTCCTACGGGTAAAAACGACTTCATGATAGTTATCTCAAAGGCAATTTTCACAGTGACCAGTGTTTCTCAGACATATGGGGTGTTTTAAAACCAGGATGCTCAACTAGAAAATGTACATTATAGGCATATCTGACTGGGAGAGGTCTACCCTGCAAGTTGTGTTACAGCAGCAAACTGACTTCAGTTATAAATAGAAAAGACCTCTTACAAGGATACTCTTCCATGATGGTCTAAAAGGCATTTGCAATGTAAGTCAAACCTCATTACTTGAAATAGATGTGGAAATCCTCCAAAATCACAGGTGAGATGCCTAGCTCCAAAACTTTAGTTCCTTTTTCCCTGAGGAATCTGAATTTAATATTGCAGGAGAAAACTAACAAGCTATAGATCAGATGGTTAGCTGAGTATCATACAGATTTAGGAAATAAAAATAATTCTCTTATTATTTGTTCCACTCCCTTCAGCTATCATTTCTATGATCAGTACATTACCTACCTTAACATTAATTAGACAGTTACAATTCTATTAGTAGGGCTGACAAACATGAAACACCACACAATAGACTAAAGGTTTATGTGTATTAACTATTCCAAAAGACAAGAAGGTCTTTAAACCAAAGGTTCTATTTGCAATGACTTCTTTACTTACAGCACTGTTGAGTTACATCTGGAGAAGTACACATCTCCTGCTATTGCTCTAATGTGTAAATCCTGGGTGGAATAAGCAAGCCAAAAAGCAGGATAGCGACCCTGAAATTTGGAAGAGCTAACTTTGATCTCCTCCGCAACCTTTTAGGAGCTATCCTGTGGGCTATGCTGTTAGAAGGAAAGGGGGCCTGTGAGAGCTGGGTAACATTTCAACAGCACTTCTTCCAAGCACAGGACAGGTGCATCCCTTTGAGTAAGAAATTGGGAAAGAGAGGCAGAAGACCTGCGTGGATGAGCAGGGAGCTTATGAGTAAACTCAAAGAGAAGCAAAAGGTTTATGAACTGTGGAAACAGGGTCTGAGCACCTGGGAAGAATATAGGGATATTGTCAGGGCCTGTAGGGTTGCGACTAGGAAGGCTAAAGCCAACCTGGAAAAGAAACTGGCAAGGGACATAAAGGGCAATGAAAAGAGTTTTTTCAGGTATGTGAATAGTAAGAGGATGACCAGGGATAATGTAGGTCCCTTGCTGAATAAGGCAGGTATCCTGGTAACGGGGGATGATGAGAAGGTGGAGATACTAAATGCCTTCTTTGCCTCGGTCTTCACTCCAAAGGCCCCTTGGGACCCACAGATCCTAGATGAAAATAGAAGTGTTTGGGGAACGAAGAGCTTCCCTCTGGTTGAGGTGGGGAAGGTCCAGGAACATCTCAAAGGGATTAATGCACACAAACCCAAGGGCCCGGATGGGATGCATCCACGTGTGCTGAGGGAGCTGGTGGAAGTGATTGCTGAGCCACTCTCTATCATCTTTGACAGGTCTTGGCGAACAGGAGAGGTGCCTGAGGATTAGAGGATAGCCAATATCACTCCAGTCTTTAAAAAGGGCAAGAAGGAGGATCCTGGCAACTATAGGCCAGTCAGCCTCACTTCTGTCCCTGGAAAAGTTATGGAAGAGCTTCTTCTGGATGCCATCTCCAAGCAACTGGAAGAGAAGAAGGTCATGAGGAATAGTCAGCACGGATTCACCAAGGGAAGATCGTGCTCAACCAATCTCATAGCCTTCTATGATCTCATCACTGGCTGGGTGGATGCAGGGATAGCAGTAGATGTCATCTTCCTTGACTTCAGCAAGGCTTTTGATACTGTCTCCCATGACATCCTGATAGTAAAGCTGAGAGAGCATGGGATAGATGAGTGGACAGTGAGGTAGGTCAAGAACTGGCTGTCAGACCGGGCTCAGAGGGTTATGATCAGTGGGGCTGAATCTGACTGGAGGCCTGTGACTAGCGGTGTTCCCCAGGGCTCAGTGTTGGGTCCAGTCCTGTTCAATATCTTCACTGAAAACCTTGATGAGGGAATAGCATCCACCCTCAGCAAGTGCACTGATGATACAAAGCTGGGAGGGGTGGTTGACACGCAGGAACACTACGCTGCCATCCAGTGAGACCTGGACCGGCTGGAAAGCTGGGCAGGGAGAAACCAGATGAAATTCAACAAGCGCAGGTGTAAAGTCTTGCACCTGGGGAGGAACAACCGCATGTATCAGTACAGGCTGGGGATTGACCTGCTGGAGAAGAGCTGTGTGGAGAAGGACCTGGGGGTCCTGGTCGACGACTGGTTGGCCATGAGTCAGCAGTGTGCTCTGGCGGCTAAGAGAGCCAATGGGATCCTGGGGTACATCAGGAAGAGTGTGGTCAGCAGGTCCAAGGAGGTGATCCACCCCCTCTACTCTGCCCTGGTCAGGCCCCACCTGGAGTATTGTGTCTAGTTCTGGGCTCCCTGGTATAAAAAGGACAGGGATCTCCTGGAGAGAGTCCAGAGAAGGGCTACGAAGATGATTAAGGGCCGGGAACATCTATCCTATGAGGAAAGGCTGAGAGAGCTAGGGCTGTTCAGCCTGGAGAAAAGAAGACTGAGGAGGGACCTAATCAACATTTATAAATATCTTAAGTATGGGGTGCAGGGGGAATTGGCCTACCCCTTTTCTTTAGTCTGTGGAGACAGGACAAGGGGCAATGGCTGCAAATTGGAGCACAGGAAGTTCCGCACCAACATGCGGAAAAGCTTTTTCACAGTGAGGGTGACAGAGCCCTGGGACAGGCTGCCCAGGGAGATGGTGGAGTCTCCTTCTCTGGAGATATTCCAGCCCAGTCTGGACGCCTATCTGTGCAGTAAGAGCTAGGGAGTTGCTTTAGCCTCTCTTGAGGTCCCTTCCAACCCCGACAATTCTGTGATTCTGTGCAAAAAGCAGAGGAATATTTAATTTTCAACTCCAGGGTGGGATATTTTCCACAGCCTCTACTGGTGTTCATATACCCTTCTATCTGCCTGTTTTTACAAAGTTAAAATTGATGCAATACGAAGTTAACGTATTAATCACTCATTTTATGAACTTCACACCAATTTATATGTGATTTTGTTATGGCACCTTTGGACACCCCACCTTCTCTGTTAAAAATATAGACAGTAAGGCTGGCTGTCCACCAAGAGAACTTTCTGTCATACTGTGTCACTCTGTAACATACAGGCTGCTGGAGAATTTGGAAGATGATGTAGACTGCAGTGCCATCATTATGATGTTGACATCGCTTCATGACTTTTATTTGTCAGACTTGGACAGTGTAGTCTCTCAGCTTGCCAAGTGCCCTGCTGTGATAAGGTGCAAGAAATAAGTAAGCTGCTTAAGTTCAGAGCTGACAAGACAGATGTAACGCTCACTGGTAATGAAAACAACATACAGCCATTCCTGAAGACCACACAGTTAAATGTACTGAATGTGCCTCGCAAACGATCTCTCACCACTGCATCTACAGCAGAAAATATGCCACTCCTCCAGAGACAAAACGTTGTTCTCTGTCATTTGGGGTAATTTAAGACACTCATCTACAGTTCAAGCTATGGCTATCTAAGAGACCATGCCTTCTTCTGATAACAATGAGATGCAAAATAAAATAGCAGGGTGAAATAAATGACTGTTAAAAGAGCACACTGTAAACAAAGGGAGAACAAATCACCAGCCTCTCAAAGAATGTGCAATTTTTCTGGTAATAAAACTTATCTAAACCAGATACCTCATCTTTTTTCCTGGAAACTGCACATTCAGAACACATGGAGCTACCTCAACTCATGGAAAAAAGGTAATCCCTGACAGCAATTCAGTAATCATTCTCCGATCTTTAAAATAAACATTTAACTCAAGTTACTTCAAGTCCTCAGAATTTGCTGCCCAACAAAACTTGCTACTTCTTCAGCTGCTCTGTAAAAATACTTCAAATAGCAGTTGGCTTTCTAAAGGAAAGCTAATATCTGCTCATGTAGACAGGTTCTCAAGCTTATAACCTGAACTGGACCTTTTTCACTCCAGGGAACAGCACTGACAATAAGTTCCCAGAATCACCACAGCAATGCCTTGTGGCACAGAACTTAAAATGAGAAAATGACAGAAAAAACAGCAGCTTGAAGTACCAAAATCCAAACTTAACTTCTGAAAGCTAAACTTTCTCACCGAACTTAGTTTCCAACTATATCAATTATGTCTAAATAATTACGTCAGCAATTACTCACCATTCTTGAAACACACCAAATCCATAAAAAGGCATGTAGCATAAGCAACAAGGAGCGCAAGCTGGAAGTGACTGCAGAACTGGAAAGCTACAATCTAATCCTATCACTGAAACCTCATGGAACAAATTTCATGACTGGAGAGCTACAGTCATTGGCTATAAACTATTCAGGAGGGACAGGCAGGGAAGGAGGGGTGGATGATTTGCCCTCTCTGGACTGATGGCACAAAGCTGCCTTTGAAATACAGCAAAGAACAGGTCGGGAGCTTGTGTGGGGGTGAACCTCAGTGGCCAAGACAACAAAGGAGAACTCATGGATGGTGTTTATTGTAAATCTGCTGATGAAGCATCTTGACTTCAACTGCTTGAAGCATCACACTCACAGGCTCTGGTCCAGCTGGGGGAATTCAGCCACCTGACAGCCACTGTCAAAAGCAGCACAGCAAGCTGCAGGCAACCAGGAGACTCTTGGAGACCATCACAGATAATTACTAAATCCAGGTGATAGACAGCCCAGCCGGAGGAGAAGCACTACTGGACCTGTGGCTTACCAACATAAACTAATTGGAGAGGTCAAGATCACTGGCAGCCCATGCTGAAGTGATCAGGCCCTTACAGAATGCACAGTCTCAAGGGAAAGAGGCCAAACAAAGACTAAAGTCAGGACCCTGAATTTTAAGAGACCAAAATTCTAGTTCTTTAAGGAATTAGTGGACGGGAGCCCCTGGGAAACTGCCCTCAGGGATAAAGGGGCAGAACAGAGCTGGCTGCTCTTTAAGGACATTTTTCCTAGAACACAAGAGCCCTCAACTCCCACGTTAGGCAAGCAGGCAAGGTGTGCAGGACACCAGGATGGCTGAGTAAGGACCTTCTGCTGAAAGTGAAGCATAAGAAGGAAATGTACACACAGTGGGACCAGGCACATGTATCCTGGGAATAATATAGGGAAGCTGCCCAGGGGTGGAGGGATGGGATCAGGAAAGCTAAGGCACAGCTGGACAGTAAGAATGGCTTCTACATGTTGGTGAGAAAAGGAAAATCAAGAAAATGTACCTGTTTCCCCAGCCCCCTCTCTTCCCCAATAAATGAGACAGGAGCACTGGTGAAAACTGACATGGAGAATGCTCAGGTATGCAGCAATATGTTTTGGCTCAGTGTTCCCTGGTAATCACTCTTCCCTCATCTCTCAAGTCCCTGAACTTACAGGCAGGGACTGGCAGAATGAAGTCCCTCCTCCTGTAAGAGGAGATCAGGCTACAGACCAGCTGAGGAACCTGGACGTACACAGCTCCATGGGACCCAGAGAGATGCATCCAAAGTCCTGAGGGAATTGGCCAATGTAGTTGCCAAGCTGCTCTCCACCACATCTGAAAAGTCATGGCAGTGTCAGGAAAGCACCAGGGACTAGAGGGAAGGGAATATTGCACCCTTTTATAAAAAGGGTAGAAAGGAGGACCCTGGGAGTTACTGGCCAGTCAGCCTCACTTCAGTACCCAGTGAGATCATAGGACACTCCTGAAGTGATCTTGAAACATAGGTAAGACAAGGACGTGACTAGGGATAGCCAGAGTAGCTTCACAAGTGTGCCTGATCGATCAAGTGGCCTTCACTAACAGTGGACTGACTGCACCAGTGGACAATGGAAGAACTATGGATGTCATCTGCCTAAACTTCCATAAGGTCTTTGATATAGTCCCCCATCACCTTCTTGCTGCAGAATTGGAGAGATATGGGTGTGATGGATGAACTATTAGATGGATAAGGAATTAGCTGGATGCCACATAAAGAGCTACAGTCAATTCAATGTCCAAGTGGAAACCAGTAATGATTGGTGTTCCTCGAGGGTCTATACTAAGACCAGCACTGCTTACTACCTTCTTCCATGACAGAGATAGTGGGATTGAGCAGGCCCTCAACAAGTCTGCAGATTCAACCAAGCTGTGTGGTGCAGTTGACACACCTGCGGAAACAGCTATTACTCAGAGGATCTTGACAGGCTTGGAAGTGGACCAGTGTGAATCTCACGAAATTCAATAAGGCCAAGTACAAGGTCCCACAGCTGGGTGAGGACAATTTTCCTACAGACTGGGTGATGAATGAATTGAGGGCAGTCCTGCAGAGGAGGACCTGGGGATACCGGTGGATGAAAAATGACCCAGTTATGTGCCCTGACTCCCCAGAAAGCTGCAAATCATATCCTGGGCTGCATAAAAAACCAGTACAGTCAGCAAGACAATAGAGAAGATTCTCCTTCTCTATTACGCTCTTGTGACTGTGCTCCCACCTGGAGTGCTGTATTCGGCCATGAGGTCCCCAGAACAAGAAAGATCTGGACCTGTTATAGTGGGTCCAACACAAAAAATGACCAGAGCAGCACCTCTCCTATGAAGACAGGCTATGAGCGTAGCCTTCCAATACCTGAAGAGAGCTTAAAAGAAAGACAGGGAAGACTTTTTACCAGGGTCTCAGGTGAGAGGACCTGAAATAACATTTTGAAACTGAAAAGGGGTTATTTGGATATAAGAAAAAAATTTGTTTATGATGAGTGGACTAGTTGCCAAGAGGAGTTGTGGATACCCCATATTTGGCAGTGTTCAAGTACTGGCTTAGATGGGGGTCTGAACAACTTCAATTAAAAGATGTCTCTGCCAATGGCAGCATTGTTGGACTAGATGATCTTTAAAGGTCCCTTCCAACACAAATCATTCTATGATTCTGTTACTCTAGAAGGCATAAAACACTGGTGACTTTAAGGGAATAAAAGTATAATGGAGTGATATATAAGCATCCATTGACATTGGTGAGGAGGGTTTTTTTTTTAAAAAAATATGTAATGTGTATAGAGTCAACAGTACAGCAAAATTTATTCAACGCTGCCCAAGACTTAAGGATAATAAAAAAAGATACGTTGCTAGAAGATCAAACAATACAAATTTATAGTCTCATAAATCAAACTGTTAATAATTTCAGTGATGCCCCAGTTTAAAATATCTTACCCTGGACACGGAAATTATTCAAGATTAAGGAAAAAAAAAATCTGTTAAATTTACATATAGAAATACCTTGGTTTTATGCATATTCAATTACTAAAAACAACGCAAGCAACAACAAAACCAAACCAAATAAAACTCCCACTGTACCTTGAGCATATGGTGATCAGAGATAAGCTTCCTGGATTATGCTGTCTGCAAATTCTTTTCTTGAAGATACATCCTGGTGTCAGTTTTCTTTCTCCCACTTCTCTAAAACATTACTTAAATTCCGCATAGACCGGAGACATTTAATCCTTGCTAGCTACTACACTTACGTCAGCAGAGAAGTTTTTGTTCCTTTCCTGGTTGTTTTAATTCTCATGCTTTTTCTTTTCTCTTACATATGACATATCATTTTCTAAATCCACAGAAAATTTTCATATGCAATTAGAAAAATTTAACGTTCAAGGAACCTCACAATCTAAATGTGAACAAGAGGCTCTTTCAAACCATTGTACAATACCTCAATTCCACAACATAAATCTGATGTCCTCCAGCACCATCAGGGATATAAAGTAACTCTTAATACTTAATGGAACACTGTATCTTCATAATTTTACGCAGATGTTAGGCAACGTTTTTCTCAGCAACATAGTGACACCGGTATTGACAAAAAGAAAGACAAACTAAGGCATAAGGTGATTTATCAAATATCACACTGTGCGCAAAGTTCAGATGAATAATAGTAGAAGCAGTTCCCAATGGCATCTGTTACCTTACTGGTCCAATTACACAATATTTCAAATTAATACCAGTTAAAACTTAAACTTTGATATGATATACAATCATATGCTCTTCTGGATAAAAAGCATTATTTTCCCCAAATACTCAAATCATATTTGAGTGGACCCTGATCTCTAAAGCATGTAAGCACTTCTGAAAGCTTTATCACAAGATTTAAACAAATGCAAGCCAAAATAAAAGTAAATAAATTCCGCAGTTTTCAATTTTTCTTTAATTGAGAATGTTATTTTATTGGGGTTTTTTTGCTGATGCAAATTAAAATAATTTAGGTAGCTTGTGATCCTCATGTTATTCAGTTGCTACTTTTCTGTCATCAAATTACTGGAGTTACTCCATGCTTGCTAATGTAGAATTATTATCACTGAAATTAAATGATTCTTCACTCCCAACCTTATTATTCAATTCCAAACTCAGTATTTAATCATCCCTTTGATAACATTCACTTCCGAATATCTACTGTTTTACCTTTTGAGTTACCTTTCTCATATACTTGTTGCATTACTGTCCATTTCTGTACGGGCACAAAAAGCCTATACGAGATCTCACCTATACACAAATACATATCGCATAGACAGAGATGGCCTTCAAAATGTAGTAGACATGGCCCTATCAAATGCATATATCTTATTATGGGCTACTAATCTATCAGAACTTTTAAAATGTTGAAGGATTTTTCTATGGAAAATCCATTTTCTTGCACATATAGTCCTCACTGCAAGTAAGAATAAATTCAAGGGACTAGTTAACATTTTAAACACTCTGCTTTCATCCTTACAGACACCTCCATGTCTTCAGACATAATTTATAGCCATGCATATCTAACATATTCCATATTTTTCATGAGACTTTATATTATGCTAGTGCTGCATGATACAAATTTGACAGTTTGCAATAGGATATGCTCATTGTAGCACATTATTCTGACAGTAACAACTGTACAGCCAGCAGTGTACATTCTTCTAACATAGTTATTAAAAATCTTACAAATGCTGTGACTAAAGCATGCATTTTGAACATGACTAAAATCAGTTACTAAATTTTTAATAAAATACATGGTAGTCAACTGTTTATACAATAGTCAACTATTGCATTATTTTTAGTTTAACTTTTTTTTTAAATCAAAGAGTGTGTTATTTAAAGCTATTTCATTAACAGTTTTAAAGCAATTTGGAAATATTTTAAAATTTGCCTATTTCTGTCTATTTTGCTCCCAACGCCTGTGAATATGTGCAAGGAGTTAGTTAACATGTGAATTTACGTGTCATATAATGATTCTCCTCATGTTCTTCCAGCAGTAGTTTTGAAAGCATTGGAAAGTAATCAATACCTTCCTGTATTACTAGAAATATATGGCAACAATGGTATACATCACCGCAAGTGTTTCCTTATTCTTTCACAAACACAGCTGCAGTAGTTCTACTACCCTACTCTTGTTTAACAAATGAATTTCATTATAAATTAGAACACAGACTTATATGAGCAGTGTCCTCAAACATATTTAATCTATTTTTAGGTTTCATACATCATTAAAATAGAGTGACAGACAGGAGAATATTTGCTTGTCCTTTTAAAAGCTCATACACATTTTCGTTTTGATTCCATTCTTCAGTTGTGTACCACTGAGAAACCACTGTATTTTCAGAATTGATGTACCTTTCAAAACTATAATCTTTGGCTTTCAAACTCACTATTATTTGCCTTCAGGTGCAAATTTTAAAGTGTATAGGCTTCTAAAAAGAACTTTATGGCTTCAGCCAGATACTGAAAGGCTTGTAGATCAGTCATCATCACAGTGTAAATTTCTTTTCAAAATAATGTTCCTCACTCAGAGTACACTTGTGCTTATACTCGGTTCGCTTGTCAAATACAAATTTGAGGTCATCAAAAGCTTCAGGGCAACTTCAGCTATTCCAAAACTCATTTTCTACCTCTATTTTGTTGGAGAAATAGGATTTCAAATGTAAAAATAATAGGAAACTCTACAGATAAAGAAACAAAAGCATATTATGTGCATGTTTCGGTACAGCATTGCAGTGACTGCCTGTAAGGACAAAGTCAATCCAATACCCAAGCACTTTATTTTAAAACACCAGAAATAACAAAAGCGCACAATGTATTTTGCTACTGAGTTGATAGGTATTCTATTCAAAACATTATTTTAGAGTTGACATGTTAAATATATAGGTTTAGGATGAGATGCTAATGATCCTATTTAAGTATTTCTTTTGTAACAAGTGAAACATTTAAACACTCTCATATACAATGTCTACCATTCATTATAATTCACATGTCTGACAAAGTTAAATGACACTAGGCTAAGATTCCTGTTGGTTTGGATTCCTTGGCCATGTAATAGTGTTTTTATTTAATTCTATTTTTAAGAAGTCCTACATTTTATTATAATAGAATGACAGACAATAGAGTACTTACTCTTTCTTTTAAAGCCTCGGTTTATGTTTGAGAGGTCAATCTGATTTTTTTTCATCTCCGGAGACATTTTCATGCAGCTATAGTTCATATTTATAATTAGAGCTGAGTAATTAACACTCTTTTGAAAGCAGAGACTATGTAGGTACTTGGGGAATAGCTTTTCCCTTCTCAAACTAAAATCGAGTTCTATCGTTGACTTTGAAATGCTGTTGTGATTTTGCATTGCTGGGTGGAAGAGGGGGGCTGCTGGGGTGGCTTCTCCAAGAAGCTGCCAGAAGCTTCCCCTTGGTCCAACAGAGCCAATGCCAGCTGGCTCAAGGACAGACCTACTGCTGACCAAGGCCAAGCCCATCAGCAACAGTCACAGTGTTTCTGTGATAACATACTTAAGAGGAAAAAAACCCCACAAGTGGCAGCTTTTTGCCACCAGAGAAGAGTGTGTGAAGATGTAAGTAACTGCAGACACCAAGGCCAGTGAAGAAGGGGGAAAGAGAGGCAGTGTTCCAGGCGCTGGAGAGAGAGATTCCCCTGCAGCCCATGGAGAAGACCATGGTGGAGCGGGTGTCCTCCCACAGTCCACAGAAGATGAGGGGGAGCAGAGACCCCACCTGCAGCCCAGGGAGAGGCCCCACACTGGAGCAGGTGGAGAAACATGGAAGATGCTGTGACCCGTATTGGAGCAAGCCTCTGGCAGGGCGTGCACCCCATGTAGAGAGAGAGGCCCAGGCCAGAGCAGGTTTGCTGGGTGGACTTGTGACTCCATGGAAGGCCCAAGCTGGAGCAGTCTGGGCTGGAGAGACATTCTATGATTTATGACTGCACCCCACAGAAGCGACCCACTTCTGGGGCAGCTGGTGAAGAGCTGAAGCCCCATGGGGAAAGAACTGTCTCCTGTGGGTGGCACCCCACACTGGAGCAAGGGAAGTATGTGAGGAATGCCCTTCCCTCTCCCCATTAAGGAAAGCAGCTTGTGAGGAACTGATTGAAACCCACATCCCTGTCTGTTCATTCGTACTCTGGTTTCAGAGAGAGAGAGTATGAGTGAGGGAGTGTGTGTGTGTGGCGTAAAATAAATTAGATTTTAATTATTTTTTTTTATTCCATGTTGAGTCTGTTCTGCTTGTGACTCAGATTGTGGAATGATCTCTCCCTGTCCTTATCTCAACTCCTGAGCATCTCAACAGATACTTTCTCCCCTGTCCAGCTATAAAGGGGAGTGATAGAGTAGCTTTGGTGGGTGTCTGGCCTCCAGCCAGGATCAAATCCTGCACAAATACACATGAATCCAGTCTGTTTTCTATGACTGAAGGCCTCATACATATAAATAGGCATGGAAAGCCCGTTTTCAAAAGAAGGAGTTATACACTCAAGCTTCTCTTGGAGGCTTAAGGACAAATGGTACAAGGCAAAAATAAAATAAAAGTTAAACTCAGCTAGTAGCCTCAGCTTTAGTTGCTTTGGGCAAACTGCTACATGTTGTTAAACTGTTTGGGAATGGAAACTGACACCACACACATTCATGGCACAAACTTTCCTCCAAATCGCACACTTTTGCAAATTGTCATCAGCTGAAACTCTGCCTATACATTTAGATACATATATGTATTTTACGTGATCTGTCCCCCATCACGTGTCACCAACTTTGTCTCCTTTTTATCTGCTCCTAACATGTTCACTGTGATTAAACAATATTTAAGTTGGCATTTATCTATTTCCTGTCTTTCCCTGCCTGACCTGCTGTTAGACTCTGAGACCAGTGAACAGAGACCATATGAACTAAGTGTTTGCATTGCAGCTAGCATACTGCAGTAATGCAAAATACTGATTTAAAATGTGTGACATGGTAGGGTATATCCCTCCAGCCATTTTAGAACCTGTGCATAAACATCTGAATTCAACATAGTTGTTTCCTGGCTTTATAATCACAAATTGTCATTTCACATTGGTTACTGGAACTCAAATTGTCAGATGGATTTGACCATCCAGGCTGAATCTAAAAGAAAGGTAAAAAACCTGTATCTCTGACAAAAGGGATCAGGACAATCTAATTTTCCCTTTGACATAAGTTTCAAAAAAAGAGTAAAATTATAGTCACAGAGAGGTGAAGTGGAGAAACTACCGGTTATAATGATGTCTTTGTGGAATGCTCTCTACACTGAGGGTGCCTAGGAGGCCCTTTGCTTTTACATGGAAAGTCCAACAATATCACGCGTGTATATCCCTAAAATATAAGTGATGACACAACCTGTTTTATTTCAATACAGAACGCATCACATTCCTTTCTTTCACATTTTTCTATAAAAGGCAAAACACATAACTTTCTTTTAGTATTGATTTAGACTGTTTTCATCCACCAACATTAAGGAGTATTTTTCAAAATAATTAATTTTTAATGATATTTCACTCTGTCATGCAACATTTCAGCAACAATAGAACATGGCACATACCCACTGCAGCAAGCCAGGGAACTATGAAAACATTTAGGCATTCTATATAACTTGCAAACATGAAACACTTGCATAAAACAATTGTAAAGCTATGAGCTATTATAAGCACAACACAAGTACTATTTTCTTACTCTGGAAGAAATCAGTATGAACTGAATATTTAATAATGGAAAGACTGATTGGAATCACACTGATTCGAACACAAAATGTCTAGTAAATTGAAAATATTTAACAGCAATCAGTATACATACTAGTCAAACAACAAAAAAACCAACCAGTATGTTCATGCTTGCACAGATGTTATTTGTCAAAAATAAAACACTGACTTTTTATTTCCTTTGATATTCGTTTGTAGATGTTACATTAAAGAAAATGTCAGCTTAGCCTCTACAGATCTCTGAAAACAGTAAGTGTTCTGCTTATTTGGATTTCTTACTATTTCAGTGAGAGAGACATGAAGGGACGTGGGAAGGAAGAAAAAAAGGAGGGGAAGGAGGAAGGGGGAGACAGGGATAAATAAAAAACCACTAGGATTATTTGATCCTACATTGTAAGACTTAGTTCTGGTTTGGCAGCATGCTAGAATGTAATCTATTCTTTTATATTTGTTTTCCATTGTTTGCAGCCCATTAAAAAAAATAATCAACAGAACATGTCCTGATTTTTGTAAAGGAGTGATGGCATAGTAAGACAGCCACATTTACTCATTATCCCATGCTTTAACATAAAAAGCACTACAGACAGGCTTGAAATGTGCGGGTTTTGTAAAAAAAAATAAAAAATCAGCCTTATTATGGCTCAGTATCAACAGGCAGTATACAAAACTTGCCTTTGCTTATACCATGACTGCTCTTTGGCTGCGGAGCACAGATATTCTCAACCTAACAAATAGGAGAGATCTGAAGGTAGAATTGGCTACTGAAGAGCAGTATTGGCGATCCCTGCAATTCCAAAGGGGAAAAATGGTCCAAATCAATTTCTCACTGGTTCCCAGAGGTAATGTCAAAGTGTGAAGCACTCAGTATGATTTTACAGACCTTAACAGCAAGCCAGATGGTATCTGCAGTTTATTTTGATGTATATACGGTAATGGAGAGGAATGAAAGATATGAACGGACATGGGGCCAAGTGCGGGGGCAGAGAAGGAATGGGAATTCCTAAAGAAAGAACCTGGATTGATTTGGATATAATTCCTGGGGTCACCCTGAGGCAAAGAACCCCATGTCAGTGGGTATGAGAGGGTAATTGCTATTCCGAAGCAACAACAGTCAGGAAGCAAAAACTAAGATAAGTATCACACTTGATTTGAGAATGATGTGGCATACACAGGCAAGGTTATGGATAGCAGCCTCTTCAGAGGAGTAGGAAAACAAGAGAAGTGACTTACTGAAAGTATCTAAAACACAGGCCTTTAGAGGAAATACAGACCATACAAGCAACTGCATCCAATACCTATTCTTAATTTTTTTAAACTTTTTTTTTAAAAATACAGAATACTACAGTGTACATTTGGGAGACTTAGTTTAGCTAGGGTGTTCACTGTGAACACAGCAGAATAAAATCATCAGATACAGCAACTGATTTGCAACACAAGCCAAAACTTACAAGCAGATGAGTGCAGGCTGTTTTAGGGAAGATTTTTCTCTGTGCCTTTACCTAAGGAGCATCATCTTACTGGTCTAGTGACATCAAAACATTATCCAGATTTTCTAAATTTTCAAAGTTTTTTTTTTTCTTCCCTTAAATTAGCACAAGTCTACTTATTTCCTGTCCTGGAGAAGTAAGGTTTAGTCACCCAAACCAGGATTATAATACTATCTGTCCTCACAGCAAGGCACTCCCTGCAGCAACACCACATGTATGGCTGTTATAAAGTACCCTGCCTCTCATTTTTATTTTATTCAGCCAAGTTCATTTATTCCATTCAAATACAAAAAACCTTTTAGTTTAAAAAACAGTGTTAAGAAAAGCAAGTACTGTATTTCTATGCATTCAGGGACTCAGGTGAGACCAAAAAGGTACACAGTGCTTAGCATCATCTGTAGAGCTTCAATGTCATTCTATATTGAATAAGGACTCCCAAGAACTGAAAAAGCACTAAGGACTATAATCAATCTTCTATCAACTGACGGAAAGGGTAGAAGAAAAAGCTCACAGTTATAAATAACTGATTAACATAATTGATTCATATTCAACTGAAATTATCTAGGCACTGTAAATCACACAACCTCACAAAGTTTGGCTTCGTACCTTGAGAATCAATAATTTAGAACTAATTCAAGCCCTCTCTAAAAGGCTTCTATTACTTTTGTAACAGTTCAAGTTATGGACAGCCCAGAAAATGAATTTCAACATCTGGTGAATTAAACATTTCTGTGCTTTCAACCCCTGAATTAGCAATTTCCAAGCAGACACATGTCTGTGACTGTTTAGGATCCTCAAAATATAAGACTGAACATACTAATTCTCAGTGCTTCAGCTGGTTTTCTTTTCAGATTAGGAAGCACGTTTTTATAACACGCTACACACAGTCTTTAGAAATATGCTTTATATTCTTTTTAAAAGCAAATGTGAAAAAAAAATAAAATTCTGAAAACAAAAGACCTGATTAATACTTGAAGGACAGCCTATCAATTTAAAGGTTTTAAAGTTGCATCTGCATGTTTAGAAATTCAGCTACACAAAACGCAACAAATAAATGAAATTAAATTCAGTTAAAAGATTAATAGTTAAAAATAAGGAAGTACAATAAGGTCAGGTAGACCAAGAACAACTTGGGGAATAGTGTAGGGCTGATCCAGAAAACTTATGATACCTTTTCTCTAATATTCTGAATGGGTCGCTAAACACTTTTTATCTGATGGCATCACAGTGATGCACATGTTGTACAGCAAGGAAAATACTCTTACATTGCATTTACACATATATTCTGCTTGGTACATCAACTGTCTTAAATGACAGTGTTGTTCTAGACGTAACACAGGATGCAAGTGTTAGTAGCTGATACAATTCTATTTATACACTCCACCAGCTTTTAAGATTCCTCAGAAAATTGTGGTTTTTGATCTAATATAGCATGTGATCTGTTTTGTGCACATTTTTCAACGCCCAGACGGCAGAGATACCACGTAACAAACAGATCATGCATCCTTTTACTTTCATAAACAGCTCCTTGAGGCAAAAACGCATGATAAAAATACTTCACAAACAAGTACCATGTCACATTTCCAGTTTGCTTGGTTTCAAGACTTCTATCACCAATGCAGTTACAAAACATAAACTTTCACTGTTGACACTGGTCAGGTTTATTATTCTTCATTTGGGGGAGGGCAGGTTTGAACATCTTTTAGCAAAACACCAAAGGCGGTTAATAATGTTAATGAATTTCCACTGTACATCAAAAAGCCCACCTTGCCAAAAAACTGGTCATTTACCCCTTACCTTAAACTGCTCTGTATAGAGCACAACTCAATAATCATAACAATTCAGATTGTCAATACATTTCAAATACTGGGACACCCTACTAGCAAAGAATATATGAAGCATATATGAATATACTACTCACCAGCTTTAATCTCTCCGAAGGTATCCCGCTAACGTCTATCAGTGCACGTTCTGGGACATTACTAAATCTGACTTCAGGGATGGCAATTGCACATACTACATGTGCCCACCTGTGAAAAGAGGCAAGTCAAGAATATCACCAAAGCAACCCATAGAAATACAAGTGTTGAAGATGCTCTGTTACTTGCTGTGTCCTGCAACCATCTCTACTTCCTTATTAGGATTTCCTAAGCTTCTCTGAAATATATTTAACAAACCTTAGACCACTATCACCTTCTATGCATATAGTCTCAGGCTGGGGGGTTATGGCAACATTTTTTTGAAGCCTTTCACATTCCATTTATTAAGTGCATAGGTTTTCTAGCTGTGCTTTCCAGGTGCATATGTAGAGACTGTGCTATTTGATTCACATGGAATGTATCACCTACAGCATTTGGGATTAATATTCCTCAGGCTTGAGTAGCTATTCTTAGGCAACACACATGATCACAACCAGTCACACATCTGTTGAAGTGCAAAGCAAAGCATACCATCAAGACCACCTGTCTGCAGACAGGAAGGCATACAAGCAGCAAACTGATGGCGCTCTCCCTGTAGTGCCCACCCTGCTCCCTTTAGCATTGAGAGCACCTGTCAGGTGCCTAGGGCCAGAGCTACATGTAAGACTTATGCACAACTTCAGGGAACTTGTCAGATGATGCTAAAACTCATCTGTCTAAACTCATCACAAAGCACAGCTGAATTCTCCAAATGCTGGCTCGATACGTAAGTCTCAAAGAAAGGCTAAATATAACTTCAAAAAAGTGTGAAATTAATTACAAAATTGCAATTACATGAAGTAAAGGAGAAGCTAATGACATTTTTACTAACCAAGTAACTACTCATAGAATTTTTCATTTTTTGGATAGACAACCTGTAAACCTGAAGAAAGGGAAACATCTCCATTCCTTGGCTCACACTTAACATATTCGCAGTCATTCATTGCATATCTTGTCTCATTATCCCATTTGCTCTTTTTTTTCCTTGCCCTGAATACTTGTCTCACTCCACTTTCTGGAGATCTCCAGAGACACATTACACGAGCATCTTAGCAGATTAACACGAATGCAGAGCGGAGCAAAAAGAGATAGAGGGTGATGCAGCAGAATAGAAATCATTTCCCTTTCCTGCACCAGTGTGGTGCTATTTCAACAGCTCATCTTTGACAAAAATATCTGGAAAAGTATAATATGATATATGGGGACCAAACAAACCGCTGTCACATGACATTAAGGTTGCACTGGTCAGCATGCAATGAGAGCTGTATGTAAAGATGACATGTTAATTAGAAAGTTATACAGTTCAGCCCAAATGAAAGCAGATAAAGCTTGTAGATCTATCATCTTATTATGGTGGGAGTTTTGTTTATGTTCTAACTTTGAGAAAAAAGTCTCGCTTTGATACTTTTTCTTTTTAGCTTTTAATAACACCCTTTTTCTTTTCATTGCTGCCTGGTCACCTGCAAAACTGCATTGTCTTACCATCTAAGCTTTATGAGATAGAAATGCTATAAATAAAATGCCTCTTCAATAAATCTTCACTCAAACCTTTATACTCTGACATCTCTCAACTGAACAAGACTTGAAACAAATGCTGTGTTCTGCTGAAAAGAAGGAATCTCAGCTCTCTTATATGGCAAACTGTCACTACCCCTATCCCCCATGTTTGATTAATTAGCTTTTAATTCTAAGTAATGCTCATCCTACACCTCTAATCTGTGAGAGGGAAAGTAGGAGTGAAGAATGCACGCGTAGGATTTTACACTTATTGGAGAAAAAAGACATAATTGGAACATACACTTCTGAAAACCCTCAGAAATTTGGAATGGCAGGCAATGCCAAAAGACAGATGAAAGACTCAACAATGTGTAGCGATTTTAAGGTGCTGGATAAACAGGAAATCAGGACTCGAACTGTTTTGCAGAACTCTCATTTCATAAATCCACAACAGAAACCTACAGTGAGATGCAATGCAAAACCAAAATCTTTAGATGCAGAGAGAGTAACATCCTGCAAACCTCTGTGCATTTTTTGTTCTATGAATAAATCTTACAAAACATTTAAAAAACATTTTAATTGATCTACAAAAAAAGATGTATGCATTTTCAAAGATGGAGCACGCAATCTATAGGTAGCAAATATCAAAAGGGCACTTTCATAATTTTTTTAATGAGAAAAGCAAGTAGCAAATTTAAGGGAGTTTAAAATTAAACTAAAAAGCAGCTGAGTTATTTTTAGGTGTTTGTCAAAACCTCCATTAGAACAGTTACAATATGAATACTTCCTGAAGGAAAGATTTGGGTTTAATTTGCATGTATGATGTCCTCATAATGGACAACTAGAATGGTCACACAACTAATTGCAAATCACTAATAAATCAATTTTGCCTGGTAAGTGGAAGAGAATGTTGCAACTAGATCATCACATACCACTGCATTCCAAAGGGGTTAAAGAAAGATGTCTATCTGTGTTCTGGGTTTTCATGGCAAGGTTTTGGTGGAAGAGGGGGGCTGCATGGGTGGCTTTTGTAAGAAGCTGATAGAAGCTTCAACTAGATCCGACAGAGCCAATACCAGCCGGCTCAAGGACTGACTTGCCACTGACCAAGGCTGAGCCCACCAGCAATGGTCACAGTGCCTCTGGAATAACATAAGAGGAAAAAAACCCACAAGCAGATGCTTTTTGCTTCCAGAAAAGGGAGTGAGAAGATGTAAGAAACTTTGCAGGCACCAAGGTGCCCAAGGAGAGATTCCCCTGCAGCCTGTGGAGAAGACCACAGTGAAGCAGGTTGTCCCCTTGCAGCTCATGGAAGACGAAGGGGAGCAGAGATTCCACCTGCAGCCGGTAGAGAACCCTATGCCAGAGCAAGTGAAGACACCTGAAGGACACTGTGACCCTGTAGGAAGTCTGCACTGGAGCAAACCCCTTGCAGGACCTCCAGCCCATAGAGAGAGGACCATGACAGAGCAGGTTTGCTGGGGGGAGCTTATAATTACATGAGGGGCCAGGCTGGAATAGCCTGGGCCTGAGAGACTGAGACATTGAGTCATTCTATGATTTATGACTGCACCCCATGGAAGTGACCGACGCTGGGGCAGTCGGTGAAGAGCTGTAAGCTCTGTAGGAAAAGTTCATGGAGGACTGTGCCCTGTGGGAAGGACCCCGGGCTGGAGCAGGGGAAGGGTGTGAAGACTGGTCCCCTCAACTAAGAAGGAAAACAACTCATGAGGAACTGACTGAAACCCCCATCCCTGCCTCCCCCTGTGACACCTGGGAGGGAGGAAGGGGAGATAAATCATGAATAAAGTTGAGTCTGCTAAGAAGGGAGGGGTGCGGGGAGATGTTTTAAGATCTTGTTGCACTTCTCATTATCCCACTTAATTTTCATCGTGTGTGTGTACACAATAAATTACTTGGGTTTTTTATTATACGTTGAGTCTGTTTTGCCCGTAATCATTTGCAGAATGATCTCTCCCTGTCTTTATCTCGACTCCTAAGCCTCTCAATAGATATTTTCTCCCCTGTCCAGCTGAAAAGTGACTTGGGTGGCCACCTGGCCTCCAGCCAGGGTCAAATCACAAGAAGATAATATTCCTAAGTTACCAAAATAATTTAATTCATTATGAGAAGATTCAACATGCATAAAAACTGTTCCACTGTTTGGCTTAAAAAAATACTAAACAGCAACATTTTCCATTCTATCTGTTAGGATTACTCACTAAAGCGCTCTGCCATTCAAATACAGAGAAAAATGCTAATGCTGTTGATAGCATGTCAGCAACAATACTATTTTTGAGAGTGTATGATAAAGCTGTATTTAAAAAGCCATTTCAAAATATAAAATTATTTTAATAGTATTCAAAATAAATAATTAAATATTTTCCCTAGAATTTCAAAGGTACTGTATTAGATTCTGTAATCACAAATTTCCAAGACCAAAGAAGAAAATACACTTCACTTTTTGATAAGACTTCCTCATACAAACAATGACAAATGAGCTCTCATTTACTTTCTTTACACAAAGGCCAGCAGAATAGAATTTGGAACAAGTAAGTGTGTGCAAATACTCAAAAAAAAAAAGAAAAGAAGTACATTTCATCACCTAACCATTTCACAAAGTGCCAGTAGCAGATTTCAATTGGAATAATTTTAATTCTGCAACAATTCAGCTTAGAGGGACACTGACAAATAATTATGTTTAAAAGTGCTTTGTACATCGGAGTAACATTTAAAAGGAGCACATAAAATCCCAAAGTATATGTTGTATATATTACTTACTTCTCATCCGTAGTTTGCTTTAATGCGCCACCTCTCAATGTGCAGAGACAACATTCCTAAAAATAAAAATAGTGAGAAAAGCGTGAGTTTTATTGACTGGTTGCAAATCACTTTTATTCAGCTGGATACAAGGATATTCATACAAGGATATGTAATTTGCTAATGCAATTATTGGGTTACAACCTGCCACTTCTAAGCATTGCACTTTCTTACAGAAAACATACAAATATACAGTAACGAAGAAACATCTCAAAAGAGATAAAGAAAAATAAATTTGAGGTATTACACTTAAACAAAGTGACAAAATCGCTTCGAAAGCTGCACCAAATACAGAGGAGGCATTTAACCAGTACTGCTATGGAACATCCGGACTTAACATGCAGTTTTTGAAGGGAAAAACAACGTAAACTGACACAGTTAATTTAATAGAAGCTACTGAGAAACTGAGCTACTGGTTCAATCCAACTCATATACTTAGAAAATGTTTGATCCTGGCAGTTCTCAAATTTATAAACCTACAGAATATGGGGCAGCTTAATCTTTTTGCAAAAGTTCCCTTGGCTGCAGTACACCTTTACTGCCTTGATCATCAGTACAACTCCGTCTGCTTTCAGGGAACTCAGCAAGGTATATTTCAGTAGTTCCCACACAACATGCCAAACGATCAGGGCTTTTCCTATCTCTGCTTAAAACTGCACATTTGAAGAGACACACACGCTTTTTTCCTTTCCAACCCTTTGCTTTCTCTTCAGTCTCCTCATCTGAATCTATCTTTTCCTGTTTTTTCTTTTTGAAACTGACCCTTCAAAGGAATATATAAGAAAATGTTTCCAATGGTAGTTATTTTTCTTCCTGCTTCCATTTTTCTGATCTCTACAAAGAACGTAACGTGCAACATGAAGTTAAGATATCCATGGATTGTATTGCCGTACTCGGAAAGAAAGTTGTTTCTTCAACCTCAACATTTAAGTTGTCCTTGCAGTGAAAAAAAGAAAAAACCCACAAAACAAACAACAACAAAAAATCTCCTAAACAAAAAACCAACTAATAAACAAACCAATCCAAATTAATACTGTAATACTCCAGTCTGATCTCATCATAAATCCTCCAGTAACTAAGATTATCAACGTCTGCCAGAAATCTAATTGAATGCTTTATTACATCTCCTGTGAGAAACACCTTTCCTAACTGTATTTCCATGTGACAATCTTCTTTGCAATTTAAGAACATAACTTTTTGCCTTACCTACCAAAACCACGGAAAACAGTTAGCCAACCCATCCTCTCAAAGAGTACACTTTTAATCATTTAATATTACTGTAGACTTGTGAAAAGAAGAATTGAGGTTTATCACCCAGGAGAACCCTGGGATGGGACCTAACATGTTCCAGATCAGTTTGCCTTTGTTCCTGATATTAAATTAGGAACCCCAAAGGCTCAGAATACCAATTCCTTCAGGTACTTAAAGGGGACTGAACAGCAGCATGCAGTTTAAGCATATAAAGAAGAAAATTTTGAAAATAAGGACAGTGCTGTTGCAGTACTGAGTGGGAGCCTGAGCACCCATTTCAGATGGGGAAGAACATAATTGCATACAATTTCTGCATTCGGTTGTTGGAGATTAAGTAAAACTGTTTCTTCCACAACCAACATTTATATCCAATTACCCACATCTTTGGAACGTTCACTTGCTGCATATTAGGAAACCTATTGTATAAAGCCCAACAAAAGACAGAAGCTCATTGGGGTTGAAAGGCAGTGGGGAGAATGAGTGGAAGGGAGAACACCGGAAAGAAGGTATGAAACAGAGAAAGAGAGAGAAGGGAAGGATGGAGGGAGGTAGAGAGGGAAAGAGACAGGGATGGAAAGTTATTTCTTCTCCTCTAAGCGTCCATACTCTTGAAAGTAGAGGAAAATGGCAGGAACCAGAATTACTCTAATACTATTTAGTCTTCTGTTTCTCTATCAGAGACATCAAGTCAAGGAACTTCATGCGATTCTACATGCCCATGCAAAATTCATTTCAGTTTCAAATCATTACTCTTTGCAATGCTGTTCAACCATTATACATAATCACCCCTTCTTTCCTATACGCAATTATCTTCAGAGAATTTGTAGATTCTTATCATATCCTAACCTCTGCATATATTTTTTGGGAGGCTATGTATATTAAATTCCATTAACTACTCTTCAAGGTGATTTAAATCATCTTCCCATTCTCTACCTGTCTGCTGCCCTTCTTTGGATGTCATTAGGATAACAAGGTGCTGCCATCTACACAGGTATGTGAAGAACCATTACTGTCCTTCTCCTGAGTATATTCTGGTTTCAAAAAAACATCACTCAATTGGAAAATGTACTGAACTGCGTAGGCACAAGGTAAAGGCTTTCCTAAGACAAATGATAAGGAATCATAATATTAAGGCTTTATACACATTCATTCACCATGCTGAAATTGTTTTGAAAGAACAGAATTCCACTAAAGAGTTAGTGGGCACGATGCACTGTTTTCAGTAGAGTACTGATACAGTCACGGGAAATTAGCTCCTAACTGCAATCTGGTTTTTAAAGGCAAACACTCGTATGTGACAACTACAGCAAGAATCAGTCTGCAGATTTTTAAACCTACCTGGGAATCCTGAAGACTACCCTAGCACAACCAGAGTAATCCTACAGGACTGCATCCTCTTCAATCTAATTTACCTTAGAATCTTTCTTACACATCAGTAGGGGAAGGATCTATTTCTTCAGCTCTTCCTTTGACTGATTTTGACACCCTGAGTGAACGGGTCATATTTTCTGCTATCAGTGTTGGTTATCTTTATAAACAGTGCTTGGACACCATCATGGTGAGATGCTGACCTATAGAATGGGTCCCATTCTTCAGCTTTATGTATCACAGTTGAATGTTGAAGATAAAACCAGCAAAGGAGATGAGCACATGACACCAAAGCAACAAAGTAAATGACCAAGGAGCATAGAAAAAAATAAATAATAAAAAATGGAACAGCCATTCAGGAGGCAGCAAATACCACATTCCCCCTAAAAAAAAGAAGCTGTGCAGGACTTCCACAGGAATTTCCACCTCCATATGAGAAAAAACTTCTTTATTGTGAAAGTGACCAAAAGGCTGAGAAAATGCTGCCCAGAGAGATTGTGGAGTCTCCTTCTCTGGAGATACTCATGACTTGCTTACATGCTCTCCTGTGCAACATGCTCTAGGTAATCCTGGTCTAGATGATCTGCAGAGGTCCCTTCCAACCCCTACGAATCTGTGAATCTGTAATTCTGTGGCTTCTTGACAATCTGATCCCCAACTAATTTGCAGTTCTGCACGAGTGTGAAGCTTACAATAGCGAGATAAAATGACAACTGCAAATGGGGAAGAGAGCATGAGTCTGACTCAACAGAAATCTTTGGCGGGAAGGAGGAAGCTTCTTTCTCCACTTTCAAAATTTTAGTGGACCTCCTACTGGTAGATCCTTAATCCCGCTTCCTTTTTTTTTTTTTTTAATTGAAGCACTTTCTTCATATTTGCAAATAAAAAAAAAATCCATTAGGACTGAGTGCCTCTCTGTTTTGCAAAGACACAGTGGTTTTGTCCCTGTTTTATGAACTTCGGTGTTCTTACACCAGTTTACTTCGAAATGATTACTGAAATAAGGCTGAACTTTTCTTGCTTCTAATAGGTATTTTTTTACTTTTAAGGAAAACCTTAATCTTATCATCTGCTGTGTAACTTACTGATGCAACTAGATAAGAGTCCAAGGCCCTAAAGAAGTTCCACAAATAAATCAAGCTAAAATTGCACACGAACTGACTTAAAGAAGAAATTGTTAATCCTTCCTTCTTTAAGTTTACCTTGTCTTAACCACTGTAAAAATAAAGAACTGTGAATCAGACACCACAAGAGACAGGAGTCATAATCCGTACCTACTAACTGCACAGCTTTCACACTAGGTTTAAAAAAAGAAAAAAATTTTAAAGAGAAAAGAAAAAGGGGGTGAGAGGAAGGCAACCCAGAGAAAAGAGAAGATGGCTCTAAATATCCTCATTACCAGCTGGAAAAAGATTTCCTCTATACAGGACCTATATTAACCAAACATAATCCCTTGTCAAAAGCCACTGATACAAATCGCTGCTGAGTAGACAGTGGTGGTGGGTAACGGTTGTTCACTGCCTGCTGGATACAGGCTGTAACAAGTCAGGCCCATAAGTAATGGAAAATTGCACAAGCGTTCAGAGCAGACCTGAGAGGGAAGGCTTAATGCCCATTAAATCCATTTTGTTAAGTCACTTCTACATTGCAGTACATTATCCTATAACTGTGAGACATGGATATCACCTTACCTCCAGTTTCAACATACCTTGAGCAATGAAAACACCTGGGACCTGATATTTAGAAAGACTATTATTCCTAATACAGGTATACCTGTCATGGGTGGCGCTGAAATCACATGGACATTAACAATTATTACCCATGTTCTCACAGGGGGAGAGAGAGTCTTGGTGCATCCCTGTCTATCTGCTGCCAGCGTGAAAACAGCAGGATATGAATGGACTTCAAGGCAAAGCATCACCTTAGAACATATCCCATCTCTGATTCACTATTACTTTGCAAATACTTTTTAAAAAGCAATTTTATCATTTGTACTTACATTATACAATAATTTCTGAAGCATATTATTTTACCCTTATCTAAATTAAATCTTAGACCATTTTAAATTGCCCATCTGCTTAAAAAATCTCCATAACATTATAGAATTACAAACAAAACTCTCTTTTCCAGTATCTGTGTAAAGTAAGATCTCCCTGTATAATTCACAGATTTGAGCACTCTAATGTTCACTTCATCTCTCAGTTTTTAGTGGAGAAGATGCTTTTTTTTCACAACAATGCAGATCATACCCACATTTTCTGGGCTAAACACTTTCCCTTGTTTACAATGAAACTGCATTTTGCAACCAGCATTCCTAATCTGTTTGGTTTTGGTTTGTTCTGTTTCAACCACTGCTAGAAATTGCAGCAAAAGCCTGGAGTCAATGTGAATTAACCTTGATTCCTCTGGTATGTATACCCGAAATACAGATCACCTGCTTTTGGAATTATATGCCACTACTCAGGCACAGCTGCACATTAAATATAGTTGTGTGGATATATATCACACAAAACCCAAGCCTCTCCACACTCATCTGTATTTTAAAATCAATGCATTTGGTTGTCTTTGAGTATTTTTACACTGTCAAAATTCAAAGCCATATTGACAGTTATGTTTATAAAAAGCAGTTTTCATACTTCCATATTTGCATACTTCATCAGCAACAGCACTCTGTATGAGACAGGAAGCCGTCTGACACAGCAGTGCAATGGAGATCAGCCAAGCCAGAGCAGAGGGATGTAAAGCAAGTCATATAATGGTTACTCTCATGGACAACTATGAACATGCCCCACACAAACTCCTTTCTTGTTAAACTGCTGTTTCTCCTTTCCTCCAAGGAAATTACAATGGCATCTTCAAAGAATTATATCTATCCAGCTAAATGAAATGTATAACTTATGTCAGTGGACGAGCTAGGTAAAATAAAGTGTATGTTATTCCTAATGAATTTTGTCTGACACATTTTCAGAAACGTCCTCATAAAATGTAGTCTTTACAATAAACCTAAAAATCTCTTACAGCTCTGTGATTAGGAAGTTTATCATAACAGCTCACTTGAAGATTCCCTGCTCTAGCTTAAGCTTTTTCTTTTTTTTTCCTTTATGCGCCATAAACAGATTGTTCCTTTCCTTTTTGCCACTTTCCATCTACAGCACCTTTGTAGGTTAAACAATAGCAACTCTTTCACCAACTGTCTTCATCTGCAGCCACGTTTTCCCCTTTGACACCAAAGGGGACACACAATCCTCAGTGATGCCAGCCAAAGCACGTTTGGCTGATACATCTTGCATCCTACGTCAAGGGACGTGTGTGCACACAGTCTTCTCCCTTGGACAGCAGTGACATGCTAAGCTCATGCTCTATAACCTTCAGGACTGCTTCTACAGCAGAGGCTGGTAGCATTTCTTCTGTATTCTAGGTCCATTCTCTTGTACTCTTCCTTGCTTAATTACATCCTGTGTTCCGGAATATATCAATAATTTATCAAGATCTTGTTCATTTCTGATTAACCTTACTTCACAGGCCTCATTAAAAAAAGAAAAGCTTATATTAAGCAAACATCAGGTGCAACAGCTTCTGCACAAGGCATAACGATGCAGGCTGCAGTTGGTCAGGTCAGGAAAGACAAGACAGTACAGTGTTTGAGAGGTGGCAGGAAAATCATGAGGGGCTTAGAAAAGGGCTTGACTAAGTACTCCAATACAATAACTAGGTGGTTGCTACCAAAGAAAAACAGGAACCAGCAGATTTAAAACAAACAAACAAAAATGTTCTTCACAGAGGATATGATCGTTTGCCAGATGTGGATGCTAAAATTTTATGGCACTTGAAAAAGCAGCTGCAGAATTTCATGAAAGAGAAATCTGACAAAGGTTACCTTTTACTTAGTAAATGCAAAGATCCTGCCTTTGGCTAAGGCACTTTCTGATTTTTGTATTTTAGGAGACTGAGAGAGCATTAGGGGATGCTTGGCCAAGACTTATATTCTTCCCAAGGTAGTCATTTCTGGCTGTGCTTGAGAGAGGATAACAGGCTAGAACAGACTTTGGTTTAATTCATTATGGCAGATCTTACTATTCCATGTAACCTGCCATTTTAAAGCTTTTTGAAGTACATTTTAAAATGTTTTAGATAAGATACCTAGACATTAGGAAAATCACGTTATTTGGCACTGTGAAGTACGCAGTGCAATATACATTATATATAATACATACTTTATTTTCATGTAAGGTTTGCAATTCTAAAAAACAAACAGAATGTGTTCACCAAACTCTGTATTAATATTGTTAAAATTATTAATAAATTCTTATTATTATATAACATAATAATGTTATTGTGGTAACTTTATTAACGTGGCTTTGTTTAGCAGTGATAGCAGAATTATTTCAAGAAAGTACACATTTTGGCTAGTGGTCTGAAGCTTTGCATGGGTTCGTAATGTCTGCAGCACTAAGCTACTATCTATCTAGTTAACAATATATTTTTTTCCATCAACTACACTCACCATGTGGCTGGTGGCTCTGAATAGTGTCTAAAAGCACTCCAAAATCTAAGAAAAGTGGTTAGGACAGGGTTTTTTCCTAATCTTTTTTTTCTAGTAAGAGGTCAGAACACTTGTTTTCAGTTTAAGAGTCAACTGCTACAAAACCGTGTCACAATAATGCTGACTTACTAGCCTCATTTAAAAGTAGCTGGCTCTTAGAAAATCGCAACCAATTAAAACCGATATCCACTCTTGAATTCTGCCACAGTAAGTCAAATAGATACAATCTGTATGGCTAATGCTGATAAATATATTTAGTTTTTTTGAGACACTCTGGTGGGTGAGGGAACTTCTGGACTGAAAATAGACACCCCTAGTCTTCCACTTTCTTCCCCAGCTGCTTTGCAATGTCTAAGGCCACGGTTCTAAAAGGATTAAGAGAGACGTGCATGTGGATATGGCCAGCAGTCTTTCTCTGTGCTGTCTATGACACAGCATTACTGAGAACAGAAATCTGCAAAAATGCAAAAAGCAGACAAAGGATAAGGTAAGAAGGCTTGGAAAGACTGGGATAGGAAGACCTGGAAAAGAACATGGAAGAGAGGCCAGATAGGGAATGGGCATAGAAAGAGAATTCTGAAGGCAGCAAAGGAATGGGAACTGGAGGGGCTGAGACTAAGGTAAGAATCAAAACACTCATTAAAGGTAACTAGAGTAAAGGTGACACTCACACTTGGTGGGGGGCAGGGGAGGCTATGTGGTCTTCCTCACTAAAATGTGCATATTTGAAGTAAAAACCACTAGTAAAGTATGAAATGGAGACCATTACATTGCTGAATACGAAATAATTTCTGCAATAGCAGTTATTGATCAGTTTTAGAAAATGTTTACAGGAAAGAAAAGCATCTGTTCTCAAACTTCTGAACAAGAAAGATTACAGAAAACTCCCATTTTGAAGAGAAGTCAAAAGGACTGAGATTAGCTGTTTAAAAACTTTGGGTTTTTTTTTTTAAAAAGAGCTAATGAAATTACACAATAGTTTTGTATAAAATACAAAACTAATCATTCTTCCTGAAAAATATGACAAAAATGATGGGTTTTCTACTACTAAAAAATACATAGAATTACTCCCGATATTGTCAGAGAATGGTGGGAAATGATAGTAAATATTAGATTTAAACCTAAATAACTTTAGCTGTGCAGGGCAGAATAACCTGTTAGTGGCTATTTCCCCCTCAACAATTTTGCAGCAGTAGTCCTGGAGGTTTGGATACCAAGGACAAATTTAGATTGAATGAGGTTGGTGGAGGTCTTCTGGTCCATTTCCAGCTCCAAGCAGGGCCAGATTCAAAGCTGCATCTGCCTGAAATTCTGATTCACCCTTGTAGGGAATGGAGAACCCCCTTCATTAGTAAAACCTACAAAGCTAGGGGTGCCCATACCTATGAAGCCTTTTCACATAGGTTTCAGTGGCAAAGAGTGACTTGATGAATAGAATGAATAGAATCCAAGGTCAAAATGGACTTTGGGTCTGGGCATTATGGCATTTAGGTTAAAAAGGTATTTTCTGGGTTTAACTGTCTTCAAATCAGCTTCTATGACAGCATCAGGGAAACTCAGTATTTACAATCATGTTAAACCTGTTTTTTAGAAGCAATGCATACCCTGTTACTACACTACTACCAAAACCAGTAGGAATTATCATGCTCCCCCACCTCTGAGTCCACACATGGCTACCATTTTTATTTATATGTAATTTTCCCAGTAAGTCGCCTTTCTGCAGAAGAGGTTCAGGAAAATCCAGGTTAAAATATTTTTTTTAAAAATTTTAAATTCTGTCCTTACTTTTCTGCAAATAGAAGAGAAAAACAGAAAACCTAAGGCCTTCACCCTTCCTGCTATAACTAGATCTTTATGCTCAATAATTTATTTCCATTAACAATATCCAAATGCTTTTAAAGCTTGGTAGAAAGATCAGTCTGAAAGTTAAGACACTGTATACAAACTCACGTGTAGTGATTTAATTTCAGCAATTATCAGGCCCTGAAAGCAAGAGTTTACAGTGGAAATGCTGACACTGTATCTGTGAGAAAGGCACCACTATTAAAAAGACCATTGTTCAAACCATTATTTTCAGTGGGGTTAAACAGGGCAGTTTCTGAGCTGGATTGCAGAAAGCTCTTATGTGCCACTTTTCTGATGCCGGTGGGGCAGAGGGAGGGTAGAAAGGAAAAAAAATTCTTCAACTGAAAATGAACTACTCAAAACACAAAATGCAAACAAACCAGAAGTCTGAATATCAACAGTAAAATATAAAGCGCAAAAAAGCTAGTCTAGCGAATATTCTACTAAGCAGTTCAACACTTGGTATTGAAATGCAGGATCTGTTCTCAAAATCAGTGCCAACTGACCATATTAGTTGCTGAATTATTTCCATAGTGCCATGGAAGGTTAGAAAACACGTGAAAAGTCATGCAGCTTCCTTAGCAATCTTATTAAGTGCTAGCTTACTCTGAATTAAGGCATTGGAGTGCATTTACCCATCCCCTTACTTGCTCTCCTTTCTCTCCTGTCCCAAATCCTTTTGTCCTCTAAATAATAAAGGTACTTACATTTATGTACTATAGCTGCTAGGTGACCACATCCTTGCACATTATACAGTACGTTGCATTCTCTGTAATGCCAGTCATTATTCTTCCTGACTTCACTAGCTTTCTTTAGCTGAAGCATTTAAGATTAATGAGGCATTTGTTCTCAATCAAGGCACTTTGTATGAATAGAGTTACACTTTCAGGACCCATGCAGATGACTTATTTAATATTATTTGATTTTTTAATTGTTTTGAGGGATTGATTTATGGTTATTTTTTGTCCATTAGCATAGGCAAATTCAGTATCACTCTTCTCTTTTGTCAACAATCATTACCAAACAGGACCTACTGCCAAGCAGAATATAAAAGATGCTGTCATAGATTCTAGTGCCTCCTGGAAGGTGAAAATTTGACATAAAATATTGTAAAGCATACTACTTCAGGTATTTAGGAATGCTGGAACTGTTAGAAAAGTTTGCTTCTGAATATCAAGAGCGGTTTCCCCAGTAGTATCAAACAGAATCTCTGTCAAAGAAAAGCTGTAGATGTGAATCCACTTAGGCATTTTCCTATTTCTGTATTTTAATGACGTTCATAGCTGGGATTCACACATAACACAGTTTCGTTTGGCTACTAACACAACTCTCATTTCCATCCCACTCTCAATCCTCAGTGCTTTGCAAAATCATGCTGATACATGAAAATCTAGCAGAGACCAAACTTTCTACCAAGTTAATGTAGCTGCTGGGAGTTTAGGAAAGTATCATTTAACCATACTTAACTCTGTAAGCAGAGGAACAGGAAGGAACTTTCCCTCAGAAGAAATGAATTCTGAAATTTGTGCCAATGTTTCGAAACTTACATTTTATTCTACACTGCACAAAGCTTTTCTTTCTCCTTGTTTTTCCAATCAACCTTCCCTTCAGGATTCAAAGTTCTACCCAGAAGGGAATTTCTCAGACAGGTCTTCCTCAGCTAATTCTCCTCCTTCTAGTAATCAATGTGAAGAGGAAGGAAAACAATTTCAGGCATTCAGGAAGTTGGGGTTTCAGGGAATAGGTATTTCCTGATTCTTAAATCTTGTAATTTTGTGCACTTTTCCAATGCAAGACATGTGGATATATAATCCCCACAGTCAGTCAAATCTGTTCCACATCTCCCACAGTTCCTGCAGTTTTTAGGAATGGTTATCCTGCACAAGAATTTAGACTCATGCAGGAGGGTTTTTTTTACATTTGTTTCATGTGCAAGCTTGAAGTCTGAACAGCATTAGCTGCAGTGTAAAATACACTCACTCTATACTCCCTACAGAAAAAAAAAAAAAAAGGTTGTGCAAATAAGTAATTTTCTTTAATTACGTCTCCCTCTGTAGAGGCTTATGGCACTATACAGCAATTTAAAATACAATTAAAATATTGTAACAACAGATATAGAAAAAAAAATAAAAAACCTGATTCATAAGAAACATGCTTATAATTCAAAGCTAGGATAAAACTTTCAGCTGCAGGTTGGCATGACTAACATAAATTGCAGATTTTTATAAGGGAAAGTAGTACTCTGGGCAGCAATATATTCAAGTAAGTTGTCTTCTTTTATAGATGTACAGAAGATTGGCTAAAAGAGAACCACATTTATCTTAAGTATAATGGTAAGATTAGATAAAAGTATTTTGAAGTGAAAAGCTGTTAGGATAATCTAAGCTTATTGTCCAAACACTGAAGAGACAGAAACACAATCTTAAAATGATAAATAAGACCCAAGTAAGCATTGGCAATTCTTAATCCTGCTGATGTCAGCAATGAGGTTCTATACAAGCAAAAATAACACTAATAAATTTAAGTTTTGTATCAAACTGATAATTTTTTTTCTCCAAAGAGAGAACCATAGAAATAAGTCTATGTTATCCTTCTGCCTCAAGATATAACCAAGTTTTCTTCAACTGGTCTTGACAAATATTTGTCTAACGTGTTTAAAACTTGTGAAGGAGTAGAATCTGTAAAATCTATATATTTTCTAGTCCAGTAGTTCACTATTTTTTAAAAATAGAAATTTGTAAGGTTTTCTGGTATTATCATGAACTTCCCTGATGCAGTTGAAAGCTGCCACAAGTCATACTGACGCTAAATCGAGAGAACAGCAATTGACTGTTAATCTTTGCTACACATATGCAATTTTACATGAGAGAATACTTATTTCCTTTCTGTCTTCCCCTGGCGATACTAAGAAAGTTAATTCCTTATGGAATGATTGAGGTCTAACAGGAGTGATCCTTTTCATTTAGGGGTTTAACAGTTTCAGTTGTACCTCTCATTTTCTTCCATCGCATTCAGGCTCTTGTTTTTTTGAACCATGTGTGTACAATGTTAGACACAGTCCTTCAGCTGCACTCTCATCACAACTGAATAGAATAGGCAGATTGTTCCATGTGTTTTTTGGGCTTCACTTTCAGAACAAGGCTTAAATATCTGGGTGTGAGGTTTCATATTCTATAAAACTGGTGACTTCCACTCAGTTTGTGAATTCCCAGGGCTGTCACAGCAAAAAATCACAGAATCGCAGACTGACAGGGGTTGGAAGAGACCTCTAGAGATCATCTAGACCAAGCCCCCGTGCCAGAGCAGGATCACCTAGTGCACAGGTCACCTAGGATGCACAGGACAACATCCAGGTGGATTTTGAGTATCTCTGGAGATGGAGACTCCACAACCTCTCTGGGCAGCCTGTGCCAGTGCTCTGTCACCCTCACAGTAAAGAAGTTCCTCCTCATGTCAAGGTGGAACTTCCTATATTCACATTTCTGCCCACTGTCCCTTGTCCTGTCACTGGGCACCACTGGAAAAAGACGGAACCCATTCTCCTGACACCCACACCACCAGTATTTACATGCACTGATGAGATCCCCCTCAGTCTTCTCTACTCCAGGCTAAAATGTCCCAAGTCCCTCAGCTTCTCTTCATAAGGTAAATGTTTTAATCTGTTATCATCTCGTAACCCTTTTTGTACCCTCTCCTGTAGCTCCCTAGTCTTCTTGAACTGGGGAGCCCAGAACTGCACATGAAATTCCAGATAAGGCCTCACCACGCTTTTCTTGATACACCCCAGGATGCCACTGACTTCTCGGCCATGAAGGCACACAGCTAGCTCATGGTTAACCTGCTGTCCACCAGGACGCCCAGGGCTTTTTCCAGAGAGCTACATTCCAGTCAGTTAGACCCTAACCTGTACCGGCGCATGGGGTGATTCCTCCCTACACGCAGGACCCTACACTTGCCTTTGTTGATTTTCATAAGGTTCCTCTTTGCCCAACTCTCCAGCCTGTCCAGGTCTTGCTAGATGGTAGCACAGCCTTTGGGCATGTCAGCCACTCCTGACAGTTTTGTATCATCAGTTCTTAAATTTGTTCTAAAATACATACATGTCTGTACTCTGTTATGTTCTAGGTGTTTAAAAATTGATAGTTCCATGATTTGTGTAGTCTTTCTTGTAGAATCCAAGATCGGATGATTGCCAATTAATTCATTGGGTCACCTCTTTCCTGCCTTTTTAAAAAGCAACATGAGTTTTTCCACACTGCTGGCACCACACCTGAGCTTTGTAAAGTCTCAGAAATAATCACTAATAATTCTGAGATTGCTTCAGCATCTCAGGAGTTTTAAAAGACTCTGCTATTAAGAAGGTGAATTTGGTATCATTCACATATGAGTAAATAACAAAGCACTATTCACATTTTTGTTATTTAACGTGGGTAGCAGATGCTTACTATCTGTCACTCCTACATCTTTCAGCTAACAAGGAACAGTTCACATTGACATGTGAACGACATGTAATAACAAGGAATACAAGACAGCAGACTGTGGAGGACAAGTTTTAAGTAAAGTTAATACTAGTAATGTCCATTCAATCCTCAAAATTTCATTAAAACTTGCCAACTGAATGACAACTTACAACACCAAGAACAAGAATTTTATTCTACAAACATATCTGAATGAAGAGCTCTCTCGGGGCATAAATTCTTTTCACTCAGGTTACCAAATCAGAGCTTTAGAAAGATGAAGTTGTCAGCACTAACGATTTAGGTGTACAGAGATCAATACACATACAAAATCACAGCAATTCAGTTAAATACATAATAGCCAAAGTTTACATCAAATAAATTGTCCAAGTGGGCAAAGCACAATATCTAGTCTTTGCACAGTGAAAATAGTGCCTAATTTCACTCTTGTCATCTTCTTGTGACCTAACCTACAGAATTCCAGAAGCCCACTGAGACTTGTCTCCAGCTCCTAGAGTGTTTTTGCAAAAAACCCAATACTAAAACCTCTTAATGTAAAATTTCTATTCAGCTATTTGCTGTATAATTTCGATGCCTCTTACACTGCTTCATCTCATCCCCTAAAATAATGTGGCCAGAAAGTACTCTCCCTAACAATTACATCTTCCATATTTACAGAAACTTACATGCATCACCACAGAATAAAGCTAAACCTATTCAGTAAAATGTGTATAATCTTCTCAAATCAATGTTGTCCTCAGGTGTGAACATTTCTCCTAGAAGTCTGTCAAAGAAAAATCTTGATCAAGTCAAGCCTTAATCTTTTCCCAAATATTTTCCTTTTTCTATCATATTAGCCAATTCCCTCTTTCTTGCCCCACAGGGAATGTAAATGAGTCCAGCCAGTCTTTATCTCATGTTTCTTCTTATCTTTCACCTACCACTGCACTGTGTGAATGTGAATGTCCTCTTCACTTGAAGAATATTTGTAAAACAACCTTCGAACCCCAGAATAATTTTAGAATAATCCTTCCTATAACACAGCACAAACAAATTGTAAGACTGAACTTTTTTTATTTACTATTTTTTCATGACTTCTGATTTTTAAAAAATCAACAGACAAGAACTGTGCCCAATTTTGCTCTCAAATGTGTCATAGTGCAGTTAATATCAGATTCCAGGGCAATTTCCTGATTTTTTTCAGTGCTGCTAACAAAGTGATCTGATTCGGACCTACGGTTGTCATACATAGTATTTCAGAATAAGAATGCTCTCCTTTAGAATTTACATACTTACACATCCTAGCTGTAACTCCCCTGAAAAGAAATTAACAAAATTAACGTTTTTTGATAGAGCAGAGGGTCTTTCTGGCCCTGTTTATTTAAGTGATTCTGAGTTAATGGCAACCTGTCACTTTCTAGAACAGACTTATGCTTTTCCTCCTCAGCATTCCCCTCAACAGTAGTTCAGCACATCCTGACACTCACAATTGTCTGATAAGGAAGGTATAACAAGGTTTTCTGGTTACCAATGTAAGCTGAAAATTGTTTTTTACCTAGTAAGAATGCCATTCCTACTAAAATCAGAAGATATTGCAGAGATAGAAAAGTATTCAATAAATATTTTAATAGCTATCCACTGAGAAAACACAGGACTAAACATTGTAGGCGGACCATAATTTTGTAATGAGACATTCCAAGCCACTTCTTTCCTTTTGTTTGCTACAGCTTAGGTAACATGTGAATTAAAAATACCAGTTCCTCTGTGGTTACCTTAAATTTTAGCATTCATAGAAGAACTTCAAAACGTTGACATCGTACAACGGGAAGATGAAATTGTTTGTATTTACTATTTACTTTCAGTTTGCTAATGCTGCAACTGAATATTTCTTACTGATGACTTTCACAATTGCAAGCAATTATGTTTGACAAAGGAATAGTGTATTTTCCAGTAGTTTGAATTCTCATTTCTCTTTGAACATATCTAAAATTTTTATTGTGTAATTTAAGGATTGACATTTTTAAGGCACCTGAAACACCTGCCTTTGATGCAATGACTTAATGAAGAAGAGCTATGCCGCCATTAAAACTGATATCGCATTTCCTCAAGCTGTTTTAAGGAAAACAAGTGTTAGGTGACAGCAGAGCAACTGGCTGAGGTTGGTGGCCCTGCCTGTGGCAGGGGGGTTAGAGTTCTATGATCCTTGGGGTCCCTTCCAACCCAGGCCATTCTATGATTCTATGAACTGGCTGATTGGTGAAATGTGGATTTTTAAACTGTTGTGGGGTTTTTTTAAGTGTATCATAGAATCATAAAATGGCAAGGGTTGGAAAGGACCCCGAGGATCATAAAGCTCCAACCCCCCTGCCACAGGCAGGGCCACCAACCTCAGGCCTGGATCTACACAAGGTTGCCCAGGGCCACATCCAACCTGGCCTTGAACACTTCCAGGGATGGGGCATCCACCACCTCTCTGGGCAGCCTGTTCCAGGACCTCACCATTCTTTCTGTAAAAAACTTCCCCCTAATATTCAATCTAAACCTTCCCTCCTTCAGCTTTAAACCATTCCCCCTTGTCCTGCCATTATCTGCCTTTTTAAAAAGTTGATTCCCCTCCTGTTTGTATGCTCCCTTCAGGTACTGGAAGGCTGCAATGAGGTCCCCCCGCAGCCTTCTCTTCTCCAGGCTGAACAAGCCCAGCTCCCTCAACCTCTCCTTGTAGGGCAGGTGCTCCAGCCCTCTAATCATCCTTGTGGCCCTCCTCTGAACCCTCTCCAACAGTTCTACATCCTTCTCGTACTGGGGGCCCCAGATCTGAACACAGTACTCCAGCTGGGGTCTCACGAGGGCAGAGTAGAGAGGGACAATCACCTCCCTGTCCCTGCTGGCCACCCCTCTTCTGATGGAGCCCAGGATACCATTGGCCTTGCGAGCTGCAAGAGCACACTGCTGGCTCATGTTAAGTTTCTCAAGTGTATATTTAGGGATTCTAAGAACTATTAATTGCTTATCTATTTCTTGTTGTATAAAACTATTTTACAATTAACAAAAAAATAAATAAATAAAAGGTACTTAGGAGCTTCACAATTATAACCTTTTCCTGCTTATACAGTGCAGTAAATATTAAATGACGTAAAAATTTCATTCCTCACTGTAATTTATTATTCGCTTTCCCTTTCTTTGTTCTCCAGCTGCCCACCCCTACATACAAAAAGTTCTTAAAAATTTAGAGGAAATCTCATTTTTTTCTCTCTCAGGTGCATTTTAATGTCAGTTCTTTCCTTGAAAAATGTTTTACGCACAACTATAACTTGTTAGCCAATCTTTTTCTGGTATGTATAAACCTGCTCCACATTTGTCTATCAAAATGCCATTACATTTGACACTGAAACCTAACTGCATTTTACAAACACTTATCTGCAGCAAGTGCATGTTCAGAGAAAGATACACACAGGCCATGTTCCACACACAATTATTCTTTGGGTTTTTTTCCCTGAATCTCTAATGTGTTAGATAACTAAGCAACGGATGCAACTTACAGCTGTCCAGGCTTCTTTTCTGCATCGAGAACACAGCCATTCATTATGGATTTCATGAGGAGGAACACCATAGCAACCTAGAACAAGAAAGCAGGGTTTATTAATATATTCTGCCTTTCCATCTATAACGTGACACAAATCAACTGTGAATAAACACTAGTAAAACACATCTCTTTTGACCAATGGAACTGTTGATCTAAGCTTACTGCTCATCACACAGTCTACAAAATAGATGTTAGAGACACAGATAGTCCTCCCAAAACTAAACAAAAAAAAAAAAGAAACCCACAAACAAACCATCAAACTAAAAAACAAAAAAAAACCAAAGAAAGAAAGAACCCAAAACCCAATGGAGTTTATTTTCTATTAATTCAATAGGAAATCATCAGTTCTCCCTGCAGCAAATAAATGCAATTTGAATTAATGTACTGACAACTTATTCTATGCAATTATGTCATACTTTGATTTAACAGGGAATTATTAGAGTTAACTATTCAAGTCCTATGATCTGCAGAAGATACTGCAGAAAATCCATGCATTTGTCACTCCTGAAATAAAAAGGAATGCATGGTGAAGGAAATCGCTGCAAACCTAAAGCCAAAAGCAATATTCACAAGTCCTCGAATGCAGCAGAATTTCACCCTGACTACTTAACAAAGACGTACTAACATCACCCAGTGATTTAGAATACAAGAGATGAAAGAGAAATTTACCCACTCAGAACTGAAACAAGAGCCAGAAGCTTATGATTATTAAACTTTACAGAAAAGTTAATTCTTCATTATTTTGATAGCAATCATAAACAAGTAGTAGAAATTGTAACATTGGTTTTAAAACAATTTAGCCAGTGACTGAAGGATTACATATGGAAATGTTATTCAAGTGCTTTTAAAAACATACTAGAAGCCTAGTTAACTATTATTTATCAATAAAATAAAAATTTTAATCATTAATAATTTCTGCAAACTGAACTATTAGTTTATTTACTTGCATGAACCTGTACACAACACTTTGCACAGGCAATCAGAAGACTTGTTCCATCTTCTTCAACAAAGGCATTTAATAGATGGTTTTCAGTGTTTTCTTCACTGTAAATAAAATACATCTCTGGAATAAGAGGTTTAGTGTTTTCATTATTGGCCATCAACATTTCTGCTGAGTTTGCTTCCCCAAGAGAAGGACTTTCTTCATCACGATTTTCTGACTGGAAAATAAACAAAATTTATTTAAGAAGAAAAGAAAGGAGAATCTGTCTTACTCTTACTTTTGACAAGGATAAAATGACTTCTCCCCTCCCAGCTCTTGTAGTAACAATTTAACCGTTTTATGAGAAAATTAAATGCTCCTAGGTATCTATCCCAGTCATTCTATAGCCCCTTGATTTTTCAAGTAACTCTGAAATCTGGAATAGCACTCAGCCTGTGAATTAGTGTTATTGCAGCTTTATTCAATACTGTACCCCTGTCTCCCTTTGAGACCTTCACCTCTGTGCAGTGAATCTAAGCTTTCTTCCTAGTCCCCATGCTGATGGGATTCCAGTTTAGCAGCATCAGAGTTAGTACCATGGTACACCAGCAGTGTTTTCAGCTGACATGTGACACGTGTATCCCACAAGCCAGTATCAAACAGCGCTCTGCATTACTGTTTCTATGAGAATATTATTCTCAAAAAGGCCTCAGTACTGTGAAAACATCTTTTCAGCATTGCAGGAAGGAGACATGGAAGAGGTTCCAATAAAAAACATTTGATGATGGACGTATAAAGGAAGCAGCTAAAAGACATGAACCTCTGTGGAGTCACCACCTCAAAAAGTGTGACTTCAAGGGCAAAAACCAATCATACATGGCATACACTGTCTGCAACCAAGGATAAATGCAGGTGAACAGACTATCAGTTCTAATTTTAACAACAGAGAGTTTATTTATTTCTCATACAAATGAAATGCTCAAGCTTATCTTATTTCTAATTTACTGGACATGAAGTAGCCGGGCAGCTATTTCACACTTCACCTGGGGAAGGAGCTTTCTGTATCTCATGATAAGATCACAAATGGCACAGTTTGGTTCCTTTTTTGCACAAGCTGCGTTGTATTCTTTTTCTGCATTGAAATTGGGCGCACTTGACTGCCAAAGGTAGACCAGAGGTCTGGCCCATGGGTCTGTCTCTTCAAATTCCTCTGTAGTTAAGGTAGTCTCAGGCAGTTCTTAAAAGACAAAACAAAACAAAACACACAAACAGAAAAAAACTGGTTACGCTGTAGTCCTGCAACGAAGACAATGATTTTGTCATGTGTGCTGACAATGAAGATGAAACAGTGGTATAAGAATTCCAGCTTTGCGAATATAAATGTGGAAGTTTACAAGTACTATGGACTGGGACAAGAACACAAAAAAGTGCTTTGAAATCTGTGTCATGAGCTGACAGCTCCACACAGAGCCTAAGAAACTATGTTACTATGTCCATTGTTTAAAATTTATATCCCTACCCACAACATTACATCTCACTCTCCTTAATTGTTCCAACCTCTAACCTCCTACCCTTCCATTCACTGTCCTGATTTCTTTATGGATGTAACACATTGCATCCTGCCCAGCAGCACAAGACAAATCGCTCTTTACACCCAGAATGGCATCTCTCAACATTTTATGGAAACCAACCTTCACTTTCCAAAGGGAAAAATAAATATAACAGCCAGGGAGTAACAGGGAACAATCAGATCTAAGATGTAGGAGGACATGCATGTTGGACCCAACTACAGGAAGAAATACTTGGTAGCATCAGCGATCTGTTCTGGATGATGTAGAAGTGTTACTCATTAGCAATGCTTCCATGCAGGACTCCATAAAGGTGACTATGAAATTAAATCACAGAATCACAGAACTGTAGAGGTTGAAAGGGACCTTGAGGGATCATCGGTTCCAACCCCTCTGCCAAAGCAGGCTCTCCAGGACAGGTCGCACAGGGAGGCGTCCAGACGAGTCTTGAATATCTCCAAAGAAGGAGACTCCACCACCTCCCTGGGCAGCCTGTCCCAGGGCTCTGTCACCCTCACTGTGTAAAAGTTCTTCCGCATGTTGGTGCGGAACTTCCTCTGCTCCCAACTTGAAGCCATTGCCCCTTGTCCTGTCCTCACAGACCACTGAAAAGAGGTCCCTAGAGAAGCTGGGAAATAAAATTGGACTGAAACTCAGAGAGAAATACCTTATTCAATGGGAGTAATCTAAAAATGTAGTGATTTGCTATTGGAAGTATGTGGGAAAGTGAAAGCTGTGATGGGGAGACTAGTGTAAAACACTCGCCCCAGTAAAATCAATAGCATAATTATTAACGATCCAGTTGTTAACACCAGAATTTCACCCTAACCACATTTTTGAGTTGGTTGCAAACCTCCAGGTACCTTCACAGGCAATACAGCAACTTTGCCACTGCGAAATATACAGATTATGAGGAAGAAAGTGTTTTCTTTCTAGAAAGGAAAGCATGGAGACAGGAGATGTTAAGTGCATTTTTCTAAACTGAGTCCTTATCACTGCTCTAACAATGAAGTTTCTGGATCTGTTCACACAAGTGGACCAATGCATGTTATATCTTTCATGATCAATGACAAGGCAAGTAGAATAATTAAAATAATGTGACTATGGGAAGGAAATTGTGGAATGTTACTGAACAGAACATTCATATAACAAAAAAGGTCTATAGTGTACAGTCCTTTCCTAATGAGGTACTTAAGAAAAACTGTTTATTTCAGAAGAAGAAAATTCCAACAACAGAGAAATGTTTAATGAAGTACATTAAGCTGAATCATCACATTCCTTCAGCCCAGGACTGCTTTCATTCACTTTAAGAAAAAACAAAAGCTTTATCTGTTTCCTCCTATGATAAACTGATACAAACACAGTAGAAAGTTGATAGTGTTTTAATCAGTGTTGAGTAAAATACAGATTCAAATATTTTTATACAAGCAAGTGAAAAAAATACTAATATATCCTGCATGTGAAATTTATACCATTTTTTATAGTTTCTCAAGAGAACTAGTATCAATTCAATAAACATTTGTCAATAAACCAGGTAGAAGGACAGATACAAAACATCTGAAAAAAAGCTGTCACCAAGTCAATATTCAGCAGCAGAGCTTTATGGTGAGTAACATAGATGTAAAAGAGCAGCAGTGAAGAAATAGCTGAACACAAGGAAGAGACAAAAATATAAAATGCCAACATCACTTTTATAGCTTTCTGAATGACTTATTTAAGTTAAAAGCTTAACTAAGCTTTTAGTTAAAAAACATTCTGTCCAATCATATTTTTTCTATTGTGTGCAATTTTCAGAACTGTAAAATAAATAGCACTGAAATCTATGCCTCCAGTTCCATTTCTATCTATTTCAATTTTCCTTTACAGAACAGCCTCACAAGTGGCTTCATTTTTGCTAACTTATTTTTCAACTTCTTTTTTTGACATTATTTTCTTTCAGGAGTTTATACTGCCATTATTTAATTGTTTTCATTATAGCTGTGACCTCACAAAGAATTCAGGGTTTGATTGCACGCGACGAAAAGAACAAAGAGGAATGCAAAATTTGCTATGGAGGTTTGTAACTTTTATCTTCCATATCTATTATCCACTTTGAAACCAACATCCTTTGATTGCACCACTCCTTTTCACTGCTGAAGAACTATCCCATGAGGGCTAAAGTCTTCACCCTAAATTTCAGCTTATTATGTTCCTCTTTATTCAAACCCCAATCCTGGAATAAATTCTAGGACAAAAGCTCTAGTTCTCTCACACACTGCCCTGGTTTCCCACAAATCCCAGTACATTGCTGAGTTCGTTAACATGTTGATTCTGCTTTTGATGAGAATAATGTTTATAATTAATTACATATAAACTAAACCATTTAACTTCCATTTGTGTAATCTTTACTAATCCCTTCCACACTGAGGGAGTAAAAATGCAATAGTGAGGAATAAAGCTGACAGTGCTCTTACATCATTTTGTTGCTGCAAGAGCACCTATTTACAAACCTCAATCCAAATGAAGTCAACATGTCATGCACTTGTACCAGACAGCATCTTCCACAACTTAAAAAAAATTAACAGTATTTTAATAAATTACATTCACATTATGTTTAGAGCATCTCCTAGTTACTTAATGACTAGAATGTTACTTATTAGTTACTTACTGACATCTCTGACCTCTATCATCTCTCATTAAGCATTCTATCTCCTTTGAGGTATGACTACCTTCTCAGTGTCCCTTCCTGCAGTCTCTCAGTTTCTCTGCATGAACTTTGGCACCCAAACTTTCTGACGTGATCCTCCCACATATCACACCCTGCAATTTCTCATTCTTCTCCACCATAACAAGCCCAAAAGCAGAGTCAAGGAAGGACAAATATTCATCCTTTCACTTCAGATATATTAGTTCATATCCTTCAATCAACATCAACCCACCCACCCACTGAAATAATAAAATGTCAAAAGATATTGATTTTTTTTTTAAAACTATATAAAATTTAGAGAGTATGTGGCTCCCATTACAGACCATGACAACAATGCTGCCTTCAACAACTCTCTCAGCAGGTAGACTATGCAATCTTCTAGATAAATATTCTCTATCAGTAGAACTTGGGCAATTTCACTTTGTGTGCTTTCTCCAAGGTGCGTAAGTATCACTGACAGCAAGAATTTCCAGGTCAGCTTCTCAGGTAACATAGGTTTCCATGATGTCAGAAAATAGGTACCATAAGTAAAAACTGAGCATCTGGTTATCTAAAAGAATCAAGGAAATAAGAAACAGCTCCCCAGTGTTTGAAAGCATAATCATTTGTTGCAACAAATAATACCATCTCCGCACAGTTTATAACCTTTCTTCACTTGTCCATTTGATAATTCCAAAGTCCTATTTATATCCCCAAAAACTTGGAAAACTTGAGGGATTTTTAGGAATTTTTTTTCTCCGTGTCCAGTACTTCTCAGTTCCTCTTAGCCTTTTAAATAACTCCTTCCATTACCTAGTACATAACTGAAAAGCAATCAGTGAGCTAGCCTAAAATAAATTAAAATTCCCAACTCAAGTCAGTACATGTGGTTTCACAGTGTAGACATTCAGGTACTTCACGTGAGCTCAGGTGTGTCTGTTAGAAGCTTGAAAGTGTCCAGCACTTTTGTTTGCTTCTAATGGCAATGGTGTAAAGAACAGAAGACAACCCTCAGCTTACCCCATTCAAAATTCACTGAGGATTCTCAGAGTATGAATAGAGAACAATTTATGATATCCACACTGACTGAAAAATTGCGGGTGCTCCATTTTCACAGGGAAGCACACATTCTATTTCAACTACTTATGAGTGCCATTTCCCAGTACTCAAGACCTTCAAAAACCAACATATTTTTGCATCAGTTCATGCAGTCAATGAGATTGAAACATTGCCCTCTAAAAATCACACATTTACAAGGCCAGTACATAATGTTTCAATCTTATCTTTCTGATAGAGCCTGAGAATGTTGACTTGGTTCTGGAAGAGTAAGTTTGATAAACACTCGCTCATACAATGCTGTCAACCATCACCATTCTATGACACATGGCACAATTTAGTCAAATCTTCACGATCAACTGGTCCACTTCAAAGACCAGCAAGCTATGGCCCAAGACAGACATACAGAGTGATTCAGGTTAGCCAGTGAAGTGATACAGAAAACCATATATGTCTCTGCAGAGTATTGCCTTTGTAGAACACTTGAAATAGAGCTAGAGAATCTACCTTGACTTCTATGCCTTCTGTCACCTGGATCAAATCACTGATGCTTCCTCACAATTCACTGCAAGTGAGTGAAAATACAGGAGTTCAACCTGCTAACTATGACAAGGAAATTCAAAATACATTTGCAGCATAATTGACAGCACCACTCAAGAGACTGCAAGCTCTCATGCATAACACTTAGGCACAATGACAAATATTTGAAGAACCATCTTTAAAGTCTTCAGTCTATTACTGTTGTTTAATCTCCATCTGAATCATGACACTCTAGTTTAGATATAGTAATTATTCCCATAGCAACAAATATGTATCAAAAATTGAGGTGATCATTTCAGCTACATAAAAAACCCCTCAAACATCTCTTTAGCAGAACCCCTTCTCACGCAACACTACGTTCAAGTGTGAAAGTTATGCTTAACCTAAAATTCAAGTGTTACTTAGGAATTCAGAATTGCTTCACAATGCAACAGAACTGTAATTATCTGAATTTTACAGTCAAGCTCACTCTTTTCCTAAGACTGTTTGTCTCCAGAGAACATCAGTGGGTAACACATACTGCTCAGAGGCTGACTATACCATACGCGCTCACTCCCCACTTCAAAGTCAAATTATGAGAAGAACCATCCAGCACACCTTCTCAGGATGTATTAAAATTCCATAACTATAAAAACACAGTAGAGGGTTTCTTTAACTGCAATAATGAAAATCCTCTGGTTATCACATTAAGCCTTTACAGTCTGGAATGTGACATGCCTGGGGAATTATATGAAATAAAAATTAAATAACCTACACTAAAATAAATCATTTTTATATTATAAAGGACTGTCTACACAACATCTTGCACCACATAAAAATGCAATTCAACTAATGATTTTTTTAAAATTTTTTTTTAAAACTAGGACAATCTAGAAGGAAAAAAAAAGAAAGAACTGTACTTGCACCATTGGAAACATCTACATGGGCATAACACCAAAAACTCTTAGATAAGGGCGATCAATCACAGTCAGAACCCAAAATTAAGTACCATGGAACTTTTACAACCTATCATCTTTGTAAAGTTCAAAACATGACCATAAAGTTTACATTATAAAATGAACTCTAATTTTAGATCAGCCCCTACCCATCCAGCTGTAAATTAAACTTCAACAAGGATGTGCTACTCAATGAAAATAAATGTGAAGTTATCATTCAAAGTTTTAAGAATTCCTTGAAGCCAAAGAAACAAAAAAACCCAAGATGATCTTATCTTTAAGCAACTTAAAAGTAGCTCCATGCTCAACTGGGTAGATCCAGTAGTTGGATAAATTTTTTTACCCGGCTTAGTCAAAGTATTGTGATTATCCTCCTGAGCCACATGTACCAGACCATGAGAAGTACATCTATGACTAAGTCCAACACGGAGTATAAAAACCAAACAGTGAACAGAATTAACTCTGAAGAGACCAACAGCTGACTGAGCTAACTTCAACCCATGTATTATTTCCCAGCAAACGGTGACACTCAGCATCATGACAGTGAGCACACACAGACCAGAGACTGGAATCATGCTCATGTTGCCGTCCAACTGTATATTGCAATATACATGCTATATTGTGCTGGTACTGTGATTTCAGTATATTGTCGTATCACTCTGCTAATGCAAAATTTGGAGTAACAGCAAATATATACCAGTACACTTGGTATGAAACACTTCTCATGTGGGACATGTAAAAGAACCCAGCAAGAAAGTATCAGACTGGCATAAGGAGCACAGAATTTAGTTCTTTAGTACAGGTACTTAAATTGCATTTACAAGTAAAAAAGACTGACTGGAGTTCTCCTAGAGTGTTAGGTATTATAGTTTACAGCAGCCAGAAATTTCCTGGATAAGATGTAGACCTTCAAAGCTGGAACACTGTAAAAAACAAGTTCAAAGACCCTTTAGTGGATACACTTTGATAATACATGCTACTTGAATTAAAATACCTTATCAACGCATCATTAATTGTATCACTGATTTTGGTATGCTCTGATAATAATTATGTGGAGTAGTATTCACAAAATGACAGCAACATCTCTACCTATCAGAGCTTCCCAAAGAGAACTTATCATTCAAGTGTGCTTGCTCGCAAGCACCTTTCTCTTTAAATACTCTTATATGAACAAAGTCTATTTCCTGTAACTTCTGCTATGTTTCTGGCAGCAATCATATCACATATTCATGCTGAAGTCTAAAATGGATTCACAGCAGCCCAAAAAGAAAAGGTATTAACAGGATGATGCAATGCCTGATATGCCTACGCATTTAAAAAACATCTCATTACTGTCACCCTAACAGCGGTCACATATCTCCATTCTTCATGAACCACCAAGGCTTTTTTACTTCCCTGCAAGCATAATGCTTTTTTGTAATATTTACCAGATACAATTCATCATGAGGTTAAATCTTTTGTTTCTCAAGGGAATACAGCAAATGCTCTTTTTTTCCAAAGAAGAAGCAGAAATACTTGATGAGCCAAATAATCACTTTAAATAAGAGCATAACAGTTCTTAGAAACCTTACTGTATCATATAAGAATTCAGCCATACAATACTGATACTATAAGGTGATTAGTAATGCCTAACTCCATACTAGTTCCCGCTATCAGATTTGTACCTAAAAAGAATATTTATACTGTGTTAATTAATCTCTGTAATGCAATTTTGTATATACAAGTTCTCATTTATGCAATAATTCATATGCATCTGTATCCCTTTGCATACCTAAGAATTTAAGTTAAACAATTCATTAAAATAAACTGTGTAAACAAAGTTTTTAGCCCAGAATCAGTATTGGTAAGAAGGAATCTCTTTCTATTAAAAAACCCCTACTTATAAACAGTTACTGTGCTACATTCCAAGTAGAGAAGTGAATGAAATAAATGTTTTCACAAATGCTATTGGTTTAATAGTTTGTGGCAAACTTGCTCCAACACTCAATACTATTGCTTTGAACATTTTTTGCTTACTAAGTTAGATTCTCAGACAGAAAACATTTGGGCCATTTGCAGAATGGGTTGTTGCCAGTATTTGCTGATTTAACCCAGCAGATGTGAAAAGCCATAGACTCTAATACAGTACAATTTGCTTTTGCCAATCTCAACAATGATTTTGCTGCTTGGGGTTATGTTCCACTGATGTTCCCTGGCTTTGTACAGCAGCATTCTCTGCTATGAAGAGCATAGCAGCATCTGTTATTTTTCAGGTAGTTGAGCATAATCTCAGCCCTGGGAGGCATTATCTATAGTTTCAAATGTCCTGGAGGAAATAATAATAATAAAAGAAAAAGTCAGTCAGGGAAGAAGACTTGCAACTTAAAGCTTTACTGTTCCTGCAGTATATCAGCAAACTCAGTTTCAAAATTATGTTTCTTTCTTCAAGTAATGAAAAAAGATTTCTTAGCAAAATATGAAAATGTAAACTTTTAAATTTCTTGTACTGTACAAGAAAGTTATTTTATGGTACTGTACAGTAAAGGTATTGTAAAGTATGTATATATATTCTTGTTGGAGAGCCTAATAGCTGAATTATCAATCAGTTCTTACAAAACTTGCCTGTAAAAACAGTCTAAGACTAAGAGGCTGGATTATATAAGATTTAGCTTACAAAAGTAACTAGTGGGGTGCTTTATTAAGAGCAGTAAAATATCGAAAAACCTTTAATATAAGTTGCAGCAGATCCTGAAATGTTTTGAAATATCAGAAAAAACTGTAATTAAAAAAAAAGAGAAGTAAATTTAACAGAATGGGAAAATGCATTTAAAACTCCGGGATACTCTGATTTTTCATGAGCATGTCATTAGAGTCATGTAATGAAATTCACTTTTGTTTGTGATTGAACTGTGTATTGCAACTGATACACTTTGCTAAACGTAATTTGTACTTGTATCGTGATTGAACTGTGCATTACAATTGCTACACTCTGCTAAACGTCATTTGTACTTGCACTGTGATTTAAGTGCACTGCTGTATCACGCTGCTAAACTGAAATCCCATCTAACTTCAGTCAATTTCAAGTAAGAGAATTTTGTGCTATTTATGAAACCCTCTGTCCTGGTTTCAGCAGGGATAGAGTTAATAGGTTTTCTAGCAGCTAGTGTGGTGCTATGCTTGGGAGTTAGGATGAGAAACATACTGATAGCACACAGATGGTTTAAGTTGTTGCCCAATAGCCAAGGACCCTCCAGCTTCTCATACTGTCCTACTAAGGCAGCTGGGAGGGCACCCAGGAAGCAGGGAGGGGACACAGCCAGGACAGCTGACCCAAACTGGCCAATGGCTACTCCATACCAAGCAATGTCACGTTCTGTTTATACCTGAGTGTGGGCTGAGAAGCTGAGTGGCAGCTGGGGGCCTAACGCGGCAGCTGGGGGCCTTGCACAGCATCAACTCTGGAGTGATGGTTGAACCCCTGCCTGCTGAGGGGAAGAGGTGAATTAATTCCTTGCTTTGCTTGTGTGTGTGCGCTGAGAGGCTGGGAAGTTTGGAGGAAGTTGCACAGCAGCTGAGTGCAAGGAGGGGCGGGGCCAATGTCTCATGCAGCATCAACTTTGAAGAGAAATTACACTGATCATCACTTGTTTTCTGCGTATATTACTAATATATATAGTATTATTAACCTCCATTCTTGTGTGTCCACTTAAACTGTTTTTATCTTGACCCACAAGTTCTCTCACTCTTCTGAATCTGTCCCCCATCCCACTGCAGGGACAGACAGCGAGCAGCAGTCTGGTGCTTAATTGCTGACTTGGGGCTAAGCCATGGCAGTCCTTTTTTTGGCACCCAACAAGGGGCTTGAAGGGTTAAGATAATGACACTGCTGACCAGGGCATGTTTAATTAGTTGCAGGTGTACACTGTATTAGTCTAATAGTTGTGAGGAACAATGCTGTATAATTTGTTCACAGGGTTGTGTTATGCAAGTTGTTACTGGTATTACACATGTACTGCGTTGCTCTTTGTCTCCTCTAGGAGCTGGATGAGGATGTTCCTTTTGCTTCACAGTGTTCTACTTGCTTATGATAAGATAGCATTATGGGACTTGAGAATATTTTGGTTACAGCATTCAGCAGTGCCTCTTCTGTACCTCAGGTGCTATCTCCAGGGACATACTACAAATTACATTCCCTACTTTTTTTTATTATGGAGAAGCAATCTATGGGGGACACAGAGGGAAGCAACTTCACCTTCCCTTTTTCCTTCAGCCTGCTTTACCATAGCCATTTAACAGCCATAAGGATTAGTTCATGAGACTACAGTGGGTGTAATTTTCAGAGTGATCCCGGTACCCATTCTATTACTAAAGGGCATAACATTGTAATAGTCAAACTTTTATCACTTTGGGAACAAATGCAGCACCTTAGCTAAAAATCTGTTTGGAGGTGGATTTCAGCAAGACGTAGGACTCTGAACTGAAACAGCTCAAATTTTGGTAGACATTCTCTTCTTTCTCTTTGATTCTTGTTTTCTTAATAAGAGGAATAGCATAAGATGGGATCCTAACCTGGTGACTTTCGTGAAGTGCATCTGTTTGTACCTCCTAATACAGAATCACAGAATGTTAGGAGTTGGAAGGGACCTCGAAAGAGCATCTAGTCCAATCCCCCTGACAGAGCAGGATCACTTAGACTAAATCATACAGGAATGCACCCAGGTGGGTTTTGAATGTCTCCAGAGTAGTAAACTCCACAACCCCTCTGTGAAGTCTGTTCTACTGCACTGTTCTTCCTTATGTTCACATGGAACCTCCTATGCACCAGCTTACATCCGTTACCCTTTGTCCTATCACTGGCCATTACTGAGAAGAGCTTGGCTCCATCCTGTTGACTCTCACCCTTTACATATTTACAGACATTAACAAGGTTATTCCTCAGTCTCCTCCAAGCTAAAGAGACTTAGTTCCCTCAGCCTCTCCTCTTAAGGAAGGTTTTCCACTCCCTTAATCATGTTTGTGGCCCTGTGCTGGGTCTTTCGAGGACTTCTGTGTCCTCCTTGAACTGAGGGGCCCAGAATTTGACACAATATTCCAGATGTGGTCTCACCAATAGTAGTATAGGGGAAGAAGGACCTTGACCTACTCACCACACCCCTCCTAACATACCCCAGGATGCCACGGGCCTTCTTAGCCACCAGGGCACACTACCTGAGCCACTTCAGACTGATCCACCTGCTGGTTGTTCTGACGTTCCTCTATGGTCCAGCTCTTGGGTACATGGGCACCTATGTCATGTACTCTTAAAACCAGATTCTTCAGCCAGCTAGAGATATCTTGCCACAATCGAGCAGCCCAGTTGGGTTTGCCTCTGCGCTGCCAGTTGCTCTGTTACCATTGCTGCAACCACCCACACAGGGTATTTGCCACCATCCATGAGTCAGTCAGTGTAGAGGTGGCAAATCAATGACTTTTCTCGTTTGGCAATGTTTAGAGCCAGCTGGATGGTTTTCATCTCTTCACACTGGCTCGGTTCACCCTCTCCTTTGGTAGCTTCTGCAACTCGTTGCGTAGGACTCCGTACAGCAGCCTCCTACCTTCGATGCTTTCTTATGATGCTACAGGAGCCGCCAGTGAACAGGGCACATTGCTTATTTCCTGGCAACTGATACGTTTATGGGTTGGGTTCTCTGGTTTAGCTGCAATGCTTATTGCTGCTGTCTGTGTAACCACAGTGTATGTCACCAGGTTTGAGTGGTCCCAGTGCTTGTTGCTGGAGTTTGAGTGGTTCAGGTAGATCTAGACTAGCAACGTAAGGGCAAATTATTTATAGCTCACTGGGCCCACAACACCTCAGGCCATCAAGGGAAACATGCAAAATTTGGATGGGCTTCTGACTGAGGCACAGACTTGACCACACATGCTATCTCACAGGCCATCCATGGATGTGAGACATGCACTGCAATCAAGCAAACCAAGTGGGTAAAGCCTCTGTGGTAGGGCGGATGTCAGTTGAAATGTAAGTATGAGGAGGCCTAGCAGATTGGTTACTCCCACAAACATGCCAAGGCAAGCGCTATCTGCTTAAAATGGTGGAAGCAAACCCCAGGTGGCTGGAAACATCCCATGTCCCATGCCACTGGCAAGAATACTATGCTGGGCCTTGAAAAGCACGTTATGGTTTGACATGGCAACCCAGAAAGAACTAAGTCAGACAAAGGATCTCATTTCTGAAACACTCTCATAGGCACCTGGGCCAAAGAACATGGCATTGAGTGGATGTACCACAACCCAGCCATGCACCAGCCTCTGGGAAAACTGTACAACAGAATGGGCTGTTAAAGACTACATTGAGAGCAATATGTGGTGCTTCATTGGGATACACATTTAGCAAAGACCACCTCATTAGTTAACTCTACTAATTATGCTGGTCCTGCCCAATCGAAACCTTCATGTATGGTAGGAGGACAGAGAGTCCCACAGTGCACATGACAAATATTTGAGGAAGACAGCATGGGTTAGCCCTCCTTTAGGCAAAGGTATACCCATCCGTGAGATTGCTTTGCTCAAGGATCTGGGTGCACTTTGTGGGTGAGGAAGAAGAATGGGCACCTCAAAGGGATTTGATTTTGGGTGAGAGTAGCCAATAAATTACATTGTAGGATATCAATTGCTATATGATGGTATGTGCAATCATTTTGCTTGCTACATGCAATAATTATAGTATTATAGTAAGAATTATCCCATTATTTTAAGAATGCATTTTGGTGAAACTGACCGAAGTATGGTGATGAAACCAGAACTGGCTTTAGCCACAAGCACCCATCAACTTATTTGAGACTGACATCTCAATCTGCAGAGCATGAGGATTGAGTGCATGTAATGCATCAGCTACAAGTTCCAGTGGCAGCATGCAGCACCATCACACACTATTTTTGCTGCACTGAAAGACTCAGGGACAGATGAAGCCCAAAATCATGGACTAAAGGAATTCAATGGACACATTTTTGATTTGGTGTTATTCACAAATAAGAACCTAATAGAGAAAACCTGCATTGTGATTAAGAACAGTGATAAGACTGACTGCAGACAGGACCACTACCATTTAAAAGAGGAGGCACAATTATTATAAATCCTAGAAAAGGCCAGAAAAATCTCACCAGTAACTTTGAAAAGGAGGGATGGCAAAACACAACAAGGATTTTTCATAGACAGCAGAACAAAGTACTGATCCCACTGATACTCAGGATTAATTTGAAGAAATCAAAGGTTCTAACAAATTGAAGAAAGGAAAGCAGAGCTTCCTAAATTGCTGGGTATTTACCTCTGTGTGGGTGCATAAATTAGAAGAGAAATGACCACATAGCATGCTAGAACAAGAAACAGAAACCATTATAAAAGATAACATAATGCATAAGCAATTTACACGGAGAATTCAAGTAATAAGTTCTTGGACTCAAAGTTCAAAGTTCAGCCTCAAATCATAGGTTACGTCCCTACAGGTAGGGATAATCTACTATGATCTACTGAAACAAACTTCATTCATGTAATGGTCACAGTGTACACCAGAGACAATGAATTACTGCTATATACCTGGTTTGACACTGATCCTTTTCAGGGTAACAATTTAGATGACTGAATGAGGAGAAAGTAGTACGGAAGTATTTGCTCCCATAGCAAAAACCAAATGAACAAAGATATCAATGGGCTTGAACCAACTGCAACCCACATATTCCTTCCCAGAGACTGGAAACATCCAGCATTCTGACAGTAAGCATATTATTAGACACCAGTAATGAAATTCGCATTTCTATTATGACTGAACTATGTATTGCAATTGCTACAGTCTCCTAAACATACTTCGTACTTGTGATTTGAGTGCACACAGTCGTATCACTCTGCTGAATCAAAATTCCACATAACTTCAACTGATTTAAGAAAAAAAAAATTTCAATTATGCACTGAATTTTTCGTAGGTGGAATAGCTAAAAGGACCCTGTCAGACTTCACTGGGCCCAATTCCTTCATCTAACAAATGGAAAAGTAACTAAATTCTATTTAATTTACACCACTATACTACTGATAAACTATAGTTGAAAAAGCTCTGGGGACTCATGGCATAGAGAATCAGTTTGCATTTACATAATCTGTAAAAATAGTTTTACAGGTCTATAGTATTAAATGCTATAAAAACTAGTATTTCATTTTGGTTGCTAATTCTTGAAACAAAATTATTCTCAACTTCAAACAATGGCTGATAAAAGTATCTGATAAATACATGGGGTAAAAGCCTTCCATCCACTTAGTTCCCTAAACAGTTGCAATGTTTTTTGTGAATATGGAATGAAGACTAGTTAAGGATCAAACAGTCAAAGATGTCCACTAATGTCAGCTACCGAAGCTAAAGCAAAAGCAACACTTGCTTATACTAAAAAACATAAACTACCTAGTGACTTCAGAAATACCGATACTTGATCATGACCAAAAAACAAGTTCAAAGCTGACCCACTAGTCAAGTAACTGTATTTAAAATGTCCTGAGGCCACAGAAAGGGAGGTGTTCATGGAATCAGAGAATGTTAGGCATTGGTAAGGACCTAGAAAGATCGTCTGACAGAGCAGGATAACCTACGTCACACAGGAACACATTCAGGTGGGTTTTGAATGTCTCCAGAGAAGGAGACTCCACAGTCCCGCTGGGCAGCCTGTCCCAGGGCTCTGTCATCCTCACAGTGAAAGTTTTTCCTTATGTTCACATGGAACCTCCTGTGCCCCAGATTGCACCATTGCCCCTTGTCGTATCATTGGACATCCCTGAGAAGAGCCTGGCTCCAGCCTCCTGACACATGCCCTTTCCATATGTATATACATCTATGAGGTCACCCCTGAGTTTCCTTCAGGCTAGGGATACCCAGTTCTCTCAGCCAGTCCTCATAAATAAGTTGTTCCACACCCTTGATCGTCTTTGTGACCTTGCACTGGACTCTTTTGAGGGGCTCAGAACTGGACACAATATTCCAGGTGTGGTCTTACAAGGGCAGAGTAGAGGGGCAGGAGAACCTCTCTCATCCTACTAACCACACCCCTTCTAGTACACCCCAACATGCCATTTGCCTTCTTGGCCACCAACGCGCATTGCTGGCTCATGGTCAACCTGCTGCCCACCAGGTCACCCTCACCTATGCTGCCCACCAACAGGTCCATCCCCAATCTCTGCTGGTACTTGGAGCTGTTCTTCCCCAGATGCCAGACTCTACACTTGCCTTTCTTGTATTTCATTAAATTTCTCCCCACCCTGTCCAGACCTCACTGGACGGCAGCACAGCCTTCTGGTGTGTCAGCCACTTCTCCTCCCAGTTTTGTGTCATCAGCAAACTTGCTGATTATACACTCTGTTCCCTCATCCAACTTGTATCCTTTTTAAGTTCTTACATAAAAACTGCCAAATCATGCACAATATATTTGTATTCTAATTTCCATTTTTAATACACGTACACTATAGGAATTCCAGTAGCTTCACCTGTCTGTTCGCTGTGCAAGCTTAAAGAAAAGCCACTGTATTTATAATTAAGTTCAAAGAGGCGTTGCATCAAAATAAAAACAAAAGAAAACATGTTGGAATTTATCACATAGCCTATCAGCAAAAAAAGCAGCTGTCATTGCAAAACCATTACGACAACAGACTACAAGCTAAAGACTGACAGATATCCACTGTCTTGAACAGCTTTAATTCACAGCACTGTAAAAGACTTACTACCAGCTGCTTTCTACATTCCATTCCTCCACATTATTCTTTTTTTTACAATTTTAATCAACAAAATTTTTATTTTGCATTCCAATTCAATTTGCTTGTACTCACTGTACTTACCAGCCACAAGATTTGATCAATAGCTAAAATTAGATTGGAATTTTTTCAGCTGCTATTGCCATCCACACACATGCTTGCTGAATTACTAATGAAACACCACACTTGGCCATACACTTTCACAAGCTTAGAGCTCATTTAAGCTAACCAACTTCAAACATAGAATATGTATTTCAGTGTACGCATATTTCACATAATTAAGGATTCCTTAGACCTCAAGGTCTGGTTATGTATCCCTTTATCCTGGGACTTTGTACATATGATGTCAACAATGTAAAACTAGTGTATCACAGAGGACTCAATGAAATACATATGCATATCTACATAAAAAGCAAACCCTTTCTTTTATTTAATTCTTTCTCTGTATTTAAAATTAGCATCTGATGAGCCTCTGGAGATCTAAGGTATAACCCTCTGACAGCCAACACTGGAGTGACCTCTAACTGTCAATTGTTGGTGTTAACAAATATGCATTATTTTATCAAAGTATTAGCCTAGTAGGCTTTTTCTCCACGATTTTCCTTCTGCCTTCTAGGAAGCTTCCAAGCTGGAATACAATCTAATTCCTGCTATTTTCTAAAACACTCTACAAAACTTGTCCAACTCAGCTGTCAGTAAATGCATTTACACAAGGGTCAAAAAATACAGAAAACTTTCTCCCTGCCTTCAGACACTTCTTGCCTTTTAATAAAAAGGGTCATTGAGATATGACAGAATAATTCAGCACTTCTTCCTTACTCTAGAAATTAAAATGTATCTTCATGGACCCTACTGCTGAGTACTATACAAGCCAATGAATATCCAAGCATTTAAAGCCATTACAGAGCAGATTCACCAATATACTCTCAATTTATGCCACTCTGGAGAGTAGAGTTTTCCCCACTAGTACCAAGTGGAGAAAACATATTTTATGGTCACTTAGTATCTCTCGGGCAGCACAAATTGGGGCAAAACACAAGAGAAATTCTGAGGAACCAGGTTTCTTGAATGCTTATAATAAAGGATCATGCTGAAGTTCTTCAGTAAACCAAGGTTTCCAGTAGTTGCTTATCTTCACAAATTAAGTATGGAAGATGCAAAGATTTCATCACAGGTGCAAGTTCACATGACAAAATAGTGACTGAATTGGAATTATAAATTAATAGCTTCAGGCTGAACTCCCTGCACTGATCATTAAAACAAATATCCCATAAACACTACAAACACTAGACAACAATTGACATTTATCCTCCCTCAAGGATCAATTCTTAAGTGTAAATATTTTTTGTATTTTAAAAAATATGTATTTACACACAATTCTCAGCCAAGAAAAAGCATTAAAATCAAGTCTCTTCCAATACCAAAGGTTTGCAAAGCAGCTTTATATTTTGACAAAGGCAATGATAAAACTACAGGCTACTTTTTTAATTTGGAGGGGAAAAAAAAAATTACTCCTATGATATCTATGACCGAAGATAAATTATTAGGCAGTCCTCTGAACCAGTATCTCAGGAAATTAGTTCTTGTTAAATGTAATTCATACATTTTCTCTGTTTCTCTCTGACCATAATACTAGAAACAGAAGATCAGCTCCAGAAGATAATCTTAAAGAACAGACATCTGTTCCTTGGCAAATATCAGACCCAGTTTCCCTACCTACTCCATGGCTATCCTTGAAAAGGCTACTGAAGCTGCTGCCCTAATGCCACAGGAACACCATTTTCATTTTGATGCACTTGATAATGAGAAAATATACACATCTCTATCTAATATCTATCCACTCCTTTAAGAGGTAAAATACTGTATGTTACAGCTAAGGAGGTTGCACTATTAGAGTTGTAAGGTTCTTATAGAAGACAATGAGTCTTACTGATCACTACATATACCACTGTCCAGCAAACGACACATAAATACTACATCAACTGGTTTGTATTCCACTCTTGAATCAAAATAATGGCTAATCTTATGTGCTGGTATTTCTAGGTGTCTGCTCTAAGGCAGGTAAGTGCCACATATGAAAGCTGTCAAGAGACAAGAGCCACCAGTGGCTATAATCAGATTTGTCTGTTCTTGCCATTTCTGTAGATAAGCCACTAGCTCAGAAGGCTGACAGGAGTACTGGACGTTCAGGAAAAGTTTGTACTTGACCTTTCAACACCTCCGTTTCCTAAATACCTACAAAAGATTCTATTACAACTCTGTAACCTTTTTTTTTAATCTCCAGGATACCACATGCTACGTAAGTGCAGAAGCATTTTATGAATTATGGTAATCAAATCTTGAAAACTGAATTTAAACAAATCAGAAACAATGTTGCTACCAGAGGAAAGGAGAAAAAAAACATTCTTCTGGCAGGGTGATACCACTGCAAAGTGGTAGACTGCGCTGGTCTCTTCCAGTGCTAGGCAATGAAGTAGGAAAAATGCAAATTCTGTACTTGATTAACTCATATTCACACAAAAGCAAAGTACTTTTATAGAAGTAAGACTCCACTCAAAACACAGATCAATACAGTATGAGAGTGAAAGAAATACTGTTAATTATACTACTAAAACAGCAAAAATAAACATGCCTCTATCAATTGGTTAACAAATTCTTCTTTATCTCCTAAGTAGCACCAGAAGAGTTAACATTCCACTCTGAAACAAGAATCTTTAGGCAGGATCTGGCATTTTAAGCTCTTTAGTGAAAGAATCATAATTGCATCTACATGTGTAATTTTCCCCTATTTCAGCATGCTTAACCTATTTATGACATTACTGAACATGTCTTAAATGGCTTGACTACTTTTATCAGCTCAGGCGTTATCTCATAGGATCTTGAGAGTGAACATATAAACTGAAAAGGCATTATTTTATGTCATAGCAGAAGGAAAACTACAGCTGTAAAACCAACACTTCTCACTAATCAAACTGATACAAACCACTATTTTGATTCACAGTAGTTTTTACTCTGTAAGATAACAGAAAAACAAAAGAGCATTTTGAACTTCTGAATCATATTTAAAACACTAAAAGACATATAAAAAGAAACCATGTTTAATTCAATCTGTACACTATTATTATATCATTTAGGGCAATGGGAAATTTCAGCCAATTTGAATCTAAATACATGTTCTAATGTTGCGTGCCTGAATATTGCTGGGAAGAAATCTCTGGGACCAATCAATGTGCATCCAAAGTCAGTATGCTTTTGCCTTATGCTGAATTTGCTTTTTTATTGCTTAAGTGAGCAGAACTACAACTGTATTAAATATCAAAGAATAATATTACCACAAGCTAATATACCGCATTGAGAATAAGACCAAGGTTCATTACATAAAAATTATTAGTATTTTGAGTGTGACATACAGCTCATGATGTACTGCTGCACTTATTTTTCTAAACTGGCAGCCTGAGATATAATTTCTGGGATTGATTCCTCAGTCCCCAGCATTTCTCACTGCTCAGTCCTTTAGGCATTAATTCCACAAATCCAATCACAATTAGGGAGACTCAGAAGTCAGACATAAATAGGGAAAGACTTCAGGGAGAGCAAAGTAAGAAATTCTAAAAAATTAACACCAATAGACCACAAACAAACAATTAACGCAATCATTTTTTTGTGTGTAGGAGACATTCAGGTAACAAAGCATATGCAGTGATAAAAGCAAAACACAAAACTCAATGGCCAAGTAATCTTGTGGAAAAACAACCAATTTCTGCCCAAGGACTCTGTATTACTAGTGAATCCAGAAAGTCTCTGCTAAGACATAAGCATGCTGTTAAATATGATAGCATTCTATTTGCAAACTGACAATTCTGAAATGGCTGACAGTGTCAAAGAATGCTGCCCTGATATTATTAATGGTATCTGATCACCCTGTGTCACAGAAACTTCCTCACAGAACCTTAGTATCTGAGGGGCTTCAATATAATAATTCAAATATAAATTATCTGTATTAGAAATGCCTACAGACTATCCACCTTGTGGAAACTATAAAGCACAAGTGTCCAAATTTTTCATAAAAGCACTAGCCTATATCTTCTTCCTCCTCCATTTTGTTTACATTTATGATTTCACTGATCAAATATAAATTAATGTATCAACAGACAAATCCTCCTCATAAAGAAATAAATCAACTCAAAAGTCACAGTACCAAGACACTACAGTATCAAAGACACTACCAGCACCATTTTTGTTCAAAAAACACAGACAAGAAGAACTGAGTCAGTATGCACATACACTGAATTACATTTCTCGTAACTCAAGAATATGGATGAAGCACTTTCATAAAAAGTCTTTACTACATTGATACTGATTACTCCTCTGATACCTGACAACAAACACTCTTAACCACGATCAGAAAAATCTCCTTTGACTGGCATTCATCTAGCCACAGATCCTTAACTCGCACGCCAGCGTGTGCCTGGAAAGCCAATGAGGCTTCCGTCTGCCAGTCTCCCTCAGTAGTTCTTCAGTTTCTCTCTTGGATGTAAACATTATACTCAACCAAAATCTATTGTCTCTCTTCTGATGTTCTCACAAAAGCTGATAAGTTAGATCACAATGAGAAACAGACGAAATTAATATCAAATTCCACTTGCAGCTAGAAATACCAATAACTGCCATGTCCAATACTCTTAATTACTTCCTTCAATCAATAAGCAGGCAGGTGCTTAATAGGTACTTAAAATTACTCTAAGACAATGTTATCTTTCCTAACAAAAATACATCCTTATCTATCAGAAGAACAATCATCGTGTAAAGAGAACAGGCTGGAAGGTGTTTGACTTGTTGTTGGGATGGTGCTACTTTCACATAAAATTAAGACAAGCTGACAAACTAGTGGATAAGACAGGGAACAAAGAGCAGAATCCTGCAGATTAGCAAACCTGTGTCATCACATCATCATCTAGTCAGACTATATCATATACATTTCCTGCTTAAACAAGAATTTTAATGGTTTTACTATAACCTTGAAAAATAATCAGCAGACAAAAGGAATATAATCTCCATTTAAAAAGAGCAATTTCACTGCAACCTACTACATATTTAAATCTTTAATTACTTTACTAGATGATTCTTAATATTAATATCATCCTTTTTGTGCAAATCACCATAACACTCTCTGAAATATGCTTCGTCTAGCCCTCAAGGTATCCAAACATATCCATATGTGATATAGATCATGAGCCTAAGCTGTCTCTAATTTTCAGAAAGATGCTTAACAACTAATTGAACTACCATGCCTGGCAAAAACGAGGCTCAGATAAAAAAAGAGTACAGCTTTCTCCCAACTAGTGAGAGGGAAAGAACAAATCAATGAGTTCAGACTTGGAACAAGGAGGGAAATGTATTGAGGGCCAAGTAAAAACTACAGCACTCAGCTCAGCAATGCCTAAATTGCTGCTAACTGAAAGCATAATATTCCTTAGTTAAAAGAATCAATTAACAAGGCATGCTGAAGTCAAGAAAGTTTGTCTGCAGTTTTAAGGAACAATTAGTGTTGACTAGAGGTAACAGTTGAGGAGGGGAAAAAAGAACAGGAAGTTCAGCAAACTTGCATATCATTTGAATTATAAAAAGAGGAGCTTCTTGCAAAATGCAGGTACAAAATGCAGGTAAACACTGAAGCAATTTAGGTGATCCTGCTTTGTCAGGGGGGGTTGGACTGGATGATCTTTTGAGGTCCCTTTCAACCCCTAACACTCTGTGATTCTGTGAATGTTGGAATCAAACCTGTAGTCATAGATGCAATATTAACTACATTCTGCACTACACTATTGAGGTATCTAAGGGAGCATAAGGACCAATTTCCACTTCAACTAAGTGCAGAGATTCTGGGGAACACCAACAGAAAAAACAGTCTATTACAGAAACAAAGTGCTAAGGTAGTAAGAAAAATGAATGTCTGTTTTCAATTTCAATTGGCAATTTTGATGCACAGGTCAATAAGCTTAACAACCCACACTTGACAGAATAAAGGACTGTGGTGGTTTAATCTTGGCTAGACACCAGGTGTCAACCAGGCCACTCCATCACTCCCATCCGCTGCAGTACAGGGAAGGGACAAAAATAAGATGGAAAAAACGAATCCCAAACTCTTGGGTCAAGATAAAGGCAGATTAATACAGCAAAAGCAAAACATCACATACAGAAGCAAAGCAAAAGACTATTCTCTACCTCCCATCAGCAGGCAATGTCCAGTCACTTCCCAAGAAGCAAGGCCTCAATACACATCACAGTTGCTCCAGCAGACAAACATTATAAAAAACCTAATGCCCACCATTATCTCTCAGCTTCTTATTGCTCAGCAGGCATCATATGGTATGGAATATCCCTTTGGTCAGTTGGGGTCAGCTGTTCTGGCTGTGTCCCCTCACAGGATCTTGCTCACCCCCCAAGAGAAATGTTGGGAGAGGCAGTCTTGATGTGTGCCATCGCCGCTCAGTAGCAGCCAAAACACCCAGCTCCCTAAGCCATACCAAGCACAGCACTGTGAGGGCTGCTGTGGGGAAAATGAACTCCATCTCCACCAGATCCAACACAAGTAGCTTTATTCATCAACACTGGCTGGCTGTGTATATGATTGCTAGGTAAAGCTGATCTACTTTTTCTGTTTACTTCAGAGAAGGAAAGCCCTATCTTGGGTAAACTTCTTAGATTTGCAGCTCTTCTGCCCAAGATGGTAGCACTCTGAAGTTAAGGCATGGAAGCAAGCTCCCAAAAAAAGCACTCAAGATTTCTGTGTTACTGCTTTAACATTTTTGATTGCTGTGGTACGTAGTCACAAGAGCACTGAATTCCATGGCTGCAGTTATTTACTTATTTTGTACAGAACTCTGTTCTATATATCACTGTCATTTATCATCATTCTTTATGGACATGCTTCTTTTTCTTAATTTCTACTTCACTCTATCAGTTGAAGTGCCTGAAGGCACAATACAGTATACAGTAATATGCAAACCTGCAATCTGTAGTGACAAGCGTATTTAAAATGACTGCCTAACATTACCCTTCGTATTTATGCAATTAAGTGAAACAATGGAATTTCATGGTCACCCTTCAGCATTAAAATAATGATAAAAAAAAATTACTTAAAGTAGCTAAACAGTAAATCAGAAGGCCAGTCTTACACACTACCAGAAAGGCCATGTACTTAGCTTCCAGTTGCTTCGTAACATTTAAAAGTAAGCAGAAAACTGCTGTAAAAAAATTTTCAAGAATTGTTTAGCTGGGGAAACAGACCCTATACTATTTTCTAGTACACAAAGATCACTTTCATTATTTCTAAAAAAAGAACTATGTGCTTCCATCTCTTCTGTGTGCTTGTGAAAATAATAGTACTTTTATCTTCCTGCACACTATTCATTGCTTTGAAACATGCACACTACTCAGATACAGTCAGAAGCATTTACAGAGATACAAGACATGTAGATAACATTAGCATCAAAACCAGCTTTTAAATTACTATTTTAAATCAATACAGTAAAACTCATTTATCAAAACTGCAGGGAGAGAGATGCTCGTTCTTTCCATATGAAACTAAGCAAAGGCCTGGAAATCAAGACGTATAAAGACCCTCGGTAAGCTTTCCATGATACCCAGAAGTCTGGAGCTTTTTAGCTGAATAGTAACTCTCATTTAAGGCACTGACTCAGAAACATCCAGTGTCTGTCAAGACAAGGAAACAGTAGCTTTAAAGCCATACATGGCAATATGATTTACACATCAAATCTGTACCCACAGGATTCTTACATCACTTCCACCTACGTTTACACAATTAAAAACTTCTTCTTAAACACAACTATTGTGAGTTCCAATAATGAATAATTGATCAGTGAATACACTTGTTTGCAATGATGTCTTACTATTCAGACCCAATGTTTTTATGAGGTTCTGGGAGTGTGTGTGTAAGATAACTTCCTGGCACAGCTGATGAGAGAGCCAACTAGGGAAGGTGCGCCTCTGGACCTGTTTCTTGTGAACAAAGAAGGACTTGTGGGTGATGTGATGGTGGTTGGAAGCAGTTTACACATAGCAATTGTGAAATGACAGAGTTTTTGATTATTGGAGAAGGAGGGGGAGCCAGGAGAACTGACACCTTAGACTTCCAGAAGGCAGACTCTGGCCTGTTCAGGAGACTGGTTGGCAGAGTCCCTTAGGAGGCAGTTCTGAAGGGAAAAGGGGTCCTTAAGAGCAACGGGGTTCAGGAAGGCTGGATATTCAAGACATTGTAAAGTAGTAGGAGCAAGCCACTCCCATGTGCCAAAAGACCAGCCAGGCTGAACAGAGAACTTTGGCTGGAACTCAGGAAAAAAAGGGGAGTTTACAGTCTTTGAAGAAGAGGCAGTCAACTCAGGAAGGCTACAAAGATGTCATTAGGCTGTGGAGGGAGAAAATTAGAAGGTTTTTACAGAGGAAACTGGACAGGCTATGGACCAAGTTCAACTGTAAGAGATTCAAAAAGGCCAAGTGCTAGGTCCTGCACTTGGGTCACAACAACTCCATGCAACACTACAGGCCAGGGGTGGTGTGGCTGGAAAGCTGCCTGGTGCAAAAGGACCTGGCTGAATCTGATCCAGGCCAACAGCATCCTGGCCTTTATCAGTGATCAGCGGGAGTAGGGAAGTGATTGTGCCCCTCTACTGTGCTCTGGAGAGGCTGCACCCCAAATACTGTCTTCAGTTTTGGGCCACTCACTGCAGCAAGGACACTGAGCTGCTGCAGTGTGTCCAAAGAAGGGCAAAAAAGTTGGTGAAGGGTCTAGAGCACAAGTGGCTAAGGCAACTGCGGTTGTTTAGCCTGGAAAAAAGAAGCCTGCGGGAGACCTTTTTTCTCTCTAGAACTACCTAAAAGGATGTTGTAGCCAGGTGGATGTTGGTCTCTTCTTTCAAGATAGGTCAAGAGGAAATGGCCTCAAGTTGCGCAAGGGAGATTTAGATTGGGTATCAGGAAAAAATTTCTTCACCAAAAGGGGTTGTCAAATACTGGATCAGGCTGCCCAGGGAAGTGGTTGAGTAAAAATCCCTGCAAGTATTTAAAAGGTGCATAGACATGGTGCTTAGGGACACGGTTTGGTGGTGGACTTGGAAGTGCGAGTTTAATGGTTGGACTTGATCTTAAAGGTCTTTTCCAACCAAAAAAATTCTATGATTTGAATGAAAACAGCCATTAAAATACATTATATGTCTGTGGATTCAGAGACCACACTGTTCAGGTTTCCCATGTACAAAGAAACTGCTTCATCGTGGTAGCTTTTGCAAATGCCTCTATGTCCTGGTTTCAGTGGGCCATGTTTGGCCAATGAGAATATTCCATACCAATTACATCATAGTCATGTTCTGTATAAAGAAGAAAAAGGCGCGCCAAAACCGCGGCTTCTGTTAGGCGCGGTCTCTCGGCAGCGGCGGTCGGGCCCTGGGTCGGCTCGGCGCGGCGTGGCCTAGTCGTGGGTTGCGGTGAGAGGCTGCATTGTGTATCACCAGTTTCGTGTACCCTGTGTTCTAAAGTAGTGTTAGCACTGTTGTTCGTTGTATCTTTTTCTGCTGTTTTACTAAACTATCCTTATCCCAACCCGCGGGGTTTGGGGGTTTTTTTTCCTTACCCCGCGGCTTTTCCGCTCACCCCCCCCCCCTCTCTTAACGAGACAGGTAACTGTGTGGAACCCAGCTCTCAGCTGAGGTTAAACCACCACACTCTAGAATACATATGGTCTCCAAGATAGAAAAGTATCATCAGAAAAATATATGAAACAGTACACTTACCTTCATCACTAGCTGCTTTCAGTTTAACCAAAGTCCTTGAAGATCTAGCTGGGTGCTTATTCAGTGGATGACGCCGACTCTTAGATCGTGTCTTTCTTTGAGCTCCCACTGACTGAAAAGGAAAAAACATATCTAATTTACTAAGTAATTCTGCAAAGTAAATTTATATGAACAAAAACATTCCTCTGTAAATGAGCACAGATGTCAATTCTGTAAATACTGTCAGAATACCTGAAGCACCTTTAGTGTACCAATAAAACATTTGTCTCTAATTCAGAATATATACTTTAATTAAAAAAGAGCAATCCCTGTCAAACACAAATGGTTTGAGGTATAAGTTACTGCAGTGCTTCCCAAGCTACAGAACATAAATCCTGGTTTGTTCAGGTGATGCTTGAGAGGAGGATCAGCCCAAATACTTCTGCAGAATCAGAAGTACAATGCAGGCACTGACCATGGCTGGGAAAATGAGGAAGAAATCCATGGACTTAATTTGTGAAAGAGTAAAATTCCCAAGGAAGTAACAAAGTGATCTGGAGTTAAGAAATTAATGTTCTTGATACATGATTAACACATTGATCTGGGATAACACACTGACCTGGGAAATTGTTTCCTCCCACAAGCACCATTATGTACATTCTGCTTTAAGTTATCTAAGCTTCCAGAACTAAAGCCAACACTGAAAGCTCAGATGTGCAGCTTTCACAACTCCAGATTTGAGTGCCACTGGAGGAATCACAAAGTAAAACAGCTGCTGATGGTATGTGGAGGTTGAGGAGCAGAGGAAGGGCAAGTGCACTGCCAGAAGGGTGTGAAGGACTGTCTCATAGGATTCCTATGGAACACAGCATCCTGCTCCTCAATGCCCTGAATCAAACCTAGCAGATTTACACACATGCCCCCCAACTGATTTGATGGATGAAAATTACTACTATAAAATGTTAAGTAAATTACAAAACAACATTGAATTTACTGTGATAAGCACAGAGAGGAAGATGTGGTTAAAACATAGGGCAGGGTTTTGATCTAGAGAAAGATACCAACTAAGTAGAAAGGGAGAGAAAAATCAGACTTTATAATTGCATCTGTATAACATGCTTCTTCGCTTACACAAGGCAGAAAGAGCATGCAATTATCTGAAACCTCATATATAAATGCCTGAAAGGCACAGAAAGAGATAAATATAATCTCTAATACATGATGATTAAAACAGTGAGATGTTTATAGCACTCATTATTACAGTGGAAGGGCTGGAGCCAAGATTATTAAAACTCACAACATTGCAAAAAATCATTAGCGCACAGTTCATGTATCTGTGACAGGGTCAGCATGGTTTTGCTTTGGCTTCTAAAACATATTCCTGGTTAGTCTGGCAATCTGGCAGTGGTTATCCTGCTCAAGCTCTGCCAAACTAGGACTGGACTTCCAACTCAGAAAGCTACTGTGACTACCATCACAGCTTCATCTTCCATTATGCATCACAAAGTCAAAGCTGCCCACCTTTCATAACAGAACAGCAAGAGTAAAAAAAAAAACAAACAAACATATATACTGTAAGCTTGTAGGTCTTCCACTGAGAAAACATTATTAAACCTACTACTTTAAAATGTAAAAAGATATTCCTTCTATTAAAGGGATCTTTTCCTTCAGGTATTTCCTTTATGTGTTTTAGGACATTTCCAAAACCCAATAGCAAATTTGAGACTCTGAAATCTCACAGTCTGTATTATCCTGCTACACCCATGTCTTGAAGATTCTCTTTCTCCAACTTGAATACGATGGATACAGGATCAACTAAAACAAGAAATTCTTTCAGATTTCATAAACAAGTGGGATAATACAGCAGAATGAAAGCAAACTTTGCTTTCAGCTAACTCAAAGCAAAGATGCTCCTCAGCTTTGCTTCATCCATTTCTTTATTTAAGCAAGGCATCATTCAAAAAATAAATGACTACGTGCTTCCACATTGCTGTGTTCTATCCTTGGAGACTAAGTCTCTCAGAATCAACCCATTCTGCTGACAGTTAACCAGAGTACTGTTAACTCTCCTTACGATTTAGCCAAAACAGCCATTTTTTGAAACACAAATACATGATAACAAATAGAGCACTTGTCTCTAATAATTTCAATTTTGTGTCAATAACAATAATTAAAGCTGATAGCCTTGTTCATACTGGCAGGCAGCAAACATGGGAATAGCTTGAGAGTAATTGCTGACAGTTCGGATTCACAGATATCAAGTGAAATTACTAGATACCTAAAATCAGAGGGAAAATATGTCAACAAGCAAGCTCCAGAAGCATTCTGCTTTTGGATCCAAATTCCCACTCTTGCCTGAACGCTTCAAAACATGTTCAAATTAGCATCTGATTAAAATCATGAATATTCTTAAATGCTTTAATATGGATATCAGGTCTCATTAAAAACATGTTCATTCACATTTCATTAAATCAGGAATATATTACTATAATAATTTAATCTTCACATACACTGCATGTTTCCATGCCACCTTCTTCATCCTTTTTTACAGCAGGCACTTCTTGATGTTCCAAGCCTTCTAGGTCACTGACATCATGCTCTATCAAGACATTTTCCTCTTTATCTGGGTTTTCTGCTGCAGAAGCATGTCCCTCTGACTTATCATAGGGTACAGATGAAATGGACTGATTCTGAGATTTCAAACTCTCTTCTCTTCCACAGCTATCAGAAGTGGGCATGCAGACCACAGAATCATCACATGTAAAGACAAGATGACTGGAATGGATGCTTCCTGTAGAACAAGAATATGATTTGTTAATAAAGTTCACTTTGTATTTATGGTGTCTATATAAATATCTATTTATTTTATTTTACAAAAGTCTGGGTTAGTCAAATTCAAAGCATGGTTGCCCACTTAGAACCCATACAGAAAAGCATCTGGTACACGGACATACACAAGTCTGGAGTATAGATTTGTTCACAGAATAAACTAAATGTCAATATTTTGAGTTTGGAGTGTGAAATACAGTTTTAATAATTTCACCATTTTTAAAAAATTTGAATTACAACAGGTTTTCATGTAATTCAAAATAATCAGTATTCATGTAACTTGTTTACTCTGACATCCCACAAGAACTGCGACTAGTTGGAAAAACTAATATAAAAGGTTGGTAATATTGAACTTTATACCCTGCATTTATACCTATTAAGCCTCTTTTAAGAATGAAAATAAACAAAGACTAATGGTTTATAATTAGGAAAACATAATTTCAGACAGATACCAGGAATATTTTGAAAACAGCAGCAGTCTAAAAATTAAGGCTAATTAGCATAATTTTATATAATTATACAATATTTATATTTCTGCAGATGCTTGCACGGGATAGACAAAATAATGGGCTAAGAGAGGTCACCCAAAAAACCTGTTCCTGAAGAACACTGTAGCATGCACCACACTGAATTTTGATTCAGAAGCACATCCACAGTATTACACAGACGCTGTAAATTCCTTCCCATTCTTTCTTTACAGTGGTTATTTGAGCTTGTTTTTTTGGGGAAAAAAAAAATCCCTTTTTGGGTCAAATGAATATAAACCAGTAAGATAAGCCCACCCAATACCAAAACGTAATCTCTATGTATGAAGAGTACTACCTCGAGTGAGCATAATAGCCATAGTAGCCAGCCAGAGATGCAGGACAAACGCCCATCAATAATGTGAGTACTGGACCTTCCACCGTCATATCTAAAAAGTCCCTAGTCTCTACAAAGGTCAGGGCACCACCCTTTAATACCACAAAGGAGAAAGGACAGCACTCAACTCTTCTGCTTTCCTTCCCTTGTCCATGAGCACAGAATGGCTCCTAACTTATTTCTCAGTGATCAGGAAAACTCCAAACCTCTATCAAGAGCTGTGAGAAGTGCAAAAAAAAAAAAGAGAAGACGACGACAGACCTGGGCAGGCCTTGAAAGAGCACCAACTGCTTGTGTGCAGCAATTTCTAAGCCTCCATATTGGAATACTCTTTTTTTCTATTTTTATGTGGATCAATCCTGTTGTTTACCTCCTCCAAATAACCACAAAAACACCCATTAATATTCACAATCAGAGAAACACTTTCTCTATGGAATTTACAAGTAAATTTTAAGTATTGATATAAAACTGATATTGGTATTGTTCACACAGTTACAATTGGAGTTTGCCTTTCTGAACACAAATGTGATACTACATCTGAATTGCAATGAAATGTGAAACAGAAGAAATGAGGTCCAGATTAGACCAAGTACATTAATAAAAAATAGTTTTTGGGAAAAGAAAAAAAAGCAGCAGCATCTCTGGCTTGACAAGGCCTTTATAACTTGAAAGAAATCTTCAGTTTGAGAAATCTCAAAATAAAGCATTTTCGTGCACAAGTATAGACCACTTCTAATACAAGCATAGATGCTCTCTACTGGTTTTGTGTTAAGACATTCTGTATCATTTCCGCATCAACAAAAAATTTTGCTGTAAAACCCATCAGTCTATTGGAGAAATATAATTCACAAAACCTCATCCTTTCTGCCCAGTTAAAAACCACTTCATTAAAACATTTCAGATTATATTATTCTCGGCTCAGAATATTAATTTTGTCGTTGTATCACTTACTGAATATCAATCTTCTCTGCATAACTTCACAGGTATTTTAGTATGCTACATCCAGGTTTCGGCTGAGATTGAGTTAGGATAATAGTACATCCACTGATTTCTGTCATTAAGCGTATCAACAGCCTACAACTTACATGTGAAACATAATCAGTCCTTATCTCACCTGCAACCTTGACATTATCCAATAAATGTTGATCCAGCTGCTTTCTACCACTGTTTTCTTCTTCCCCAGAAGGGACTCTTGTGTTTACCAGTCTCACTTTTTTTCCAGGTTCTTCAGTGACCTTGAAGCCATCAGTAGCTGCTTCAGACTCTATGATTTTTGCACCAGCTACCTTAGCAGATACTCTCTTGTCCTTTGGAGTTTTAAGCTCTTTAGATCGAGATCTGGTGGGCTGGTTGCTGCTATAAGAGATATTGCTGTCAGAGTAAATTGTCTGTCTCGGATAAGATAAAAAGTCTACCAATATATATGTCCCTTTCACCTGCTTAAAGTAGTAAAAAACTGTCAATTTTTCATCTTTTTGTGTAAAGATAGTGTTTACAATTTATTAAGTGATAGGTTAGCGACTGATTGGATTTTACTTTCTAATCTTTTATCACCATTCTACAGCAAAGTTCTTAAACTATGGAAGTAAAATAACCTTAAGTAACTATTACTTAACCAGTATCCAAACTAGCTTTTTAATGAAAACTGTGAAGTAAAATAGCCTTAAGTAACTTATTACTTAACCAGTATCCAAACTAGCTTTTTAATGAAAACTGTGGAAGTAAAACAACTTTAAGTAACGTTTACTTAACCAGTATCCAAACTAGCTTTTTAATGAATCATTCTTTTGAACCTGAGTGAAAATAACCCTTATATAAAAGCAATGAAGACAAAACATTTTCAGTTGCACTAAGGCCAAGTGGTATTTCCAAATCCCAATGCTCATAAAACAAGAGTCTGAATATCCTTAACAAATCTGATCATATCTGTTTACGTATATTAGAAATTCACAGGCATTTTAACACAAAGAACAAGCCCCTGAAAGAAGGGAAAACTTTCATCAGCAAATATTTCATTAAATGGCTGCAATATGAAGCAATGTATTTCACAATTCTGTGTAAAAAAAGAGCAGAGACAAAATTAAATCTCCAGCATAAATTTTTGAACCCTCAGAAGTACAAAGGAGATTTTACAGCAGAAATGTCCCTGTCTTATCAGAAACTGGTTTGAAATTTAGGTGTTTGTAACCAGAGGTTAGTCCAGTTTCAAATTCAATTATGTGACATGTGAGAAGACTTTTATGGGCCTCATTACACATTAGGTTTCAAAACTCGTAACACAGTTAGTTATAAAAGCCCAACTACGGCAAGAGTTTTACAAAGGTCTTGCATCTTACACTACAGACAACTCCAGAAAAACATTTTACTACCCCTAATATTTTATTGTATGTCCACCAATGTGTTACATTTCAACACCTCTCTATGAAATAGCAATTTCCAGAAAATTTCCCAAAGTATGAGACACCCATCAGTTCGAATTGTATTATAACAGCTAGTACTATGAATGTTTACATGCAGGCATTAGATGTTCTTTTGCAGTGAAGTATTTCAGCCATAAATATCAGAATCAAGCTTTTCCTGTCACTATGTTCATGAAGATTTCCATAGACAGTATTTATATTTTCACTGTGCTGGAACTTGTATTACTCCCATAGCCAAAATGATGACAATATCAATCGACACATTAAACTAGAAATGAAGCTGGATAAACATTTTATCCTCCCTTTGCCATATGCATTGTTACCATGCCTCAACAAAAGCCAACACAAGAATTAAAGACCACTGGAATTGTGTTTATTAGATTAGCTAAGTGTATGAAATCAGCCCATGTGTTCCTATGATAAAACTTTCAACACAATTATTATAAAGTCTTTGCTTTTAGTTAAAACTGGCTACCCATAAGGGTACTACCAAATGAGTAACTGCTGGTACAAGGATGAAGTTGCAGTTATGCTGTACAATCCATACAGCAAAACTTACTAAAGGGTAAAATGGCATTCAACTGGCTGAACAACAGAATCACACTCTCTTCGTGCCTGGGGTAATATTAAAGATATTGTACATACACCAACAAAATAGCTGTCCAGCTGCCTCGCTGGTTTAACCCCACAAACTATTCTTACACAAACCAGTGTTATATTTCTCAACTACAACATTCCACTACAGTGGTAGTTGGTGCTCTTCTTCACAGGGCAAATTTCCATTTTCTTCCAGAAATACATTAACTTTCAAAGAAAATTAGAAAATTCAGTTTAAGACCAAGTTAAAAAAATCAACTGTATTGCAAAATGGTCAGAAGGAAGAAAAACGTCTTAAATTCAGTACTATCTTTAATCCAGAAAACTGCACTCCACAGTACATAGATGCCAATAAAACTGCCCACCCTAGGCTAGAAATTAAATACATCTTTACTACATAATGAAGAGGAAAATCCATAAAGATCCTGTTACATAAGGCAGGAAAAATTAGCGTACAAAAAATGTTTGTGCAACAAAAAAAAGGATGCGCACCAAGAAAACAGACCCAGCTATGAAATCACTGTAACTGGTCAAAGCTTTGATAGCAACAATGACAAGCAGAGAAATGTTTTTCTCTTTATTTTCTTAGTGGTGACAGCATCAACAACTAAGATTTAGACCCTCCTTATGCCAAATTATGATCTGTGATTGACCTGCAGCAGACACAGAGAGGCTTTGGCTACAGCACTGTGAGAGTGTGCCAAACAGGCAGTGATACATTCTTAGAGGTAGATGGCTGTGTTGGCTAGAGACTTCACACAGCTGTTGGGATTCTGCCACCACTTCATGACCAGTTTTTTTCCAATTTGACCTTTACCTGAACTCTTTGGAGACTTCTACTTTATCTTTTAGTTGCAGATGTCACTAGAAACAATGGCATCCATCTATACCTTGAAAACTGTAATGGAGTAATCTCAACTAAAGAAATAGTCTAAATACCACACTGCAATGCATTTTGATGCTTTCCATACTCATTAACTTCAGCTATAAACATAACTTGCACGTTGAATTAATTTCTCATAGTCTCCCTGAAAAAAAAACTTCTTTTCAGAAAGCAGAAAAAACAAACTTTGTTTAAAGTTCATGAATTCAAATAAAACATCAGACAAAGCATGAAAATCAGAAAAAATGAACAAAAAGGAAAACTGACATCATCCTAAAGACAAATAAATGTAGGATAAAAACATATACATACCACTTGGGAAGCTTCTGTCTTTTCTTTCTTCTCTTTATCCACTCCTGTACCTCACGTGTTGATTGAGGAGTTGGTTTTGTATGATCAATGGTGTATAAATCCTTGCCTCTTTTCCACAGCTGGTATCTGTCTGGTTGAAACATCTTCACAAAGATGTCCATGGATATTACCACCATGTCTTTCCTACAATTGCACTGCAAGAGAAGACAGGAATTTATACTAACAATCAATAGAATACAATCACAGAATGCATTAGTTAGGAAGGGACCTTTAAAGGTCCTCTAGTTCAACTCACCACAGTAAACAGGGACACCTTGACCTAGATCAGGTTGCTCAGAGCCCCATCAAGCCTTACCTTGAATGTCTACAGTGATGGGGCCTCCACTGTCTCTCCAGGAAACCTGTTACAGTGTCTCACCACCCTCATAGTAAAGAGCATCTCCCTAATGTCTAACCTAAACCTACCTTGCCCTAGTTTAAAACCATTGCCCCGAATCCTATTGCTACATTCCCTCAGAAACAGTCTCTCCCCAGCTGTCCTGTAGGTCCCTTTCAGGTACTGAAAGGCTGCTGTAAGGTCTTACTGGAGCCTTCTCTTCTCCAGGTTAAGTAACCCAAACTCTCTCAGCCTGTCTTCACAGGAGAGGTGCTCCAGCCCTCTAATCATCTTCATGGCCCTCCTCCAAGATGTCCATTTCCTTCCTGTGATGAGGGCTCCAGAGCTAGACACGGTATTCCAGGTGGGGTCTCACCAGAGCAGAGTAGAGGGGGAGAATCACCTCTCAATCTGCTGGCCACACTTCTTTTGATGGAGCCCAGGATATGACTGGTCTTTGTGGACTGCAAGTGCACGTTGCTGGCTCACATCCAGCTTTTCAACCATCAGTACCGCCAACTCGTTTTTCGCAGGGCTGCTCTCTGTCACAACATTCCCCAGCCTGTACTGGTAGCGAGAATAGTCCCAACGCAAGTGCAAGACCTTGCACCAGTCCCTGTTGAATTTCATGAGGTTTCCACAGGCCCACCTCTCTAACCAGTCCAGGTTCCTCTGGATGACATCCTGATCCTCTGGCACATCAACTGCACCACACAGCTTGGTGTCAACAGCAAACTTGCTGAGGGTGCACTCAATCCCACTGTCTATGTAACTGATGAAGACATTAACCAACACAGTGTTAAACCATTACAGATCCCTGAGAGACACTGCTTGTCACTCCTCTCTGTATACACAGTGAGCCATTGACCACTACCATCTGGATGCAACCACCCAGTCAATTCTTTATTCACTGGACATTCTACCCATCAAATCCATATTTATTCAACTCAGAGGGAAGGATGTTGTGAGAGATAATGTCAAAGGTCTGCGGAAGTCCAGACAGATGACATCCATTGTTCTTCCCTTGTCCACTGATGCAGTTACTCCATCACAGAATGCCACTAGTTTGGTCAGGCAGGACTTGCCCTTGAGGAAGCCCTGCTGTCTCGACTCACCTCCCCGTCCTCCATGTGCCTCAGCATAGCTTCTAGAAGAATCTGTTCCATGATCTTAACAGGCATAGAGGTGAGACTAACAGGACAGTGGTTACCAGGGTACTCCTTTCTAGCTTTTTGATCAATAGATCAGGGACTACACCTGACCACAATGAGACTTTTCAGATGTCATGGAGAGTGGCTTGGCCACTGCATCAGCCAGTTCACAATTCCCCCAGGACTCTGGGATTCATCTCATCAGTCCCATAGACTTCTGCACATTCAGATTCCTCAGATGGTCACGAACCTTATCTTTACTGAGAGTAGGACTGACTTTGTCCCCCAGGTCCCCATCTTGCTTTCCTTCAACTCAGGAGATGTGAGGAGAGAGGCCGGCAAAAAAGTTGAGAAACTCAGCCTTCTCCTCATCAGTTGTAACCAGATTGCCAGCCTTGCTCATCATGGGGGGTACACTTTCTTTAACCTTCCCTGTCTGGGTGATATACCTGCTTGTTATTCTTGGCATTCCTTGCCAAGTTCAGCTCCAGCTGTGCCTTGGCCTTCCTGACCTCATCTCTACGTAACTGGGCAGCATCTCTATACTCTTCCCAGGGTACCTGATCCTGCTTGAACTGCCTCTGCAGTTCCTTCTTGCCTGTAAGTCTGACTAGCAGGTCCCGACTCAGCCATACTGGTCTCTTCCCTTCTTTGCTTGATTTCTTACACCTAGGGATTGAGAGCTCTTCTGTTCCTTGCAAGGTGTCCTTAAAGATCTGCCAGCTCTGCTCTGCTCTCTTGTCCCTGAAGACAGTTTCCCAGGGGACCCTATTGACCAACTCCTTGAAGTGCTGCAAGTTTGCTCTCCTAAAATTCAGGGTTCTATGCTCCTTGCTTGACATATACTCCTTAAGACTCCAAACTACACTAGTGTGTGATCACTGGAGCCTAGGCTGCCTCCAATCTTGCCATCCCTGATGAGCTCTCTTGCCCTGATGACTATCAAGACCAGTACTGCATCCCCTCAGGTAGGTCTGTCTACTTCCTGACTTTGGAAGGTATCACTGAGGCACTCCAGGAACCTGCTCAATTGTCTACAGCTCATCGTGTTGCTTTTTCAGATGTTCAGGGTGGTTGAAATCCCCCAGCAGGACAAGAGCCTTTGAGCACGATGCCTCCTGTAGCTGGAGTAAGGATGCTCCATCAGTAGCCTCTATTGACCAGGTGGCCTGTAGGAGACACCAAGCACAAGGTTCCCCTTGCTGCTTCAGTCTCTAATACCCACCCATAAACTCTCAACTTCCTCTTGGCAATTCTTTAGGAACATCTCATCACACTCGATCCATTCATTAACACGGGGCAACAACTCTGCCCCTCCTTCCTCGCCTGTCCCTTCTGAACAGCTTGTAGCCATTGATAGCCACCCTCCAGGCACAGGATTCCTCCCACCAAGTTTCAGTAACTGCCACAAGGTCATAGCTTTCCAGCAGCATGGTAGCTTCCAACTTCTGTTTATTGCCCATGCTGCCTGTGTTTGTGTAAAGGCACTTCAGCTGGGCTATTGCATCGCCTTCCTAGTGAAACATCCCTTGAGGTGTTTTCACAGGTGTTTCCCTGTGACCACCTCAGAAGCCCCTGGCTCATCTCTGTAAAACTGCAATTTACAGTAAAAATAATCCAAAATAAAAATCCCACATGTGAAAAACAACACTACTTAAATAAAATGTTCCTTTTTCCCCTCTTCCCTATTTCTTTGGGGGTAAAGATTGTTCAAGAGAAGACAGAATCTGAGCAAATGTGAAACAATAGGTTTTCACAAGTGTACTTAGGAACACTGCATTGTTTGATTAACTTAACTCCTAAGGGTTAAGAACAAAAAGAAACTGTAGCATTTCTTTTTGCTCTGTTAGCTGTTGTTGATAGTTTTAAGCATAATACCGTGTTTACTCCAGACACTGCATTTATCTCTGGTGGCATCTAATTTTCTTTTTTTAAAGTAAGTCATGGAGTATTCACCTGATCCAAAAGTCTTTCCAAGCACACACAGTCCTAGCTTTTAACTCTTTCAAAGAGGATGCATACAAATATTGTGTCAACTGACATGTTTCCCCACTGTGTTCTGCAGAGGAAGAAATGAAGGAGTGAAGGGAATATTATGTTTAAGGTCTAGAAGAGCCTGTTATAAACATGTAATCTGACCTTCTGTGCAATGCACATCCTAACATTTCATGCAGTACTTTATTCATCAACTTTGCTCTAGTGTCTGATTTTAGTCCCTCAAAGAATTTTTCTGAATTGTTTTTCTTTATAAATTATGCATATGAGAGGAATATTTTAGACTTACTTGAATAACTTAATGATGATCACAAAAATGCAGAGGAATCTTTGTGTGGAACACTCTAGCTGCTGAGACAATTTTCAGACTGAAGTTACTGAACCTAAAGGTTCAAAGGAGTGCAGTAACTAAATCAGTATGCCTGCAGCACACAAACTACTGTGGTGGGTTAACCTTGTCTGGTTGCCACATATCCCCAGACCTGCTATCGCATCCCCTCCCTCATCAGCAGGACAGGGAGAAAATAAGACAAAAAAAGCTTGTGGGCTGAGATAAGGACAGGGAGATCACTAACCAATTACCAATTACCATCACTGACTCAACTGGAGGAAATTACATTAATTCATTGCCAATTAATAACAGATTAGGATAGCGAGAAATAAGAACAAAACTAAAACCAGCTTGCCTCACTCTGCTTTTTCCCAAGATCATCTTCACTGCTGACTCCGGTGTCTGCAGGGGAGTTTCTCTCCCATTTTCCTCATTCCTCTTTCTTACAGCTGCTGAATGGCAGTTTTTACCGTTTCTTAAATAAGCCACCACACAGGTGCCACCAGCATCATGGACAGGCTCAGATTTGGGCAACAGTGGGCCAATTTTGCTCTTCTGTCTACCATGGGGGTAGCTCCTGATCCCTTCTCACAGAAGCCATCACTGCACCTTCCCTCTGCTACCAAAATCTTACCACAAAAACCTAGTACAACCATTCAGATTAAAAGCAACTGACTGGCTAAAACATACAGTCTCAAATAGAAAAACTTCTAAAGAGCTTAGGGCTACAGATAACTGCTCAGGGCAAAACTGAGACCGTATCTTCTTTCAGGTAAACAAAGATACATGAAAGAAACAGGTAAACACATGGCCTGACTTTCTGGTTAGTTTTACTGCCCCTTTTAAACAAGAAGGTTGTTTAACCATAGAAAAGTTGAAACATACAAAGGGACTGATTCCAACTTTTCCACTAGCTATCTTGCTGTGTGCTGGATGCAGATTTCTTTGTCTGCTATTTCCACATCATCACGTCTAGTCCATCCTTCTTTCTCTCAAAAATCTTAAGATACGTAAGGAAAAGAAGGAACATGAGATGTATTAAAAATGGTTGCTTTCCTCTCCGTATGTCAACATCAATATGTGGTGTGTTCACAACGGTGCCCTCTGACATAGAATGGGAAAAAAAAGACCTACAAAATAGGTAACAAATTTATGCAGCGGTCTTTAAACAATAGGTTTTTCCCAAAATGTGATGAGAATTTTCCTTCTTCAAACAACATGCATACAAGCACATGTACACACACTCTGGAAAAAGACTCAATCTTACTTTAAATAGTGTGGCTCACTCAGAGAGAGTCCTTGATTGGTAAGAATGAACAGCAACAGAAAAACTATTAAGGTACTTCTGTACACTGGGACGGGTGCACTGATGGTCCACTGTACTATTTTTAACCTTTCAAAACAAAACTTTAACAAAAGGAAAACCAGCACTGAATTTTCTCTCCATTTACACACAATTTCTTTCTTATTTAAGCCTGCCTCCACCCACCAATTACAAATGGTTGTTCAAGCAAAAAAATTTATAGGACTACTGGTTTTGCTAATAGACACCAAGATTTCCAGTGGTTTGAAAGAAAATAATTATTCAAGTCACAGAATGAATCACAGAATGACTAGGCTGGAAGAGGCCTTTAAGATCATCAAGTCCAACTATACCTGTCCTATGCTAAATCATATCTCTAAGTACCTCATCTACCCATCTTTTAAATATATCCAGGGATGGTGACTCAACTTCCTCCCTGGGCAGACTGTTCCAGGCCCCGACAACTCTTTCAGTGAAGAACTTTTTCTGAGCATCTAATCTGAACCTGCCCTGGCTCAGCTGGAGGCCATTTCCCCTTCTCCTATCACCGGTGGTTTGGGTGAAGAGTCCAACACCCACCTCTCTACAGCCTCCTTTCAGGTAGTTGTAGGCAGTGATAAGATCCCCCCTCAGCCTTCTCTTCTCCAGGCTAAAGAATCCCAGTTTCCTCAGGTGCAATCCTTATAAGGTTTGCCCTCCAGCCCCTTCACCAGCCTGGTTGCCCTTATCTGAACACACTCCAGGGCCTTGATGTCTTTCTTGTAGTGAGGGATCCAGAACTGGACACAGGACTCGAGGTGCAACCTCACCAATGCTGAGTACAGCACTCAAGTATCAAATAAGAAAATACATCAAGAAATAAAATGTATCCTATGATGGAATAATTGTATATAATTATATATGTGAAGAGTCAAAATAAATTTAGTCTAAATGAGAATGTCATGTTTTCAGTAATCTTTGAACATTTTCTATTACATTCTAATAGCGTGATTGCAAATACTTCAGGCAGGTATTAGAAATACCATAGAATTTTTTAGATAGTTTAAAACTTTTAAAAACATACATTTCTACGAAAAAAGTAATGGAGAAACATCATGCTCAACAGTATTTCTGCTTGCCCAAAAATACAGAACACAAGCTTCTAGGCGCTAAAGGGTGGAAATACTTGTAGTTTTCAGGGCAGAAAATGACAGTAAGTATGTTTCGAAAGCCATTTCTACTCATACTCCATAAATTAGGCCAAGGGGAAAAAAAAAGGTGTTCCTCAAATAATCTGGAGGATTTGTTGTTTTTATTGATGGTGGCAATGGTTTTTAATGTTTTTTTCTTCATTTCCCATCAGACTAACTTGTAGTTGACAGTTATACAGCTTCTTGCTCCCAAGACAAAAAACATGAGTGAAGGATTCTCTCCAAAGCAGAGAAGCCTCTAGGGACAAATACAAAAGGGACTTGCCACTGTCTCCTAAAATACTTATAGTGAGTAATGGATCACAACGATTTTGGAACCATCTTTTAGTATTTTTAAAAGTAAGTGAAAGTCAAAGTTGTTGGATCACCATGTAAAATAAAGGTGGTATCGCCATGAACATCTTGACCTTTGCATTTGAAAGAATCATCCTCTATATGCAGTAGCATTAGTCTGATACATATTCCTCAAAGATTACTATGACAATCTGAATACTTAATGGAACAGAATACTCTCACAACCTTTTTATAATCATCATCAACAATACCATTACTATTATTTAACCTATCATAACAATACAGCTTGGAAGTAAGCAATTCAAATAATATTGAGTAGTAGCTGCAAATCTTTGTAGCAATGAATTGGAAGAAAAATCTCTCAGCAACTTTAACTAATTGGTAAAAGTAAATGATATAGAATAGTAATATGAGAAAATTACCTAGGAGAGATACACTCAGCCAGAAGATTTTTTTCAAATACTTGCCATGAGTGGGGAAAAGAAGATTAATTATTCTACACTTAAGAAAAAAAAGAGTTAAATTCTTCTCACTTGGACTCTGATTCAGAAAAATTTCAAGGAACACAACAAGCTTCTAGGCTTATACATATCAGACACATACTTAAGCACATTTTAAAATAGGGGCATTTTTCTCCTAATTGCTCTCACTGAGCTAATTGTAGAATTCATGTTTTGATCAGCAGCATATAGACCCACTAACATCTATGCTAGTACCCAAGAACACTCTTGAAAAACATTTTATATCATTAAGACTCAAGTACATGTCTTAAGGGCCTTTCTAATACTCCATCATTAATATTAAACTCTTTCATATCAAACAGAATCACTAGAGTTTTAAAATTAGCATAAAAATATTCACTCAGTACAGAGTACTGCATTTTGCTGCAACAGAAAGCAAACAGAAATTACTTCTTCGTCCACAAAAATATCTACCTAACCTAAACATGAGCTGTTATGCTACAGTGTCACAATACATAACTCTTAAAAGCTTAAAATACCTGGAGTATTTTGGACATTATGCACTCGGTACTGGATTTTGTAAATTAAAATGTAATTTTCACCATATCCAATACCTACTTTAGTTAAAATTAGAATTACAGAATGCATTAGGTTGGAAGGGACCTTTAAAGGTCATCTAGTTCAACTCCACTGCAGCACGCTGGGACACCTTGAAGTAGATCGGGTTACTCAGAGCTTTAAGTCTGACCTTGAATGTCTCCAGGGATGAGGCCTCCACCACCTTTCTGGGCAACCTGTGCCTGTGTCTCACCACCCTCATAGTGAAGAACTTCTTCCTAATGTCTAATCTAAACCTACCCTGATCTACTTTAAAACCATTGCCCCAATAACTTCTAAACTATTAATGTAAAGAAGAATAATCGTACTTTGTTAGGCTCTCTTTTTTCCTTTCTTTACATAGAGGCACCTAATTAACTTTGTAACTCTGCTGTATATGTAAACTCTTTTTCTATGCAACTGTGGAATAGCATGTGCAAGAATAGCAGAAAGGGAAACCATGAAATGTTCTCTTCTTTGTAAACAGAGAATGAGTTTTTTACAAAATGTATATCAAACCAACAAATTAGCAGAATGAGGTAAGTACTACTAGGGTGGTAACCTCCTCTGTATGCTGTATCAGTCCCAATCCATAAAGCATATTCTAAAAATTAACTAATCATGCTATTTTTCACCAATACTCCTTCCTAACTGCTTACGACTAAAGCTTTCTTCACTGGCAATGATGTATTTGTTGGAGAGAAACACTTAAAATAATTTAGATTCCTCTTAACCATTTTAACTTCAGCTGCATTTATAGACTATTTCACCCACTACATGCCACTCTTTCTGCAGTATGTTAAATGAATCATGTTCAAGCAATATAGGAAATGTGTTTTGCTGAACAGCATTTTAAAGGTGCTGCAACTGGAACTGCTTCTGGTGGACTACCTGTAGAAGGAGGGCTTGAGAGATACTGTTTGTTAGAGGGACAAGATTTATTAAATCCTGGTAACAATAACTGCTCTTTGTTATAGAATCAGGCAGTGACGTATCTTTCACACTGACCTGGCAACTTGTAGGCAGTGTTGCAAAAACCTTTGCTATCAGTTAGCTATCCATGCAAGCGTCAATAAAGCAAGTCTGCCTTTGGTAAGTCATAGAGAGTACACTCACTTTTCATGACGTATACAGCCACACACAACAAAACCACAAATTCAAAACACCACTCTTTTTATACGTATTTCACAATATTTTGGGTAAATAAGAGAAAAAATATTTCTAATGTATTATTTGTATTCATATATGCGTAAGCAAATAGACTGCAATATTTTTAAAAACAATTCAATATTTAAATAGTGGATTAGAACATATGTGGGTTTTTTCTTGACTCCTATTTCCAATTTATTTTACACTTACACATAATGCCACCTACACATTCCTACATAAAAAAGGACTCAATTTATATTGTATAGAACTGATTCCATCAGCATTACATGCCACTGCAAAAACGTGGCTATTTTCCTCCAATTACTTTGAAACCTGGGCAACAGAAACAGCGTGAGGACACATCTGAAAGAAGCCTATCTTTTCTTAAATGCTTCACCTCTTAACCCTTCTTTATCTTATCTGCCTGTTACGCCTCTTTGACTATACTCTTTCTTCATTCATGTTACCCAGAAAACGCTAAATTAAGTACAGGTTAGGCATGCAGATGAGAAAACAGATGAAATTCAAAATGGAAGCTGGGCTTCACTCCATGACCCAAGGAACTTGCTGAAGACAAGTTAAGGTGAGGAAAAAAATAAAATTTCTATGCACAGCCAGACACAGGAAGGGGCTTCACATACATCAGCTAATTTTACAGGTGGTCTTGAATTCTAAATGCAAATTGTCATCCAGAATAACAGATTAATGCACATCAGCATTCAACACCTATGCATCCACCAATTTTAAGGTGAGGGGAAAGAAGGACTGTTGCAATACATGCCATCATGTTTGATGCACTGCATCACTGACAACACAGCTCAACCCAAAGCTTTCAAAGAATTGAAAGGATATCTCTGTGGGTCAGTTGTTTATGGCTCGCTGCTGTTTTGGTGATTGTTTGGAGTTCTGAGGGGTTTAGTGTTTGGAGGTTATTAACACATCTTAGATATCTAAATATTTTGTGCATCCTAAATCCTTCAGTGGTATCTATCTTGGCACTACTCTTAGCCCTTGGAAGATTTAATCATCAGCTATTAACTTTTTTCTCTTCATTCTAGCCCAAATTCATGCCCTCTGTCACTCTCATTCCCTACTCCATCCACCCCTGATGCCTATACACTGAAACCCTTTGCATGGAGTCTTTATCTCTCTGCTGTGTCAACAGCCTTTGCAGCATCCTTCTCTTAACTCTGCATTTTCTTTCTTACTGCCTTTGGGCTGCACTTCTTCCAATCCAGAAACTGAAGGCTTCCATCTCATAACTCTAAATGGTCTTGTAATTTCTGTATTTTGAAATGGAAGGATTCTGACCCTCCAAAATTATACTGTAAAGAAATTAATCTCCATCTGCAGCAGACCAGAATTAACCAATTCTAAAGTATCTCCTGAAAAAAACAAACACTCTCTGCATACATACATACATATATCTCACTATAAACAATGACCTGCATTTGCGCAATACAGGATAATTACAACGTAATTCCTCATCTTAATTATATGAATTCCAGAGTCATTAGCATGGATTTACTCACAGAAAGTTTACTACTACCAGGCATAAAAAAGGAATTCACAAAAAAATCTGAGTATATCCTTAGATCATTACTTGCAGTAAAGGAATAGTCATAACATATATTAAGAAGTCAGTACATAACAGGAAAAGTTAGGAGAATGTTCCTTCTCTATTCCAAATAAATTCAAGAGAATTTAGGTGTGGCATCCCCTCTTGGGAGGGGACACAGCTAGGACAGCTGACTCGAACTGACCAAAGGGATATTCTATACCGTACGACCTCTGCTCAGCAATAAATCTAAGAAAAAGGAAGAGTAAGCAGGGACATTCATTATTTACAGCATTTGTCTTCTGGAGCATCCACTATGCGTACTGAAGCCCTGTTCCCCAGGAAGTGGTCAGGCATGGCCAGACATCACCTTCTGATGGGAAGCAGAGAATAAATCTTTCGGGTTTTTTCCTTTGCTTCTACATCCATCCTTATGCTTTTGCTGTATTAAACTGACTTTATCCTGACCCACCAGGTTTTTTCCACCTTATTTTTCTCCCCTCCCTGTCCAGTTGAGGTGGGTGGTGATAGAGTGACATGGTGGGCACCTGGCATCCAGCCAAGGTCAAGGCATCACAGTCCTTTCTGACACCAAATGTGAGACATGAGGAATCTGAGATAAGGAAAGTAATTGGGAGAGATAGTGGGCAAAACTTAGTCTGAACACAGAACTGGAAAGTCAGATGATTGTGTAAAATTTGTGTGTTATAACTGTGGTGAAGGGACAAGGGGTAGAAACTGTCCACTTCGGTTTGGTGAGGATGTTATTTTGACTTTGGTGTGGGAATTCTTTCTCCTCGTGGTTGTTGATGTGATTGAAGCTTGTGAATATTGTGTGATGAATGTGGACTTTAATGTTAATTCTTAAAATACGTGAGTCACAGAAGCAAGGTGTGGAATATATTTGGTTTTCAATGCAAGATTTTGGTAGCAGGTGAGCTACAGGGGTGGCTTCTGCAAGAAGTTGCTATAAGCTTCCCCCACGTTTGCTAAAACCAATGCCAGCCATCTCCAAGGCAGACTTGCCACTGGAAAAGGCCAAGCCAGCCCACAATGGTAGCAGTGCCCCTAGGATAACTTACTTAAAAAGAGGAACAAATCCAAAAAACAAGGAGCAATTACAGCTGGAGAGAGGAGTAAGAATATGTGAGAGGAACACCAAGGTGAGTGAAGAAGAGGGGGAAGAGGTACTCCAGGTGCCAGAGCAGAGATCCTCCTGCAGCCCAAGGAGGTTGACAGTAGAGCAGAGATTCCACCTGCAGCCCACGGAGGACCCCACACCAGACAGATGGATGCCCAAAGGAGGCTGTGTCCCAGTGGGAAGCCCACACTGAAGCAAGATCCTGGCAGGACCTGTGACATTTCAAAGAGAGGAGCCCATGACGGAGCAGGTTTGCTGGCAGGATCTGTGACCCTGGAGGGGACCCACACTGGACCAGTCTGCGCTGGAAGGTCTGCACCCACTGGAAAGGACTCACACTGGAGAAGCTAATGAGGAACTGTAGCCTGTGAGAACTCACACTGGAGAAGCTGGGGGAGGACTGTCTCCTGTGGGACTGATTCTGAACTGTGGAGCAGAGGAAGAATGTGAGGAGTCCTCCCCTGAGGAAGAAGGAGAAGCAGAGACAGTATGTGATGAACTGGCCCCGTTCCCCATCCTCCTGCACTGCTGCAAGGGAGAAGGGGGAGAAACTGTTTGTGAAGTTGAGCCTGGGAAGAAGGGAGGGGTGGGAGGTGTTTTAAGGTGTAGTTCGTATTTTCTCATTATCCTGTTCTGTTTTGCTTGCTAATAAAGAGATTAATTTCTGTCTAAGTTGCATCTGTTTTGCCCGTGGTGGTAACTGGTGAGGGACCTCTCCTTATCCTTATCTTGACGCATGAGCCTTTCATTGTATCTTGTCTCCCATCCAGGACTGAGGGGAGCAACAGAGCGGCTTTGGTGGGCATCTGGTCTCCAGCCAAGGTCAGCCCACCACAGCAGGGTATCAATTTGAAAACTGCATTCCTACATACCAGCTTGGAAAAAACTTAAATTTGAACTCCACAGACTGCAGATTAAAGGGTGTTCCAGGAAGACAGACATAGATATGCACTTGGTATGAGTAGATGGACTAAGGAATAAGAATCCTTTCTGTTTTCTTGGAACTTTATAAAAGAAACTGTTACCTTCATTGGATTAAAGACCGCTTAATGGTCTTAATTAAAGACCTGGTACAATTAATGTGTCTCTGTATCACTACTAATGTTATTCCAGCGAGTCAGATATTATCACAACTTTCAGAAGGCTTTTTTAAATTCAGGTTCAGATTCAACAATGATTGAAGATTCACAGTAATAGTACCAGCATTTTTCTACTACTCAGACTTTATAGGGGTCCAAACCTGATTGCCACTATTAAAAATTACAGTTACATTTACACATGATAATGCTCACAGACAGATCATATTGAAAACTAAGTGCTATCAAGACTCATTTAAATCTTTACAGTTGTTGAGTATTCTTCAATGTCGCTTTTGAAGCACAGCACATCAAATGAAGTAGTCTTAGACTAATAAAATTATAAATTACTTTTTAAAGTTCAGAAAGTATTTTTTTCTAAGCATTTTGAACATGTTCTAAAATGTTATGACACATTTTTTCTCAGGTTTCACCTTTTAACATCTATAATGTTGTATTAAGGGATGTTAAAAACAGCAAATTAATGTTATCAATAGTAAATCACAGTATATAATGATTTCTGCCTGGGGGAAGGAGAAGAAGCAATGAAATTGCAGTCAGAGAGAAAAGCTGTGACCAAGTCTCATGTGAAGCACGTAAAGCACTACCATATTCATTAACTTTCTCTAAGGCATATGATAAATTCATGCAAAAGCTTGGCTCAGTTTTTCAAAACTTAGACGCCCAAAGATCATCATTCACATACATCCTGTAGCTTCTGTGAATGCTAATACAAAGAGCAGGCTGAGTCACACACAATTTTGTTTACATATCAGTAACCTTACTGCACCAGTTGTTGTGTTTCTCTTAACTGAAAATTCAGAGACAGTAAGAGCTACAAAAATTAACACCTAAGAGATTTATTCTAGATTGTCAATCTACTGAAACTTTTTTTGGCCAATATTACTTTTAAATCGAGTTTATATCTCCCATAGACACTTGATTTGTGTACTCTTGCTCAGCAAAGCAGAACAATATTTAGAAAACCTATATAACTTCCAACAGATAATGAAAAAAAAACCCCCTGTAGTTCTATACACCTTCATTCCAGGAATTTCAGAATGCTTTGCAAGTATTAATGTTTATTCCTGATAACAGAGAAGAAAAAAGCAACCACAGAAAGGCTTGTCAAGGTCATCAGGCAAGCCCCAGTCAGAACTGAGACTAGAGTACATTTCATTTTCAGTTCCCTGCTCCAGATGTTGGACCTTATTTCTAAACTGAGCAGAGGAAAATAATTTTTTTCCCAGTTCCTAGAATTTTGGGGTTCTTTTTCCCCCAAGGCTCTCCTACTATTCCATTTCTCTTACAACAAGAAAAAAAGGAGGGAAGAAAAATACTCATGAAAAAATTATACGGTCCTACACTGTATTTTAAAAGGTAATAAATCTCCAAATAATCTGCAGCTATTTCTGTATAGCTTACCCTTTAAAAAGGATAGCTACAGCTTCTTTCCTTTCTATGCCATGTTCTACCACTCTTTAAATCCAAACTAAGGGGGCAATGGCACAACACCATATGCATTTTTTTAAAAGTCCACAACAAAAACCATCACAAAAAAGCCAAAGCAAAACAACAAAACTCCACACACAGAGTTCCCCCAAACCCTATCCCCCCAAAAGGAAATCCTGGTGGAAACAATGGAAACAAGGAGTACCCAGTAAGAAAAAAACTTCCAAAGGAAGATTTTCTGTCATTGTTAAGTAAACCATGTGTCTGAGACCCGCGCTGTGTTGTTGCTGCTTTGGCACGTTGAGAACAGAGGCCTTTGTGACACAGGATGTCTAAGTTTGCAAAGGCTGGAGAGGATAAGAAAGTAGGAAAAAAATGTCAGCAAGGCAGAAACTGCAGGATCCTCTATAACTTTTTCCTCTAATAAACCAAAGCTGTGTGGGAAACCCTTTAAAAGTTTTCCTGTTCAGACAGTGACACGCTCTTGCTGTAAGCCACCTTGCAGGCTAAATTCCTTCAAATGTTCCCACAAGGGTACCAAAGTGGCAAGTTGAGCATGAAAGCAGTAACAACTAAAAGAATGAAATCTACTCACAGCCTAACTGTTATGGTTACTATCTTGGAACACCGGGCTTTACTATTAGAACTACTCAAATACATAACTAGCAAAAATAGATATCAAAAGAGTGGAACCAGAGCATTATGTGTTTCACCTGCTGCAAAAAAGAAAGAGCTGAACCAAAACAAAACTCATTGCATGAAGTATGCATACAAAACAGGGTGAAACTACCCCTAGACATTTTTTGGAGAAATGGAATATGTTTCTGTTGACTAAAGCTCTCATACAAAAAAATAGATTCGCTGATGTGAAGCAAAGCCCCTTCTAGCAAGCACTGGGTTATCAACAAATACATCATTGTCACTGAAGATCCTAGAGAAACATCTGCCAATAGTCATGGAAAATTGAACCCATTCCTAGAAAATATGAGCTTCCAGCTAACAAATATGATAGACAAACAGAAAGGCTCAGTGTAAACAGAGATTGTATTCAGTTTAAACTCCTAATGAAAAAAAATGACAGACCATTGAAAGCAATGGAATTTCCTTCCACTCATGTGAAGAAAAAAAAAAAAGAAGGAACAATGATGTTGACAACACAGGCCTTTCTGGCTTATGGTTTCTAAAAGAATGATAATCAAATGAAGAACTTGACAGAAGATGATGACCAACATTCCTCTTGCCTCAGATAATTTACCATGCCCTAGAGGTGGGAAAATAAACATTACTCCACTATTCACTGAAGTGGTTATATTGCTGCAGTGATCATATAGTTGCTATGCTGACAACTATAAATACCAGGCAGGAATTTTCCAAAAAATGATCTAACAGTTCTGTTATGGTGGTGGTCAAGCTTTTCAGAGAACAGTAAAAGTAAAACACACTAGCTCTGCAACTACATCAGATACATCCATCTAACTTGCTCATATGTTTATCAGCCCATAAATGAGAAAGAGAGTTTGAGCAAACTAAATATCACCAAGTGTTTCAATAGGTAAGAACGAATATAAAGCTCATATAAAGAGCTCAGTGCAAAGCATACAGGCTCATTATTAGATAAGAAATTGAAAGCCATTTAATAAGCTACCAGAATTACTTGCTATGTGTTTGGTTCAATACATTTTATTACAGAAGTCTAACAGGACTGCTCTCAATCTATTAGCTCTATGTCTTATAAAAGCCTCATGTAGCTAGCATCTCCAAGTATCACCATTACTTGGAGTAAAAGCATTGACTTGCCATTAGTCTATTCAGGAGGCTAGATGGTCAGATTAGTGATTCAAGAAATATCTGGCACCATCAAAAACTGCACAGACGATAAAAAGTACACACAATCGAAAATTTTTTCATTTTATTCCGAGATTCACATTGTCATACATTAGACAGCACTCTGTTTTGCTGCCCAGGAAATACAGAATAAGAAAAGTTTCTGGTAATAACGCTTTGCAATGCCAATGTTACTACAATACTACAGTACTGGACACTAAAAGAACTTCAGAACCTATAGATATATATAAAAGAACAGACAGCCATGTACACCCACGCAAGATCCGCCCGCTATCCTCTGAATCTAGGAAGGTAGTATGACCAGAGACCCACTGCAATGCATGGAAGTATCACTCCTTTTTTGGCTGGGTGACTGCACTCTAACCCGGCGTTGGAGCCTTCTGAAAGCGGCAACCCCCGAGCATTGATCCTCAAGGGCAAATAAAAGAAGGAAAGAAGAAAAGGAGAGACCCCGCATTGCACCCGGCGGCAGCCATTGCCTCTCGCTAAGACTGCACGTCAGCGTGACTCATCGGGGCGGAGCTTAGCGCGGCAGCGGCAATCCGACTCCACACAAGAGGGGTCAATGGGAGCACTAGCGACCAGGAGCGCTTCGAACAGGACTGGGCAAACAGGGCGTGGCGCGTCAGAATGGCGTGGCGTGGCGCGGCAGTTTGCGCGGCAGTTCGCGCAAGCAGGGCGAGCAGGCAGGGTGAGCCTTCCCTCCTAGCTCAGAGGGGAAATTGAGCACACCAGCTCAGAGTACACAGGTTGAGCCAAGGGTTCCCCATTTCTTGTGTGTCCAGACATTTGGACCATGGTGTCCACCAGGCGGAGACCTTCCCCCTACAAATCTGGGGCAACCCCAATGAAGGACGTGCCTAGGGACACCTCGGTCCAGGTCACTGGCTGCAGGGAATGTCTGAGTCTGCTGCTGCCAAGGGAAAGAGGCAAGGGCCTCACCTGCGTGAGGTGTGAGCAGGTGGATGACCTCCTCTGCTTAGTTGCTAATCTAGAGGATGAGCTTGCGAGGCTGAAAGCCACCCGGGAAAGGGAACGAGAAGAGCTCGAAAGGCTGAAAGCCACCCGGGAAAGGGAACGAGAAGAGCTTGTGAAGCTGAAAGCCACCCAGGAAAGGGAACAAGAAGAGCTCACAAGCCTGAAAGCCACCTGGGAAAGGGAACAAGAAGAGCTCACACGCCTGAAAGCCATTCGTGAATGCGAGATGGAGATTGACTGGTAGAGTAGCTCCCTGGCATCCAAGAGGGAAGAGTGCCAGGAAGATTCCACACTACCGAAGGAGGTCCCCCTGCCCTGCCCTAGCCAGGTAAATGGGAGCGACCCAAACCCTGAGGAGGACTGGAAGGCGGTCCCTACTCGCTGCCATAGACACTCCCCCTGCCTCCCTACCCCACCCCCCCAGGTCCCCATAAGCAACAGATTTGGGGCCCTGGAAGTTGAAGGGGAGGTATGTGAAGAGATGAATACAGTCCCTCTACCTCAGAGGAAGCGTAAGCCCAGAGCGAGGAGAGTATCTGCACGCCTTGAGACGGCCTCAGCAAAGCGAGAAAGAAGAGTAGTTGTGGTTGGGCATTCCCTCCTCAGTGGGACGGAGGGCCCCATATGTAGACCAGACCCTACACGTAGGGAGGTGTGCCGCCTTCCTGGAGCCAGGGTCAGGGATATTACCAGAAGGCTCCCAGGGCTGGTTAGTCCCTCTGATTATTACCCACTCTTGATAGTTCAAGCAGGTAAAGATGCAATCACAAAGTGTAGCCTGCGCACTATCAAGAGTGAATTTCGTGACCTAGGTCGCTTCGTTGGGGGGGTGGGAGCCCAAATAATATTTTCTTCTATTCCCACTTGTGGGAGGTGGAGTTCAGAGCAGGTCAGGAGAACCCATGAATTGAATCAGTGGTTGAAAGGCTGGTGCCTGCACAAGAAATTTGGGTTTTTTCACCAAGGGATGGTGTACTCTGCTCCGGACATGAGTACTGCTAATGGGGCTTACCTGTCCCATAGAGGAAAGCGGATCCTTGCTCAGGAGATGGCAGGGCTCATTGATCGGGCTTTAAACTAGTTAGGAAGGGGGAAGGGGATATTACAAAGGCTGATGGGGTAAGGCAAGTGCTTTGGGAGTCACAGCACGAGTTGCTGGGGGAAATAAATAAATGCCAACAGCACAATGGCAGACTTGGGGATGTTGCTCCACACAAAGAGTAGGGATAACTCTGTGGACTACCCCGTGAACTCCTCAATGGAGCCGCTTTTGCCCATCCCCTATCGAAAATCTCACAGTGAGCTGTTGGGGATATCTGGATCTGCTGCCCCACTAAAATGCCTTTATACAAACGCACGTAGCATGAGGAACAAATAAGAAGAATTAGAGATCTTTGTGCGGTCACAGGGCCACGATCTCATTGCAGTCACTGAGACGTGGTGGGACAGCCTGGATGACTGGCACGCTACCCTGGATGGCTACGAGCTTTTTAGGAAAGATAGGCTAGGGAGACGAGGTGGAAGAGTTGCTCTTTATATTAGAGAGCACCTAGAATGTATTGAGCTCCACCTGGGTAGAGATGAACCATTTGTCAAGAGCTTGTGGGTAAGAATTAAAAGGCAGGCCAATTTGGGTGATATAGTTGTCGGCGTGTACTACAGGCCCCCTGATCAAGAGGAGCAGGATGAGAATGCATTTTATAAGCAATTGGAAGTAGCCTCAAGATCACAGGCGCTGGTCCTTATGGGGGACTTCAATTACCCAGATATTTGCTGGGCAAGCAATACGGCCAGTCGTATGCAGTCAAGACAATTTCTGCAGTATATGGAAGACAACTTCCTGATACAGATAGTGCAGGAACCTACAAGGGGAGGGCAGGTGCTTGACCTTGTTTTTACTAACAAGGACAGGCTCGTTAGTGAAGTAGAGGTCAGGGGCACCTTAGGACAAAGCGACCATGAAATGGTTGAGTTCAAGATCCTGAGTGGAAGAGGCAAGCCAAAAAGTAGGATAGCTACCCTGAATTTTGGAAGAGCTAACTTTGAGCTCCTCCCAAATCAAATAGGGGCTATCCCATGAGCTGCTCTGTTTGAAGGAATGGGAGCCTGCGAGTGCTGGCTAACATTCAAACAGCACTTCTTCCAAGCACAGAATCGATGCATCCCTTTGAGTAAGAAATCGGGAAAGAGAGGCAGAAGACCTGCGTGGATAAGCAGGGAGCTTATGAGTAAACTCAAAGGGAAGCAGAAGACCTATAAACTGTGGAAACAGGGTCTGAGATCATGGGATGAACATAAGGATGTTGCCAGGGCCTGTAGGGATGAAACTAGGAGGGCTAAGGCCTGCTTAGAAACTAAGCTGGCAAGGGACATAAAGGCTAATAAAAAGAGTTTTTTCAGGTATGTGAATAGTAAAAGGATGACCAGGGATAATGTAGGTCCCTTGTTGAATGAGGCGGGTGCCTTGGTAACGGGAGATGATGAGAAGGTGGAGATACTTAATGCCTTCTTTGCCTCGGTCGTTACTCTGAAGGCTTCTCGGGACTCACAGATCCCAGATGAAAGTAGGAGTGGTTGGGGAACGAATGGCTCCCCTCTAGTTGAGGTAAAGGTGGTCCAGGAGCGACTCAAAGGAATGGATGCACACAAATCCATGGGCCCGGATGGGATACACCCACGTGTGCTGAGAGAGCTGGCGGAGGTGATTGCGGAGCCGCTCTCTAACATCTTCGATAGATCCACAGAAGTGCCTGAGGACTGGAGGATAGCCAAGGTCACTCCAGTCTTTAAGAAAGGCAAGAAGGAGGATCCCAGTAACTATAGGCCAGTGGACCTCATTTCTGTCCCTGGAAAGGTGATGGAACAGCTTGTTTTGGATGCCATCTCCAAACAACTGGAAGAGAAGAAGGTCATGAGGAGTAGTCAGCATAGATTCACCAATGGGAGATCGTGCTCAACCAATCTCATAGCATTCTATGATGTCATTACCAACTGGGTGGATGGAGGGAGAGCAGTGGATGTCATCTACCTTGACTTTAGCAAAGCTTTCGATACTGTCTACCACAACATCCTGATAGAGAAGCTGAGAGAGTATGGGATAGATGAGTGGACAGTGAGGTGGGTTGAGAACTGGCTGTCAGACCGGGCTCAGAGGGTCGTGATCAGTGGAGTAGAATCTGACTGGAGGCCTGTGACTAGCGGTGTTCCCCAGGGCTCGGTGTTGGGTCCAGTCCTGTTTAATATCTTCATTGACGACCTTGATGAGGGAATAGCATCCACCCTCAGCAAGTACGCCGATGATACAAAGCTGGGAGGAGTGGCTGACACGCAGGAACACTGTGCTGCAATCCAGTGAGACCTGGACAGGCTGGAGAGATGGGCAGGGAGAAACCAGATGAAATTCAACAAGTGCAAGTGTAAACTCCTGCACCTGGGGAGGAATAACCAACTGTATCAGTACAGGCTGGGAGATGACCTGTTGGAAAAGAGCTCTGTGGAGAAGGACCTGGGGGTCCTGGTTGTTGACAGGTTGGCTATGAGCCAGCAGTGTGCCCTGGTGGCCAAGAGAGCCAATGGGATCCTGGGGTGCATCAGGAGGAGTGTGGCCAGCAGGTCGAAGGAAGTGATCCTCCCCCTCTACTCTGCCCTCGTCAGGCCCCACCTGGAGTATTGTGTCCAGTTCTGGGTTCCCTGGTGTAAAAAAGACAGGGACCTTCTGGAGAGAGTCCAGAGAAGGGCTACGAAGATGATTAGGGGTCTGGAACATCTCCCCTATGAGGAAAGGCTGAGTGAGCTGGGTCTGTTCAGCCTGGAGAAAAGAAGACTTAGGGGGGACCTAATTAGTGTTTATAAATATCTTAGACATGGGTTGCAGGGGGAATTGGACAGCCCCTTTTCAGTGGTCTATGGGGACAGGACTAGGGGCAATGGCTGTAAGCTGGAGCATAGGAAGTTCCGCACCAACATGAGGAGGAACGTTTTCACAGTGAGGGTGACGAAGCAGTGGAATAGGCTGCCCAGGGAGGTGGTGGAGTCTCCTTCTCTGGAGACATTCAAGTCTCGTCTGGACGCCTATCTATGTAATATGAGATAGGGAGCCTGCTTTGGCAGGGGGGTTGGACCCGATGATCTCTTGAGGTCCCTTCCAACCCCTAAGATTCTGTGATTCTGTGTGATTCTGTTTCTACCCACTTACATCATACACCACCGCAACTCCTTGGCATTAAGAAGTCACAAAGAAGAGTGTTTAAAAGAGGTTTGGCTTCATAAGTAAGCACCCATGGATGATTCCTGACATGCCAAGTGCACTTAAAGTAAAACCTCTTTATGCTTCATTACTTTTAAATCTGCATACAATTAATGTATGCTAAATGGCAAACTTTTTTAAACTACTTTTCTTATATGGGTGGGCAAAAGGCTGCCTAAGTGAAGACAGAAGGCTGATAAATTTCTCTAATGAGGATTATGAGGCAGAAAGAGGAACTTGTCAAAAATGTGTCCTAATGTTGATCATTTCTAGCAAGAACATTTGAAATGCATCACACTGGTATGACGACTTTGCTCTTTTCAAACACCATGCTTAGTTTAAGTTTTTTCCTTTCCTCTTATTATTAAACAGAATGCAATAAAGAATATGTGTCATTTTATCATTATTCATTTTGGGTGGGTGTAGAAGATAAAAGATCTATATGCCTTCTTTCAATAATTACTTTCTAAAGTAATCAGGATTGCCATCAGCCAATTGTTCCTTATGTTTTGACAAAAGATCAGGATTCTGCTTGTAAGAGAGTGACAATATGATGTGCTACTTATTGAATTTCTCTGCCAAAAGAATAGGAGATATTTTCCCACAACACTGCAGGGAGATAAAGAAATTCTGTAGTCATAAATTCTAATATAACCTAATGAAGCTCTTATAAGGAAAACAAAAATATATCTAGCTTCCTGTGGATTAGGCACCAAGCTTTTTGGATAAATAGTTCATTAAGAGTAGCTGTTTGATGTTTTCAACACAATCAGGTAAACAAATTAACCTCTTCATAATCAGCTCCTCTAAGGTATTAAATATGAAAAATTTAAACTAAGGATTTTGGGTGGGCAAAAAACCTAAATACTGCATTTCTGATGCTGTCATAACCTTAGGAATATTTGGTTTAATCAGACCCAAGACTATGCCTAGAGTTCACATTAGTGCAGTTCTTAATTACAAATGACAACATGTAGTCTTTCCTGGTTTTTAGTCCATTTTTAAAAATACATTTACTCCACCTGAAACAAATAAAGGTGTTATTGAAATTTAAAGGCTTTAACTTCATAAAAACACCTTGTTTCCATTTCACACAAAAGAATATTGTGCTGCATGCCTTTCCCTCTGAGAAGCCTTTACAGGAGATTTGTATTTGGCAGAGAGAGAATTGATAAGACCGAACAAACGGTCCTGCATGATATCCCAGTTGCTTTTTTAATCTGTGAAAAGTCTATTAATCAGACAGAACATGTCTGAAGAGTGAAAGAGATTTCTGCATCAACTCTATATTATAAACTTCCAACAGTCCCGTACACTTCTAGGAGATGTGCTATCCCCACTTGCAGCTAGCTTGAAATTTATCATTAAAAAAGGTCCCAGCTTCACAGGCAGCGAAGGCCAATCTAAGATAATTGAACCTCATTCCAAACTGTATTTCTGGTTTCAAAAAACCCACATCTGTGTGTTTCATATAAAGATAATAAATAAATAAATGGCTGTAAATACAGATGAATACTAAAGAGAAATCACTATATGTAGTTCTTTTATTTATGCTTTGAAAAATGCCTTCCTGTTGTGATCTATTAACTGTCAAGAAGGAAATCAACATAAATATGTTCTAAATTCAAAAACATGTTCTCTAAGGAAAAAAAAAAGAGAAAAAAAATAGCAATGGCAGTAGCTTTCCATTAAGAAACGCAAAAGTCATTTTTCCTGGCAGTTTGACATAGTAAATTGAAGTGAGAAAACTAGGTTAAAAAAAAAAAAAAAGAGGAAAAAAATAAACATCAATATGAACTAACACTGACTATTCTAATTCTACATTATTAAATACATTTTATATAGATTCAGTACTGTGAAACTGAACTACTGTGACAAACTAAAACCCTAGTTTGCCCTTGAACACTTGCACTAAAAAATCTAAGTTTTCTCTTTGTATAATCAGTTAAAACATTTCTATCAGAGAGCTAGCTTAATATAGTACCCAACTTGAAGCAGTAGCAGCGAAATTTGTTACATGTTTCCATTATTTTTAATAGATCTTTTCTTTGCTTGCTGCACAGCTAAAAAGCAAGCAATATTTCAATTTAAGAAAAAACACTTTACATTCTTTAATATTTCTAATTAAGAATGCCAACACGACAAACAGAATTGAGCTCAATTTCAACACAGTGTCCAAATCTCTGGGTATTTCCATTCCATTTTGAAGAACTGATGACGTAAATGAAATCCCCTGTTGCAAAGCCTAAAATAGAAGACCTACCATCTTGCTGTTCAGTCATGTGCATCCAAAAATAAGTGATGCTGCCTTAAAGACTTTTGCGAGCTTTGGTAATAAAACTCTGCGTTCTGAGCTTTCTAAGCTCAGGTCTGCTACTCCAACATGACATTTCATGATACCCCCAGAGATCATTGCTCTTACTTGATTCATGGAAAAGCTGCAATTGTGTCTTTGTGTTAACATGTTTTTTCCCCAAAGTCAAGACTGATCTTAAGCTACGTGTCTTGATGGCAGGACAAACAGGAGAAGAAATTAAACTACATAGAAATAGAACTAAATACACAAACTTCTTCAGTAAAGGATGAAAATGACCACCAGATTTTTATTTTTCTCCTTTTTTTCCTTAGTCCCTGTCTGTTAAACACATGTAAGTTCTTTAAGTCCAAATTCTAGAAAATAGCACTTAAAAGTTTTCTGTTTAGCATGGGTCTCTGAATACTTAATAGGGTTATTTTTTATTTATATTGCATGTGATAAGACCAAATTAGATCATTAAATTTTAACATTCCATGGAGGAATGATAATGGCTTTCTGATGATGTCAGAATAGTTAGTATAAAACTTTTGTGTTTACTTTTCCAGTGTGATCAGCATCTTATTTTATGGTGCAGATGTCACTCTACCAAATTCTTATCAGATTGTTCCATCTTTAAGTAGATAATTCTATGCCATATGTTTGTGCAGAAATTAAGATTCTTGCACTGGAACATACCATATTGTGCTCTCTCACTAAAATACAGTTAAAGAATTAATGCTTAATAGACACTCAGCGAACACTAAACCTGCCGCTGGGAAGGACATGACACAAAAAGGGGAACATTACTTGATATCCTTCTCAACTGTAACCAACCCTATTGGAAAAGAACTAGTAATTTAAACTCAAGACGTGTCCAACCACAAAATCACAACAGGGAAGATAGATGGACTGCAAATTACGTTCTTTGATAATTTCCCCCTAGCACTATCTGTCTTCTGAGAAAACGTAAAGTTTCTTCAGGTTCTGTTGGCTTCAGTGGAAGGTGAGGATGCAACATGACTTGCAGAACCAGTAGCTTAAGGGGAAAGTAAACCTGGCTTGAAGAGAGACACAAACAAAAGAAAATTTAAGTTAAATGATATTATAAATAAAAATTGCCATCTGGGTTACAAACATAGGAGTTGTATCCCAATTCATTACAAGCTTATGGGAAATGCTTGTGTTACAGGAGAGAACACTACCAAGACAATTATTCTATAACAAGATGCGCATCTTCTTAAAATCCTTTTTTTTTGGTGAAACATTTACTCATCAAATACCACATCATCCACCCTGCATATTCTAAAAAGACAAAATGACCACATCCAATTCACTAACGCACACAAACACAGAAAGCATTGCAACAGATTGGTTGTATGCTATGCCGTCTTTTTCAAGGGTAACATTCTAAAGGAAGATGTCAACTGCCATAAACAGAAGGGCTAAAAAGCTCTACCAAAATTTCACATTATTCCTGTAGCATCAAGTGGAATGAAACAGGTCACTTAACATAAACACTGCAATTACCACAGAAATTTCCAGAACTAACCTTTTTTTGCTATATACCCAAGATTTGGGCTGTGAGGATTATTTCCAACTTCTGTGCCTGTGCTATCTATTCAACTTTGGTCCAGTCAATAAAGCAAGGTTTTCTTCACTTGCTTTCAAATGAGAAAGCCTCCCTTTTCTACAACTTTTTGAACTATTTTTTCCTGAACGTAAGTCATCAGAATTGCATAGTCTTCTACTTCCCTATCAGTAGTACAAAACAGAAAAATTTCTACTACCTAGGATTGCATTTCTTTTACCCCTTAACATCCTGTAGGACTCTCACAGTTATCAGCTAACGCAGATCAAAAATCCTGGTGGTACTTCTTCATTTCAAAGTGATGAGGTCCCAGCTGCCAGGAACCATTCCTGTTAGTTGTGCTCAAGAGGACCATCTTTTTAAACCACTAAACATGCAAAGTACATTAGAGTATTTGACTCTGTGGTGGCTAGTGTATGTCCACCAGAAGCTGTGACACAGCACTCTCCGATTTCAGCAACATCACCTAGTCCTAAGAGATGTTTTTCTCCACATTTGAGCAGATAACACACACGAGGCAGTGTGACAGGACTGCACAGTTGCATGAGAACAACGTAGTAAAATCTCTTTCTCAAGTAAAAGGCAATGGTTCCAGCATTTTAAAACTATGTTGACTAACTTCATCAAGCACAATAATAATTTTTAAATATACATGATATCACACAGCAAAAATATACCAATGCAGTAGTGCCACTACCAACGCTCCACACCCTCTTAGAGCCAGATTTAATTTATAGCTTGAATACTTGTGCTCAGGATTTCTTACCCTTCCAGCTGACTTTGTCTGCAATCCTGTTAATAAAAAAAACTGTATTTGCTCATGCAGCATTTTTAGGTTTCTGGGACACAGAAGTTTCTCAAACTTGGAAGAGGGGCAACTACATCTGAATAAAATGAGGAACACAGAGTTGAGTTGTAATGATTAGGGAGCAAAAGAATCTGTCTCAAGATTTTTCTGCTTCAACCAACATCACTCTTTCCCTGATGTTCTCCTTCTCTGAAAGATTCTCACAGGCTGCTTAGTCAACAGAGGAAACAATGCTTAAAACTGTAACTGGGCTCAAACTAGTCCTCTTGTTTGCAAGTCTGTTTTAGAATCTGTGTTCAGCAATTAATACAGCCTTTCACAGCTCTTTCAAACCAAAGAAGGTTTTAATCTTAAAGGAATTTTTTCTGCAAATAATCCGCATTTTCCAGACAACAGGAACTTTTTTTAACCGTTTTCAATTGTCTGAATTAGCCTCTCCAAGCCACCGCAAGCAAACACATCATCATGAGCTAGGCTTGGAAGAAATGCTTCCTCAATTGAAAACATGGGCATTGTTTTTTATCCAGACAACTCGGAGCTATTTAACTATAACAACAGCCTCACGGTAGCTTCTTTAACAGACCTGCTACTGGGTTACTATATTGTATACGCAGCACACTTCCAGCAGAGCCACAGCCCAACCTGGCCCTTGCTACAAGACAGGTCTTATATGCTGGTACCAAGCTGCTCTGCCTGTTTTACAGGCCTCAGGTCAAACACACACAAACTAAAGGCACTCCGAAGCTTTGCAACATGCTCTTCAACAACTAACTGGTATTTCCATAATTTTAATATAAAATAGTAACCTCTCCAAAGATCAAATAATTGTCTCCACAGACCTTTGACGGTTCCAACACTAAATCAAGCTTTGAAAACAGGGAGTAAAGTTGATGTGTACTTAAACACATTATATTCCCAACAATGTCAAGAATGCTTCCTGAAAAATGGTCTTCCCTAGTTCATAGTTCTTAACTGTTAACTTATTGAAGAATGGCAATGCCTTCTAACATACTAGAGTCAATATATGTTCTTAACAACTCACCTACGATATCACATTACTTTAATCCAGGATCTTACTTAAAACATGACAGAACTGGGGTAACCTGCACCAGGAGGTACAACATTACAGCCTATCACTGTGAACTGGACTAGTAAATACAAAATAGAAAAATTTGACACTACATAATTCATACTGAAACAGAACATAACATAAAAGGGAAACTACAATTCAGTGTTTTTAGAAGTCATATTCAATTTAGCCTTTTTTTACAGTAGCTCAGAAACAACTGCAAGAGAAAACACTACCACCCCGCAGCCAAATTCCATTACAGAGATTTTTATTTTCTTTGGCTTTCATGCTCCAGTTTTGCAGCTATTAAAAGATTCAGAAAATAGTTGAATGAAACTGTGACTTGGTCACAATTGCCAGCAGAATCTCTGTTAATCACTGCTATCTCCAAAGGTACCTGGGTTGACAGAAAGTATTGCTAGGAACTCAATTAAGCTTCAACAGTAAAAGTGGTCTTAGAAAAAGGTAGACAGATACATAGAAGACTAATTAAAAAGCATACACCAAAGACCTCTCTACTTCCTTCCACCCTTGAATGCTCAGGTTTAAAGTCACTTAGAAATTTCCAGGTAATATTTTCTGTTTCAGGAAATCATCAGTGCTTATCAGGCTATCACCCAAAGGAACCTAAACACACACAAATGACAAACTCTTCAGTTTCTCTTCAGTTTGACCGAGAAACGTGTCACCTTACTTAGGCAGTGGAAATGAATACTGCTGCTCAGAGAATACAGCGATTTCTTTTTAATCACTCCTAATCATATTTGTAACTTTGTCATCTCTAATAAGGTAAAATAAACAGATACTCTTGAATGTACAATAAAAGATGATCAGCTACTCAAACATAATAAAAAATGCTACTTCTCCTAATATCAGTGTATAACAGTTTCTCGAGATGACAGGGGAAAGAATTGGTAACTGGACAATAGCAAACACTGCACACATCTTCAAAATCAGCACAAAAGGGTCGTTCAGCAACTGCAGACCGTATGACCTTCTTAGGTCTCAGAGAAAAATCATTAAATGAGTCACCTTGAAATAAACTTCTGGGCACCAAGGGCAAATCATGCCTGAACAACTTGATTACCTTCTCTAATACTCAGATTTGTGGTTGTCAGTAGATAGGATTCACCTCAAGGTTTTCAGTCCTGCCTTCCACAACACCCTTGCTTTAAAGTTTAGACCTTACAGCCTGGATGCACAATAATTACAGAGGTAAAATACTCATCGCATGGAAAGAAGAGCTGTAGTTAGTGGTTTGCAGTCTACCTGGAAACCAGAAACAAGGAGAGCACTGCAAGGGTCAGTCCCAGGACATGACTAATACTCCTCCAGTGGCCTGAAGGAGGTGATGGAGTAAGCTGACAAGTTTGCAGATGGCATGATGTTGGTATGTAAGAGCAAGTTGATATGTAAGAGCAACTCTGATGTTTCAAAAACATGAAGACAGGAGCCTCATGAAACTTATTTTGCCCTCCCAAGTGCGAAAACCTGTCCCTGGAAGGCAGAATGGGCTGGGGAGCAACTCAGTAGACAAGACCCTGGGAGACCATGCAAGCAGCGATCAGGGCCAACAGCATCTTGAGTTCCACAAACAGTAGCGTAGCCAGAAGTTTAAGAGATGTGACTGTTGCCTCCTGCTCATCAGACACCAGACAGCACCTAGATACTGTCTCCAGTTCCCTCCCCTTCTGAAAAACACAGATTAAAAAAAGGGAGTTCAGCAGAGGTTCATCGAGGCAGTCAGGGACAAGAGGCTGAGGTGAGTTTATTTAGCCTGGAGAGGGCCAAGGTGGAAACCAACAACAACCACCCAGTACCTGTGAGTTTACTGTACCAAGAGAACACAGCCAAAGTAGCCTCCACTGAGGAAGGAGACAGAGGGCATTATCCCAAATACAAGAGGTGCAGACTGGAACTAAGAGGAAATCTTTGTCCCTGTGAAGACAGCCTGGCAGTGAATTATGCTATGAACCTATGAAACACAAAAGATAGCTGACAATTCCATCTACAGCTCTTTGCATGCCATGCTCATACCAGCGCCTGAACACAATAAACATACACTGGAAAGGGTAACTTCCACAAGACTTAAAACCCAGTAAATTTTCCCCATCAGTGATTATGAATAGTGCATTTTGAAACTCTTTAGTTGCGATATATATTTCATTTTAAACGTGCCAGTCATTAGCAAGAGAGGACAAATAAAGAGCTGGTTGTATTCAGGGGTAAAATCCAGGAACAGTTAAGAAATGTAAAGACTTGCACACTCTTTTGGGAGGGAGAAATAGGAAATGTTTTTCCCTTAATACCGATAAAGTGTTAAATCACCAAAAAAGAGACCACAACACCAAAAAAAAAAAAAAAAAAAAACCCCAAGAAAGAAAAAGAAAAACAAACCACAAAACAAAACAACCACAAGATAGGTCAGCAGACCTAGTAAAAACACGTCACTCAGCCTCAGAGCAACAGGACTGAGGATTTCTCCTGAACTAATTTAAAATCCATCAGTGCTGAACATGAGGAAATTTCAGCTGCTTAAATGTACTGGTTAACATGCATTTGAGTGACATTATGGTAAACCAGAGTGGAAGGACATACAATCCTATCTGGAATACTTATTATGCTCATGTCTTCATTTTTTATATGCAATATTACTGCAATTACAACTTGCTTACATTTTTAATGACTATTTAGTCTGATATTTTGTATTCAAATTAAATCTTTAGTCATATCACCGTAAGCAGGCTGCCTATCAATAAAGTACTTTTCCCTGATATATTTAAGCTTTATTATTCCTCGTTAGACTTCATGACTATTCAGAAAAATGCAGTCCTTGCGACTTAAGATCTAACAGTTTTAAATAAAATACAGACCGTCTGAAGAAAAGAGATATCATTAATAGTGTCCACATTCAGATACCAAATTCCACAAAAGGGTGAGTAATTCAATGATTTATTATGTGCAACTTCTCTGACAGACATCTGAACGAATCCTGGCAGCTGGTGACTGGCTGCGTGGCACGCTATACGTCTGACCTACTGTTAGGCCTCAGCAATGAGGCAGCAGTGGGCTGGCAGAGGCGGCACGGCACGTGCCCTTCTGCCTCCGCTGCCCAGGCAGAAGCTGTGCAAACAGACTTGTCTGTAAAGGGTCAGAAAGGATTTGGAGTAAGACAATGAGACCATGGCAGAAGGAAACAGAGTGGTAATACAATGGGACTTAGCAAAAAGACACAGTACAAAACTCTGCATCTCCCTCTGTAATCTGCTGGGCTCAAGATGCCCCAAGACAGCCCACCTACCACAGGCAACCGGCAATGCTCCATGATGGCCCAACTAACCTGAGTACATTTATTCATGTGTAGGCCTCCTATCAGCATGACTGAACCAAAGCAGTACCATTTTAACCCCCGGTACAGATGCATACCAAGAACAATGGGGATGTGCTGAATGTATTCTGCGGCCCTTTGATGATGACACAAGGCCCAAAGAGCCTTTTCTTACAATGGTTTGAACCAGAAGTTTGTTTTACCTGAAAATGAGAAGCAAGAAACCACATCAAAAGGGGGGTGGAGGGGTGGAGAGGGTGGCGGGGTGTATACAAAACAAAACAGACCACAGACCACACCACCAACCAACCAGACCTTTCCACCCACTATAATCTCTGCACACGTAACTGACTTTTTGCTCCACCCTGCAAAGTATTTTGAATGGGCTTCTGGAGAATAAAAAACTATTGTAAACCAGAGTTCTCACACCTAACAATTCACTGTACCTGTCTGTGACACGTGGGGTCCGCATCTGCATGTCCCACGCACAGTCAGGGACATTTTACATGGAAATCCTAGACACCCATAAACAACGTTTAGCAGCAAAAGACACCAAAAAATTACATTCAATGTTCTTCCCATGGCACACTGACCTCAGTAACAGCAATTTTATGCACAGCATTCATGAGCTTTTTCAGTGCACAATGATTTTGAAAGCCAAACCACAAACTTGGAGAACAGAGTAGTAATTAGAAAACATACAAGGGGGAAAGAAGTATAAATATATACACACATACATAAATATATATATATTTTACTGTTCCTTCCCTCACCACTGAATCTGAAGAGTGCTAACTTGGAAATAATATACAAATGTTGATCCCTAAGATTGTAGTTAATATCAAAACACTTATTATTTTCCTATAAAAGATTTTTTAAAAACATAAACCAAAAAATGTTTCATGTTTTGGAAAGGAAAAAGAAGGCACAATGGCAGCTTATGCTAGTAAATGCCTGTACTAACCTTCGTGCACAAGCACAAGTTGAAAAAAGAAGGGGTGGAGGGAAGAAAAGACAGTGTACCTTAAAATTTAAGACTAGGTGGAAAACAGCATGGCTATCCACTTACCAGAAAACAAATAATCTCATTTCTTAGACATTTCAAAATACACACATGCTAGCACAGTTATGATATACTTCATTTTGCAGTTTGACATGTGCTACAAGCCAATGCTGGCCAAATTTAATGCACTCCACTACTCAAACCTCGCTACAGAACAAGTCAGTCCATAAAGCAGCACTGCTTTTCCCACAGAATATGCTGTACCTTAATAATCAGCTATGGTATCCAGAGAATTGCAGTTATACTGCATTTGTCCCTATGGACAGAAAGACGTATCTTGAATCACCAGTATAATAAGACCCAAAGCCAAAAGCAGCATAGATGTAATATAACATTTTTCAATGTAAATGTGACTGAGGCATTTAAGAAAAGACAGATTCCAAAATGAAATATAGCAGAGAGATTAGCAAAGCCACTACGATTCAAATAACAGTGAATTCTCCAAGGGTTCAGGCTTATCTGAGTCTCAGCAGCAGCATAATACAGCAAAAGTCCAAATCACAGATGCAGGGAGTTTGAAGCACTACAGCAACTGGATATATACCTCTAAATAAATCATCTTCATGAAAATGTAATTTCTTAACAATTCCTGGAAGACATACCTTTCTTTTAAGAGTAGAAGTAAAAAGAATAAAAGTCTAAACTGAACTGCATAAATAGGATAAATGCCTGTATCAGGTGCCCATGGTAAGGTGGTGGTAGGAGGGAGCTGAAGGGGTGACCTCCATGTGGGAAGGCTGCCCCATGAGGACCCACGGCAGTGCACATCTATGCCCCACAGCCAGGGCAGTGGTTCACCTCTGTGAACCCATGCTTAAGAAAGGGCAAAACTAACAGACAGAGAAAAAGAGAACAATCAAAAAATAAAGTGAGAAATCAGAGAGGCAACATCTAGGTCAGAAAAGGTGGAGGGGAGGAAGTGCATTGTGGCAGAACAGGCACTTCCCTTCAGACCATGAAGAGACCATGCTGGAGCCGTTGGATGTCTCCTGTGGGGGATACGGTCCACACTGGAGCAGGGGGAAAGTGAGAGAAGGAAGGAGTGGCAGGGTCAAAATTCCTATATACTGACCACACCCCCTCCTCTCACTCTATGCCACTGCAGTAAGTCAAGGGTAAAAGACTGGGAATTGGAAAGTGACATCGAGCCTCAGAAAGAGGGGAGGAAAAGTGTTGTTTCGGTGTTAGTCTGTTTCTCACTACCCAAACCTATTTTACTTGCCAATGCTTTAAATTGCTTTTTCCTAAGTTGAGCGTTTTGCCCACGGCTGCTGCTGAGTGACATCTCTCAGGAATGGAAGCAAGCAAACAGCTAGGTGGGCATTCGGTTTTTTGGTTGGCTTTTCAAAAACACATTGACCTATAGCTCACACAGTGTCTTTTGTTATATGATACTACACTTAATGAAGATGAAACATGTCATGTAGAATTCTGTGTTTCATTGGTAAAAGAGATAGTAAAGTCTGTAGGCAACTGACCTAAAGCAAAATGATTTATTCTTAATAAATCCATAAATCAAGTGTTTTGGGATATGCTTAAATTGCAAGGAAATTCAGTCATTTGCACTATCTCTGGTTTTAATACTGTTGTTCCATTATAAAATCCTTTAGCCCTTTAGTATTATTTCTCATTTGTTTATTTGGATTCTTTGCTTTAAATTTGTACAATATCTTCATCTTAAACAGACTTGTCTTTTTATTTCCCTGAGAGTCAAGTTCCAACTGCAGTTTTCCACAGCTAGAATCAATTACACATCCTAAAAAGCCACAGTATCAAGGTTTATTTGCTTTTTGTTTTTGTAAAATCAGTGGTTCTCTAATGACCATTCAATTTGTGATAATTCTACAAGCTCTCCTCTCCCATTGAGGTGGCTTTTTATTAGGCATACCACAGGGCTTTCACAGCTTCTCGCCTTTAAAAAACAAAAGAAACTATCTTCTTTTTCTTAAACATAATAGAGTTCAAGGAAACTTAGCTCACACCCTTTTTGAGACCACTGCCTCATTTGACCCTGCAACTATCTCCTTGTCCAATTAAGCACTGTTGACAAGAGCACTGTTGAAAGCTACGGAAGAAGGCATATCCAATCCTCCCAGGCAACCATGACAAAGGCCACAGAAGGATTATCACTGAGCTCCAACAGCTACACAGCAAACCCATGCTATTTTTACACCGAATGTTTAATAAAGAAGTTCCCTATTCTTACTGCTACCAGCCTATACACACCAGAATACGTGGTGATACACGCAACAACTGAGGCAAATTTCTGTTGTACAAACTTTGCTCATAGCAGATTTAGAAAGCAAAAAGGCAAAGCTGCCAAGAGCTTTCAGCACCTTGTGTATGCTGCAGCTCTCACTGCTCCTGCCAGCTGTACAGCTGAACCAGTGATAACGCTGGTTGGAAATTTCAGAGTAAACACGCTCGCGCAGACAAGGCTCCAAAGGGAAAACATGAAATGAGCTTTTGGCAAAATAGTAAGATAAATAAAAAAAAGAAAAACTAGTAGAGGCTGGATGTACCATAAAGAGCGGTAATACTTCTGTAGTCGTATCCATGAGGAAACTCCTGAATGCATTAGGTAGGTCCTAAGGAACTATGTGCCAGGCAGCTTTCACACATATGTTTTCAAAGCATTGTAAATAAAGAGTAAGTGCCAAAGTCATTATCCTCCCTCCCCTAAAACGCCTGAGCTAAAGAGTATCAGGCACACACAGCTACTGCTCATGCAAATCATTGCTGTTGAGAGATGGATGGGTAAAGAAGGGTAAAGAAGCAGACCTTCTTTCTTACGTAAGAAACATAATTTCACTAGGAATTACCACCTAACAGTAATTTGCCGAATAAAATGTATGCAACAAGTAGGTAGCCTTTTAGCACTTACCAACTGTACCTTGCAATGAGCCTCCTGAACAATATTGGGAAATGATACTATTTTATACCTTGTAATTCATAAATGGAACATTTCACTCTTTTTAGTTCGGATGAGCAAGTACCATCAGTCCAAACAGATTTTTGTACATTTGGCCAAGACAAACAGAAACAGATGGGAATCTGCTTTCTATCTACTATGTTAAAAAAAAAAAATTAAGAAAAAGAAAAGAACATATGTGGGTTTCTTAAAACACACTAAATAAAGTTTTAAATCAATGTTGACATTTGCTGTGCACCAGTCTCTTTCAAGAATCCCAGTTAGAAAATATGCTGTAACACATTATTTTCACAGACCAATTTGTCTGGTCTTTCTGCAACAATGAAAGCCAAGCTGGATTCTCAGCAAGTGTGCAACAATCTTAAAGACCATAGAAGTCTGAGTATGGAAGAAAGAACTTGAATGCACAGCCAACCACAGTTTCTAATGCACACCCAGAAGTACTGTTAGAAACTAGAACCTAACACTGAGCAACACCTGAAAAAAAGGCTTTAACAAGTATATCAGAGGTAAGACATACCGTAGAGAAAACCAGGAATGTTTACATTAGTGCATGAGGTGTGAAAAAAAGCCTTAATATACAGACAGAAGACTAAAATCTGTTGATTTCTAAAAAGTGTCCTAAAATATGTTTAGATACCTAACTGTGACAATCCAGCCAAAAATGTTTGCTGATGACAAACAAGTTAACATTTCTTTTTTCTTTCACGGTATCAAAACAAACAGTAAGGCATGTGTACTCCATGGCATTTCACAAAGAGTCATAAAACTCATCAAACAGCAACCTCTAAAGTAAATGTAAACTCCTGTGTTGAGTATAGTGAACAGAATGTTTGCCAATGGCAAACTTGTCGGTATAGTCAATGCAATTCAGTATACAATCCAATTCTTGATTAAACCTAGGCCTAAGGTCTCTTGCTTAAAGCCACTATGATCTGCAAATGTCTGTTTCTCTCTGCTGACATTACAAGACTCTGTGGTGACTAGCTCAGTTGTACACACCAAGGATGGTTAAAGTCAGCCCAGCTGTATTTCAGCATTAACCAGTAAAAACACTGAAGTCCTAGAACAACAAACACCTAAAAGCCCAGAACGATGAGAAAAAAGCTCACAGAGGGAACATGAAATAAAATATGAATCATAAAGGCTTGAAATGCAGATTTCAGGAAATGAGAAACCTGAGGATTTCTCACAAACACGATCTTAAGATGCTTGTGTCACATGGCAGGAATGCACAAAACTAGAGAAGTAAAGCACAGAAGAAGGAAAGATGGTAAGCTTGCCTTGTACCAGCATTAGAGGATGTTAGTGTAATCAATTAACACGGTTTGACTAGATCAGAATATTCTGGATTTTCTCCGTCTTCAATTAGTTAAATATTGTATGTATTGATGCATACCATCAGAACCCACACTGTACATTTAAAATACTATTTTCATTGTCAAACTGGGGAAAGAAACAAGATTTTGTAGCAATAAATCCAGTTCCAAATTATCTCCACAATACCATGCAGCAATACACTTCTTTTTTTTTTAAACAAAGACACCGAAGTGGAATTTTATTTTTTTTAATGTTTAATAAAAAGAAATCTATTAACATCCAAAGCATATAATTAAAATTGTAGAACAATGGATGTATTGAATAAGTATTGCAAATACTCCTCTTGGTACTGAAGGAAAATCACTGCATTAATCCATTAATAAGGTAGTAAGAGAGACTAATCCAGTCCACAATATTTTAATTACAACATTTTCAGCATCAAGAAATAATTTATATTGCCCATATTCAGTATTACTTAATAAGCAAAAAGTGAAGCGAACGTCATCAAATTGAGCTGACAAACACCAATTTTCTTCTTTCAGTGAAAAAGAGGTTTTAAATATAATTCACAACAGATAAGCATTCTCTCCTCAAAAATTGCTGACTAAAATCACAGCTTGAGCTACTTAAAGGAAAGTTTGTTAAGGGTTTGTGGTTTTTTTAGATTACACAGAATTTAAAGGCACCAATTAATCCTATCTACTGAAAGAATAGAAGGTTTTTCTCTGGCACTACAAAAAATAGGCACAGACAACCTTCTCACAACTGTACCCCTTGACTGCCCCTGTATTCCAATTTAAATCAGGACTGAGTTTGATTCAGCATACCTAGCTACTCTTCACTAATTCACAAAAGGTAACTTGTCCTCCTTAGCATAGGAACAGATACAGTTAGGGTTTATATTTTCTTTCTGTGCTTAACTCACTTTTAGCTCATTTCTTGTATCCTCCACTTTCTATCTTTTCATCTTTATAACTGACATAAAAGGGTAGCTGGCAATGTTTTGTGTTATCACACATAAGATGATTTACCCAAACTGGTGAAGATGAGGCAACAGAAGAATATTAATCACAATTTGCAACTTTATCAAGTTTTCAGCCAAAATGGAAAACTCTGATATATGATTACTGGGAGATCTTGTTGAGTTTTAATGCCTGAAAGAAAATATGAGATGAATTCAAGCAAAAATAAATATTAAATTCTTCAAGTGTTCAAAAAACAAAATATGATAAATCTCCTGTGATTTTAAGAGGATTCTGACACTCTTGGAAACACTTCATATTGAACTGAAAAGTTTTATAAACTTTGCCATCAACTTACTCTATATCACAGTTTTCCAAAACCATCATTTCCCACAAACACTCTTCAAAAATTCAGAAATTTTGCAACTTACACAGATCTTAGAAAACTACAGCAAAAACTAGCAAAGGGAAGAGAAAGCTGAGTGGCACTCCAAGACACTAAAGATAATCCAACACCTGCACGGGAGTCTTTCAGAATACCTGAACTATAAGACTACATAAATATATATACTCACACACACATATAAACACACACAGGATTTCCTCAGCACACACACATCCCTGATTCCATAGTTCTTAGTCTCTTGGAAACAAATTTTTGAAGGACACATAAATCCAGTATTATTTACTCTCTCTAAATCACAGATAGATGCAATGTGTTTGGACGTTACTTGCATCTGCTTGAGTAAAGTTGTCACACAGAAGTAGCCTGCACACAGTAGTAAACATATTGCAGTTGGGGCACTTCAGATTCTATTCATTCTGCCTTGAGAAATATCAGTTTGTGCTGTCCTAAGTGTGAAAAAAGTTCTGCAAAATAACTAACAGTGGATATTATATGATTAAATAGCCTTCCAGTAAGCAAATGGTTTTCTAAAAGGTAAGGCAAATCCTCCATGCAACTGAAGTATACCCTCTCATACCTGTATCATTTTGCCTAGACAGAGAAAGACTAACCTCCTCCTTAAAAAAAAAATTTAAAAAAAATCTTTCTTTTGAAAGCTTCGTGATCCCATGCCTCAGATTTCACTTTTTCAAATCAAATTATTTAATTAATCATGCAATTCTTACTGCCTACTACTCTCTCTTTTCCATATTAATATTTCCTGATGTATTCTAGCCAAATTGGAGAGAGTTCTGCAAAATGAGGCTTCATCAGCTTCAGGCCAGCTCCCATGTTTTCCACACTAACACTTGTTAATACAAGATGTTAAGAGTTCAGCAGAAAGGTAAAATTTTTCATTATTCAAACAATATCAACAATATGGGTAAGTAGAGAAGAATTTCTGGTAAGCCCTAAATTTTCTTTAACAAATGCAGTAAGTTTAATACCAGCTGTGTACAGTAAACACATAAAAAAATAGTGCCTTTTGGAAAATGTCAGAAAATGTCAAACTTTCAATTATGTTTTGCCACGATAAAGCAGCCAGAGTGGCAGAGACATTGTTTTCAGACTAAGCATGCAAAAGCAAATACATATGTTTTGTTTATACAAAAAAGTATTTCTTCTTACAAGCTCAGAAGTGCAGCCAGTGCTACCCACTTTGGAATGTTCTCTTCACTAAAAAAAAAAACAAACCAACTGTGCTGATGGCAATAACACTGTATTTGTAAAGACTTGAAAATTAGGGTACTCCTATTCCTTCAACCCAGAAAATTCTGTTCAGCCTTCCTACCTTCTCCTCAGGAAAATTTTGTCAGCTCTAAATAAGAACAGACTTCCCCTGACAGCCAATGAGTAGAAATGCTTGTCTTGAGCACCCTCTTCCTTTATGACTTGTCCTGGTTTTGGCTGGGATAGAGTTAAATGTTCTTCCTAGTAGCAGGTATAGTGCTGTGTTTGGAATTTAGTATGAGAGCAATGTTGATAACACACCGATGGCCTTAGTTATTGCTAAACAGTGTTTGCAATTAAGTTAAGGGTTTCACAGCTTCCCAGACCCTGCCAGCAAAAACGCATGATTCTTCCCCAGGAGGTGCCCTAGAAGCTGGGAGGGGACACAGCCAGGACAGTTGACCCAAACTGGCCAAAGAGATACTCCATACCATATGACATCATGCTTGGTATGTAACTGGGGGAGTTGGCTGGGGTGGGCCACGGCTCAAGAAATAGCTAGGCATCAGTCATGAAATGGTGAATGATTGTGCTGTGCATCACTTGTTTTAAATATTATGTTGTTGTTATTATAACTATTATTTTGTGTCCTGTTAAACTGTTTATCTCAACCCATGAGTTCTACTTTTTCTCAATTCTCTCCCCCACCCAGTGGATGTGGGTGAGTGAGAAAACATCTGTGTGGTTTGTTCTAGCTGCTGGCTGGGTTTAATCACAACCTGATCCCAGTGTGGGAAGGAGATCACCTAATTCCAGAGCAGAAATCGAAGAGTAGAGCAAAAAAGCTGAGAAAATAATATTATTTTGGGGAACAATGGTCTAGCTAGTGCTACAAAAACCACAATGCCTTCAGATACCATGAAATGGTATTAGACCTACAGCTTACTTTCACCTGTAACGCAGGAGCCTCTGTACTGAAAAACATAAAAAAGGATACCTGGTATATCCAAATTTTAAATGTTTCCTTTGCAACCAAAGAATATTCTTCTGGCAGACTAACTCACTAGATGCATGTTTAGGTATCTTTTGCTTATAATAAAGCCTACTTTATCTTCTAACCATGGCAATTGGTTTCCATCATAATTCGCTCACAACTCCCGTAATTCCTGCATCCTCACAATAAAGCTGGGACAAGATCATTTGGCATTCTGTCCAGAAAGATGCAAAAGGTTATAGCTTCACATGTTATAGCTTTAAAGCATTAAGTTGAAAAAATTTTTTTTAAAAATCAGATCATTATGAAGTTTTATGGAAATAAATATAAACTAGTGCTAAATTAGATTCTACCCTGTGCTTGAATGACTCAGAGGAAAATCAGGAGATTAAGTGGTTTCCAATTATCACACTATTTTCTGTGCATTTCCCTTTCCCTCTAGCTGGAGGTGAGTTGCAAAATAATAAAAAAATGCTGTACCCCTCTGGCTGTTTTTCTTTGTGTTTTAACACAGCATCAGAGAGCTGCTGACCGACAGGAACGTCCAAAATGGAAAGTCTCTGGTCCCTTTCCACACCTGTCTTACTGAGGATGAAACACAGCATCATCTATCTAACTGCAGTGGCTACACAACATCCAAGGATTCCTTTATGTAAAATAATCTTCAGCTGGTGAAGACTCACAGGCTTTCTTTTGTCATGAGAAAGTGGGATGAAGCACAGGAATTTCAAAATCCATTAACGTTATTTTAATAATGGATACATCTTAACAGTGTGGGTGGAGCATTACATCATCAGAATTTATCAACTTTTCCATCCAAAAATTGAGCTAATTTGGGCAAAAAAGAGTTTTAAGGATATTTTCAAAGCTAAGGAAAACAAAGAAAGCTTGGGAACAGTTATTACAATGGTATAGTTTTGTCTGCAGAACTGTTCAGAGAAAGGAAATTCAAAACTGGTTAGAGAGAATTTAAGAATATATCCCTGCTGCAGCTTTCCTTGCTGCATCATTCCAAACTCTTAAAAAACTCCATTGTCTGTCACCAATATATATTATATCCTCCATTATATCCTCCATAGATTGCCTTCAGCAATCTAGCAGCTTAAGGATGCCACTAACACTGAAGCCTATGGGATTTGGCAGGAATTTGTTCATTGAATAGAAGGGGGAAAAAAAACTGAAGCTCTAGGTATGAGTCACAACACTACTTAAAACTATGTGTGTTTCATTTTTTTAAATACATACACCATTTTAACTACTGTTTTCAAATAAGTATGTGAAGAAGTCCAAGTTATTAACGTAAACACCTTCCAAGATAGAGTTCAGCTTCAATAACTAGTTTAAATTACTTTCATAGTAGTTTAGTTTTAGTAGCTTATAAAGCAGCTTGTGTAAGCTTAAAGACAACCATTTGATTTTCAGATCACACTGCTGGAACATCCAACAGTGATGTATAAGACCGTTAGAGAAAGAACATTAAAGTGCAATTAGAGTTTGATCCAGCTAAATTCTCAGCAACTCCAGAAGGTGCTGAATGCCTTCATGCTCCTTTTGAGCTTCTCAGTGCAGAGACATTTGAGCTCAAACTGTGTTCATAGATAAATATGTCTTCAAAGACCACTTCCCCAAGACCCATGTCTTTTTGCAAGTTCTATGTAAGCACTGACAGAAGCACGTTTTGATAGGAGTACATAGAAACAGCAGCGTCTTAGTTTTCTGTTAGATTAGCTTATCCACAGAGATAGACAAAGTTTTTACCTTATTTTGGGGTAGGGAGGGGAAAAGATGCTGAATACTAGTTGACTTGATAGAAGCCTGTTATTAGCAACGACAGTGCCACAAAAAGCACACATGAGCACTGGCAAGATCTCATTTAAAAGGTCTTGTTTGATTGTTTTACCTCAAATATGTAAATGCAACCCTTCAAAAATAGGGGCTACATAACTAAATGCAGTAGAGGAAAAAAAACAAACCAAACACATCCTTCCCACTTCCCCATTTATATACCAGAAAGCAAGAAAACAACAAAAATTAATGCTTTGTGTGTAGATAGTAACATTTCTGTCATTAATTGCCATGTGGATAATAAATGTGAAATTACATTTGCTTTAATCATTTTCTTCAACAACTTTTTAGTAATTAAAAATGCATTGTTTAGGAGTAACTTGAAGACATTTCAAAGGTTACAGCTATATTTTCGAATGGTAACATTAAAATAAGGCAAAAGAAAGATTGCCTGGCAGCCACTTCAAAGACTGTCTGACAGTAACAAATAAACCAAATTCACAGTCAACAGAAAATATACCACTTTATTATCCACAAACAGCAGCAGAACTATAAATAGTCCTACTACTAGCATTTTAAAATGCACTACAACTGCATTTCAAAAAATGGTTAAATAGGTTAAGTATTGTTTGGCAGTATGCAGTAACAGATCTGAGTTTAAGTATCCTACGCTGTTAATCAGAAAAACAAAAAAACCCCAAAACCCTAGATAATGCTTTGTTTTGTAGTGCTTGACCTTATCACTGTTATGATGCTTTATAGTGGTGAAGAAAAAAAACCCAAAAAATTCAAAAAACTCACCAAGATTAAAAAAACCAAAAAAGACAGTAATCAAAAATGTAAATATAATCCTGAAACAAAGCCAATGTAGTCTTTAAAGTTAATTTATATGAGTCTAATTTCTACACAGGAAAATGCTCAATCAATGCAGAGGGAAGTATCTCAGGTTAACGTGACAATGAAAGACAAAAATCTGGAGTTAATGAAAAGCTTTAAAACCTTATGTTCTGAATAAATAAAAATTCAGAGCAAACATTTTCTCCCCACTTGCATTATGCTAATGTCTTACAAGAAAGGATCCATTACAACACTTACTTTAAAGAAACTGCCACAGAGAACAACTGTCAAAAGTTTTAACATGATAAATATTCTGCCCTGAGTCACTCCTTCCCCTTTTAAGAGAAGAAAACAAATACAAACTCTGAAACTGGGAAGAATTTTCCATGGAGCTGTGACATGCATGAAAGACACTGCCATTACCTGGAATGCTGGAAAAGACTTCTACAACCACCATATTCAAGAGGGCAATATGAGGGATGCTGGTAGATAAATCCAAAGAAATCCAAGCACCTACAGATGCATGGTTACTCATCATCTTCCCAGTGGCCATGGTAGAGGACACTTTCCCAGTGCATTTCTCTACAACATAACCAGATTCTACTGTATGTTTCTAACGTCTTAACTTCATGGAGTACATCTCATCGTCCTCTTGACATGACATGCTCTTGAAGTCCAAGTACCTATTTTAAATTCACCTTCCAGCCTTTCATAGGTTGGACTAAAATTAAAAATTTCTAAGAACAAAAAGAACAAGTGAACAGCTTTGAGCATTCTCGCCTGGAGGGAGGATGGGGGGTGGAAGGAGATAGCACTGTCAGGCACAAATTGCAGTCAGATCTCAAAAATCATCATAGAATCATAGAATGGCATGGGTTGGAAGGGACCCCAAGGATCATAGAGCTCCAACCCCCTGCCACAGGCAGGGCCACCAACCTCAGGCCTGGATCTGCACAAGGTTGCTCAGGGTCCTCCCCATCCAACCTGGCCATGAACACCTCCAGGGACAGGGCATCCACCACCCATCTGGGCAGCCTGTTCCAGCACCTCACCACTCTCTCTGTAAAAAACTTCCCCCTCAAATCTAATTTAAACCTACCTTCCTTCCTTTAGCTTTAATCCACTCCCCATTGTCTACCCTTCATTCCCCTCCTGTCTGTATGCTCCCTTCAGGTACTGGCAGGCTGCAATGAGGTCCCCCCGCAGCCTTCTCTTCTCTAGGCTCAATAAGCCCAGCTCCTCCAGCTGGACAGCTGATGGCTCAGAGGTAGCCCTGATGAAATCCTAATCCTTTCCTTTCCAGGACTAGTCTGAAACAATCTATGTATTTATGCAGCCTAAATTCTTGAGAGGAAAGAGAACAATACCTGGAGACCTGTAAACAAATACAAGCAATGTGGAGTTCAAGGTCTACTATGCAAACGTGAAAGTAAGTTTCAAAGCCTCTTCTTTTTGTGATTCTACTCTTAAAAATAGGAACATTTTACCCCACTTTGTTTTCAGGAAGCACATAACAGAAGAACGTGCAAATTGTAGGAAGGTCACCTTGTTGTGAGTGGGAATCAAAACAGCAAAGTAATGGAACCATAATTCAAATGAGTTTAAAAAATACAAGCTGTCAAGTGTTTTTTTAAAAAGTAAATTAAGTTTTTTAGAAGTTTTTTTTCTTAGCTGTAGGAAATGTGTTTTTAAACTTTTTAAAACTTATTATTTAGAAACAGATATTTAAAGGCTGCCTGAACTAAGCAGTTGACCTAGAAATGATTTTCAGAAGTAAGCCCCAGCTGAGCTACTGTGTTTACAACCACGATTACGATTGTCTCATTTTCTAAAAGCAAACATAGCCATACAGTATAAATTTGTCTCCAGTGGATGTAAGTCCCAACACAGGCTGAAGAAATCCTCTCTTATCCAGCCAGTTCTCATATCTTATAATGAGCCCTATCACACAGTGGAGTAATTAAGAGTTGATCTTCTATAGGAGAAAAACACTGGGGTTTACTCATGGCACAGGTATAACGTATCCGTAATGAAACACTGCAAGAGAGAAGCTAGGAGGGGAAAAAAAAAAATTACTTATGGCCTTTATCTCAGACCACAGCAGGCTTTGTTTACTAATACCATTAAGTTACTGGGTCAATTTTACATCTTGGAATCTATTTACCCTGCATAAAAGAATTTCTATTTATGCACAGAAATTGTATTTGCTCTGAATATGATACATTATTTTATTGACTATATCCATGTTATACGATGAATCGTCTTGATTCAGGGATGCAGACTAACACATATACCAATAAAAAACTCTAGTGATGAAGCATAGGGCAGAAAAAGTGTCAGAAAATAAAAGAATTTTTATGGCATACCTCTAAAATTGCTGAGTGTATAAAAACGGCTAAGTTTTAGAGTTTTGCTTGTTGTCAGGGAAGGCTCACGTGGCAAAATAATTTTTAAATACTGTTGATCTCTACAACAGTGACATCACTGACAAAGCAATATCCAACAAGTTCAGTGGGTGTTACACTATTTTTTTAAAAATGCAGTTTACTGACAGGCAGGAAAATCACACAATTGGAGCATTTTAAAATGTTCTAGTGAAAAGCTGATGTCACTTTTCAACAGCACTATGCAAGACATCCCATATTTCCCTGGAACTCACTCCTGAAAAACAACATCGCAATTTTGAGTTTCACAGAGCCTATCCACTGTTAATGCTGTATACAGCAATACCTGCTTTGCAAATGGCCAAAAAGCACCCTCTCCCTACCTCCTCTTAGATGTGAAAAGGTTTCCACTTTTGTTTTGATTAGGTGTCTTTCTAAAAGTGTTAGACAAGCAAACTTTCTTGTTAGACAAATACTAGCATTAAATACCTGACTTCCTAACCAAAGGTGCTGCAAGAACGGGTTTTATGCTCCTTCGTGTGAATCTCAATGGCACGCTATTGATACCATTAGTGTGACGTAAATCCTCATAACCTTCTGCAGCAGGAGGAGAACAATGCTTACAAATGCTGCTTTTTAAGATGTATGCTGATAAGTAAGGAAAATTTCAGAAGTTCTTTTAACATTTCACTAAAAAAAGCTGATAAGCTCTTTTTTAATGCATAGTAGTTTTGCAATACCATACAACCTGTATTGTGAAAGTTTCATGACATTAGGAACTTCAGCTTACTGTAACTTCTACGTGCCTTGGTTTAACATTCCCACAAGACTCTGAAACTAAAATACTAAACTAATCATTGACTTTTAATTTACTTATGTGGCTATTTCCCACATTTACTTACTAATTATTTGTGCTGATGTTTAAATCTGCGATATTTTATCGCAGCAGAAAGAACTTACATGCCCATATTTTAAACGGTACGATTTTAATTCATGAATCCTTGGCTGGCTGATCACCATCTTTTCATTCTCCGTCACAACGCTCTGTCAGGGTAATACAGTTGTGCGATAACTGTTACTGAAAATGTCAGATACATCCACAAGACGTTTTTAATAAAGTCAGGAATTTCACAAAAGCCAGATCTGTATTTTTTTATAAATATTTAATATTTGTATAATAAATTCATAAGCAATTATTTACTTCATATCCTTATTTTTTATCAGAAACTATTTTAAATACTTAAGCCAAGTTATTATTTTTTTAATGACTACTGAAGTTACAAGGTGATTCTGCCAATGTCATTTTAAATTGATCAGTGGGGCTGCTTAGAGAAAAAGGGACTTGCTGTACATAAGGACATAGTATTGCCTATTGCCTGAATGTATTATCTTGCCATACAAGGTGAAGGCAGCTTTTAAGATACATAGAAAAGACATTTTTCTGGTAACACCAACATTGAGATCCATCCCGTGACATTACATTTAAGTAAATGTTAAGCATGTTTTAAAATTGCCGCTGTTAATAGACTTTTTATAAGCAAAATACAGCAGTCAGCATTCAAAATTAAACTCTGCCTCTGATGGTACATTAAAGATACCCTGTGTAGATGTTAAACACCCCCTCCCACAGTTCCAGTGCCTAACAAATGTAATGCTTCTGATGTCAGCATATGGACACCACAGGCACATCCAGGATTTTTAATACAGTTCAGACAGAAACCTGGTCGAGGCAGAGATGGTGAAATGACTCAGGCTTCATTAAAATATTGCTGTTTGCAGAGTTGTGTAATGAGAGAGAGCAATAAACAAACAAATACTTCTGACATAACAAAATGCAATTATAAACATACACATAGGCAATGAAATTCAAGTCTTTCCCCTTCAGGTGCCTCAGTCAGTTCTTAATAAGCAGAAGGTCTGTCACTCATATAGTAACTTGACAAACTACAGGAAATCACTCATCCATTTTCAGGAAGTATACTAAGAAATGTCTTTTTTAAAAGCTATCCTTTCTTGAAAAAAATCTTTGGAGTTTCCTTGACTTGTGTTTTAGGATACATACTTTTCTTAAGTTATAAACACTAAGTATGTCTTACTTCCTAGGTCTCAGTATATATTTCTGTTACTGTCGCCTCCTGATTTGATATGCTACCTCCTATTCTGGACACTGCAACGAGCTAAGTAAAGGTATGCAGTGCACACAGTGCAAATGACAGCATGTCATCAGTCAAAGTCATCAGATGAACTGGCAGATGAGGCTTTAAGGGAATGGCATGTGTGGGGCAAGCCATAACAACTAAAGCAGCTGTAAATCCTAAGAAAGAAACCTGGCGAAGCAAGAGATGGGCAGCACTGACTCATCCAGGTAGACCGCATCTAAGGTGACAGCACAGAAGCAGCAATGGCACCACAAGACTGGACCTGACCTGAGAATGCAGTCTGCAGAAATTACAGAGAGTCATCAGTGGTCAAGAAATCAAAAAATCAAGTTTTCCTTGTCTGACAAACCTTAGCAACAAATCCTAGCCAGACTGTTGGGACACCTCAGGAAAGATGAGTATGTCGTTAGACAAAGTGAGTTAGTGAAATCTACAATGAAATGCTTGTGAATTAAAACAATTGTGTTTAGAATTTTTAAAAGTCACTCTCCCCTCCTTCAGAGCCTTGCACTGAGTTTTTCTATCAAGAGGAGTATGAAATACAACTACTTAACATCTTTTGCTATCAGTGCTGAAAAGGATCATTGTAGGACTACAAATACACAGAAGAGGCCATGTGACATTTGGCATTTCCAGTTAATTTCTGGGTTTTCAGTTTTCCAGGATTTTATTTTGAATAACTGCCCACAAAGTCTAGTTTAATTCATCTCTCAGGTCTAGTGATATCTTAAACCCAGGCCTACCAAGGAGTATCAAAACAAAAGTAAAGCAAAGCAGCAATTTTGTTCTGTGCTTGAAGCACCACTAACCTTTTTTTCTAGACAAAGCAAAAATGAGCTAAAGGATGTGGGTTTCAAATTTAGTCTTTCACTCTTCAATCTACTAGAGGGGAGAAAAGTGCCCCAGAAAGTATAATTAGTCACAGCAAGCTGTGCACTGGGGATGCACACAGGCTGTTTGAAATCAACTCCTACAATGTATACAGCTCTCAGTACTACTGTAACTGGCTCCAAAGGGAGTACTATCCTAACTCTGTTTGAAAAGGTCTTAGCACAATCCTAATAGGAAGGATTTTTACAGGTGGGGGAATCTTGTAGAAGTTGGTGCCCCAACGGGACTGTGGGAACTTCCGCAAAGGAAAACAAAATAGCCAATCGCAGCCTAATATAACAAGACCTCTGTGAAATTAACTGTTCAGGTAAAACGATGTAGCTACATCATTCTGGTAAAATCCAATACAAGGATTCTGATAATAATTCATATTATTTTTTAAAAGGATCAAGAAGAAATGTAATACGCAGAAAGTTCAAATTTTCATTACTTCTACTAATCTTTTTCCCATATTCCTCATCTTTTTAATGTAACTATTTTCTGCTGCTTCCAAGATTTCTCTTACCAACATAGCATGTACAGTCCACTTGTTAACAACACTGGCATGTTGCATAGTATTCCTCCTCAAGATTCACAGTGAATGAAGTGGCTGTACGCTTTCAGACACCACCAGAAATGACAGCACAGCCGAGGAGGTCTGAGCTACCTGGACAGAACACAGAGTTGGAGGGGACAAAAGAGCAGAGAGGGAAGAGAAGTATGCAGCTGCACAAGAGTTACAAAAGCCAGAAGGATGGAGAACCAAGTGGAAACGAAATTTGGGTAAGTGCAGAGAGAAGGTGGAAAAGTCTGCACTGGAAGCACGGGCAGGGAAACAGAAGAAAAAAAAAACCCATGAAAACTAGGAATCAGAGCTAGAACAGAGAGAGATGTGGGTAAGGAAAGAGATGTGGGTGAGTGGGTAGCTGAGGCAGGATGGAGAACAGCAAACACGGAGAAGAGACCAGTGACAGAGAAGTTTGTATCCATTAGAATACTGTCTTATCCAGACCTCAGAAAAGAGCATCCAGGATCTACACCCTTACTTTTCCAGAAAAAAGAAACAGAAACACCTTAATGCAAAGGCAATCCCTTCCACTATTGATTAACACTGAGAACAAAAGCTGCAACAGCTACCAATCAGTGAATTAGCTCAGTTGTGATTCTGTGATATGTACATGTGATGATTGTGCCAGTTTCAGCAGGGACAGAGTTAATATTCTGTCTAGTAGCTGGTGTGGTGCTGTGTTTGGGCATTAGGATGAGAAACATAACACACTGATGGTTTAGCTATTACTAAGCAGTCAAGGACTTCTCAGCATCTCATACTGCCCTGCAGGGGCAGCGGCCACAGCCAGGACAGCTGACCCAAACTAGCCAAAGGGATATTCCACACCATATGATGTCATGCTCAGTATGTAAATGGCGTTTGGCCAGGAGGCAACACAGCTCAAGATTTAGCTGAGCATCAGCTTCAGTGGAGAGAAGTTGTGCTGTGCATTGTTCACAGTTCTTGTATCATCATTATTTTTGTTGTAACTATCTTCTTCCCTTTCTGTCCTATTAAACTGCCTTTTATCTCAACCCACAAGTTTTACTTTATTTTTTTCTTTCCCATTCTCTCACATATCCCACTGGGAGATATGGCTGTGTGGTTGTTTAGCTGCCAGCCAGGTTAAACCATGACAGCAATGTGAAAGTCCAAGTCCCACTGTATACCACACAGGACAAAATTACCAATTGTCATTTTTTTAATACATTTTAATGTTAAATTAAAGGAAAGGTTAAGAGAATAGGAAGGACTAGGATCAAAACTGCATTAATACCTTTAATCCATCCTACTATGTCTGTGTACATTACTGTATATATTTTTATCAAATAACTACACTTATTTCTGAACAAATACTTGCCACTAAAATCAGAGGTCAGATACGACCTAGGACAGGATAAGGATTTTGCAATTTCCAGCACTTCACATCTTTGCAGACACCTGAAGATGTAAAGACAGTGCAGCAAAGAACACTCGAAGGGAATGGTAAATCTCACTTTTAAAGAAAGAGCACGCCTACCAGAAGAAATTCATTCCTTCCTTTACTCCATCACGGAGCTCCTGTGCAATAGCAGGCTAACCACAAAATCCAATTTTTCATGAGCAGTAGCAAATAAAATAATCCAAAAAGAAGCTGCAAAAGTGATGAGCTACTATGACTCCAGTTTAAGTCAGGTTCAAAGCTAAACTGTGGTTCAAAGCACTACAAGAAAATGCTAAAATTTAAAATTACTTAAAGTCAGTAGAATCTTGTATTGGACACTTTAAATCAACAAAGTATTTCAGCCCTTATTCCAGCTTAAAGTATTTCAGCTTAAAGTTCCTCAGCTGTAGAATTCATATAATAATATGAACTAATTCACAGGAGTACAGTGACATCAAATTAACTTTTATGAAGTTCACATCTACAACAATGAAAGTATTACAAAAACATCCAGATGTGTTTTCTTTTTCATGCTTGGTTTGAACAACAAACAGTATGAGTACACATCTCTGATAAAGTAATACCAAGTAAGTAAAACCTGTCAATGGAGTAAGGTCCTCTGGAAAAATATGCATTTGTTCATAGAAATAAAGACAACATATTAAACTAATGTGGGTGAGTTAAAGTTGAACTGGCCTTTTAGCTTTGACAGACCAAAAATCAAAACTTGATTTTGTAACATTGCTGGCTTTTTTACACAGTTTCTTGATGTGTGTATGAATTACCTAATGACCTACTAAGATGTTAACTGCTCAGTATTAGTCTTCCCTAGGGAACAAAAAGTACATAACCTATTGTTGCTATGCAAACAAATCAAAATACATGAACTGTCCGAAAATTGTAGGCTGACATTTTACAAGCACCTGTCTGTGAAACACTACATTTTTATTTTCTCTTATCAGTACAATAGGTGCCTTGTGAAAAGTCTAACTTACAGAAACAACCAGAATAAAAACGCAAGTTAGTTTGCTAATCTCATAGTAGAGCATGTCAGTGAAAAATGTAAGACTAACATCTTACAAGTGCTCAACTAAGCCATGTTTGCCAAAAGAAATATTTTTTAATAATTCCAACACATTTGAAAAAGTGTGTTACTAGCTACTTTTAAAGAAATTTAACCACTTGTGTAAACACTGTTTTTGAAAGCATCTGCAATCACCAAGCTTATTACAGATGTCATTACAGGTTGCTGAAAAGGACTCACTGAGTGACACCAAGCAACACTATACCCTACTGAATTATTTCAGTGCATCTTAATTTTAGTGTGGTGATAATATAAGGTGGGGTTTTTTTGACATTTCTGTCTGGAATTTCCCAAACAGTGGACATGAAGCTCACCAGGAACACTGACCATTGATGAGCACATGCACAACCTATGTGACATCTTGAGGTCACACCAGATGCTCACAACACAATATTTGCAGCTCTTGCATATGAACCTTGATTCTTCTGGAAGCTTCTAAATCTATTTGGATAAAGTATTTGAATGGAAAACCAAGACTTAGAAAAGACTATACCAAAGGTGAAAAATCTACTCCCAGAAAATGTCCAAGGCTGTAACATCATTAAAACACTCAGAACTGAAGCAGCTCAGCCACATGCAGGAAAACCAGAATTAAAAACAAACAAACCACCAACAAAACCACAAGCCAACACATTTCACTTGGCTGCATTTTTCTGGCATGGCAGAAAGCATGTGATGCACCATATTAATGTTTTCTGTCTCCTGGCTGATCAGCTAGAGCATAAAGGTAAATTCTGTTCTATCCCTGAGTAATCAATGACAGGAAAAGCAAACGCTCTTCAAAAAAATCTCAGAAATAACAACATTTTAGGCTCCAGTAGGCTATTCAATCTTCAACTCAACCGCAGCAGTCTATTGCTGTGCAATTTCTAATAGCAGGACTATCATGGTAGCTAAGAAGTCATATATTGAGGGGGAAAAAAAACGTGCCAAGCTTTCTTTTTGCTGGTAGACAGGCATAGTGTTAGAAATTGTACTATACAGAAACAATTTCAAATACTATCAACTGTGTAAGTCCAGATATCATAAAAAGCTCTTACCCCACCCCTATTTTTCAATATCCAACCTTAAAAGTTAAACTCATATAGGTGACTGAATTAAAAATGTTTGTACCTAAATAGTCTGAAAAGCTCCCCAGAAATTTCTGCTGTCTCTGTAGAAAAGTCAGTATACGAATTCAGGCACTTCCATTGCAAGTATGGAGCTAGGGAAGCTCAGATAATTAATACATCTTCAGACACGATTTAACTTTAAAGGAGGTATTAAGTATCTTTGTTTCCAAATACTTTTAAGTATTTTTAATAACTGGACTGTGTTAAAATACAGGAATATAGTAATATAAATCTGATGGTATGAGCTGAAGTATATTGTTCTGAAGTTTAATTTTAAAGGTATTTATACACTTAAATATGCAGAGAGGTATTTATCAAGAAGTACTGGAGTTTCTAGAAGCATACAGGAGCCTAATTCACAAAAGCTCTCTGCTGTCATTGGCCAAAAGACGACCTCACCACCACATCAATAAATACCTTCTCATATAATAGAAGAGACTGCATTTTCTTTGCACAGCAAAAGCCACTAGCTATTTGAAAGATGACTGTGGATTACCATATCAGAGCTTTATAAGAAGTAAACACTAGCTTCCCTAAGGCACCTGAGAAAGACATACTGATAATGTTAAAAATACTACCAAGAAATTTCTAACAATCACAGGCAGGATGATTTTTCCCATCCTACATGCCCTCAAGCACCTTTTCCTTTATCACTCTGATGATAACAATAAAACTTCCTTAAAAATGCATAGTGAATTTACTCATGTTATATTTTTATCCAAATTATTTCCATAAAAACTAATGCAAGTTCTGTGTTCAATACTATTAGCAAGTTACCATAACTGAAAGCAAAATATTGTAAACAATTATAAACATCAAACATCCTTGTTTTCAAGTTTCCATTTCCTTTATGCAATATAATATATTTAGCACAGCTACAGAGATCAAATTCTACCTAGCAGTCTGCTTTTTCTGATTGCGTGTATCTCTAAAACAGAACAAAAATAAGAATATGTAACTAGTTAGGTACTTCTACTTTTTCATACCTGAAACTTATTACATTTGAAACAAAGATCAACAGAACTTTGCTTACAAACAAAAATAAAAAGAACTGCCCGTATCTTTACTTGGGAAGCCAAGCACAGGATGTGGATTTCAACGTAAGTGTTAAATGTGGGGTATGAAACCCTCTTAAGGCTAAATGTCTTCTGAAGTATTAGTGAACCATTTCACATATGTTTTCCAAAAATTGTAATAGCCATCAAACGAAACAAGAACGAATCCAAGAAATCTACTACTTCAAGTGAACCCACATTAGACTGCATCTAATACTTTTGGTCAAATAGAGTCGAAAACGTTAATTTCACCTCGCCATTAAAATTTTTATTCACATTTAGTAAGCATTGACTGTCAGACCAAGAATACCATCCTTAACCCCACCAAAAAAAAGGGGAAAAAAAGAAAAAAAGCACATTCATTAAAGGCACACTTTGCATTCTTTTTATTATCACTATTTAGATCCCACCAATCGGTTACATCTGGTAAGTCCTTTCTGATAAACATAAAATACAGGCATACTGGATCCCTGTAATGGCTAAGAAATGCAACGAAACAAAGATATCTTTACTTTCCATTTCTCTCTTCTCCTCAGCATCACTTTTAATTTTGTTTGCCATCTAGTACTTTTTCACATCTCCTTTCTGGCTTCCTGCAACATTAATTCTTCAAAACAGCATTTTTATTAGCAGCAGCACCACTAGACCTTGTCAACACCCTCATCTTCATAAGTCTTCTTCAAAACCCACCTAATTCCAAAAATGTCTATAAACAAACCAGCAAACTCCTCCCTTTTTTTTTCCCTACTAGCACAGAATTCTCTATGTGGAAATGACAGCTCTTAAAATTGCTATTTGCAAATTCAGACCAGACCATGCAGGCCCAAAGTTTTACTAGTTGTTTCGTGATACAGTAAACTTTTTATGCCAGTAAACCTACACAGAACAAAGCCAACATACACCCTCAGCATACATACGATACTTTGGATTAAAACACTGAGCCCTCGAAAAGTAATTATAGTTCACATGGCCTTTCTAGCTGTCACACTTTGTTTGTATTGCTTAAGATTAATTTATTAAATGTCAATTATGGAAAGGCAGTAAATATTTTCGGGATTTTAGTTAAAGAAATCTTTCCGGTCTTCACTGGATATTTACCAAGTTTTAAGAAACTTATTTTTCTCTTTAAGAAATACGAACAAAGCAGTTAAAAACCATTATTTGGCTCTAAAATAAATATAAAGCTTTAGCAGCTATGACAATAGCTGATTTGGCAAGTTTCAAATAGAATCCATTTCTTACTGCTTGGTGAGAAATAATGACTTTTAAAGGGTCTCCCTCAAAAGCTCAGAGCACACTCTTGACCAACAGAGGAAGAATGAACAGGGCAAGTAAAGAACACAGTGCCAGAATAATTGAAAATGCTTTCTCATCTTCACTGAGACATAATGTGTTCCCTTACAATCAAAAGGCAGTCATGGAGAAAACAAAAGAGCAAGACTGTCAAACGTGACTACATAATGAAGTTTAACAAGCTCACGGTCTATGCAGTGAAAAAAGCAAAATGGACAGAGAGAAGGATGCAGCTTTCCAGCCAAAGCCAGTATCACTGCTGCTATTGAAACAGACTGTGGATATTTTGTTAAGCATTTATTAAAATTGAAGTTACCCATGCATACAAACACTTATGCTACAAAAAGATAGAAAAAAATTAAAATCCCAACCTTCTCTCACATAATTATGCTGTTTTAAAGAATGGATTCTTTACAGACCCTTTTCCCACTTGTATTTATCCCTGTATACTTTGTATTTCCCATATTTTTCTTATTATCGCTTTACTTTTTGTTTCTGTTTTCTAATTCTTAGTCTCCTTTTTTTTGTTCTTTCATTTCTTTCTACTGCTACTGAAGTTACATTGCAAAGAAGAGAAGGCACATAATGCCTCAGCAACTTCAGGCAATAAATAAGGCCTTGGGTACGGCATCATGCACCCATTTTGAGTATCACCTTTCACACAGGCTGTCAAACTGGGTGGCCACTTTAGAAAACAAACTATCTATTCACACAGCTGTCAGCTTAGCTGAAAACAACACATCCTACAGTCATACAGATATACACAAAATTCTACATTGAGTATCTGTCTGTTGCCTATTGTTGAGTATGGTCACTCACCACTACCATACAAGCCATCAGCTTCTTTCTCCATGCTGATCTTCACAGACAAGGACACTCTGCTTACACCACAGCAGCCTGTACTTACAGGCTTAGACACACCTAGTAAAACACACAATGATGCTGCCACAGGTTCTCATCCCATACAAAATGATGGAAGGAATCTCAGTGCCAACATCGCACAAACAGAACTTGACTCAAAGATGACAATGACGTGTGGAAATCAGAGAGGCCATGTACACCAAGCTGTCACTGCCACTAAAGGCTGATAGAGGTCCCTAAAGGGCAAAAGTAAGAGAAGTAATCTTAAACTCATTAATTAAATGGCCAAGCCAAAGAAATGCCGAACACTGCCTTTAGTCAGTATTTCTGCTCTTCTCATACAGGTGCCAGAAGTTCATGAATCTACTCGGTGTGAGCACTGCCACGGGCATCATTTGCCTTATTCAGGAAAGCGAGCAAGTGCATTCAGTTGGTTCAGAGGCAAAGTACCTTGAACCACCTACCTTCTTCCTCCCACTTTGAGAGCCTGCGCTGAAAAAAACACACAACCCCTCAAGGCTTCAAATGTATTTTCTAACTGAAACAATGTTTCCGTAACTTAAACAATAAAAAAATACCAAAAAACACCCCCAAAAACCCCCACAACACCCAAACATGTGCTCTCTTCATTCATAATAAGCAAAGACTGAAAATTGCTTCTATACAAGCTAATGCTAATCTGCATGGCAAAGCATCATATTGTGGTTTACAGTCTTTGGGAGATGGCTAAGCCTTGATAGCAAACTTTACCTTCATTTATGATCTAAAGTTACAAGAAGAAAAAAGAAAAGAAAAAAAAAATCACCAAAAATCCCAGCCATACTCTCTCAGTCAAAATTGTTCCAAAGCAGAATACATAGTCATGGTTAGTCTCTCTCAGAGAAATTCTAATATGAAAACACACAATAGCTCAAGGCACAAATCATGCAGAACTGATTGAACTCTAGCATGATTTCCTTATACTGTAAAGGTTTCCCATAAAAGCTTTACCTGAACACCAAACACAGCACCAAGCCACCAAATCTTTCCACTTTGCACATACATGCTTAGACTGGTTTATACTGAAATTCACAGAATATGTACCTAAAATATCTGGTTGCTTTCATTGCCAGAAACATCACACCCCATATCCCCACCTCCTGCCCACCCCCAAAAGTGAAGATAAGATAGGATAAAAATGAGAAGCCAGAAGCAACACAAACTATAGCAATAAACAGCAGCCAATTTTGTTCTTTCACTTTGGAAAAGATCAAAACACTAGTTCATCTAGCTATCCCGTACTTCCATTCTGCAGTTAAGTTCTTCACTTCTGGCCATCACTTGACATCCCCATTTCCCATCAGTTTGGATGTGTTCCAAAGTAATCAAAAATAAACCTCTTTATAAGATTGATTTTTAATCCAATTAGAATGAAGAATGGCTCATTTTTATTTTGAAATTGGGTATTTTTGCAACATTTACTTATTACCTGTTCACATTTTAAAGATTTTTTCCACACCTGTTACTGCTCCGATTACCACCTGGCATAGCTCAGCAAGTAACCATTTCCAAATCATTTAAATATGCTGACTGGAATACCAATTTCCAGAGCTATTCCCATTTAGAATTTCGTTGTACTAATTACAATTATCAAAGTAAAATTAACAGTCATCTATTATTTTGTTTTCTATTACAGTTTTGAAATTATTACAATTATTTTAGAAAGTGTGGCATGCATTATAAGAGGATTAAATATTTTTAAGTGTCATTTTCATCTACTACTTTTACTTTTCAGAAAAGCAGCCCCACTATAAATCGCAAACTGATTTTTATTCTTATATCATGCTCCTAGAATCAGAAATGTTCCTATTTTTATCTTTATACTCATTATTTCATTTCACTTCACACTGTTGAAAACTGCAGTGCATTTTATGCATAGAATTATTATATTTTTGCTGCACACATATATTTCCAATGCTAATCCTGTTAGTTATTTTAAGCTTGAGTATGGGATTTAGATTGCTAAAAGAAAAATAATCAAGAGCATTATTTTCCTCTTACAAGACACACGGCCTTATCCGTTTTATACGTATATACACAGTTGCTTAAATGAAGGACAACACAGTGTCTTTCATAACAAGAAAAGTTGTTGATGCAAATCATTACTTCTCATGAAATTCAAAGATAAAGGGCCAATCACCAACATCATTATTCTGCAGCTTGGGAGATGCACTGTAGGAATAACCATATTCCCAGAATGATTTCTGGAAAATGATCAACATTTTGATTTGGAGTGTAGGGGAAAAGTTTAAAATCGCTTGCCCTACAGTTTTCCTTGAAATACATGGTATATGTGGAAGGCCTTACATTCTCATGCGTATCTCAATTTGTTTTTAAAATATCTTACCTCCAGCAAGACTGTAATCAAGTAATGTACACAGTTTCCGCCTAGCAAACTATTTCAACCATCACTCACTACTTTATATTGAATTAAAGAAACATCCTGAGATATGTAATACAAATCTGAGTTTGAACTTGGCTAATAAGGTTCCAAATTAAAGGAAGAAATACAGGTAGGATATCTCCTTTCGATTTATCTTAAACATAGTAATGAATTAAATGTCAATGCACTGAAATTTTTTTAACAACCAAATTTGTATTTCCTTACCATAAGAACAATGTTTTAGAGTGATACTGAATAAATTATTAAGAGCTATAAGAAAATAGTCTGTTTTTCAGGAATGTGCATCTTTGCTCAGATTTTTTTTTAAACTTTTTTTGTTTGCTTCTAACAAACCAGTAGTAGAGCTCACCTCTCCTATGTATAATCGTAACAAAATAAAAGACTGTCCATTTTCTGCCAAATACCTGCTTGCTCTGTAAGAGCAATGATTTGATTCAAAAATGCCAAGGAACCCAGCAGTGCTGAGATTACTTCCATTAAGACAGCAAGAAAGGAAAAAAAAAAAAAAAAAAAAGAAAAGACATCTGAGTATAGCCTTAGAGAACACGCACCAAATAGCATTTCCTTAACATGCTCTAATAGATTCAGGCAAAGAAGAGAATTTGATTTGGAAATTAATTATCAGCTGTCACAAAACATGGACATCATTAAAATGAGAAAACATGACAAAATTGATACAACCTAATCCTTTTTAAGCTTAAGCTTGAAATAATACTAAATTAATAGTCAGCAAATACTTAAATTATGTCAAGGTAAAACTTCAAATATATTTTCTATTGTATCATGCAATTATAAACATGGAAAAAAACTAAGTTCCAATAAAAGAAATGCTTGTGAGCGAAGTTCCAAATCTGAAAACTCATGGGCTAATAATGACATTGTATAGCAGGCAGAAACCCTGGTAGAAACACAAACAGGAAATCTCAGTACAAAAAAAGTACTGCCTCTCCATGGCTTTGGGAATACCACATGCCAAATCCATTTACAATGACTTTGCACAGGACTTCATCCTTGTCTTCATGTGAGGCACAGGATTTAATTTCATTTTTAGAAGGCATTCTGGATTATACATTCTTATTCACATCACAACAACCTGGTACTGCAGACTGACATGAAACTCTTAATGGACTGTTGCATTCCCCACATTTATCACTATAATGCCCCTTTCTGGGAATCTCTGAAATACAGATACATAGCTCTGGGTCAGCCTTTCATTCTTACCAAGTACATGTCAAAAAAATCTATATATCAAATTACTACCTACTGAACTACTGACTTGAAACCAACAGTAAGGACACTAGAATGTAACACCTACCCAACAACACACCGTGCCAAAAATCAGGGTTTTGGCAGAGGATGCCCCAGCCCAAGGTGCTGTAAGAGAAAGGATACCTAAGGCCCTAACAGAACGTAGGGAAAGGTGTTCCACTCACCCTGGTTTGTACAGGCATCTTTTCCCAAACTCTCCCTCCCCCCTCAGCACTGTACAAAAAAATTCTACTCCATTTCAGCTCCCCTTAAGAACAGACTTTCTGCACAATCAGTAGCAGAGTAAAATCTAGAAATACGTCATACAAGTAGTATGTCTCAGTTGCACATACTTTCAGTAAAGCACTAAAGGAGTAACGATGTGCAACTGAAGACACTATTTTAAGCTCAAAGAAAGGCAAAGCAAGTGTAGCAGGAGCAGGTTTGTCAATCATTTGAGAAGGAGACATTAATTTTCTTCATGATCAATTCCTCCCCCAGCGTCTTTCAAGGGAAGAAGGGGAGTATCATTAGGGATGATAACCAGAGGTACTGAAGCATCTCACCACATCTAGGGAAATACACATCTTAAAATCTATGCTCTAAACAGGTGAAGGCAAAGTATACAGTAATTCTTTTCTTCTCATGTGAGTGTCCAAGAGAAGAGATGATCAAATGTTAGGTTAAAATTGCAGCCAGTTAAGAGGCAGGTGTCCAAGCATAGTCACCTATGTTAAGTCATATCATCTACAGCCTTTTGTCTTGTATAATCAAGACAACAAAAATGGATTCAACAGTTCTGAGATAAGTAATGCAAGCTAAGTTAAATTTAAGATGTCCTCATTATTCCTTTCAAAAATACCCATTCTCAAGAAAGTCCACAAAAGACAAGGGGGCAGGAAGACCACCACAGAAGCAGAATCTCTGGAATTTTCTTTCAACCTGACAGTTTTATATACAAATATCTTAATTAATGGTTTTATAATAATCTATGCCATCTCATCATCACATAGAAGTGACTACATTGTGTTTATTTCAAATTATAGTTTCCAGAAAACAATACGAAACAAAAAAAAACCAAACCATAAACAACCCACACTTTGTACTTTTCCTTCCTCTTGTACTAAAATTGCACAAATACAAGTTCAACTATACAAACAGTTAAATGGAGTTTGAGGCATAAAGCTAAAAGAACCCCAACCTTTTCATCATTTTAAATAGAACCACCTAATAAAAACATTACTGAAGCACCAGATCAAAATACATTTTGGAAAACAAGCTTGTGACATTATCACTTCAGTTTGAAAGCTGGGTCTTGCAAAGTATGATGCTATAGATTCATGTGTTCCTGACTAGTTTACCAGCTTCCTTCACAAATCATATTCTCCAACTGTCTAAAATGTCTGCTACAGAAAGAGGAAACTCACGCAATGGCTGTGGAAAGCTTACTTAGGGCATTACAGCCCAAGAACATCACTGACTTCATTAGTCTCCAATTGCCATGTTAAATAAGCACTCAGTATTCTATACTTAAATCTGAAACTGTCCTACAGTCTTCAAAGCAAAGCTCTTCTGTCATTTGTTCAATATCATATATATAATTACGAAACAGCAGTGACATATACTTATGTCATTATTATAATTTACTATATTACTACAAACATTTTAATAACAAGGATATTTTAAACATCAAAATTATTAGGTAAAAAATATCTCCTTTGTCCTAAAACATAACACAATGCCAAGCGTCTATCATTTAGTGGAATGATAAAAAAACTTAACTAGTTAGTACATATTGAGAAGGTATCACCTCTTTACCCAAGCTTGGATATATCCCCAAGAATGGGAATGGTTTAGCTCTGCAAGTCATACAGCTTATTGTGATAGCTTCTTTTTCCCCACTTAACCCTGTTATAATGGATAATAAAATCACCAACTGGAGTGAGAAGTCTGTAAAACTGTCTTTGCATTCATGCCACTTAAATTTGAAAAAATAAATGAAACCACCTTTTTAGCATAAATGGAATCAGAAGATGCTAGAAAGGTTATTTTTAAACTACTAACCTAACGTGCAGTGCTAGTTACATTTGCATACACACACAATGTAACCCTCTAACAAGGCTATATTAAATCAGCCACTTGTGTACATTGAGATATAACCATCTAATGAGAACTTTAAGTAAAAATAAAAACTCAGAGGTTTTTTCCTAAGATTTTAAGTGCCAGAATAATTATTACTTGCATGTATGTTTCCTGTGTAAGACTTCAATACCTGCTGAAGTTGATTTGAAGTAGTTCATATTTTCCAACAGAGTGATAGTGTGAAAGACTGTATGATTTAATCAGATCCTATAATTAGGGGCAGGTCTGGAACTAGAACACAAATCATGAGCATAAATACCTTGGCAAAGAAATTAACACAAAAGCTAAACTGAATACATACATTCTTCATGACATTCTCTGCCATTCTTATCTATGTGCAGTACTTAAAGGAGTTCTATTGTTACTTGCATTTTAAAAATACAGTGGCAAATTTTTCTTCAAAGCAATTTGGGGTAAGAGAGGAAGACCAGCATTATCCAGTGTATTTGAAGCAGAAGTCAAGAGATGGATGCAACTGCCTAAGGTCATTCAGCAAGCCAAGGGCAGAGCTGGAGCTACAACTCAAAATCTTTTAATCCTAGCCTCGTGTTTTAACACTGGTAAATGCTGCCTGTCCCAGGCTGTTAGCAGGAATTGTACTTATGCTGTGACAGTAAAATAGACTCTTTGAATGTGTGATGCCCAAAGGAGAAGATGAAAAACAAGAAACCGTATGTCTGAAGTCTTTCTGAATATGCCTCAAGAGCATCAGAAACAGAAAAGTATATTTTCAAAAAAAAATTTGCCACACACGAATATCCATTTTAGGATTCCTGATATGTTCTGTAAGACCTAAATGAAAATTTAAATGGCAACATAAAAATCAAAGGACTATCATAACAGATTAATATTAACATGACATACACTAAAAGGTTATGGCACACTCACTTACTGTGTGTACCTGTGCAAAGGCTGATTTTACCACCCCAGCCAGAAAACAAAACTCTTCTTGTCACAACATACAAAATAAATGAGTTGTAATGAAGACCTGAATCCACTTTTTCCTTAATTATCACAGCACAGCTTCTCACTACACTTAATTTACAAGACACATAACGATAGCCGGTAAAGTAATACGAGTTCTTCATAAGGGATTTAATCCCACAGTCAACCCAAAGCGCATGAAAAAATAAACGACAGAAATCCTCTGAAACATGGAACAATCCTGTCCTTAAGAGAAACAAAACAAACAGCAAACAAAAACAAACAAAAAACCCCCAAAACCAAACAAAACAAAAACCTCAACAAACCCACAACCCAAAACACACACCACCACACAAGCGAACCAACACCAAAAAAACAAAGCCCAACACCAAAACAAAACCCCACACCAAGCTACTCCAAAACACTGAAAGGGTATATCGGCTAACCCAGTAAAAAAAATAAACAGCATGTTTTTCCTGGACATTATCCGTCTGCTTATGAATTTAGAGAACACCTCCCATAGGGTACATCTTCTGGAAAGTTTATACAGTCTTTTCAAAGTGCATAAGGAATACTAATACCACAGCTCATTGCTTTTTCATCATGAGTTCACATATTTTCTCAGTATTTACAAGTAGGTGTTCTTTTAGTTAAAACTAGAAATAAAAAGATCAACAAATTAAATCCTTTCATAGAGATGTATGAAGCTATATTGCCCTCTGCTGATGAACAGCTAAAATTGACAAAAAAACCCACAGTTCATGCTCCAATAAGCAGTTTGAATAACGTATGTTACAGAAATTCAAATATTTGGTTTTCATTAGTATCATTCCAACCGACCCCAAATGTCATTTCCATTTTTCAAAGAATTGTCAGCAAACAGAGCAATACAAAAAGAACTCTTATGAAGAAACATGCAAATTTTTTTTTCTGCTAGAAGGAGCTGGAAAATAAGCTTTGCTAATTTTATTTCACTCTACCTCCATGAGCCCTCTTTCTTAAAACATGAAAATGTTAGTCCATTCAAGGTGAATCCTATTAATACCATTTCTTTCTTTGAAAATTAATATTTTTATATTAATCCCATGCTATCTTATTTAATAATGAGCAAAACAGCCTACTCTACAGTGATGTTCAAATAGGATTTTTAGAAGAACTATACAGGAGAGGTTAGGAAAACAATCTTCAATCTAGTCTATACAGAGTGTTTGATGCTGAAAATATACTTCCTCAGATTACAAGTCAAACAGCATGCTCTTTCTTAGCCTCCAGACCTCATTTCAATTAAACACTGACTTTACATTTACAAATATTTTAATCATTAGTTAAAAGAAATCCTTGCCGCCTTTCTAGATTTTATTTTTTTTTTCCCAAACACTACAGTTTACTGCTGGTAAAGCTAATGTGTTATTAACACCTGCTGCTGCCACAGAACTGCGCAAGACACCTAATTTAGCACCTTGCATTGGAAGAGTTTACAAAGGGTGTTGCTCATTTCAGCTTTATCCTTATCTACACAAGTATCTCAAATACACTGCAGTAGCAGGGCAGACACAGTTGAACATAATTCGAAAGGCTTGAGTAGATCAAATTACAGTCTAAATCTCTTTCCAGCCTTTAACTTCTTGGTCCTGGATGTGCTAAAGCACTAGTGCTTTACCTTAATTGCAGTTTTATGATGTGTTAATTATATCACACTAGGTAATTTCATCTCATATCACATACTTAAACTCTAATCTACATAGGCCTCTGTTTTACTTACACTCTTCTTAAAACATGATTAGGAGAACAACAAAAATAATAATATGAATATGACCTTGGAAACAAGGTAGTATGTTATCCCAACACATAAATAATAATGATCTTGCTTTTTTTTTTTTTTCAATAGGATGCTTTCATAATGCCTTGTGGGAGTTTATTTAAACCACAAAAGAGTTCAGGCCTGAGATAAAACAGGCAGAGCAAATGAATTATCTACAATGTAATTCAAAATCAAAGCAACTTGTGTTCATCTTAATATCAAATTGCCTTCATTCTTGATATTTTAAAAGCCACTTTTACTGAAATTCAACAAGATTAAGATAGAAAAGAGAACACCCTTTAGGTTGTGGGTTTCTGTAATTTTTGTCTCTGTCCACACCCAGACAGTATTCCACACATTGGTTAATCTGACTGACCTTCCAGTTGTAGCGAGACCTTGGGGATTCGATGATCACAGGTCACCACACCACAGCGTGTTTAAAAAAAACAAACAAAACCTCACACTGTGATTATTCAATATATCCTGCATACAAATAAAGGCCTATCAAAATTCTAAAATCCACAGCTGAAGGTTCAGATCACACCTGAATCTTTTTAGGATATGATTTCATTTTCTATAATACGCATGATTGGTTATAAATCCACCTTTGTTTTCTTTTACATTCACTGACAATTTTTGTCCATCGTGGCCAATACAACTTAGAAAAATGGCCGTATACTTCCCTCGGTCATGCTTCCTCATTGACTGTTCTAAATAATAACTAAACTTCTAGAATTACAGCAGGTTTCTAAAACCAAGATTCTGAAGAATGTCTAACAATTACTATTGCCACATTTTATATTAAAAACAAACTATTTTTAAAACCACCAAGATTTATATCTGCCTTGTCAGAATAATGGCATAGTTATTTCTCATGGCCTAAATTCTTCTTTATCCATCTCTTTGTATAATCTTTATTTACCTCCAAACTCATTGTTTAAATCCTACATTTTTGAGGATGTCTCAATGGATTTCTGATATACTTCTTTAAAAAAAAAAAAAAGAGTAAAATATTTTTTATAAGGATCCTGAACATTATCATAAGAACAAAGCATTTAGTTATCAAGAACAATAAGCATCTATCCAGTCACAGACATACAGCAGTTATCTCCAGCTCACCCATACTCTCAAGATATTCACTGTTCAGCAGTGTTGACACTCTACTACAGCGGCATGACCAGAAATGAGAAGTAGGTATGACCCCACCAAGGGGAGGGGGTAGGGTGGTGGAGCCAGGCAAAACAAGAAACCTCTGATATATAACAGTGCTTATTTCTTACACGTTTCTATGAAAAAAAGCCTTTTTTCACCTTATCACAATTCTTCAGACACGTGCCCAGATAGCTGTATTTCTGCCAGTGGAGTTTCCAGGGTGCTTATAATTAGTTACACGGTACTTCATCACTTCTGTCTTGGCAAATATAAACAGTGTAGTATCAAAGCCAAATTAGGACTTCCAAAACAAGTCCACCATCAGGCAAGCCAGACATAGTACGAATATTATCCGTATCTCCATATCTAGCAAGACTGAGGTGCAAGTGAAAGACTGCAGCCATTTTCATTCATACATTTAAAAAAAACACCAAACAAAAAAAAACCCACACCAAGCCATTTGACCACACAGAGACTGTAATGACCATTTGACAATAGAGGTGCTGCCATTCCCTTCTGTAAAAGGTTTCAGGATTCATAAAGGATGCGACGATGGAACTTCCTAGAAGACGAAATTTTCCATCTTCTTCATCATGTGGGTCTCCAAGCCTCACCAGGTTGACATTGATTTAAGCAGCATTCTGTGTCTTCCAGGGGAGGACATTGAAGTCACACATGTAAACCAAGTCAAGCTGCAGTACATATACTCACACTGCCTAAACCCAAGAGATTGAAGAGACTGCCTGGAGTTATGTAGCATTTTCTGATTTCCAAAGAAAAACAGTAATGAAATAATCTTTACTTTAAAGCCCTTCTAAGAAAATACCTTGGAAGCCCAAAAATGCAATGATAAACTAATAATCCTCTACGATCAAATGACGCAACTGCTCACTGAACTTCTCCCACCTATGAATTTGCATTAAGACTGTTGGCCAGGCTGTGATATAGTCACCTGTGGCTTATTAGAATTACCACCTCATTTGTTTTAATTATTGCAAACACCACACTTTGAAAAACTGATTTTTGGATGGTATCCTTAATGAAGTTTCTGGAAGACAAGAGATCTACAAATGCTTACCTACATAAAAGCTGAAAATGTATTTTCAGAATTGAAAAAAGAATGCTGATTACGTTTAAAATTTGCCTAATAGTGTCTCTGATTATTGTTCACTATCATAATTTAAAAAGTTGTGTATTACAATGAAGTAATACTCCTGAGTAGTTATTTCAGGGATTGAATAACACAAAATCAATTTCATAATTTCAATGAAGTGTATATATAAAGTAAAACAGCTTCTTTTCTGAACTTCAGGAAAGCAAAAAGAAAAAAAACCCAAAAAATACCCAAAACTATAAAAGATGTTGAATAGGAAAAATGAAAAGCAAACAACAGAATGAAAAATATTGCTTCACCAAAAGATATGGAGCAACAGGTTTGAGCACTCTCAGTCTAACTGAAAGCAATTAATTTATAAGAGTGACAGGGTGACAAAGTAACCATGACCACAAATTCCACCAGTGAATTGACCATCAGCAATCCAAAAGAACCTGTGTGTCTGTTGCTTTAATAAACTGCACTTTCAGTAAACTAGATGTGTTAGCTCTCACCAAATGAAACCAAACTCTTTTAAGTGTGGCTGTGTAGTTCAAGGAACTAGACTGGAAGTGTATTTCATTAGCTGTGAATCCATGATCGTGATAGTTCAGTGCATCAAACGTGACCAGACTTACAATAATAAACTGGGCATCACTACCCTTAATGCAACAACTTGCTAGTAACCTTCACTTTACGTGACACCTCCTTCATATGCATGGACACGGAAATAAATCACATTTATCACCACAGGCTTACAAGCAAATGCATGTGTATCACCTGTCTTGCCTCAAAATAAAACTCCTAACTGCTAATAATACCAGCAAAGGCAGGGGGGAATCAAGGAATAGCAATAAGCCTTAACACAGCATTCATGGTCTCAGTCCATTACTGTAGTAAGCTTTTCATTCTGGATTGTTTCCAACATACCACACTACTATCATCTGGATTGTTTCCAACATACACACTACTATCAGCTGGTAATTTCCTTGCCAGTAAATTATTAAGAGGTCATCCAAGTTTGAGACCATGTTTCAATGCTACGCTGACACCACCCAGTAGTGTCACAGGGCAAGTTACAGGATGCAAAAGAAAGTAAAAGGATTCTGCTGCACTTTAGTAATCACTCCAGGAGCTTCAGAAGGTACTGCTGGCAGCCTCTGAAGTAGTTAGAGCAGAAGAGACACCTACATCATTTTAGAAGTATATGAGCGTGGATCTGCTCAGAAAAAAAAAATCCAACTGAAACTGGATTGTTGTCCTTACAAGAAATATTGCTACCAACACAAAAAGAAAAAAAAAAAAGGACATGATGGCCTGATTTTGGTTTAATATATGTATATAAGTGTTAATTTAATTAATATGCATTTTCTTCACAGTCATTTTATGAATAGTTCTGGAAGGTAAAACAAGATTACTGAATCTTAATTAAAAATAAAAATCAAAATGAACTGCAGCAGCATAATCAATACAAATTACATTATTTAAATTAAGTAAAATTTAATTAAAGGCATTCGCATTAAATTTATTCTCTCCGGATTCAAAGCTTTCCCATTCAAACTGTTTTGTAACAATTTTATATGCAGCACAGCAGTCAACAAAATTTCAGATTATTCTAAATTAGCTGTTATGTGCTAGACACATCATTTTTATGAAATAAAATACCATTTCTCTCGTATGTTGGAACAAAAACAGTTTAGCAGCAACACCAGAGGAAGGAAAATCCTCTTCGCTCTCCCAAGCTGATTCTGTACAGACACATTACACTATCGACGCCCACTGGATGATGGCGATCCATGTTACACAAAGGAACTGAATGGTTCTATGAAGTTATCTGCTCTGTCCTCTTGCAAGACCAGCTCTTGAGGAGTACACAGAAGAACAGCTGTCCCTTCTGCTGTGTACTCATCTCAGATGTCAGTAACACATGTCACAAAATGTGAATCTGCCTACAAAAATATATGTACCGTTTTCTCATAAAAGTTGCAGAGCCAAAAAGCTGCATGAGAGCCGCTGGTAGTCATTATTAACACTACATTCCTGCTTGAAATTAAATTAAAAACTGCTTGCTTTTTAGAGATGCTCAATTATGTTAGCTGTCAATATGACCTAAACGTGCTCAACACCTTCCAAAACTCAGAAATAAGAATGTTTGGTTAACCACAGAAGTGTGTCAAAACCACATGGATGTGTTTTTAAAACATACAGCTTTAAAAAAAAAAACCTTCCATGACAAAGCATTTAATTTATCTAGGTGAAAAAAGCTGCAAGAACTGGTTTTCTGATATTTCCATATTCTACCCCACACAAAGACATGAAATTCAAGAACATTACATTCTTTGAAAGTTTTCTTCATCTATAAAAGCCTTCTGAATAAATTCCACTTGTACTCCAACTGAAGCAAAGACCTCAGAATTAGCAAGGCGCAACTTCTTTTAAAAGGTCTGACAGAATAGTTCTGCGTGATCAAGCAACTACTAAACATGTCTGTCAACACCAAAAAGAGGGGAAAACCCTCCTGAAGTCCCGCAGTTATGCTTCAGCCAACTGGAGACCATGGGAGAATACACTCTTTTCCAGGTAGAAGACCTATTTATAATAATGAAGAAAATATGAAGATTTGAAAAGTTACTGATAAATCTGAAGGATTCACAGGACGTTATTTTCAGATGGTCAGCAAAGATAAAATACTACATATCCTACAACTCTTACAATAAATAGGAAATACTCCCTGTGTTCTAACACATACCAATAGTTTTTTAAAAAAATAGTATCATTAATGTCTGAAATTTGTGCCTCAGGGTGTATCTGATACATTACTACTAAGCATAAGAAACAAATATTGATGCTGTTTTATTTATAAATAGGGATCTATATATCTGTGTATTTGTGTGTATATATATATATATGTGCCACACTGCCAACAGCTAAGTGTTTACAAGTCTGCTGATCTGTTTCCATCCTGCAGCACAAAGGATAGTAGATAGTGCTGTATTTCAGGGCCAAAGATCTACAGTGGTGAAGATTAGAAAACTTCTCTTAGATGCTCCCTTTCATGATTTGGCCATCAGAAAATGGTAAATATTAATGAACTTTTTCTTCATATAGACTCCAGGTTTTTTTGGAATCAAAGTATGTGAAGGAAAGGGCAGAAATATGGCAAAGTGAACAATCTACCTGTTCTGCTGCTAATGTTGCAACAATTGTAAGCAAAAATGTTTACTGAAATCCTCTCATGTTGCATACTGTACATTAGCCTTTTATTTACATTTACTGATTGATGCTGACTCTGATCACTTTGTAAGCAGTGTGAGGAAAAAAACCTAAATATGCAACAACTTCCTAAAAAGACACCACTGCTCTATACTCATTTACAAGATGCCCTAAACTGCTTCTTTTACAAGACACTCAGGATTTATATAGATCATGAACAGGAAAACTGTGACACTGTACTATTTCCAAAACACCATCACCACTCAGTGGAGTCATATATGAGGAGACTGACTATTCTACCTATAGATGCATGAAATATTTTTACTCTAACATACAGCGTTTCACTTTTTTAAACAGGGAACTGCTTGATAACAATTATGACTAAAAAGATATGTACTTGAAAATGAAGCATTTTGAAAAGAAGTATGAATTCAGTAAGAACACTCCTGAAGCATTTTATTAACTTCAAATAGCAACTAGTAAACCACACCTAATTTTTAACAGCTACTGCAAAGGGCATCAAGAGATGAAACACCCTGCAAGCATACCTGTGCTAAGAGTCCCTAGCCCTCTGCAAGTATCAAGCCTGCAGGACAGTTTTCCAATTGAATTGTATACTAACTGGCTTGTCCAGAATTCACTGTTACCTGCTCTGCCCAAAGCAAGAGAACAACTTTTACAATGTCAAAAACAGTTTATACAAGTAGTGGTAACAAAACACTCTCCCAGTTTCCTAAAAACCAGAGATTACTGCAGAAATTGCTTTTTCAATTCAGGAAGGCAGCACATGGAGGAAAAAAAAGAACAGGTCGAGAGCAACATAAGTCACAGATACATAGACAGACAGATTAAAAAAAAAAAAGGAGAAATTAAAGGGACTGGATTTGACAATTACGATTTCTGTGTGACTGCACCCGCTCTCATGAAAGCGAACGGTTACAGCATACCAAACACTGAATATCTTCTGGAAAGTCAACAGCTCACAGATTAGCAAACAAATCAAAGAGCATTTGATCTATTTCCAAAACAGAGGTGCGTGGAAACTGCACACATGCACATTTTAAAGCTACACTTCCAGCAGCCCTTTTTTTCTAAAAAACAGTAAGAATTTCCAGGTAATTCACTGGGTAGATCAGATACCTCAACCTAATCAAGGAGCACAAGTGGAGAGCACACAAATTTATTCAACAACTAGTCTCCTTGAGACACACTGTTGATTTATCTTTTCAGCCTGCAGTACAAAGGGGTTAGATCCTGAAGTTAAACTTGGATACACTTTACTCAATGGGGCTGGCAGCTTGCAAAGAAATAGTTTGGTAAGGATTAGAGGGTGTAGACCTGTTAGGGACAGCAGTCTCCTTAATGACTTCAGGAGACATTTGAGTATCCTTGAAGTCAGGCAGTTTCCAATCAGGATTGAGAGTGGACCCAATCATTTTATACAATCCCATTAACAGGCCTAATTGATGAATCCCTTCAGAATTATCTCCCATCAGGTGAGGATCGTGAGGTAGATGGTTTGGAATGTGGAACCAGGTATCCGGCATGTGAATGGGGGGAAACTCGAGATTTGACCTGGGCTTGCTATGCAAGTGTAGCAGTGAAAGTATACAAAGACCTACATCTACCTACTGCTTTACCAAGGCATCAGCAATTACATTTTACCTAACTATGCAGAATACAGACATTTACTAACCACATGGGGACCCTGACTGACAAATTCATTCCTCCTTTCTTACCAAACTCAATGAAAACTTGATTCTAAATGTGCTTCCTACAGCTTTAGAGAAGACTACAAGATTTTTCCCCTCCAGCTGTGAGCCAAAACCAACACAGGTAGATTGTAAAGACTCAATCACCACAAAGTCTCATTGTACTTCTGCATCAAAAATGTCCAATATCTGGTTACTGCACTGAAGTCTAGTCTAAAACTTAAAAATCATGCTCTTTTACTGCCTATTTTCCAACAAAATATCTCTTATTTTGCATCCATTAAACTACTTCACTTTTAACCCCCTGTATCTTATTGTTCAAAGTATTAAACAACACTTGAGACCATTCCCTATAGGATACTTAATTTATAATGCAGGCAGGTACTTCTTTGGTATTAACCTGTTAGCACACAGGTCAAATATTATTTATCCCCTATAGCCAACAGTAATCAAATCACAAAATAGGACTGGAATATCAAGCACAGGAATTCTGTCTGCATATCAGTCCCTTAAAGCTCTTCTTCCTCAGGACCACACTTTCAGTGCCTCAACAACCCTTCCTCATTTTTTCTTTACTGTTTCTTCTCTCTCCACTTCACAGGTCCTCATTCATATTTTCCACAAACACTCTGACTCTGTTTTGGGAAGAGGAACATCTGAAACTGAGTTGAAGTTATTTACTATTTTATAACTTTATCCATACCAAGTAGCTCAATACTGTCTTATCATTATTAGCAGCTCCTCTATCTTAAAAAAAGAGAATCTGAAATTTTGTAAAAACCATAACCAACTGAGTTAAAATGTAAATCTAAAAAGAAAATCCTAGGTCATTTTTTTTTAAAGGAAATTATTTGAACATGCCAGTTGTCTGTTAAACCACCACTGCACCAAGGTTAACTCAAACTGTAAATAATTTTTGCTTCTTTTGAAGCAAAAACACTGTTCTTACTCCCTGCAAACTCTAACACATTATGTTTTCTACCTTTTTTGCTATTATCTCTTTGCAGCTATATTCCATGCAGATTGTCTCATTTCAACATTTGCATATTTTACAGTTCACTATTGTCATCCTGATATCATAACTGCTAAAAATAAAACCAAACATTTATTTTTAGAAACACCCATTATTTTTTCCAAAGTTTGACATTTGTCATAATGCTATTAGTATTTAATAGCTCTTTCATGAAGTAAGCATTTTAATAGCTTCACCAGCTCCAAGCAGCTTGCTTTGTAATCACCAATATAGTACGTAGTTCTATATTGTGCAGATTTTAAATCAGGTATCCGTATTTGTTTCACTGACTTTCGCAAGGATTTTTTAGTAATGGGTTGAGTTTGCCTCACTGAAGTATGTAACATTTTCTTTTCTGTACCCAGCATGAAGTTTATATAAAGTACAGTAACCCTGAGAGCCAACCCTTACTCTTTTGTCGACTTTGTCTAACTGAAAACACTCTTCCTCTTACACCCAGCAAGCTCCAGGCTGATATTTCTCTAGCCTTTTCTTGTCAACCCTTTGCTCCTATACTCACACATTAGAGGGAATTGGAGATGAAGCAAGAACAGATACAAGACTCTATTAACTGGGCTAAGGCAGCACTCTTTGCAGCCCTTAAAGACAGGGAATTTCTTCAGCAAAACTTCAACACAACGTGAAGCTGTATCTAATTAGATATATAATATAGACAAAAAAACACATTAACTACAAAAACTTTTTTCCTATGATTTCCACTTTTGGGGATCACATATAAATTTAAATTTTATTTCATCAGATTTCTGTGAAAACTTTTGCCAAAACGTGTTGTCTACACTCCCTCAAGTCCCACTGACCATTCTGATAAGTGCTCAGTAATGTTCACAGAACATCATCAGCATCACCGAGGACACTGTTTCTCATTGCACTGTAATTTTAATTCCAGTATTAAAATTCCTGTAAAACAGCTTAATTCGAGTATTTCATTCGTACATACATCTTCAGGACATAGAAAGGAACAAGTCACCTGATGAAGTACCAGAACTGTTGCAGAATTCAAACCCATTTGAAGAAACTGGCTCACAGTTTGTTTCAAAGACATGCAACAGACTGACTAAATTCTACCCATCTGGATTAAATTTTTCAAACTATCATCCGATGTTAGGCTGTTAGACAGATTCTTATATTCTGATTTAAAAGTTTATATCTGATACACTTCGGCTAATTGTATCAACACCCTGTCATCACCTGCGTAACAAAGGGAAAAAACATGGAAAAGTAGATGTTGTTGGGTTTCTTTACAGGATCTTACCACTTGTTGAGTAATTCACAGAATCATAGAATCACAGAATCACAGGGGTTGGAAGGGACCTCGAGAGATCATCGGGTCCAACCCCCAAATTAAAAAGTCATAACAAAGAAACAAAAAAACCTGCAGAAACTGAACTTACTTTCTCCTCTACATAGGTAGTCAGAAGAAATAACTGACTTGGAAAAAGTAGGACATAAGCACGATGGCACCAAGATAATTTATTTTTTTTTCAAATATTTGCTGGATATTTCAAATTAGACTTCTCCCTAGAAGCAGTCACTATTCTAGCTCTCTAGAGCAATCCAAATTTTTATACATAGGTAGACATAAATAATTATTTCCAACAAACTTCAGGTGAAAAATTTCAAAAAATCCCAATCCTGTGGGATATCACATAGCAAAGGTAAGATCAGACAAATTTTATTTTTCTTAAGATCTACAAGTTATCAATTGATCTGATGAGGTTGCTGCATATGTCAGACTATATTATATACAGAGAACACATTGAGAAAATAAAATAACTTACTTCATTCTAAGAACATATACAAGGTCTTGTAATGAACTTTATCTCAAGTACACTTTATCCAAAATCTTGCTATATCCAGAGGGATCTTGACAGGGTGGAGAGGTGGGACCATGAGAACTGCATGAAGTTCAGCAAGGCCAAGTACAAGGTCCTGCGCATGGGTCAGGGCAATTCTAAGCACAACTACAGGCTCCATGGAGAACAGGTCAAGAGCAGCCCTGAGGAGAAGGACTTTAGGGTGTTGGTGTACAAGAAGCTCAACATGAGCTGGCAATGTATTCTTAGAGCCAAGAAAGTCAACTGTGTCTTGGGCTGCATCAAGCATGCAGCTTAAGGGGCTTGATTCTCCCCCTTCTACTCAGCTTTGATGAGACCCCACCTGGAGTACTGCATTCAGCTGTGGGGTCCCCAGTACAAGAAGGACATGGAGGTGCTGGAAAGAGCCCAGAGGGCCACAAAGATAATCAGAGGGCAGGAGCAGCTTTCTATGAAGACAAGCTATGGGAGGTGGGGCTGTTTAGCCTGGAAAAGAGAAAGCTCCAGGGAGACCTTATAAGTGGCCTTCCAGTACCTAAAGAGGCCTACAGGAAAGATGAGGAGGGACTTTTAACAAGGGCTGGGAGCAACAGGATGAGGGGCAATGGGTTTAAACTGAAGAAGGGCAGACTTAGATGAGATATTAGAAATTCTTTACTGTGAGGGTGATGAGTCACTGAAGCAGGTTGCAGGTGCCTTCTCCCTGACAGTGTTGAAGACCAGGTTGTTTGGGGCTTTGGGCAACCTGGTCTAGTGGGACCAATGGCAGGGGGGTTGGAATTATAATATCTTTGAGGTCCCTTCCAAACAAACCCATTCTAGGATTTTATCTTTTTCTTTGGTGTTAATATTGTAACTGCATTAAGACATGACTATATATACATACATATATATACACACATACACACACATAAACCACCATCTTCAGAGATTGGTGGATTATCTGACTAGACAAAGGTAGGCAAAATATCTTATGCTATCTGAAATGGTGTTGGACACCTGTGTTTCAATACCAGATTCAAACCCAGAAAGTCAATTTTCATAACCTCAAGTTTATGAAAACAATTTCTTTGTTTAAATTCTTCTTTCTTGAAAAACCTGGAATTAATGTAATCTCCCTTTATGGCCCATAACTTTAATATATGGATAGAAAGGAAGCTAGTGATAATAGTTTTTTCTTGGTAAGTCAAGGTTAATTATAATCTGCATTCTGATAATAAGTAAGGAAAGATAAACCGCATACATTTATTCAAAATTCCATATAAATTACATTCTGAAAAGGCAAATTCATTGGAAATTATTGAGTTTTTCTATTGGAAAAATTAATCTCGTTTTGTGAAAGCTGCTATGAAACAAAAAATTCTGAACAACCACCAAGTATGCTAACTTGGTAGATTTACTGATGTGATAAATGGAACTTCTACAACATCACATTTGAAAAAAAAAATTAAAATCAGATTCCATCATTTCTACTTTAGGTTGCCAGAAGGTACTCCAACATTTAAAAGTCATATTTTAAGGAAATAGTGTCGTCTTGTTTTCTAATCAAATCTGCTTTAAAAAATAAAATCTGATAGTAGTGTTGGTATTAGGCTTATTTAATAAAGCAGAACAGTTTGTAAGAGAGCCTTGTGCCAGAAACATGCATTCCTAACTTAAGTCAAAAATACATTACACCAAAAAAGGGTTAGACCAAGTACAGGTGGAAAATATTTATCGACACTGAATTTCAGAATATCAGAATACACTACTCACAGATAACAACAGTATTTGAACAAAGCACAGCACAGACTGTGAAAGCATAAAAACACAGTCATACAAAGTTTCAGATTATGAATTTACTACCAGCTGCTCTACGAAAATGGGGAAGGCAAAAAACGCCAAGGGAACATAATTCTCTGTTGCATTTACAGGTAAAAATATCGCTATTATTACTATCCCTTTCTACTCCTAAACCCATTACAAATCTAAATTCAAGATGTCATAGCACTAGAAATATAGAAGTGTGCAAGTTACTGGCCACTGGGAGACTGACAATCTTCCCATTAGAGCAATAGATTTTAGAGTGGGAAATTTTAACAGCTGCTATTCTCAGGAAATGCCAAGTTTGTCATGTAAGAACCAAACAGGGCAGTAGATGATGGCAGCTAGATGGGCAAAAATAAAAGGAACGGACCAAGATAAAAGAAATAAAGGGGGGGGGGGAAATAGAGAACATTCCATGACAACTACAAAGCTGAGAGTACACCATGGCAGTATGATTACGAAGTAAAATGTCAAACTGCAGAATGCACGGGATTTGCCCCGAGCTGGCATACTAACATCAGGACCAGATATGGAAAGCCTACCTACTTCCCAAATCCTTGTAAGATTTCATTAGCAGTCAAGTCAACAATATAAGATGGCTAATTATGAGTTCCAGCAAGTAAAAACATTAATTTGTACATCTTGAATGAGGCTGGTATCATAGCAGATTGGTATCAGATGCATCAACTTGCAGTCTTTAAAAAAAGAAATTTCCTTGACAGCAGCACCTAATTCAAAATACTATAATAAGATGATGCAGAATCGCTCACAAGCTCACGCACATAGCTATTTCTGACATTCAATACTAAAACACTGCTGTAGGAGTAGCAGGATACTTTTTTAAGCTTAGGCCTTTAAATCACTCATCCACATTTGAAAGCAACAAAAAAGGACAATGGAGTAAAAGTTTTATTTTTCTTTTTAAACAGACAACTAATGTTTTATTGAAAAAAGCACCCTAAACATAATTCTTGTTGAAAAAATTACCTCAGTAAGTTATGAGAGGTGGAAAACTGCTTTTCAATCGCAAGTATAATTGCTTCTCTGCTAAAATTATTTAAGTCATATATATTGTGTCTCAAAATGTTTTTCATAATAAATATATTATTTTGACAGCGTAAGCTGGATACGGCTGTCCACAAGACAATGACTCTTTTATCTAAGCAAATCAGGATACTAAATAACTTTTCCTCCCTTTGAAACAGTCGTAACTGCTTGAGGCTGCTGCAGCACAAAAACAAAATATCTTCACAAAGGTCTCCAAACAGTCAAGCTGAAAATCTAAGCCAAAGTTTCATTTAACAGCCTGTCAGTTTTTTGATGTGAAGCTAATGAATGCAGTGGCAAACAAATCCATCAAACCTAACATCAAAACAACTGCACTTCATCCCACCAAAGGGAAAAATGCAACCTGCAGGCCAGCACTTTGATCTAACCTATCCTCAGAAAACATATCGCTAAGCAGCTACCACTGAAGAATATGCATGAGTAATAACGACTTAACTTTATGAAAGAACACAATACCTAAGTAGCCCAAGTTTCAAGTAGAGAACGCTGATAGACTTCTCTCCTTGGGTTCTACCTATCAACTAAACAACAAAAAGCTTTCCAGCACCAAGATCTAAAACCAAATCATGTCTTAAAAGGTGCTGCAATACTAAGGAACCATTATAATTACTAGTAAAATCACCTAGTGTGACTCTTACCCTGATAGAAGGCAGTAAAATTTACATAAATTTATACTGAGTGAGAGCCACCAAGCTGTGCAACAGGCCCAGTAAGGAACAACAGCAGTATTCAGAAATGCCAGGGATTCCTCTGAAAGCTTTTCCAAGTGCGGGTGTCAACTTGGACAAGGGGTAATGTTCATTCAGTTCTAAGAGACCCTGACATGAGGATCTGGAAGAGTGACAGGGAAATGTGGAGAGAAAAGGAAGGAAAGAAAAAAAAATAATCACTATTGCATAAAGAAGAACCAGAGCGCCCCAAATGAACCTGCTCACATCATTCCCTGTCTCCTAAGCATTTGCTACACCGACCTCCATCCACCTCAGCCCAATTTTCTGGTCCATCAATAACCTTCTCCGATTAAGCTTAGGTGGGACCATACAGTCCAGAAGCACTACACAAGGTTAAAGGATGGATTGTTAGGGGTATTCCCTCTAATTAGGAACTGATTTCCCAACATGTAAGTTTTTCAAACACTTAGAAAAAAGTTCCAAGGGTAAAAAGGAATTCCAAGAAAGAAAGAAAGAACCCCGCCTGTACACAAGAACACAGGATCTTACCCAAACTCTCAATTTGTTTCCAGTTCTGAATATCAAATTAGAATGCATAAAATTTACTGATCCTATTCAGCAGAAGCAGGATTTGGACAAGTGATAATCATGACCCAGAGTCCCAGTTTTGGCACCTCTAAGAGAGAGGTCTTCAACTGTAAGCCTTGTATGAAGGCAACATTGTTATTCATTAGAAATAGCAGCTACACCAGACAAAAGTGTAAAATCAATAAACACAGATGATTCACAGATTTGGAGCAGAGAGTGCCCTGCCCTGCAGATAAAATTAGGAATACAAGATTCTTCTCAGACTAGAGAAGCATCTTTTATCCAACTGCTTCAGCATGATTTTTATTTCATTAGATGTGAAATTATGTGTAAATATTTTTATTTAGTAATTCTGATACCTAAACATCACCCCTTGTTCAGCACACAACTTAGTTAACCAGCAAAGATCAAAGTAGATAGCTACAGAACATATAAGCTAATTGCTAATGTCTCATCTGCTTTACCAACAGCAACAAAAATGCACTGGAGTAAGGAAACTCAAAATGCACTGCATGAAGCTACACATTTCCAGCCTACTCAAACAAATGTAACTCCATTAGGAAAATGACAAAATTCACAGAAGGCTGGAGAAATAGCCAATCTGCTCCTATTCATACAGTACCTTTTTTTCCAAAAATAAAATAAATAGCATTCAAGAAATCAAAGTTGTAGGATGATGATGATGATTACCAATATTTAAAGCTTAGAATGTTGCTCACAGAATGTAACAAATGTAACTGAAGTATTTGTGAGCTGAGCACTAAGTTTGACTCTCTAAGTCCCAGCAATACTGTATGCCCGCACTTACCCAACATCTCTCTGCATCACTTGTATTTGCCAAGTATCTCCAAGATGGCATGGTTGGTTTCTTCCTTTAACCAGTATCTCTTACATCTCTTCCTATGTGTTCTTGCCAGTGGAAAAAGACAGCAAAACTACACTGTCTCTTCCCTGGAGTTGGGGGACTTTTAGTAGCCAGTGGAAAAAGACAGCAAAACTACACTGTCTCTTCCCTGGAGTTGGGGGACTTTTAGTATAGCTGTTATTTCTCTACTTCTGCTTTTTCTTTTTTTTTCCCCCTCAAAGTCTACTTTTTACTTCTGCTTAACTCTGTCCAACTTAATTCCACCTAGAAGTCAGAACACAGCTCAAAGCAGTAGCTGAGTTGTAGCAAAGAGAGCACTGGAGAGAGGTGCCACCTGATACTGCTTTTCATACATCACCCCGAGCGGGTATCTTACACAAACTCCAGAGAAAAACCAGGAACCCTGCTAACAGGTTCAGCTACCACAGGTACATAGGGTACATACAGTGAAACCAAAGTAACAAGTTTGGTGTTTTTAAAGAGAGAAAATAACTTCTGGAATTTGCATTCATAGTCTGCTTTACCAAAGTTTCCAGTGCTGAGGATACAAATTATCTGAGATTGGGTACTTGCAATCGATTCCTCGGAATCTTTAACAGTATCTCATTGCACACAGGAGACCAGTATCATCCCACAGTCTGAGTACTTACTACCACTTTAAAAGAAATCTTTGCCTTTTTGGTTTTTTTTTCCCCCAAAATTCATGAAGAATGAGTATTGACTGTACAACAGGATTTCTTCTTTTTCTAAGACAGAAATCTGACTGCAAGCAATTAGAAACTAGTCTGCAAAAATAAAAGTGTTCCTGTAGGAAGACAAATAATCGGCCGTCAGGATACGGCATTCTGTAGGCAGAAAAAGCAAACTGACCTAGATATTGATGCATTTTGCTGATGCAGACAATTTCTGCAGTACAGCACAGGGGAGCTAGGGGATTCAAAATATTTTTTTCAATTAAGATTCTTGTACATACCACATACAGAAAGAAGAAAGGTAAACATAACACGGTACTCTGACGAATGACAAATGCGGATGTGAAGTTGTGTGGTGGCTCGTTTTCTTTTAAATAAAATTACTAGAGCTGCAAATAAAACTTACCAAAGTATCAGTATTCTTTGGGCACGCACACTTCTTCCCTTTTTAATTAATACTTTCAGGAAGTTTCCTGAGGTTGTGATAAAACTAATCATAGTTATCCTCATGTTTTTCTAGAGAAGAAACGTAATCAAGAAACGTAATCAAGAGTTTCCAATTTGCAGTAACTCCCTAAGTTGGGTGTGCTTTCAAAGTGTCATATAATTAAAATTTAAGACCAGATAACCAGTTATAATACCTTTTCTGTTTGACTTGTTTACCCTATTTGGATGGCATAAACAAATCTAAGTGTTATGAAGAATTATTTCACCACTGCTGCAGTAGTTCTTATCTTCTTATTCATACATAAATAAAACCCATAAGAAGTCCTACTATTAGCACATCCTAGCATGTTCTTTTTCATTTAAAAACAGGGTAAAAACAAGCTTCGATTCACATTCTTATGGTAATAAGTAACAAAAATTAAACAAGTAACAGTAAGCATTCTGACCATTTGCCAAAGAAACTGGAGTTCACGTTTGACGATGGGATGTAAGATTACTCTATAAAAGACGACAAGTTGTTACTGCTTCAGCTGCCACTTGGAAACTCTCAGGCATTTAAATTCCACTGCAGACACCACAGAACTACTCTATTTTCTTATACTACATATACACAATACTGCTCCTATGTGCAATAACCACAAAGAACAGAATTCCACGACCTAAAATGAAAGTTTTATTCATACGCTAGAGATTCCTAACTAAATAAAACTGTATTTAGACTGCATATGCTGTGACTTCCTACCACCCCCAAAAAAATCATCATTTCAGAAGCACTTTTGTAGTGGTGTAAAGGAATAAAATTTCATTAGCTTTAAAAAATCATCTTCAAACCCTGCTGAATTAAAACATGACATTAAGTTTATGGTATAATACAGTAACTGAGAGGCACTCTGTAGGCATTAAACATTTATTAGTTTGTACTGGGGCAGGTGCACACCAAATGGTAGACTGTTTTTTTAAAATATTAGAAACAGGAAGCCTGTACACTGAAAGGGATGTAGCTGCAGGTATCACTGCCTCAGCTTTGCTACACCCAAACATAAAGGTCAGCCTTGAAGCTCAGCTGAATCAATTTTAGAGCTGCAGCACATTCATACCTTTTAAAATTCAACACAGTTTTAGCTGCCATAATTAATTCATTTGTGTTCATGCCTATATTCCTCTCCATTTTGTTTCATTGTACTATTTATAGAAATTCCAATCTATCAAATACTTAGGGATTTTTTTATTATTATTACCTTTACAGTCAACAGCTTATCTGTTGTTGATTAAGAACACAACTTTCCTATTAAAGACCAGAGTGAACACGCTACATGCATAGTGATGTTTACAATACTTCCACTACTGCTGATGTATGCATACAGAGCACATGGAAAAATATTTATAAACTTTTTACTTTGAAGCATATTCTATCTCATTAACAGTAATTATCAGTAGTGTCTAGAATTCCACTATTTGAGAACTTTCTCATAATGGCCTTCCAATCCCAAGAGCTAAGTGAGAATCGAACACTGCTTCAATTTTAAGCCTGCGCATCTGATTTTGCCCTTTATTCCACATCGTCTTACATTAGCTAATTTATTAAGCAAATCATTATTGGAAAGGGTTTTTTCAATAATAAACAACCCAATGAGAACAGGCTTCTGACAAACATTTTGGGAAGCATACTAGCCAAAGCCTATATAAACCACAATTCTGAGAAAAAACTCACGATTTTGAAAAAAAATAACAAATTTCTGCTGAGCAAAAATTTTGCTTGATTTTGTGGATTTACTCATATGCTTTACAGTAAGAAAAATAAAGATATAGCCACATAAACTAAACTTCTGCCTAAAATATCTTCACTAAAACACAACTCAGTTTAAAACCTGAAAATATCTCCTCTGAGTTCACAGTTCATTTATTATCTGGTACTACGAGACATCTAATGAGATTAAACATGAGAAAAGTTGAACCTAAATAATTAAACAAAGTCATTATTTTGTTCTGGGCATTAAAATTCCTAGGTTAATTAAAATGTTTTCACAAGCTTAGTACATGCAGCTTCAGCTTTAAAATATCCATAAATAAAACTCTTTTTGAGGAACAATATACACATTACACTCAAAAAAAAAAAAACCACCCCACTACTGACATGAATACATATTGCTGGAAATTAAATATCCACTAGAAAATTAAAAAAAAAACCCTACAAATTAAACTTCAATGGCAGTATAAGGTACTATAGTTCCTTTCTCATCAGCTTCCATTGATTCTGACAAAGATATGACAACAGTAAAAAATTCCATACGCGTCAAGTTTCTACAATATGACATACCAACTTTGCAGCTTTTCCATAATCAATCCAACGAACAGTGGCAAAGTTTATTGACTCCGCACAGTTAAAACCATGGTTAAATCCTGCATGGTATCCGTATGGAAAAGTGATGATAAATTCTCCTGCCTCTTGTGTAACCTAGAGCATAAACCCAAACAAAACACAAAAGAAAAAGGAAAAATAAAGTGAATCACATTACAAAAGCAGTTGTGCTCCTGAAGCAATGAAAATTGTACTTGCTTTTGCATCTACCTAGAATGAATTTCTTCTCCTTGCACATGGCTGTGACAATGCAAGCAGAAACAGTACATTTGACACTGTTGTTTACTGTAAAATGCACAGCTACATATATGACTTTACAAATTCCGAAAGTACTGTCAAAAAAGCTAATCTTGGAACAAAAGTTCACTGGAAATAAAACCTGGAAGTACAGGGAGCTAAAGAAGACACTGCAAAGAATGCATCAGTCTTCCTGAGAGGAAGCAGAGATAGGTGGAACCAAAATAACCACAGTTATCATCCTTAAATACTACTACAAATTAATTGTTCAAGAAATTATTCCATCCACCACCCTGAAAAGGTTTCTCCAGAATGGCACCAGAACTTTACTTTTCTTAGGAAGACTGGAGAGGAACCTTATTGTCACCCTTCTGTCCCACACTCAATCATTTCAAAAACTACTGTTTGAAGACCTACAACGGAGGGCCTTTTAAGTTACTTACCATTCATGAACAAGTATAAAGGAGGAGAAACCCTAAGTTAATGAGCCTTTGCAGTTAAAGAAAACAATGTTGTACACCCCAAAGGAAGACAGTGTATACATTTTTGGATCCACTCAGGCTGTATCTTTAAATCATTTTGGATAGAAAAGGAGGAAGAAAAATTAACAATTGCCCTACATCAATTCTTCAACCTTACAGCAACTACGACCAAGGGGATTCTTGCATTGGAAATGTATGGATGTAAAGCCATCAGACACCACTTTATACATTACATTAAAATAAATGTTAGTCTGTCCATGTCCTTCCTCTCTTTCTCTTTAAGCACAATTTAAGGGAGCAGAAGGACTCTGGTACTACTGACATCCAGAATTCCAAATACCTCAAGGGCAAGGAGCCTGGGAAGAGACTGTCAAAGAGGAAAAGCTTGACTACAGTTAAACTCTGACATTGCTTTAGAGAATTAGCAAGGGTAGTTCAAAAGAGCTGCTCTGTTCTTTACAAGAACTGTGAAAAACAAAAGAAAAGTATGCTGAGGCCACTGCCAACAAAAAAAAAATTACAGAAAGCAGAAAAAAAGAAAATGCAACATCAAAAACCTAAAACCACTGCCATAGCAATTATATTTTGTGTAGCAGAAAAAAATCCCCAAACTCCTAGTCGTTATCAAACAAAAGATACCAGATATAAAAGGCTTCTAGAGTAAATTATCAAAAAAAGTGGGGTAAGGTGAACAAATCATTGGTCAGGAGATTCTCTTTCAAAAGAGAAATCTCATCTTACTATACTTGGATGGACTGCTGTTCTCCTCTGGACATGAAGAAAAGGAGAAACAGCACTTCCTGTCAGCAACTACTAATCTCTCCACTCAGAGACAGCTTTAATCTCCTCACGTCAGCTCACCAAAGACTGTATCAAGGACAGGGTAGTCAGAGACCAGAAATGGCACCCTGTCTTCTGAACTATCTGATAAGAGTTAATCAATAAACTGGAAGATTCAGAAGTAGAAAGAGATTCCCCATACTCTGATGTGCCTTGTTAAAGGAAACACAAAAAAGCACTAAAAAAACAAGTGAAGCAAATAATCCGAGCAATGACTGGTACTGTTCAACATGATGCATTTGCTGATTACAGGAAAATAAGGAGACTTCTTAGAAATTATATAGGCTGTTCCCACTGTGTGATAATGCTCTGCATAAGCAAGAGAGTGAGAAAATTAGAAGGACAAATATGATTGTAGGGAAGCACGCAGCTTGAAATCACGAAACAGGAGACTTTGATTTTAAACAACTGCCAAAATTAAAACCTACAACTCCAAACCTTTTTCTTATTAACATGTCATGCCTTAAATCTCAGATTTTTGCTGGCAAAGTTGTCGTGCATTCAATTTCTGCCTTTAAAATCCTCCCTTCTTCACCCTCAAAATTCTCATGTTACAGTTTCACAAATTCTTTCCGTGCTTCCTATGCTTAATGCAAGAAATACAGAGGGAAAGCACTTCAAGATGTGTATTTCTGACCATATTATGGAATGAAGGAATGAGAAGAAAACAAGAAACATATATGTAGCTAACAAAGCCAAAGAATAGAATTGGATCTTAGGTTTTTCCATTGGACTTTGCAAGGTTAATTATTTGTGGGCTCATTCTTAGCATATACATGCAAATGCACATACAGGTGCATATATTATAACTGCTACTGTAGCTCTCCAACAATCGCTGTGGGAATGTTTAAGAAAGATTATTCTCAATCCTAACAATTCCAAAATTTATCTCAATACACCCACCCACTGCTGACAGTTTAGCAGGTGTTCTATTGCAACAAGCAGCAGTTCAGCTGCCACCTGGTAGGCGTAGGCTGACTTATCAGCATTCAGCACATTTCCACTTCTATCACTTTGAGCCATGAGAGATCACAGCCTGGTTCCCTCTATTCACTTTCTCACTGAATCCCATTAATTATAATTACACTTGGGTACAGTCTGCTTCCTCCCAAGACTAGGTGACAGAACCAAACTTAAATATTTAACTATTTCTAGCTACTTTTTTTTTTTTTTTAAATTAACATACAGGAATAATCAAGACTCTGAAATAAGAACATCAGCTCCCATATCCACATCAAACGTGTGGTACTGAAAACAAATACGCTGGCATTCTACAATACACTACTTTAAACACCCAGTGCTGAAAACTATACTGTTGAGAATAATGTTCCGAAAATCCAAAACTATAAATCCAGTTATAAAGTCTTCCAGTTTGGAAGGTTTCATCTGACACTTGATGATAAAGCACAGCACTGTGAAGGGAATCAGTATTTAACTGTATTTTACAAAAACTGAACTCAGCGACTCCATATCCATATGATGATACATCATTCAGAAAACAACTACTACTTATATGAGTAATTTATTTTAAAAATTCTGCTTTCTAAGGCAGACAGTATAATTCTAAACACCTACATTTCTTCAGTTTTATACATAGCTTGGTTTAAGCATGAAAAGTGAAGTGACATTTCATAAGGCATATAGAAAACGGTGGCTTTATCCCACCAAAACATCCACCTCACCTCTTGGTTTCGTTGCCTTAGTACAGTATATCTCACAAGGTTCTTCTAATAAAGTAGCCTTAGATTTGTTTCTCCTCAGTTTTGCTACAAGCATGTATGTTGTTGGCAGTACCAGTTAGTGCTGTTTCACGAGCACTACAGGTAATTACTACTGTCATTGTAGACACTTACAATTGAAGCACAGACATTGATTATTGGTGTGCAGACGTTTGCATGATTTTCATTTTGCTACAAAATACTATTTTCAGGATGGATCAAGAACATCATGAATTGCTGATAAATTTCCACTGTAAAATCTCTTTAAACACGTGGCCTACAGTTTCATTTACTTCCTCAATAATGGATTCATTTCAAAAGCCTCTACTTTGACTACATAGTACAAGATACAATATCGTTCTATAAATTCTGAGATATTTGTGGTTTCTGTGTTATATTCACCTAAAATATTTTCTACATTCGATTATTATATTTTTCTACACACTTACGGTGGTTTTAGCTGGGATAGAGTTAAATTTCTTCACAGAAAAAAAGAATCATTCACTCTGCTTTTTTGACGTGTGAAATAAATTTTAAATTAAGTAACAGTTATTCTGGTTTTATTCAACCTAAATTTTTTCAGATCATAATACTAAAGTTACTTTTAATTGCATCAGTCAAAACAATATACACACAGAAACAAAACATTTATTTTAAAATGTTAGGTGTATCATATAATACAGCTAGCTAAGAAACATCTTAGTCAACATAAAATCACATGTAAACTTGCACGGAAACAAAATAGTAATAAAAATACTGGTAATGTCTTTAAAAAATAATTACAGAGACTTTTAGGATAAAGATTATGTTGTCTAAAAGTGTTTTCTGCTAGAAAATTCCAAACTAAACCATGTAAGAGTCCTAATATTAAAAGCATTTCTTTTCATCTTTTCAAGGAGTCAGTGCCTAAATACAATTTTTAAAAAGTAATTTTGGCTTAGCTGTACTATAAACATTCCTTAAACATAATCCAATTAAATGCGTGAATGCATCACTTAAAAACAAATAGTACTGTACCTTATCAAAAGGAATTCCATGCTGTTTCAGTACCAGTGGAGAAATCAGAATCATCTTGTGGCGGAAAAAAGCATAACATTCTTGAGAAAAGCTTGGGAAGAACTCTAATAAGGCAAAATAACAGGTAACTGTTAGTTAAATAAAAAAATTAGGACACTTCTATAGTATTTTACAGTACATTATACTGTTTAATGTTGGTTTAGAATTTTTTATTGTGGCTTTTCTAGGTTCTGAAAGAGCTGTACAAAATCAAATGCACATCCCAAGTTTTTCAACTGATTTTCAATGGGAGGGGTTATAGGGGTTTGAGGGGGTTTTTTGTTATGAAGCAAAATAAGTTAAAATAGATTTGGACCTGTAAATTTAGACATACTTTTCTTACCCTTTCCTAATATATGTCATTATTGTGGTTCTTTTTATGACAATCATTCTGCAACCCCTGCACACAAGAAAATCAAACTGGTTTACGTAGAAATTCTAGACAATTCTGTACAATAAGCCAACACAACCTCCTACCTAAAAAGGCTAGGAAGTATAATCTCTCTTCACAGAGATACCTGATATAAGTAAAAACATGGAGGGTTTTTTGCTGCTTTTTCTCTTGTCTTGATTTCTATGAACAAAGATTGATTTCCAAGCTTCAGCCTTCATGATTGTGTATATGTAAAACACCACAAACCCTGCATACTTCTTTAAATGATTATATAATCAACTTGCCAAGAAGATAAGGATAAATAAATGAGGGGAAAAGTGAAAAAATTAAAGATAAGGTTTCTGTGTTCTTAAACTCTAGTATCTGACCCTCCAACCAGGATGTGAATAGAACCTCAGCCAGAGTTGAAATGAGCAATGCAATTCTTCTCTAAAACTGAAAAGATTTGAGTTCTTTTCCCTTCAACCTAAGTATCTTACAGCAATAAACTGTTGCTGTGACCCAAGTGCAGGATCTGACACTGTGCTTTGTTGAACCTCATGCAATTGCCATTGATCCAGCCTGCCCAGATCCCTCGGCAAAGCCTGTCTACCCTCTGGCAGATCGACACTCCCAACATTCTTGGCATTTTCAAGAACTTTACTGAGGGTGCACTCGACTCCCTCATCAGTGTCATTGATAAAGACATTAAACAGAACTGACTTCAGTACTGAGCCCTGGGGAACACCACTAGTGACTGGCCTCCAGCTGTATTTAACTCCATTTACCACAGCCGCTGGTGCCCGGCCATCCAGCCAATGTTTCACCCAGTGGAGCGTATGCACTCCAAGCCATGAGCTGCCAGCTTGTCTAGGAGAATGCTGGGGGAAACACTGTCAAAGGCCTTTCTCAGGTCCAAGTGGACAATGTCCACAGCCTTTCCCTCATCCACTCAGCAGGTCACCTGATCACAGGAGATTGGGTTAGTTAAGCAGGACCTGAACCCATGCTGACTGGACCTGATCACCTGATTGTCCTGCATGTGTTGCATTATGCCATTCAACACGATCTGCTCCATAACCTTCCCTGGCACCAAGGTCAGACTGACATCTATACTTCCACAGGTCCTCCTTCCATCCAAATTCTTGTGGATGAGTATCACATTTGCAAGCCTCCATTCAAGTAGGAGGACCTCCTCAGTTAGCCTGGACTGCTAATAGATGAGGGAAAGCAGCTTGTTGAGCACTTCTGCCAGCTCCCTTAGCACCCTTGAGAAGAGTCCATCTGGCAATATAGACTTCTCTATATCTAGGTTACGTAGCGGATCACTAACCAACTCCTCATGGATTATAGAGGCTTCACTGTGCTTCCCGTCCCCTGTATTTCCCCTCAGGGGCTGTGTACCCAGAGTACTACTGGTTTTCTTACTAAAGACTGAGGCAAAGAAGGCATTCAATACCTCAGCGTTTTCCTCTTCCCTGGTCACTATGTTTCCCCTTGCATCCAATAAAGGATGGAGATTCTCCTTGATCCTCCTTTTGCAGCTAATGTTCTTACAGAAACATTTTTTATAATCTTTAACAGCACTAGACAGATTAAATTCTACCTGGGCTTTGGTCCTTCTCTTTGGCCTACTCTTGCACCTCTAAGATTACCTTTTTGAAGACTGTCCAGCTTTCCTGGACATCTTTGCGTTTCAGCACAGCTTCCCCAGGGACTCTGCCAGTCAAGTCCCTAAAGCCTGCCTGACAGAAGTCCATGGTGGCAGTTCTAACTGCCCTCCTTATTTCTCCAAGAATTGAAAACTCTATACCCTGTGCCCAAACAGCCTCAAATTGTCACATCCCCCACAAGGCCTTCTCTGTTCACAAAAATCAGGCTCATCAGCGTGCTGCCCCTTGTGGGTTCCTTCACTAGCTGTGTCAGGAAGCTGTCTTCCACATGCTCCAGGAACCTCTAGAACTGTTCTCTCTCTGCTGTGTTGTATTTCCAGCAGACATCTGGGAAGCTGAAGTCCCCCATGAGTACAAGGGGAGGCAAACGAGAGACTTCACACAGTATTTTATCTACCTCCTTATCCTGGTTGGGTGACCTATAGCAAACTCCTACCATTATATCTCTCTTTTCTAAGAAAGCTGCAAACCACACAGAACAGCACAACACAACCTGTTCAAAATCCATTAAGAGCAATTTACGAGAGAGCATTTGCTGTTAGAGAGCCCTCACAGTGAAATTAAAGTACAACCTACACATTCTGTACTGCTATAAAATACCTTTTTAAAGAACCATGAAAGGGTTTGAGCTGGAAAAGACACATTTACTTCCTACTTCCCAGCCATGAGCAGGACATCCTCCACTAGAGCAGGCTGCCCAAAGCCCCATCCAACATGGCCTTGAACACTGCCAGGGAGGGGGCCATCCACGGCTTGTATGGGCAATCAGTCTAGTGCCTCACCAGCCTCATGCTGAAGTTTTTCAAGCCTACATTTAAACACACTCAAATTTTCCAGTCTCATTCACCTCATTTTTCTCAAAAGCACCCCCCTTCACTGAACGAGGGAAGAAAGGAAGGTAGTATTTCCTCATCACAAGACTGTTTAGCAGAAGGTCTTTTATTCTGCCCAGGTGAAAGGTAAGGTCACACAAGCACTTCTTTCAGGAAAGAAAATCCCAGTGGAACTACTGCTAACTACTGGTTAGCAGATGTGAAAAATACCTAATAGGATACTGAACAGAGGACACTTCATCAGAAACTTTGCAAGACCCTTACAAATACATTTAATTCAGGCAAATTCAACACACCAGAAGCATTCTCAAGTACCAAGACGATGTTAAAACTTACAACAAAAGAGAATAGCATAACCTGAAAATATCTATACTGTTATTAAAATAATCCATGTTCATGCAATTAAGCTCAAAGTTACAGTGATTTTTTACTTATGTAGATCTCCATTTAGAGGACTCGAACATACGAATATGTTTTCTAGCCATTTTGTTGTTATTTTTTACTTTGGTGGGTAAAAATACAAACTTCCTGGAATTTATGTAGATTTCCTTGCAGTGATTTGAACTTATTTGACTTAACCTTCTGTACTGCACATAAAAGAAATCAGGAGAATGTTTGCATTCCAATAGTCATCACAAAGATGCAGTGGCAATTGTATGCTATGGAAAGCAAAGTACAAAAGCCACAAAAGCAGCAAGTGCTGCAAAATATGAGTGTTGCTATGCCCAGATGAGCATGTTACAGCCTTATGTTCATTATCTTAGATGCAACTTTCCTAACTTGACTCACATAACTATGAAGACAAAGTTCAATTCTTCAGCTGGTCCCATTTTCAGATTAGAGAACCTCAGAAGTAATGCAGGTTCTACATCAAGTTTCATCTCAACAAATATTTATACATTTTTCATACATAAAAAATAAAGACTTCTGTATTAAATGAATTACAACTACACACAATACAAAGTTTTTTGTAACACCCTACTTACAATGTACTAAGCTTTATTTTAGTTTTTAACATAGTTGAACACTACAGATAGATGTCATCTCCTCTCTAAAACAGTTTCTGCAATTAAACGATCTATTAAAAGATCTTGAAAATCCTTCAAACTGTCATTTCTGATTTGCCACTCTGCTTCTGTTCTCTTTATTTTCTAAACCATTTTATGAAACAAAGAAGTCCTTAAAAAGATCATGGTATTACAGATTAACATAACAAGTATAAAAATTGCAGTTAACAGCTCACTTGAGATTTTTATTACATTTATGAATACATAAAATTGAAAAAACCTACATAAATGAGAAAGCAGCTGAAGGGCAAAATCAAACTGTTGCCTTTATTAGATGCAAGTCTAATGTCTTTCAGATAAAATATTTGTAGGTGCCACAGTCAATCAAGATTTCAATGGAAAGCAAAAATGAAAGCATTCATGCACAAAAGGCATGTGTGGTAATTGTGATGTGCAGACAAGATAATGGAAAACATTCTAGTCTTCCTTTAATTTTATGTATCAGACGCTGCCTGGACTTAGACAACCAGTCCCACTTAAAGCATTACTTTATTAATTATTTAGGAACATTTGATTAATTTGGTAGGCACCTGGTCATCAGAGCTAACCTTCACGAATAAACAACTTTCTTTACCGAGGTTGCACTCATGCAAAAGTATTAGTAAAAATATCCCAATACACGCTTAATTCAATGACTATATGAGGGCACAGAGGGTACCCTCAGCGAGTTTGCCTACAATAATAAAGTGGGAAGAGTGTCTGATAGACCAGAAGGCTGCTCTGCCAATCAGCGAGACCTGGACAGACCAGAGAATTGGATAGAGAGGATCTCTAGTTTTGATCTTACACATCATTCAACAAAGAAAGTATTTTTCCATTCACCACAAAGATCTCTGTAATTTGTACTATTACATCATCAATAGCAATCGTAGATAGCTTGCTTCCATGCAGATGTGTGCAGACCAAAGCTGAGCGATGTGTCTGAGCAACTTCTTTAAATACGGTGATCAGTAAGGATCCAGGAACTAGGTTCCTGTTCCCAGCTGTAGAAAAGTATGGACATAGATGTCCCAGATACCTCAAGTCAGATCCCTTTCCATCCTATCTTCTTCCCATAATTCTGGACCTAAGAACTCTTACTCTGCGTGAGACCAAATTCAGACGTCTCAGCCTGTTGCCCAATCCTGACTCTGGCATACACACATTAAGACACTGCTCCCTCAGTCTAAGCTATCGGCCTCTGACAAACAGTGGCTTTGGAGATTCCCACTTCTCCCTATACTTTATGTCCTATTCCTCTTTCGTGTTAGGCCGCTATTAGTAGCAATAAGAGGCCTGAGAACCTTCAGGCCAGTTTTCTAACACAGTACTTTTTAAAACCATAAAAAATTACACTAAGTGACTTCAAAACCTCCAATGTAGCAAAGCATGCATCTCCAGAAGCTACCTACTTCCTGAATTTGTACAGGCTACTCCAATATCTGCGGAAATTGGGATATATAAAGAAAAATCTGAAGGTGCTTTTTTAGCCTACAGCAAATGATGCCATGCTCCAATGCAACTTGAATGAATAGGTGGTGTTGAAACTGCCCGTTCTCTTCCCTCTCAAAAAGTTTGGATATACACTCATTACAGAACATGGGAGCATTAACAGCTTTAAAATACAGCACAGCTATAATCAATCAGTAAGAAATATATAATTAATGCCAGAGTAGCCACATCACATCCAACGAAAAGTCTATCTAACCAGCAGGTGTCAGAAGTGGGTGCACAGAGATGTGCTTAAACAGAATGTGAAATCTTTGCTTTCTCTCAGTAATTTAGTACCAACAAGTTGCTGCTCCAAGACTTCCAAACCGAGATACAGTTCCCATGCTTGTCTAACAGATTTCATTCCCAGCATTGTCCATTGTTCCCAAACCCATGTAAAATTTTAGAATTCATCATGAACAGAGGAAAGTTCATACTGTGAAATTAACCATCTGTTTGCTCTGAACCTGCTAAGAGTCTTCATTCAGGGTCTCCAGCTGCAATGAAAGACCCTGTGAACGATGACTATTTAGTCATCTTCTTAAGCTAGTCATCACAGGTTTTTATCACACCCCCTTTCCTTTATTTGACAATCTTTCAGATTGAGAGGTTAGAGCATAGTAACAATTACTAAAACAAAGAGGCAAATTTTTCACCAGTCCTAGCATCCTTCTCTGAACCTTTTCCAATTCTCTATTCCTTTTACTCTTTGTTCATTTCCTGTACATCTTTAATTACTGAATAATCCTACCATAACTCAATGTCTCTTGCTCAGTCCCCAATGTTTATCTATTTGTCTACCAGTGAAAACTAAAAGCTTCAAGGCATGCATTATGAATACTTCTGTACTTTTCAAGTTGGAAAGAGAATCTGGAAAAGGAAAAAGTGACACAACTTTCTCAACTGAAACTAAGAAAAAAATTAGGAATAGTAAATGCAATTAACAAGGTTTAAATCTGTCTTTCCAAAAATGTATTTTTAAGACTGCACGTTCACAGGCCTTTCATACCTCCGTGATCCGTGACATCTTACTGTTCTAAGCAGTAATTTTAAAATAACTCAGATGTAGTCATGCACCTATATACAATATGAAAAGAAAATGTACAAATACTTTCAGATTTTGGTCCTGGTACACAGTATCTAATTATCAACCTTCAATAACATTCTTTGTATAACATGGTTTACAGCAGGCTATAAAACAGAGGCTGACAGGCCAAGAAACATGCCTAATTATTCCTGTGGTCATAAATAGCACTCTTAATCTAGAAACAAAGAGAGAGATGTAGTGTTACTGAAAATACAAATTCCTGTGTGAGAAGAATTTTCCTATAGACTAGTGGTTTTCATACCCAAGCTCTCAACCTTACAACAAACTCCTCTGCAGCTTTTCAAAAGATGTATCTCACACCTCTGGAGGGCAAAAGCCAGTACATGCTTGCGCTAAAGGGAATTTATACACCTGCTCACTGGCCAACAGCCTGCAACCAACTAATACTTGGCATACATTTGTCTGCTTCCACCTTCCCAGAGGTACTAAACAGTCTGCATCCTCTACCCAGGCATTAACTTCCATGACACTTCTGGAGACTTAGCTGTCTTCAACATCTCTTTCTATCAAATTTGGCTATGAAATTAAGATTCAAAAAAGTTACTGAAAAAAAGAAGCTATGCCAACAAGAAGCAACTGCAGACAGGAGAAAGAGATATTGGCAATGAAGATGTAAAGAACAAAAGCAAGCCTCATTTCCATAAGTTCCACCAAGCTGAAACTGCCAGGACAAAAAAAAATGTTGCAAGGAAAAAATATTACTTTATTTCTTAAGAATTCCTTGGAGTAATAGAAAGCATTCCTAGTTGCAATCATATGATAGACAGATAAAAGCCACACAACATTAAGTAATAAAAAAAAAAAAAGTAGGTGAGTCAAGGACAATGATTTTCACTTTGCTGGAGATTTGCCCTTCATCTTACATATGGAAATACGAAAATATTACCTTGAGCTAGTCTTTCAAGCCGCTTCCCATGCTCTGGAGGAACAGCGTACCTAAAATTCATGTAAAGAAAAGGATGAAATGTTTAAAGACATAATTACTACACAAGCCATGATTCACATATCATAAACATCTAAAAATACTGAAGCCAAAAAGATTAAAGACTTAATATTATACTAAATATTACACAAACTAAATATATACACTAATTTCTGGGGAAAAAAATATAGAGGTATTCTTTTGAGAAAACATTTTGGGTTATTTCTAGCTTAAACATACCATGTAGTTCAAGAATGCTATATGCATTATTTTAAATCATACATAGTTACGATATTTTATTATGTTTATACCACTTCAGTTTTAAAAATGAATGAAACAAAACCACATAAGTACAATTTAGCCATTTGAATTTTATGAGTTCAACAGAAAAAGATAAGCACTAAACATCTCTATTTTTTCCTACAGCCAATGCTGTGGAATAAGTGTCTTCGCAAAACCATCACAATTAGAGTTAAAATTATTTAAGAAACACACTCTAAATGGAATAATTAATTCCATATCTTGGAATCACTTTGTTTTTACAATTTTTTAAAGATGCTTTATGCTATCTGCAACAAGTCAGTTATAAATAACTGGAATTAACTTTTATGTAAATTTTGATGGTTTTGACTGCTAAAAAACTGAAGATTACTGAAGAACTGTAATTTCATTCTCTTTTCTGGACAATTTATTATTTAGATATATTCTGCACTTCATAAATATATATATTAAATAGGTTTTATTATTGACTTTAACTTCTCTAATATGCAATGTAATAGGCTTTCATTTCAGTTTAATGTTGCAACAGCATTGGATAGATTTATCTGTATGAAAAAATCTGCTTCAGAAAAAGGAGAAAACACACATTCTGCTGTACAAGATAGTCCAAATCCACACCTTCAAACAATGTCTGCATACAGTTTTTATTTTACTATACCAGGAACACAAGATTCCATTCATCTCCCTTGATAAGTCTCTCAGAAAAGACCCTAGGCCCCTCATTTCGCACAAGAAATAAACATCCTCTTTCCACAAGCTGTCATTTCACATACACAATTTTATTCTACTACACTGAACCCGATGCATAGAAGCAAGACCCTTCCACCACAGAAACTAGTACTCTGAAGTTGAACTGTAGCAAAGAACATATCTACTCACAACCTCAGCCTAAGCGGTAAAAAACAGACTTTCACCTTGACTCTACTCCATGTTTGCAGTTTAAATCAGAATTTAACTCTCTCGGAAAAAAAAGATGTTTTTTCTCTCCATTTGTTACTCTCAAAGTATTCAAGCATGTTCTCCATTCCATATTACACATGAGTCAGCATATAAAGAGTAATTAATGTAAAGGTTGGAATCTTTTGTACTCCATTAGAAAGAAATGCAGTGTATAGCATTATATACTATACTGTATGTCATTAAATACACAACTCCATAACGTAAAACATGGACAGCGTTTGACCCCATGCAGAACCTTAGAGCTTAATTCAGGGTTCTGAAATACTTTCTAGGATGAGCACCCTAGAAATAAAGCATAGTATCATAGTGGGTAGAAGGCAAGAGAGCAGTGGATGTCATCTTCCTTGACTTCAGCAAGGCTTTCAATACTGTCTCCCATGACATCCTGATAGAAAAGCTGAGAGAGCATGGGATAGATGGGTGGACAGTGAGGTGGATTCAGAAATGGCTGTCAGACCAGACTCAGAGGGTCGTGATCGGTGGAGCAGAATCTGACTGGAGGCCTGTGACTAGCGGTGTTCCCCAGGGCTCGGTGTTGGGTCCAGTCCTGTTCAATATCTTCATTGACGACCTTGATGAGGGAATAGCATCCACCCTCAGCAAGTACACTGATGATACAAAGCTGGGAGGGGTGGCTGACATGCAGGAACACTGCGCTGCCATCCAGTGAGACCTGGACAGGCTGGAGAGCTGGGCAGGGAGAAACCGGATGAAATTCAACAAAAGCAAGTGTAAAGTCTTGCACCTGGGGAGGAACAACGTTCATTTCAGTACAGGCTGGGGGATGACCTACTGGAGAAGAGCTCTATGGAGAAGAACCTGGGTGTCCTGGTAGATGACAGGTTGGCTATAAGCCAGCAGTGTGCCCTGGTGGCTAAAAGAGCCAATGGGATCCTGGGGTGCATCAGGAGGAGGGTGGCCAGCAGGTCGAAGGAGGTGATCCTCCCCCTCTACTCTGCCCTGGTCAGGCCCCTCCTGCAGTATTGTGTCCAGTTCTGGGCTCCCTGGTGTAAAAAGGACATGGATCTCCTGGAGAGAGTCCAGAGAAGGGCGACAAAGATGATTAAAGGCCTGGAGCATCTCCCCTATGAGGAGAGGCTGAATAAGCTGGGACTGTTCGATCTAGAGAAAATAAGATTAAGGGGAGACCAAATTGGTGTTTTCAATTATCTTAAGCATGGGATGCAGGGTAAGTTAGCTAGCCCCTTTTCAGTGGTTAGTGGAGACAGGACAAGGGGCAATGGCTGCAAGTTCGAACATAGGAAGTTCTGCACCAACATGCGGAAGAACTTTTTCCCAGTGAGGGTGACAGAGCCCTGGGACAGGCTGCCCAGGGAGGTGGTGGAGTTTCCTTCTCTGGAGATATTCAAGACCCGTCTGGACACCTATCTGTGCAGTATGAACTAGGGAGCTGCTTGGGCAGGAGGATTGGACCCGATGATCTCTTGAGGTCCCTTCCAACCCCTACAACTCTGTGATTCTGTGATCTGCAGTTCCTTCTCAACTTATAAAAACAAACACTATTTAAGCAATTCTAGAAAATTGCTTCACAGTATCTTCTTCAATATCTATAAAATAATAAAAAAACAAAGCAGCACCACATCATTAAATTGATCAGCTATAATTTCTACAGGGCCAGGAATTAAATTTAAAAAGAGATATGGAATTTTCACTTTAGAATCTACCAAACCTTATTATAAAGATGTAATTGAAATAAAGCACAAGAGCTACCAAGTTCTCCAAGAATAATGAAACATCTGTGGTGGTTTTTTTTTTGATCCCTGTGATACTGGAGAAGAAATTATCTCCTCTGTAATTTTGTTCTACTCTGTGAATTATTCTCCTTGGTTAACAAAGGAAGCATTTCACAAACCAATCAGAATTTCTGCAGTAACCTCCCAGTAGATATAAATCCTATAAACGTTAGTAAAATTAAACAGATGGAAATATGTGTGATTAAAATGCTTTCACTTTATTGTGAATGTTGATTGATATTATTCTATCAAAAGTTATTGCTGTTTATTTAATGGAATGTGTCGATTGACTACAAACTTTAATAATTTAGCCCTGAAGCCTCTCTAACTCTGTGTAACTTTAAGCAAAAAAACTGTTCAGGTTTCAAGATACTGAGAAAATACTTATTTAGAAAAATTAAGTGCAGCATAACATTAAATATTATAACTGTGCTTTCAGAAATAAGATTTTATGTAAAATTTTAAAAGCATTCCACACAGTCTCCTGCTATAGCTAAAAAAGCGATCCTATTTTTCATCTGTATCTCAAGTAGGCCTTTCATTTCTTTTTCATCTACTGCACAGACTTGATGTGTACTTATAATTCCCTATATTTTGCCTTTAATTCAACAGAGAAATGTGACTGGATGCTGGCCATGACTAATGTCCATTTAGCATTAAGTAGTGTTTAAATACATTTTAAAAAGATCAGAAAACGAAGTTTCTCACTAACACAGTTTAAAGCAACACTGCATCAGTTTCAGAAGTTTTCACCCAGGCCTATACAAACTGTTGTGCTTAAGTGTTGTTCAATTACCAGTATCAATTTTAATTCTAGAAAAAGCTTTTATCAACATACAACTTCCAACATGAAAATTCTGATTTAAGGAAATATTCAAGATGTAAATTAAATCAAAGTCCTCACTCACAGAGGAACACAAAAAATAGGAAAAAAGACAAGTTGTCTTCAGTGGCTGCAAAGAATGCCAAAAATCATAAATACCTGCAACGAGCTCTGTGAAGTGTGTTGTGTAACAACCAAGGGTATCCTGCTAGAATGAGTCACATGCTTTCACTTTAGCCTGTATGTTTCCATAATTTTACTTTCACAGCAAGAAAAGCAATGGACTTAAATCACAGTGATAGATAAATGAATATAAAGATCTCAGAATTGTTTTTCTTCTTCCACATGATTCCCAAGATGTAAAAATGCAGGTTGTAACAGCATTCCAGAATGACGACTGTGTGATGACAAATCCCTAGTTTTCAAGAACAGAAAATAAAACCTATTTGTCATAGAAAAATATATCACGTTATCCAGTAAAACAGATTTCCTATGAGTCAGTACAAAATCCTATGAACTGTCAGTCACATTCTGACTTTCACAGATGAGTGGCCTGGCATTCCTCTAATTTCTAGGATTGGGAGGGGGGGGGGGGGGAGGGGTGTGCACAAAGACATTCCATACAATTTAATTTGTCCACCAGACTGATAGGGTAAATGGTCTCATGAAGTTAAGACTTACACTCTTAAACAGATGCTTTTACTGATCTGCAAAATATTTGAAGTTATTAATAAATTTAGTAACCTTAAAACTTTAATAAATTTTAAAATTAACTTTAAGCTACACATGAATGTAAAAACGCAGTCATTGAGCTTGCACAATAAAATGTATTTAACACAAAAACACTACACAGTTACAAACCAATTTTACTAGAACAATCAATAGGATTATCATAGAATCCGAGCATCTGCTGAGGTGGAAGGGACCCATAAGGATCATGGAGTCCAACTGCTGGCTCCACACAGGGCCAGCCAAGTCAGCATTTGATCATCCAGGTGCCTCTTGAACTCAGTCAAGCTCAGGGCTGTGAGCCCTTCCCTGGGGAGCCTGTTCCAGTGCCTGACCGCCCTCTCAGTAAAGAACCTCCTCTTAACATCCAGCCTAAACCTGCCCGGTCTCAGCTTCTCTCCATTCCCTCAGGTTCTATCTCTGGTCACCAAAGAGAGGAGCTGGGAGCCTGCCCCTTCACTCACCCTCGTCAGGAAGCCATAGAACACCAAGAGGTCTCCCTCCCAGCCTCCTCTTCCCCAGGCTGAACAAGCCAAGGGACTTCAGCCTCTCCTCACAAGACTCCCCTTGCAGACCCTTCACCATCCTCGTTGCCCTCCTCTGGACACTCTCCAATAGGTCTGTGTCCCTCCTGTGCTGTGCTGCCCAAAACTGCACACAGCACTCAAGGCGAGGTTGCAGGACAATTCTCTCCCTGGACAGGCTGGAGACACCCTGCTTGATGCACCCCAGGATGCAGTTGGCCCTCCCGGCTGCTTGGGCACACTGCTGGCTCCCGTTTAACTCCCTGTCATCCAAGACCCCCAAATCCCTCTCAGCATGGCTGGCCTCCAGCATCTCAGCCCGCAGTCTGTATGTGCAGCCAGGGCTGCCCCTTCCCAGGTGCCAAATCCAGCACTTGACCTTGTGACCAGCATTGATGGGCCCCTATGCCTTCAAAAGCAGTTTCCCAGGGGACCTTGCCAGCTAGTTTGCTGAGCAGCCCAAAGTCTGTGCTCCCCGTAGCCAGCGTTAAAGTGTTGGAGGCAGTTTCCCTCCTCTCAGCAGGGATTCTAAATTCCACGACTCATGGCCATCGTGGCCAAGATGGCCACCTACCTCCATCTGCCTTCCTTTTGATACAATTTTGCACCGTGTTAAGTCTGTCAGCGTAACAAATTTTACTAAATATTACATTTTATCCGATAGTCAAACACTTGACCTGTGAGAGGAAACCTGCTACCACGTAAAGCGTGTCTTCTTTTCAAGTTACTATGAGCCTGATAGTGCGTCCTCTGTGGCTGCAGCAGGATTCCCTGAGGCCCTGAGGCTCCAGGGGCCCATGGCCATGCCTCCCAGCAGGCTGGTGCTGCCACAGCAGGGAGACACATCAGGAGAAGGAGGAGAAGGCCACAACCAGAGACAGGGTCAGGAAAAAAACAGAAAACAAGGGTTTATTTCTTTTCATTGAACTACAGGCAGGTGAAGCCCTGCTAGGGTCCCTGGGAGCGCGGCCTCTTGCTGGGCTGGGGAGAGTACTGTGGGTAGAAGGCCCTCCTCTTCCGAGAGCGACAGCGTCTGTGCCCCCTGGGGAAGTATTCTCTGCCCACCGCAGGGGGAGCGGAGGCACTGCGCCTGCACCCCAGGCTTGAGGGACCTGCTGTGGCTGCAGCCTCTGATGTGCTGGCTTCCTCCTGCTGGGAGCTGGCCAAGCCTCTGGAGAAGGCTGCATGTGGGGTGGGTGCCCTCTGCCGGGAGCTGGTGGGGCTGGCTGCAGGGTGGTTCTCTTCCTCCTCCTCCTCCTCCTCTTGGTCTGGAAGGAATTGCAGCAGCCTCCAGGCATCCTCACTGCAGAGGCGCACGATGATGTTGATGAGGCCATGCACCAGTGGTGCTGCACGATCCTCCAGCACAGGCTGCAGCATCTGGACCATGACCTCCACACGAGGACCGCAGGCGCAGAGGGCGTGCAGGATCCTGCTCTGCGCGTACTGTGCCAGCCACCACGATGCCCCATAGATTGTGTCCAGCTCCTGGTGCAGCCAGGGCAGCACGGGATCCAGAAGATGTGGCCATATGTGGAAAAGTCCTGCCCAGACCTCGGGTAGGAGGCCACCCACAGCCTCTGGCCCTGCAGCCCCCTGCTCAGCTGGAGGCAGAGTCCCCTGTGGGAGAGGTGGAAGGGAAGCCACAGGGCGAGGAGGACTGTTTTCTTCCAGGCAGCCAGGAGCTCCTCCTGAGGGGCTGCTGGCACCTGGTGACTCTTCCTCGGGAGAGAAGAAAAACGTGACCGCATTGTTTTCCCCCGACGAAAATGTTACCTCCTCTATCGGTATTGTGCAGCGTGGGCACTCTGATGTCCTCTGTGCCCACTGCACCATGCAGCCTGGGCAGAGCAGGTGGCCACAGGGCATCGCAGAGCCAGTGTCATCTTCAGCACTGGAGCAGATGCAGCACGTCTGCTTATCCTCCGTGGCCACGTCTGGGCTTTCATGTGGCTCTGGGCTCTGAGGTGGCTCTGGGCTCTGAGGTGGCTCTGGGCTCTCAGGTGGCTCTGGGCTCTCAGGTGGGTTGCAGGGAGCCGAGGATGAGAAGATGTTCCCCATTGCACAGAACACGGAATACGGTTCCGGGATGGGCACCGAGAGCTGCCGGTGGCAGCCCACAAAGCACCTCCCAGCACCTCGCAGGCACTGTGCTCGGCAGTGGGCCAAGCTTGAGACAGTGTGGGCCAGCCCCTGCTGCGCCTGGCTTTCAGCAGCGAGGGAGATGATGTCACAGTGCTTGGTCTGGTGGCGTCACAGCCCTTGGCCTGGTGACGTCACAGCCCACTGACCAGCTAGAATCCGAGCATCTGCTGAGGTGGAAGGGACCCAATAAGGATCATCGAGTCCAACTGCTGGCTCCACACAGGGCCAGCCAAGTCAGCATTTGATCATCCAGGTGCCTCTTGAACTCAGTCAAGCCCAGGGCTGTGAGCCCTTCCCTGGGGAGCCTCTTCCAGTGCCCGACCACCCTGTCAGTAGAGAACCTCCTCCTAACATCCAGCCTAAACCTGCCCGGTCTCAGCTTCTCTCCGTTCCCTCAGGTTCTATCTCTGGTCACCAAAGAGATTTGCTGGGAGCCTGCCCCTTCACTCGCCCTCGTCAGGAAGCCATAGAACACCAAGAGGTCTCCCCCCCAGCCTCCTCCTCCCCAGGTTGAACAGGCCAAGGGACTTCAGACGCTCCTCACCCTAACTTGTACTGGTGCATGGCATTCAGATTTCTTATATTTTATTAGTGATCTATCTATGCCTCAGGAATGAATTCTACATATCTGTGCTACATGAATAACATTTTTCTAGACATAAGAGCCAAAGTAGTGACATTTTGTACTACAAAATCCTTATTATGGAAGCTCTACTTAAACTACAAAGGTGAAATATGAAGTAGTGTGTGCCGTCCATCCCTAAAATATATCAAAATCCACGGGTCAGCAGACAAGGTAGTTCAAGAGGCTGGTCCTTAACTTTTGAAAACCTCCTTATCTGATTTAAACACTACAGAGTTAAAAAAGTCACATCACACTTCTGACTTACAGAAGATACACTGATAACTTTATTCCAATACCTAAATTGCTGCTAACATCTGTAGGAATGCAAAACCTTGTGCAAAAATAACAACTCATGAACAACTGCTCAAAGGGAAGGCTGTAGCTGTTTCCTGACTTTCAAAGCGAGTGTTGAATGTTATTCACCAGGCATCTAACACTACGTCTACTGTTGCTGCACCTGTATTGTGAATGGGGGAAGGGATGCTTCTCTTTCTAATCCCTTATTTCCAACAGTTTCAGATTCTTCAGAATACAGATTAAGCTAAAACCATTCAGATTAAGCCTAAACCATTGGCTAAAACCATGTAAGTAGACAGAAAAGAGAAAGAACTAGCAGCACAGTGGTAAATTAATTGCAAGAAATTTTAAGTGCAGGTTTAGAATTCTGCAGAAAAGACTTGACCGGATTTCAAGTAATTACATAGATTGGATTTCAAGTCATCCTATACATCAGCAAAGTAACTTTGAGAACCATCTTTTTTCAAATTCAGTGTCACAATGATAACAGTAGCTAGGCTGGAAGGGACCTGAATATCATCTAGTCTGATTTCCTGATCAAAGTGAGATCACTTGGCACAGAGCCACAGTCAACTTTTAAGAATTTCCAAAGATGAAGACCAGGCAGCCTCCTGAAGCAACCTGTTATAATGTCATTGTGAATTGGGTTTTTTCCTTCCGTTGAACTGAAACATTCTTGTTCCAGGTTGTGATTATTGCTACCTTTCCATTTTTTTGTCAGTGCGCCACTGATTGGAGTTTGGCTTCATCTTCTCCATAACCTCCCTACACAACAGACTACAACCCAGACCGCGTATCAGAACATACAACCTTTACAGAAAAATTCATCCATCAACAAATATAGACAAGCACCAGCTCATAAAATGTTCATCTGCCCAAACAGATGCCACTGAGTACAAAAAGTGCCCCCTTACTTTGCCTACAGACTACTTGTATTTTCCATAAGAATCCTCTTACACTAACCCACACTGCTGATTCTCCCAAGACAGAAGAGTGAATTTCCACATTAAAAATAAAAAGCGCTGACAATCCACAAAAGTTCAGCAGCTCTCAGGAAAGTATCCCACAGACAGTGCTTTCAAGTGGTATGTTTTACAAACAGGGCAACTTTTACAACAATATTATTCAAAGCATGAACATAAAAGCACATAAAAAACCCAAAGAATCATTGCTTTACTGTGCAAAAAGTACCCAGGCAAGCAAGATGGTCATCACACAAGCAGCCTCTTGTATTCACCCAATTATTCTCATCTTGGTGACAAGAAAAGGAACATGAAACACCAAGTTCTATTCTTTCTAAGCCAGGTACACACGCAGATAATGGATAACACCATCTGCTGCTAGCTAAGACAGTGTGATGCTAAATATGTTACCAAACTACTTTTCTGAATCCTGTGTTAAATATTGACAGGGGAACAATGTCTGATGATTTTTCCTGGTAACTAGTATTTTAAAAATTCCAAAGCTGCAAACCCATGAAAATGTTGTAACTAAATTCACAATAGTATTTTTTTCCACAGTGAACCTAATGCATTGATCAGCAGTTGATCTATTTTTTTTATCTATTTCACCCTTCTCCTTTTACAAGCTAAACAAACTCCCAGATCCAGCCTTACTCAGCACTCTCTCTTCAACAATATGGTCTCTTTTTCTTGACTTAAGCACAAAGACAGAGCCATCTTCTTTTCCTGTAGTATATATTCTCTGTATTATGACTGACCACCCTGCAAGGCTTTTTGTGATTCTGAAATACATTACTAAACAGGAGTGTTTTTTTAACATAATGTATTGTTTCCTGTTATTTCTGTCTGTTCAAAAGAGCTAGAAAGTGAAGACAGGCTGGAATGACACAGAAAACATCACAAACTGATACATGATTCGTTTTACACTGTGCCCCTCTTGACAAAAGGTAAAAACTGATTCTTTATGCAGAAAAGAATTCAGACCTCCCCCATCAGATACCAGGTGACAAAGTGAGCAGTTTTTAAAAATGCTACTTTCTGAAGGGAAGTATTAAATATATTCTCTGTATGTCCTTACCCTTTCTCAAAAAGAAAGACTCAATGAGCCTATTATCTTTGAAATACACACAGTGCCATGAAATTACTTTGGGCCTGCTTAATAAACACTTTCATGTGTTCATTGTTAATATTATTCAGTAAGATTTACGTCATCTAAACACTTCAAAAAATTCTTATTGCCACCACTGTTTTTCAGGAGTTAGGCAAACAGCAGAAAAAGCACTGCTTTCAGATACATAATAGACCCAGAATTATTTTCCAAAACTGAAGTATCTTATTCAGACTTTTCTATTTACAAATATATAATGTAAACTGAAGCATTAGCTATATTTTACCTATGGATCTAACACACATACTAATATCCTAACATTTGTACTATTAATAAATGATTATTTATACCAGCCTTTTACTTCCAAAAGCAGTTTAATACTTCAACACGACAAAATTTCCCAAATTAGTGTACAAAAATAAGTTGCCTTTAGTCAGCACCTCTGCAATAATTACTATATAAAAAAACTCAACAAATGTCAGAGTGAAGAAATTCTTAGCACCAATAAGCAGTACACAGATATTATTATGAAATATACCAGGAGCTAACTGAATGTATAAACTAAATAAACCATGAATCACAGTAATGGTTCTTCTTGGTATAAGAATTGTTCTCTACCAAACTGTGACATAAATGAGATACCATCTTTAAGATTTCTTTCCCCTCAGAAAAAAATAGACAGGAAAAGTTGTTGTAAAAATTCTTCCCGATACCAAGTATTTTTAATAGACTATATTCCCCTTCCTAGAAAAATTTCCCTCTCCATATCCTCTCCCCTTCTCCCCTCAATATTGTTCTGTTTCAGAGCTTCTGTTTTCTTAATTCCTTTTTCTCCTTCAAATTATTTTCTCGCTTTAGTACTTTTTGCAAGCTAAAAGTTATACATAATGCAAACGTGTATTACTTCAATATATATACATAAGCACAAAACAACCATTTGCGAAATCAGAACTCTGGCTATCTGCACACTTTACACCTATGTTTCATATGAGGTAGTCAATGGAGGAATCAGTATACATAACATAAGTCTATAAACTTCTTTGCATACCACTTGGAAGTGAAACTGCACAGAGTATAACAAGAAATAAAAGCTAATACATAAAAACTGGAGAAAGCTTCAAATTCCATTAAAACTGCCGTAGCAGTCAGTTCAGCTACCACCTACAAGTTCTTACCTGGGCTCTGAGGTGGAAGGGGTTGGTTGTCATCTAATATTCTATTTAAGGAATTGCTGGCCAAGACCTCCTGGGACGTGGTCCTTAGAGACAGAAATGTTGACGAAAGTTGGCTACTCTTTAAGGATGTCTTTCTCGAGCTCTTTGTCCCTCTGAATAACAAAGTGGGCAGGAGGGGCAGGAGACCAGCACGGCTAGGCAAGGACCTGCTGGTCAAACTGAGGGAAAAGAAAGGCAAACACAAGCTCTGGAAGCAAGGGTGTGTAGCCTGGACAGCATACAGGGATGCTCTTCAGACTTGCAGAGACGAGGTCAGGAAAGCCAAGGCGCAGATGGAACTGAACTTGGCAAGGGATGTTAAAAACAAGAAGAAGGGATTTTACAGGTACATTGGCCAGAAGAGACAGGCCAAAGAGAACGTACCTCCCTTGGTAAATGAGAAAGGAGAATTGGCTGCAACTGGTGAGGAGAAGGCTGAAGTACTGAAGGAGTTCTTTGCCTCAGTCTTCTCAGGCAGCCAGGATTCTCATAATTCTCAAGTCCCAGAACCCTGCATCCCTAAACCTCTAGGTGGGAATTAGGGGAGTAATTTCCCCCGCCACTGTAGAGGCAGAGCAAGTCCGAGACCGCCTCATGAGACTGAATGTCTACAAGTCTATGGGGCCGGACGACATGCATCCCAGGGTCCTGAAGGAGCTGGCTGATGTGGTTGCCAAGCTGCTCTCCATCATATTTGAAAAGTCATGGCTGTTGGGCAGAGTCCCCCTCCCATTTACAAGAAAGGGAGCAAGGAAGACCCAAGAAACTACAGGCTGGTGATCCTCACCTCTGTGCCTGGGCAGATCATGGAACAGATCCTCCTGGATGACATGTTGGAACACATGAGGGAAGAGCACATGATCTGGGACAGCCTGCAGGGCTTCACCAAGGGAAGGTCATGCCTCACCAATCTATGATGGAGTGACAGCATTGGTGGATAAAGGGAAGGCAACTGATGTCACCTGCCTGGACTTGTGCAAGGCCTTTGACACAGTCCCCCACCACATCCTTATCTCTAAACTGGAGAGATGTGGATTTGATGGGTGGACCATCCAGTGGATAAGAAACTGGTTGACAGAATGTAGACAAAGGGTGACAAGCGATGTCTTGGGACTGGTACTCTTTAACATATTTATCAATGACATCGATGATGCAATTGAGTGCACCCTCAACACGTTTGCGGATGACACCAAGCTGAGTGGTGTGGTTGATCCAATAGAAGGAAAGGAAGCCATCCAGAGGGATCTTGACAGGCTGGAAAAATGGGCCTGGTGAACCTAATGAGGTTCAACACTGCCAAGTGTAAGGTCTTGCACTTGGGCCGGAAGAATCCCAGACATAGATGCAGACTGGGAGAAGAGCTCCTTGAGAGTAGCCCTGCTGAGAAGGACCTGGGTGTCACAGTGGATGAGAAACTTAACATGAGGCAGCAGTGTGCTCTTGCAGCTTGAAAGGCCAATGGTATCCTGGGCTCCATCAGAAGAGGGGTGGCCAGCAGGGACAGGGAGGTGATTGTCCCTCTCTACTCTGCCCTCGTGAGGCCCCATCTGGAGTCCTGTGTCCAGATCTGGGGCCCCCAACACAAGAAAGATGTAGAACTGTTGGAGAGGGTTCAGAGGAGGGCCACGAAGATGATTAGAGGGCTGGAGCAGCTCCCCTACAAAGAGAGGCTGAGGGAGCTGGGCTTGTTCAGCCTTGAGAAGAGAAGGCTGAAGGGGGACATCATTGCAGCCTTCCAGTACCTGAAGGGAGCTTATAAACAGGAGGGGAATCAATAGCAGGAGAAGGGGGAATGGATTAAAATTAAAGGAAGGAAGGTTTAGATTAGCTATTATGGAGAAATTCTTTACAGAGAGTGATGAGGTGCTGGAACAGGCTGCTCAGAGAGGTGGGTAGATGCCCTGTCCCTGGAGGTGTTCAACGCCAGGTTGGATGGGGCCCTGGGCAACCTTGTGTAGATCCAGGCCTAGAGGTTGGTGGCCCTGCCTGTGGCAGGTGGGTTGGAGCTCTATGATCCTTGGGGTCCCTTCCAACCCATTCCATTCTATAATTCTTCTTAATAAAGTATTTTTCAGTTCTCCCCAAGACCAGTGTGGCTATCTTGAAGAAATACATGTATACCAAGTGAAATTAAAAACCATGTACTACTATTGTATATGCCAGGGTATTTGGTTTCATTAAGGAAGCACTTGTCAATTCACTTTAAATTTTTTAAGATCTTTACTAGTTTTATTGTAAGACTCAACTCATCTTGCATTTTTTTAATATTATACTAGTATCACATCAACACAAGATACATTTTACTTTTATATGACAGTATTAGCATAAATTATTGCTGCATTCCCCTAGTAAAAACCACACAGAATCTCAGAATCCTCTTTTTTGGAAGGGACCCTTTAGGTCATCAAGCTCAACTGTCACCCTAACCTGCCAAATCTGCCTAACCTGCCAAAACCACAATGTGTAGCAACAAGCAAGAATTCTTCTGTCTTTCATTCAACTTTTTTCGGTCTATATTGCTTTAACAAAATGGGCCAAAATGAGCCAGAAAATTAAGTCATAAACACCACTATTTACTCCACAGATGGAGAGGTCAGTGTTCAGTAATTTTCTTCATTCAGAAGTGTAAACAAGTGTCTGTAAATTAGAAAAGCATTTGTCATATTATGAACTCATACTTTCTTGAAAGTACTTCACAAGTTTTCTTAGTTCCTGTTGTGTCTAATAACTTCAGGGTTAAAGTAAATGCCTCTAGTACTTGGAATTTTACAACATGTTGTGGAGCTTTCTTTAAATAGCACTTTTGAAATTCCTACAAATGCAAAATAATTTTGATGCAATCACTGAGATAACTTTGTCCTATCATCTTAGAATATTTTGGAATTACCTGTCCTATATCCATTTTTAACAAAGATACCGTTCTTATGACTAAGACTTTGTTGGTGTGTCTAATTCTATGAAAGAAGTGATTTTGAATTTATACACACACTCACATACGTGCAGACACATACAAAATCAATCCAAACCAGACCTGCATTACTACCACAGATGGTGTTTACCTTCTCATTCTGAACACAAGAGATGCACTATGTAAGAGATGCGGCATGAAGATAAAACAATGATCAAGGACAGCAGAAGTTTCTTATTTCCATACTTTTATCACTGAATCTTATCTCCTACTGGGCCTACTGAGTTAACGGTAAAGAACATGACTTTGATTCAAAAAAGCTATTCAATACATGTTTAATAAAAAACATGTTGCACCACTCCAAAAGACAACTGGACCTAAGAAACTGACTTTAAGGAGGTCTCACAGAACTTCCCTCAAATAGTCCTTGGGTTCCTGACGAATTAAACTTCTCAGACTGATTCACTACAGTCTTTTTCTGTTGAACTCAAATATGCCTTATGTACTTATTAGTTTCTTCCTTTAAAATATAAGGCTGCATTACTGCAATGTTCTTTGCATCACAAATCACACATACTCCATAGCATTCTCAGATGAAAAAAAAAAAAAAAAACAAAACATAAAAACCTAAAAAAACCCACTATCTTAGCTTTTCAGTAAAACTTATCACTGTTAAGCAAATGTACCCCCATCTGCTTTGTTTAACCAGCTGGAACAGAAAAATTAAATCATCTTTCATAAAAATTTAAACTTGCCATGACTTTGGCTCCCCAAAATGAAGGTAATTAATACTGTAGAGATCCATGTCTTCAGTGTGCCAGGCAAATGATGTTTTCCACATGCCAAAATACAGATATGGTGTATTTACACCTTCAATACAAATACCACAGTCTTCTACAACATCCAGTATCGTATTAAGATGGGCAATATTCCATTCCTCAACACCCTGAAAGAGATACACAATAAATGTATTAATTTATAATACAGTTTTATATAATACTCTCAGCCAAAAGCTACACACCTGATCTAGACCTTCAAAAGACCATAGATTAATTCTAAGTACTTCAGAAGAAAGTTGAAGTTACCCAAAGAAAACATGTCTTGAGCTTAGAAAATTTACAGCAGATTCTGAGACGTTCCGAGCACAGAACATAAAGAAGTTCCTATATCTGCTTCACTCAGTACATCAAATTTAACATGGATTGAAACACCAGACACAGTAGAAATACTAGCTGCAGACAAAGTCTTTCGTGAATTGATAGCTGGAAGACACTAAGTTTCATTGGGCCTGTCTATGCTTTTTAATTACTTAGAGAGTAATACTAAATAGTATGAAAAATCACTTCAAAAATGTCATTTACATGCATGGATTTACCATTTCTCAGAAAAGTATAAAAACTAAAATCATTATATTACTTCAGTGGTATTTCTAACCATATGGAAACACAGCATAAGCAATATACCACAGAATAACTCAATTGATTTCATGGCATTTCAGCTGGTTCCTTACATTATTGTCTGCTTTTTTTTTTAATATAAAAAGCCATTCAGAAAGTCATGCATGTAGTTTTTGTTGTATTTCAGATTCACCCACAAAATGCAATTCTAATTTCAGAAAATAAAGCATATAGAAGTTAGTATAACCAAGATCAAAGCTAGAAAATTGAAAAGAGATTAGACTTCATTATAACAGCAATTATTAGCATCTCCAGGGAAGATAATAGCTGGTGCTAAAGCAGTCAGAAAAACAAGATATACAATCAAAACTATTATGAACTCAATTCGAGCAAGTTTCTTTATTGGAAAGACAGCCTCTAACTATGCTTTTAACCCTAACCCGCTCAGCACTACATTTTGAAGCAAGAAGCAATGAACACTTGATACTCTCAATTCTCATTTGCTCATTTTTTGATTTTATGTCAAGCACGTTATATATGCAGGACTAGAATTGATATAACTATGGTAACTTCTGTATGGAGCTCAACATTGTCCTTGATCAAGCACTTCTGACCACCTGCTGCAACTATTTCACATAACTTATGAATAGGTTGTGGTTTTTTTACTATCTGGGATATTTACAGAATTTGTTCACTCTAGTAAGAGATTTGTGTTCTTTTTTAAAAACTGAAGCTTTGGCTTTGTACATCTGTGTGAAATAAAACCACCTGAAATTCATAATTTTTTTTTAAAAAAAGCCTAAACACTAGCATAAATTCAAATAGTAAACACCGGTAAAACCTGCATCTTTCTAGTCTAAAATTCATAATCATCAGCAAGGTATTGAAGCTGCAAAATTCAACATTTGTTTGAAGAAACAATTTTAACTATCAAATTCATTTACAGATTTTATTTTTTTTAAATCACTTTATATTAATCTTTGTTCACAAGTTTTGCACGGAGAAAAAAATAATAGAGGGGAAAAAATTAATAAAGAGAAATAAGAATATTCAATCACATAGTCAGAGACACACATACAAGGTTAGAACACAATGATAAATACACCAGATAAAAATCAACTGTTAATCTAGGCAATGTATTTTTTCTGATAGTGGCCAAAAGCAGGCAAGTAACTGTGTAAGCAAAGCAGACCTTCAGCAGAATAACCTTCCAGCCTGCAGCAATTTGCAGACTGACATGTTTCTCCAGAGGTGTTCTCCTTCTACGTAAGAGCACCTCTGAGCTTATTACCAACTCATTTGGCCAGTGGCTTTCCTTAATCCATGTAGGCTTTTAAAAACCGTAACATCCTGAAACCTTGTTTTTTCTCCTACCAAGAATTAAGACATAGTTAAGAGAGAAAACTATCTCTTTTTTTCACTACAGTATCTCATCTTTTCACCCCTGTGAGCCAAGTCACAACTATTCACCTAACAGACTGCTAGAGGTTTGTCCCTGTATTTAGGAAAAAAAAAAAAAAAAAAAAAGGCAAAATCCACAACCCCTACATTCAAGAAGCATGAACTATTTCACTGTTTCCACTTCCCAAAGGCTATTCTGGACGAGTAGTCTTGTCTCTAAAGGAAATGTTTACTGAAACTGTCTGACATGCTGAAATTATACTGATCCATTTTTCCAACATTCCCTGAACTTTAAAAATTTTTTTTTTGCATTTTTTGCTTAGATTAGTAATAATTTGTAATAATTGAACCTAAAGTTGTTACTTTCCCTCACCGACACATCTTTTTTAATAATCCAAAACGTTAAGCAAAGTGCTTAGATGAATTTTTAACTTAGGTATTAATTCTAACATTCTGACAGCTATGTTACAGTTTTTAAACTTTACAATTGCAGTGCACACAAAAGAGATTCTAAAAGCAATAAAAGCACCGTTTAATAGGTCAACGCATAATAATATTTCTCAAAATCAGCGTATATTGTAACGGGTTATGATATATTTAGTATCAATCATCACAGCACCAGTATACATCCTACATGCCCATGAGGTATAGCTGGTAGTTTCTTACAAATATAAAAACTTCTTTAGACATCATAATCTAATCCAAGTTAGGAAAATATCAAATCTTCTTCAAAATGCCATAGTCATATAAAAATATTATAATTTCAAGGGAATATATAAAGAAAATATTTATCTGCCCACATTTTTGACTGCAAATTCTTTAAAGCATACCAGTAACAAGAGTACCATACAATCCAACATCTGGAAAATATACTTTTCCTTCTTTAACATAAAAAAGAAATACAGACTGGAAGCATCTTAGAATTTATGCTAATTGCTACAGCACATTAGATTTACATTGTATTTCTTCAGAGAAATAGTTTAAAGTACACAGGTGTTTATATAGACAGCAACTATTCCAGTCATCACTGATTTTGTAGATGATTCAAACTTACTGTAGATTACTATCAAGAGGTTTTATGGCTCTTAACAGAATCTGAGCCAGCTTTTAATGCAATGTAGAGATAAAACGGTACACTTTTACAAGCAGCTCCAAAATACCCGAACAGTTGCACAGTTTAGAAAGAGCTGACCCATTCTTTTATCAAAGACACAAAGAAAAAAAGTAGCTTTCAGTATACTGGCAAAGTAAGCAGTGACCTTTTTGAAGATAGGCATAAAATAGGCTCCAGGTGAAATTATTTTTTATTAATTTCTTTTTTTTAAGTACTTACAATAGTGACACAGTACTATGCTTTGAACTTTACTTAAAATCAGTCAGTGGTGTGACATATTCTGTTTTTATCAATATAATTTCTGTCTCCATATATTAATACACACTTTTTTCAGTGATTATCTGTCATTATTTCATGGATTTGTTTGAATACTAACCTGGCAAACAAGACATCTGTTCCAGAACTAAGATTAAAATGACCCTATGACTGACTGTAATAGCTCAAATAATAAAGAGTAAGAAAAAACTAATTAAGATAGTGAAATGGAGTAGGAGAACTGTAACAGAAAATACCGTCTTTGGTCTCCACACCCCCCACCAACTCACACCAATGACTTCCATTTCCTTGTTCCTACCTCTTGTGTGTTTCCTGTTTAGGCTTTTGTCAGAAGCTCCCTGGTTCATCCACACAGGTCCCCAGCCTTTTTCTCTAGGTTCCTGCTCACTGGGATGGACCAACCCTTGAGCTCAGAAGTGGTGAATACCAACCCACTTTCTTGGGGATTTCTACCCTACTGGTCCTTATCCCACAGGACTCTTTCAAGCACACAACTGGCGATGTCAAAGCCTGCTCTCTAAAAGCTAGAGTTGCTGTCTGATTTCTGTTTTCATCCTGAACTCCAAAATCTCATGGTCACTACAGCCAAGGTTGCTTTCAACCTTCACATCCACAAGTTCTTCCTTGTTTGTATAAGATCCCAAAGACCTCTTTGGTCCAGGAATTTGTCAATGATGCTCTCCAGAGATTCCTGGACTGCTTCTGCCCAGCTGCTCTCCTGCAGCCTTAGGGGAAGTTACACCACAAGTACCATCCCTAACTCATTTGATGGTCAAATACAAACTCTAACATCAAGGTGCTGCTTTAAACTCAATTTATCTGCTTTGACAAGAGATAAAGCAGGAAACTTGAGTATGCCTATGGCTAGAATTAATATTACATTAGAGAGGTATAATATAATTTTGCTACAATTTAGCAAAAATAACCATTAGCCTACAGACTCCAGTGAATCAACCACTTTTGTACGACTAACCAAATATGCTGCCACAGCTTAGACATGGGAGAAGGCAGGCATCAGGGACTGTCTTGTCAGGAGGAATAAAACTAATAAAAGTAGTAGTAAAGTGGTATCTTCAGGACTGGATCTGCAGAAGAGTGGTGAGAGACAGGGAAGACAATATTTACGCATGCTTCTTCCAAACTTTGGCTCTACTCTACTCAACAGCAGATTCTGTTGACAGTACTGGTCATATGTGTTCTATGACCTGTTATGAACATCGAATCAGACACTTTTCATTGGAACTTTTTTTGAAATCAGGAAAGGGGTTTTTTTCTCCCTATTTGCTAGATCATGTAGGGGTTTCATATGTCTTCCCCATCTGTCTGTACAAGTATTTCAAATTCATTAAAAAAAAAAACACCACAAACAACACCACACACAAAAAAACCAACCCAACCAGAAAACAGAAAAAAATTGAGCTCCTTGAATCTCATACAAGGAAACTATCTGTTCCCTCAGTGATCAGTGGTTTGATTTAAACAGTTTGGACTGGCATAGAAGTGAAAGGCCTAATGGTAGTCCATCAGAACAGAGATTGTACAGAAAATGTAGGTGATTTTCGCTTTTCAGTTTACTCACAGGTACAAGGGCCAGATAAGTTAATAAAGTAAACAAAACCTTGCCCTTCCTGACAGGAACAGTATCTTTTTGCAACATTTCACAGGCTAGTTATTCACAATCAAAGCTGGCTCAACTTGGCAGTACATTTAAGCCATTTCACAAGGAAGACAGCTCCCTTGAAATAATGTAATAAAAACAAAATGATCACTTCTCAATTAAACTACCTAAACAACCATAACTTTTAGGTGTTCATAATCAATTAATGAATCAGTTTAACAACAGCAGCTATTGAGACTGGTGCTTTATATTATTGACATTATGAACTCTCCCAGGAATATTAATTTTCACTCAAATCCAGATGACCTTATAGCAACAAAAAAGATACAACCATAAGCGTGTATCTAGTAGCGTTTGTAATATTAACTTGAATAGTGATCTTTACATGCTATTCCTTAGTTAAATGCTTTTCAGTCATCTACATTGTCATGCTCCTACAAAGTACTGTAATTAAATGTAACAGCAATTAGAATGCATATAGCACAGAATATTTTAAGCAAACATTCAACTATCCTAAATTTCTTTTCTATAAAGCTCTAGACAGTGTACAGGAACACTTGTTCACACAGATTTTTTTCATATTCAGAAACATTTAATCTGTGTTCAAAACTGTTAAATAGCCGTCAGTACATTACAAATGTACAATTATTCTAGAATAATCTAGGAAAATATCACAAGGGTAAAACTTTGAATCATTGATGGTAGCCATCAAATTTCAAAGCCCCCATTTATAGCTTTGGTCCTCTTTTTTTTTTTTTTCTTTTTTCTGTCCCACATAGCACAGGCTTGATAACTTACCCTATCTGCCAAACTCCTCAAAATCTCTCCTCTAAATCTACGAAAAGCAAGCAATACTACAACAACTAAGATCTCTGGCACAATGCTAGCAGGGTACCAACTTCCACAAATAAGAAATGTTGTTTCTTGAACAGTGTAACAAGTAAAAATTAAGGCTTCATCATGCTTCAGATACCAATGTTACAATGTAAAACTGAACATCACTGTGTGGAAAGAGAAATGTCATTGGTAATTTTTTAACTGAAGAGAAAGGTCTTCCAACACTGAAGCAGTTCTCAAAAACATTGGTGGCCCAAGTACACATACATACATTGCACTTTCACTAACTTCCTGGTGGTCTTCTACCTGGAATTCTCCCAGATACTTACCTTTCTGTATTAAGCACAATGTCTATAACATACTGTTTTCTATAAAATACATTTTGTAAAAAGCAAGCACTTTATTTATTGCAAATAGGCTGTAGTGACAAATTAATCCTGACATGCCCTTTTTTCCGTAGCTTGCCGAAAATGCCAGCTAATTCTATTCATTTCCCAAATAATGACAATCCTGCAATAACTGAATGAAGAGATAAGAAAAACCTCTAATTCCAGGCAGAATCACAAAGATCCCTTCTTAGCGCTGCCTTCAAGAGAAGGCGGGAAGAACATTAGCTGTGCGAGTGCACCATCTGCTGGACAAACATCAAGTTCGGAAAAAATCTTCTAAGGGAAAAAGCTTTGATCAGCAGCATCCCCAACTTCCTTACCCAAGTTTGTTACTACAGGTTTTCCTCCTTTTCCTCTAAGACCCGCTAGGCTGTAAACTGTAACACAGCTGTCACGTTAACCCCTCAGTCCGTTCACACACTTTCTTCGGCGTCTATTCCTTTCACTCACACTTGGTATGTTATTTTTAAATAATACTCATTTCATCAGTTTTATTCTATCTAGTACTGGTTTCTTCTTGACTTCTTTATTCCCCTCGCACTGCTTTCTTTGTCTCCTCTTCCTATGCACCTAACATATGAGTTATGAATGCTTAATGCTGCTCTTCTCACCCTACCCTTTGCTTTTCTGACCTCAGCCTCCTGATCTAATGAGAATGCAATTTCATAACAAATAAATCTCTGACCTTCTCTTTGACTGGTCAGCACTTCAAGATTGGGTACTAGTGCATTCTCTTTTCTTTGGAAATGTTGCTCATGCAACAGTAGCTTTAAGATACTGAAGATCAAAGAAAATACAATCAAAACAAAGTGTACATTTCTAAAAAGCTATGCCAAAATGCATTATGCACAAATAAGAAAAGGGCAGGCTTCTATTTCTTAAAAAACACACTGCTTTCCTGTGCCCCATTTTGGTTTCCACACAGCAAAAGCCATCTAGAATCTCTTTTCACCAAAACACCACAAATCACAATCTCAAATTATTTTTCCAAATCATTTTTATACAGTTATTTGGGGACACAACAGAATTTGGACATGCTGTTTTCTCTAAACAATAGACCAGTAGACATGTATAACTAACTGTCTTTCATAGATCACAAAACCTAGTGTAAAAATTGAACTGCCGTAAGCCATCCAGGCTGACCATATTTATCTTTGGACAGAGTCTTCAAGTAATTTGTCTCCTGTGAAGAAATATGAAATACTAACAGAGCCTCAGACTGTCTGCTACAAGAAAGCTCTACTTTTTTTCTTTTTGAATGAATGAATGAATGTTCTGTACACAGAACATGAAATATCTCAAGAACTCCAGACATGGTAGATTCTTTCAGAGGAAAGTTCACCTTGTATTTTTCAAATTCTCAAATATTTTTTTAAATACTAATATTTATTCTGTTAAGCTCATTACTTAAATAATCCTTTCATAATCTAGTCCCTATAGCTACTTACATAGCCTAACAGATATGAACAGATATTCTATAATTCTTTGGATCATGAGATCTGTGTTGAGTCCCTCTTTATCTGTGGAAATCTTGGCAAGCAAACAGCAACAGATTTCCTCAGGAAGTTGCCATCTCACCTATTTTAATTCAGAGGTACAGTAACTGTTAGTGCATTTCCAGGAAACGGCTAGCATTCCAAGCATTTATATAGTACACCTATCAATTTTCATCAGTGAAAGAGAAAAAAATGAAGTATTGCATCTTTTGAAGTGATGTAAAGTATCACTAAATTTCCGCAGAGGTAACACACATACTGAAACGTTAATAAACAAATAAATAAATAGGAAGGAAGCTCAAAGTTCTGGAGAGTTCAAAGTGAAGAAAAGGAAGAGTCTTAGGATCAGGAGGAGTAGCAATATCCTACTGTCTAAGGACAGAACTGTCTGACTCTCGAAGATGTAAACTTAATGTCAACCTTGTTTGGATTCTTTAAAGTGAGAAATACAAAGATTTCAAAGACAGATTCTCAGTCAAAAGGCAAGAATGTATCCTCTAAGTAGAGTACCCTTTAAAAGAGGGCTGGAAGAGATAAGCTACATAAAAAGCTATGCATACTTCATCATAAATGCTTCCATTGGTATCTGCTCCATAAATTGGTGACACAAAAGTCAAGTTCTTCCAGTATTTACGCTCCAGATCTTCATAATCTATGTATTTCGGGGTGCAGTATCTGCAGAGGAAGAGGTAGGCAAAGGTTCAGCAACCACCTTTCAACAACCACCTTCATAACGGACTATGCTTCTGATCCTGCAGATTCAACTCTAAAAGATCATTTTATTTGAAATTCATCAAAGTCTAGAAGTTATTAATTGAGCTGAATTCTTAGTTTCACGATTCATCATAGCATGTAACCTCCTACCTATAGGACATTTTCTTCTGTTTCCAGCAGCTGCACAGCACATCTGCTGTCTTCAGGCTGAGACCCTCTCTATTGTTTCTCTTCCATAGAAGAGACACATGGAAAATCCACTTAATTTACAAGTATTTGTTGTTTTCCTGCCTTACTACCAGCTGTACAAAGACACAGAGGTAGGTCCTGCACAAGCCACAGAGGTAGGTCCTGCACAAGCCTATCTCGGAACAACTTAAATGTACTAATTCTGCCAAGCCACAGCCCTGACAGGCAAAACCAGAAAAAAACCTTTTGAGAAAAGACATTACGTTTCAAACAGCTGATGCCAAAAATTCTATCAGACAGGAAAATAAAATATCCAAAGGATTTTTCTCTTTTTACTCCTTTAGTGCAACACAAGGCACAATACTTTTATACACATAAATATGTATATATTTTTGGAAGGTTACCCAAACCTCACATAACGTCTTGGGGGAACACAACAGAAACATGCTGCCATAGAAAACCTTCAACAGCTTTTGCCTCATGACCCTTTGTCTGGTCTCTCTTCTCCCATATTTAAGACTTCAGAAAAGAAAATCTGTTCCCACATTACCGCAACTCTGCAAAGTAAAGTTTCACATTAGTATTGTCAACTTAGTATACTTGAACTACTGGAAAGGTAATCCAAACATGGAAGAACTAAGTAGACCAGGTACATTTACATCATTTGGTAACACAGAACAGAGGCAAGCAGGTTAGCAAAACACATCTTAACCAAAGCATTAACAACATTGGAATTGTTTCAATTACTTCTCATTACGTGGTTCCAGAAATCAGACTGTGTTCCTGCTTGGCACTGAGCAATATGGATACATAAACTCAGTTACCATAACACAAGGATCTTGGCTATGGGATGTAGGTGTGCCCATTTTTTCCAGAGGTCAAGGTGGAGAAGAAGCACTGTGGTTCAATGGTGAACTGCAAATGCCTCACAAATAAAAGACCCAATGCCTTAGACTGAGCACACACAAACTTTCTAAAGGCAGCTATGATTTAACTGAGATGTTCATAGTCTTTCCCAAAGGAAATGGGTAACACCACGATACTGAAGAAAAGACTCTTAAACACAGGACTCTTCTTCATTAAGATACAAAATTTCTTTCATTGGAGAACAGGGTCTCTCAGCTACATAACCATTTGAAAAAATACAGACTGCATTAAGAGTGTCATAGGAGGTTACATGACATATTTTTTCAAAAGCACTGAAAATACTTCAAAAGTTCCACAGTTATCATAGATAATAAGCCCCCAAAACTGTTCCCAACTTTATCCGTGCAATGAAGCTGTAAACTGCCTTCAGTTACAGAAAACAACTAAAATTAGAATACTTCCAAAATATTTTCCACGATAAAGAATATGATAAACTTAATAATATAAACTTGCATATTAAAACCTTCACAGTATTCTTGATTATCAAACTGTTTTAAGAAATCAGTATTTCTCATTTTATCATGGGTTAATCAAATGTAAACTTGAAAAATACATCAACAGGCATCATAGAAAATTGCATTAGATACCATATAGGTTTTATAATTTATATAATCTCCTCTAACAGTTACCAAAAAAATAGTTTAAGAACTGCAAAATAGGTTCCAAATCCCACTTACCAGGAGAAGAAAACTGTAAGTGTTATAGCATAATTTTTCATAAGTAATATAAGGGCAGAAACAGACTGATGCTTTTTAATTGAAAAAAGATGAGCTTTATACTTTTATAAAGGCATGGATAACATGGAACATTTGCTGACAAGCCTCTTCAATAGCTTTTCATTTCCTAATTTTCCCTGATCATGGCAACACCTTCTCTTCTTACCTCCAAATTTATTAATTTATGATAGAAATTTTACTTCAATCTAGAGCAGTGTTACCTTTCCTAAAGTATCTTTTCTCTCTAGGATCCTTTGACTCACCTTCTAGATGTTATTTCCAGTCAGTTTTGAGGAAATATTGAAGTAGAAATTATTATTTTTATGTGGCCAAAATGAATTGCAAAGAATGCCTTCTATCACTTCCCTTCTTGGAATACCCACCAATTTGAAAATTTTTAGTAGAATGCTAGACTTCTTTCCCTCTCCCTTAAGATCCATTTGGCCATAACCAGAACACAGACATTTGCTAGAAGCAGTTGAGTTCACTTAGATCAATGCAAAAACTGGATGAGTTTAAAAAGTTGGGGTTTTTTCAGAATAATGTGATCATTGTCCATTCCAGCATCTAGGTAGGTCAAAAAAAAACCCCAAACCCACTTAAAAATTCAATGTGTGAACTCAAAACTCAGATATGTCTGTATCATCTTCATTGTTTTTAATGTACGCATTTGTTAGAACAGAAAGAAAAGGTAGACAGAAAGCATTGTCTCTCAGGTTTTTCAGGTGCTTTCTTACTGCCATGGTAGCAGGTGCTTTAAACAAGAGAAACAGAAACAAGATTGACATTTCAGTATCTTTCCATAGCTTAGGAGGCAGGAAAGCCTCGACTGAGTAAGCGAAAACCACCATCAGTTGCCCAGCACAATTCAAAGAAACCACAGTATAGGAGCCAACTAAATATGTGTGTTTCTTAGACACACAGCCCTACACATACCTGGGACTGTTGGCAAGCTGCTTGAACTCTTTCACTGTCATTGGCTTTTTCCGCCTGCTGTACTGCATGAAGAGTCCTGACCGGCCATCGACTGTCTGCTGAATCGGAGCAGGAATCACCAGGTCTTCAATATCATCATAATTTTTTCTTGGCTTCCACTCCTTCGGTGGGATAACCTTTAAATTCAGAATGAAAAACAGGACATCAATAGTTGCAACATCTGGAAAAATAAAAAGAACCAGTCAAATATGCCAATATCACCAAATGAATGCTGGCTTACCAGCTCTGTCACAATAACAAACAGACCACGTAAGTACACCTAGATAATGCAAAAATCAATTCAAAGTGGGCAGAGTATCACCCCAATTCACAACCACAAACTCACCAATCTACAGCAATTCAGTCATGTGCAATTCCACAAACAGACACATGTATAATCAAAGAATATTTTATGATCACAGCCTTGTGATTCACAACCACTTTGTACTCCATGATATAAAGTTGCTACCCTCAATTTTAAAAACTAAATACTCATACAAAAGATTAACAGCTCCCTATCCAAAAGTTATTTGCTGTAAACAGTATGAGTAACTTTATTTCTTCCTCAAAAAGTTAAAAAAAACCCAGCTATTTTAGAGAACTTTAGATTTTAGAGTCGGTTTAACTTACTCCCCATGAAACTGCAGGCTACAACTCTATCACGGTAAGAGTTTCAACTAACTCAAACATACTAAGTTTAGTACCAACACGATTTAAACCTTATAATGAAAGCTTAACAGATTAACTAATTGTAAAGTTAACACTTTTATTCCAAATGTTGCCCAGAGTCTACAAAAACTCCTCAGCAGATTCTAAAGTGTTACCAATTAAGTCATTAGGAATTTAAAAGAAGCATGTAATCATCCCAGTGTTCTTTAACAGGCTGTGTAATTTTGAACATTCCTTGCATATATTATTTGAAATCAGAAAATGCCGCAACGGAGAGAGGGGACACAGCTTGATGCGAGCTCAAGTCGATGTATTGTATAAAATCATTCCTTTAAATACGCTCAGAAGACGGCGTGCTTTAAACAGGTTGGTTATTTCATACATATGCTGCTTGTGGGGCTGCATCTGGTTGGTCAACAGTCTACCTGTATCATGCTAATGGACCTTCTAACCGTCGTTAGACAGCAGGCCTAAGTTAACAAAGGAAGAGGCTTCTTCTGGCGCCTCGCTGTAGCGGGTGACAATGATTACAATCTCGCCGCATGCCACGGTTTATGGTCTAAAGGTTCCGTGTTACCTACCAATCTAGCAGTGCCCAGGCCCTGCTTTCCAAGCCCAATGCCACAAGAAAACTCAAGATTTCAGATTGCAACAGCTCTAAAACACACAGTAACAGATATTTTTAATATACATTTTGGGCTTTGACTTGGTATTTTTACTTGACCAAAGGCTCAATGGTCCACTCATCCTTTGATCCACTCATCATATTCATTCTTTTCCACGGCACTCAACTTTTCAGAAGCACCAGCTTCGAAGCTTTTAAAGGAACAAACGTCAAAGTAGGATGACTTTGATAAACATGCATCTATCACATACAAATTCCACTACTTGAATAATTAATTCACATCTTAAGAGGTAGTAGCCTTTACACTAGGCGAGCTAAGCTTGATCTGAGGGTATAGAATTGATCTGAGGGTATAGAATCACATTATATATGTAGTAAAGCACAATTAGGGAAGACAGCTCTTGCATAGCTAATGAAGGACATGATTTACTTTTGAAGACCAGCACGTTCCCAGGAAAGCAGATAGTTAACAAGGCCGTACATTACCTCAGACTGGTAAGAGCGTTGCAAACGCACAAGACCAGCACATTTCAGGCAAAGGGTGAAAAGGACATGGCGAGGGAGACTCCGAGCCTTCCTGCCACCGAAGGACTATCGAAGACCCTTGCCCACAATTTTTTTAAGGATCTGCGCAAGCACGAAGGACTGATAAGCTAATTAGCATGTGAAGCGAGAGTAAGCGGGGGTTAGGTAATGAATATGTATAGTCGGTAATTGAATATCCAGTGTTTCATTGTATAAGTATGGGATGGTTTCGCTGCTCCGGGGTGTGCACGTTTGTGGTGGAGCGATCCCCTGTGCCCCTGGACGCAATAAACATACCTACTTTATAACTTTCGAGTTATAGAGTCTATCTCCGTACGTCAAGCTATTGCTCTAACGAGCATTTCACGATTACACACAATTAGAGATTTTGCTCCTACACCATTACAAGAAAGTAAAAAATTCTGAATAATAATACAGGTAGATCCTGAGATAATTTGCTATCTTTGGAAAAGAGTCCAAAATGTGTAAATTGTAATGCTAACATAGTCAAATAGTCCATCCCTTAAAGAAACCTGATCCATACCATTCATGCTAGCAAGCACATACCAAGAGCGAAACACCAAGATGAAGAAATGTTATGAGATAGTAACCTATTTCCAAACCTAGTATTTTTATTTTAGATACTAACAGGCTTTTTAATCCTGCTTTTATACAGATGCAACCCCCACTTAGCCTGTTTTCCCTCTCTGCTTCCATGGGACTCCAATTGTACAGGGACTACCTTGTAACTTTTCAGTGCTGTTTGTTTTTTAGAGGGGGAAAAAAAGCAGCCACAACTGAATCATCTTGTGATTCCTCTCTATGTCTTTCACACAGATCTTAAACTATATGGACATCAACAAAATGCAAAATGTTGGTTTGGAAGGAGAGAAGTCATGCATTCAGAATATATGCATAGAAATCAAATATGTGCACAGAGATTTCCATTTTCATGATTATTAAGCATGAAGTTGTAGTTTGGCTCAAATATATGAATACTGAATAGCAAAATTTGCATTATCTTATTTAATTCAATGTCACTGTGTTTTAAGCAATAAAAATATTTTTTTGAATACAGGCTCAAAATATCACCTTCCAGGTAGCTTGAGCACTTTTATTACTGCTGTAATTACAGTACTGGTTAGAGAAGTGAGTTCTGTATGGACTGATATGCTAAGCATCATAGTTGAAGATAATAAAAGCAGTCCCTGCTCCCAAGACTTTGCATTTTCTAATAAAGTTTGAGGCAAGGACTAGAGATGTTAAAATATCATGTCCAAAGGGACACAGAGCTAGTCATTATCAGAGTTGGAAGTAATGATTAGGTCTCTGAGTTGTCCCACTGAAGCTTCTTCACATTCTCCTTAGTAAAAATAGCCTCTTCAAGCACAGAAATCAACGGAATCTAGATAGAATTAATCAGGCAAGGAAAAAACCTAAGGCAGGCTTTGCTATGTATTAAATACATAGATATACAGATATTTATAAAACATCCTAAATAAATTAACACTGTCTAGTGTTATTTTGCAATATATATTCACTTTAAGATAAATATGTCTTAGTTATAAACTCTTCCACAAAGGCTGCACATTAGTACAACTGAGGTTATTTCAGAGGGCTATCAACACAATTTCTGTTAAATCCTCTTTCATATACTTATAATCTACATTTGATTCTGAATGGCACTACTACTTCTATGTCGATACTTCTGCCCCACTGTTCTGAAAATTATTTTTCTTTTTGCCCACATCTGTTTCCAGTACCGTGTTCCCAAATACTTTTCTTCTTGCCAAGGTGACTGGAAATTAACTAGTTTGCTCTATATAAATGCAGTTTGAGATTACATAATACTTTATTCAGGAGCAACTAATCTATCAGTGTGCCTTGTTCGTCATTTGTTCAATTGCTTTTATTCTTTGTTTTCCTTTTTACGTACAGAATCTTCTGTAACAGTAAGACTAAAATACATTACCTATGCCTAAAACTCATTCCAGACTTCCAAAAGCCTAATGGAAATTTTTTAGCCAATTTGCTCCAGAGATGCCACAGTGTATTATTTGGAAATGGTTTAATGTTGTTTACCTAGTGCCTTCATCATTTGTTGTAGGAATAGCATTAGGAACTTTATTTAATTATTATTAGATTTTCCTCCTTTTGCTCTTCCCCTCTCACAATATAGGTAAGCCTTAAAGTCACTGTATCCCCATTTACATACACATACTCTTCCATACAGCTAAGTGTTCTGCTCCCCTTACACTTTCAGATTTACCCTACGGTTGACTATGCCTATCCTGCTTAAGACTGCTGTTCAGAGGTTAAATTACTGTTTCTCTGTGTGTGTGCATATATATATATATTTAAACTCCTCCGGTAGTCTTTATCCTTTGGATTCACACTTGAGTCTGTACATCCTAGATGCAATACCAATTACATCCTCTGTTAAGTACATTTTATATTACTATGAAAACGGGGGAAAAAAAGAAGTGTTATTCTTGCTATTTTAAATCAAATTCCCAAAACGCAGAACATGTTCACCAAACATGTTCAGAACATGTTCGCAGTATGAATTGTTGATTTGGTAAAATTTGTTTTAAAACAAAAAAAAAAACCTGGTTTATTGAGAGACATAAAAGATTAGTGAAAATCAGAATATAAAAAGTCTGAATACAGGTCAGTCATACATAGCAACTAACTGAGAGACTGAAAACAGCTAGAGATTCTTTAACTGCTATTCCAGTACCAAGCAGAAGGGGAAAGCAGACATATATGTTCTCAAGCCCATAGTAGGATCCTTCCTCCATCACAGTATAACAAAACATGCCTAGTGCAATTAACCTTTTTTAAAAGGTTTTGTTATTCTCTCTTGTATCACAGACGTTATTCCAGATGTTCTGTAATCCTAGATCAGCAGATATCCCGCATCCATATAAACACAGATATATATAAAAATAATTTTTGTTCTCCTGGGACTGCCACATATTAACAACCTGTGCATGGAGAAAAGCTGCTCTAGCACTTCTGAAATGTGATAGGAGGAATGGGAATTAAATCCTAGCTGTTGAGCCAAGAAGTGGAGACACACACCTTTTCACTCATGTAAGAACAGGGATATTAACTTGAAACAAGATAAATTGTATGATGTAAAATCTCACAAATCCCTGACTACACAGCTAAATTCTGCCCTTGTTGGATAAATTCAGTTCTAGTGACTTCAACAGAAACAGTATGAAAATCCAAGTGCTATGAGAGTAGTGGCAACCTCTGTAAATCAAGTCTTGGAATTATTTGTAGGACTCCACTAATTTTCAGGTTCTATTAATTGCATGTATGTGTACAACTTGAGAGAACAATAATTTCTAGATAATTTTTTCCATGCTTACTACCTGATAATGAGATCTAATAATCATCTCATTTAGAGATGATGTAATGAGAGAGCCAGGAAAGAGTAGCATTTCCTATTCTAAAAGAAAAGTTACAATCCAAATAAAACTACAAAATAAATACGTACAGTTCAGCAATGGTAGCAATACTGAAAGATTCACCCTTAAGGAAGCAGCTCGTGATGTCATCAGGAGAGAAAGTCGTTTCAATTTGTATTTAATTATTTATTTTTTTAAATGAAACAGTACTAACTAGGGAGGAATACTTACCTAAAACTTGCTATCCACTTCTTGTACTAACCCCGAAACCGGTCATCTCTCTGAAGCATCCTGTCACTTAAATTACTAGAATGGAATCCCCACTCATTTTCAACTCAGTTATGAGATTCTAATCCAAATATTGCATCATTAAAACATGGTAATTAAGAAGAGACCACATTTTAACTTGTGTTCTTCTACTGCCATGATCAATTTATAGATTGATTTTTGAATAGGTTAATGTTAAAATAAATTGAATACAGTGTATGCCTGCATCCAGTCCACAGGTAGCATCTGCATTATACTCTTTAAAATACTAACACACCTACTATATATCATGGTTGCATTGAGTTTTTTTAAAAAGTCAGTTTCACATATTCACATGCTAATCCTAAAAAGTTAACTACTACTCAGGCCCACTGCAGCATTACTTGAAGGTGTTACAACTTCAAAACAAAGTTTACAGAAAATATAAAGTTTACATATCAACACTAAGTGCCGCTGTTTTTAAAACTATAGCATTGATGTATTTTAATATATGAACTTTGCCTTTCAGTAACAAGCAAATATTCTGATCTTACACATTTCATAGGTGCAAGAATTCGTCTCACACTTGGTTATGGCAGAAAACTATGCCTATCCAGAATTTTCACAGAAGTATCTCCCTAAAGGGTTCATTTTAGAAATGTGAGGGGGCAAAAGAAAAAAAAAAACAAAAAGAAGGAGATGGGGAGAAAGAGCACGCAACATTAGCAGTAAGGATATGAAGATGACAGTAGTATCACAGAAATTTTCAACTATATCATATAGGCAAAAGAGCTTCACACTATTTCACATTCTTTCCTAAAATTATGATGCCCATTGCTCTCCTCAGGACATTCTCAACTGCTCTGCGCTTTATTCTTACACTGGCTGCTCATGGAGGCTTAACAGCTGGATGTCAGGAAAAGAACCAGAACCAAGATAAGTCACCAAATCAGAATGATGAGTGAAGCCTTATTCAGGTCTCAAAAAAGTCTGAAGAGTATTTCCAATAAGACAAATTCAATATCTTTTTACACTTCCTACCAACTGAAGTCTTGCAACAAAGAACTCCAAGATGTGGCAGTCTCCTTTTTCCAGATATGCTGAAGTTATGAACTGTTAGAGAGAGTTCAGAGGAGGGCCACAAGGATGATTAGAGGGCTGGAGCACCTGCCTTACAAGGAGTGGCTGAGGGAGCTGGGCTTGTTCAGCCTGGAGAAGAGAAGGCTGCGGGGGGACCTCATTGCAGCCTTCCAGTACCTGAAGGGAGCATACAAACAGGAGGGGAATCAACTTTTTAAAAAGGTAGACAATGGCAGGACAAGGGGGAATGGTTTAAAGCTGAAGGAGGGAAGGTTTAGATTGAATATTAGGGGGAAGTTTTTTACGGAAAGAGTGGTGAGGTGCTGGAACAGGCTGCCCAGAGAGGTGGTGGATGCCCCATCCCTGGAAGTGTTCAAGGCCAGGTTGGATGTGGCCCTGGGCAACCTTGTGTAGATCCAGGCCTGAGGTTGGTGGCCCTGCCTGTGGCAGGGGGGTTGGAGCTTTATGATCCTTGGGGTCCCTTCCAACCCTTGCCATTCTATGATTCTATGAAGTTCATACACACAAGTAACTAGTACACAGGGCTCAAACCGTGACATTTCAGTCTCACAGTTGAATTAAGCACAGCAGCAACCTCAGAGGAACACTTGTCACCATGTATCAGAAAGCCACAGACCAGCATTCCCAGCTGCTTCACTCCCTAACAGGAAAGAAGCAGCACAGTAAAAAAAAAAGAAAAAAAAATGGATAGAGAGTAACTGAAACTCTAATTTATTATTAAAGTCTCAGAAATAAGGAGTTTGCATAGGCTGTTTAAGGATTTTACTATCATACCTAATACCTTGGGTATTAGGAAAAATTTCTTTACTGAAGGAGTGGTCAAGCATTTTAAGTGATGGAGTCACCATGACTGGAGGTGTCACAAAAAGCCTGTAGACATGGCACTTTGGGACATGGCTTAGTGGGCACAGTGATGTTGAGTTGACAGTTAGACCTGATGATCTTGGAGGTCTTTTCCAACCCTAATGACTCTGTGATTGTAACACACCCCCTCAACCTCCCCAGCCTCACAGCCCACATGCACAAGCAAAGCAAGGTATTCATTCACCATTTCCCATCAGCAGGCAGGGGTTCAGCCATCACCCCTACGTCAAAGCTGTGCAAGTCCCCCAGCTGTCACACAGGGTCCCCAACCCACTCCCAGTTATAAGCAGAACAGGTCATATACTGTGGAATCTCTCTTTGTCCAGTTTGGGACAGCTGTCCCAGCTGTGTCCCGTCTCAGCTTCTTGGAGACCCCAACCCATGCACCTGCTCTTGTGAGCAGGGCAATATGAGAACCTGAGAAGTCTTTGACCACTTGACATTAAGTCAGAACATCAGTGTGCTATCGGCACTGCTCTCATCCTAAAGCCCAAACACAGCACTACACCAGCTACTAAAAAGAAACTTAACTTTATCCCTGCCAAAACCAGGACAATAGCATATCACAAAGATTCATCTTTTTAAAAAAAAATTTTAAAATAATCTAGTCCATTTTTTAATTGTTGTTTTGGTTTTTTGTTGAGTTTTTCCCCCAAACACATTAAACTCTAACCCTGGCTTCCTCACATAGCCAGCAAAAGCAAGGAGTATCGTTTATGCACACCTGTCTTGGTTTTATGCACAACATACCGAAGAAAGCAAGCACACTACACATGAATAAACAAAATGCTATAGAAGAAAACTGTTATCATCTCAGTGGCTGGTTATAAGGCATATTATATTTATTTCACTAGATCCCTATGAAATAGAAGTTACCAGCAGTTGAAAAACAACTATTTATATAAACAATATAAAAATAAGTAATATTTTTTTAATGTTGTGTCCATACACATAATCCACAGGACGACAGCTAGCCAGAATATCCTGTTCACATACATGTTAATGGCGTAAATCTGTGGAGGAACAGATGTGACTATGATGAATTTGCCGTTAAGTTTACTGTTCAAGATGAGAGGACTGCAAGAGTTCATCCCCACAAAAAACACATTTCATAATACAGTTGAATATGTGAAAAATTCAGCTCAGGCCTTCCTCTGTTGTCTGTTTATCACATTTCTACTCCTGTTTGCAAAGAGTTTGAGAACATGACCTATATGTACACTATCCTAAGGAACCATAAAATAAATAAATTACAGGGGTTTTTAACGTTAAGTGTTAACCTAAGTTTTTTACTTTAAGTGTACGGTGTTCACTTTTGCTTTTTTTTTTTTTTTTTTTTTTTTTTTTTACAGGAAGCAGGTAGGAGATGGTAGACAGGAGTAAACCAAAAATTGCAGGGTTTGTTTTCCTCACAACTTGTAAGTGTCTTGACTTTGCAGCATTAGCTTAAAAACCCAATGATGGAGATGACTATTCCCACTGACTACTTACAACAGCTCAGGTAGGATTTATAGAACCATACTGTGTCCTGCTAGTTTGGAAAGTGGCAGATAAATCATAAATACTTACCTGATGTGACATTAGACTACATTAGATTTAATCTCTGAAAATCATTCAGTGTTAGTGGAGGAAATCCTGCTGTTAAGATTCTGGACATACCACTGCTGGACATACCACTGTTTAAAGTTCAATGCAATGGTAGTTAGTGTATCTCCAAGTCTCATTAAAAAAAAAAAACCAACACAATCACCGTTAAAAATAAAATTACTTCCATTCAAACAGCGTCTCACTAGCTGCATGCATAAATTAATTGGCTCTAGTGGGATTGTTTACTTCAGTGAAGTTATATGCAACTAAAAAGACAAAGCTCAGCTTCTCATATACCTGGATTTTCCAATTCATACAATGAAAAATCCCAATTTTGTTGTGATTCGCCAAAAACTACTTTAAATCTGACTTAGGAAGAGATTCTCTGCTGGGCTTGTAAACATGGAAACAACTGACAGAGAAAACGGTATACATCATCTTCAGAGATAACAAAAAGTTCTTTCTTGAAAGAGTAACAGATGAGCACCGATTCTCTGAAAATCATTTAGAAAAATGTTAAATATTAAAAAAGTCTGTTTTACAATCAGCAAAATACAGATGTTGGGAAAACATGTATTAGGAACATTTTTCCTTCTGCATTACATACATTTACCTTTGCAACTCCAGCCCTATGAGCACCTTTTGATTCCATGTATGCCACGTATTTGTTGAAGTCCCTGAATTCCTCCATCGAAGGCCTGAAAGTCATGATCTTGCACTTTGGGTTTGGAGGGCTTTCTTGGATGAGAGCAGCCATCATGGCTCGCTAGCAATCCAGCTTTAAAAGAAAAAAAAGTTAACATACACTGAAGAGAATATTCTGTAAAACAATTTCTGATATTCACCATATGTTTCAAGCAGGTAAAAAGCTTCAAAAATCCTCTGTCCATGCTATTATAAAAGGCACAAAACAAATATTTACTTACTCTCCTTACTCCTAAAGGAATGCTCAGCCCACACCCAGCCAGAACACTATCATGAGTGACATTAACACAGACCAACCCATGCCTCTGATTTTATGGCACATTTTCTCAAGTTAACCTTTAACACCATACTAGCATCTTCCCGTGTTGATGGATCTGCAGATTTCCTGCTTTTCTGTCCAGACATTTATTTTACATATGCATTATCTAAAGTAACAAAGCTGCCCATTCAATAAAGTATCACTATTTGTGATCAGTATATGGAGAAAACCAATTACTCACTTCCACTCACACTGCTGTTCCTGGTTTGCATGGCAATGTTTTAGTAGCAGCGGGATTGAGTGTACTACAGGACTGGCTTCTGCAAGAAGGTGCTAGAAGCTTCACCTACGTCCAACAGAGCCAATGCCAGTGGGCTCCAGGACAGACCCACTGCTGGCACAGGCCAAGCCCATCAGCAACAATGATAGCACCTCCATGATAGCATATTTAAGAGGGGAAAGAAATCCAAACACCTAGCAACAGCTTTTTGCAGCCTAAGAGATCCAGCTGTGACTCCGTGGAGAGCCTGTGCTGGAGCAGGACCTGTAACCCTGCAGAGAGAGAAGCCCACCCTGGAGCAGGCTTGTTGGCAGGACTTGTGACCCCATGGGGGACCCACACTGAAGCAGTCAGGTCCCGAAGGTCTACACCCAACAGAAGAGACCCAGCTGGAGCAGTTCAGGAAGAACTGCAGCCTGTGGGAAGGACTCACATTGGAGAAATTCACGGAGGACTGTCTCCTGTGAGAAGGACCCCCATGATGAAGCAGGGGAAGGGTGTGGTGAGTCCTTCCCCTGACCCCAATCTCCATTATCCTGTGTCACTATGCAGGGAGGGGGGGAGCGGGGCGGGGAGCAGGCAGGGGTGGAAAGGAAGTAGAGAATTCATTAATAAAAGTTGAGCCCAGGAAGAATGGAGGGGTGCAGGTAGTGTTTCAGGGTTTTATTTTAGTTCTCATTATCTTACTCCATTTTGCCTGGGCAATAAATACGATGAATTTTATTTGGTGTTGAGTGTGTTTTGCCTGTGACACTTTTTACTGAATGATCTCTCCTTGTCCGTATCTCCATGTGTGAGCCTCTTACGTTTCTCCCCTGTCCAGCAAGGGGAATGATAGAGCAGCTTTGGTGGGCATCTAGCCTCCAGCCAGGGCCAACTCATCGCAACTGCACACACAGAGAAAGAGCATCTAGATTTCACAACTCTCCTATCAGCAGTTTAACAACAGGATATTCCACCTCATTCTTAGAAACCTCTTCAACAGAAACAAAGCAATCAAGTGTTACACACAAAGGCAATGTGTTCTTTCTTACTTCCATTTCTATACTGAAGGTGTCTAAAATCCAAGTCATGTTCCTGTTTCACACCAAGGTAGAGTAATCATTAAACTATCAATTCTTTAGGTAAATGACAGATACATTTTATCTTCAACAAGTGATGCAGTTTCTAAATATACATCACAATGTGTCACCTATTGTTCATAAAAGTATTCCTTAATCTTAAAAAGGAAGCTTATCCCAGAATACAACTCAAGTGTCACTAACTTAGTGATACTGCTTTCCTGATCATACAATTTAACTCATTTCTCATTTTATCCATCTGCAAAACAAATGCAACCATGGATTTTAAGCCACACACTGTCACCATTTCTGTTTGTATGTGAGTGCATTAGCCACGGATTTCGCTCGCTTCACGCCCAGTCTAGCTCACTATGAATCACTGCCCAAGAAAGCTGTACGTGGGAGATGCCTTTAGGCTTTTTCATATTTCATTCTCCTACAGGTATTCCAGCACTTAGCCTGCTTTATGTATGCTTATTTTTCCTCTTTTTGTACCCTCACTTTACCCAGCACACCAGCTGAACTCTTGGCATTTAATAAGACTTTTTTTTTCCACACTCCCACCTTCAGCAACATCCTGTTCTCCTCCCTGTGCTGCTGTTTGAACTGAAATGAACTAGACATCTGCAGCATTACCATTCTGAAAATCAGTAGCAGGGTATTTTTGCACTTAAACTATCAACTTCATATAAGCACACACACCTCAACAGGTACAAGTGGGATAACTTCCCTCAGTAGTAAAAAACCCGACGTTTTCATCTCTTAAAATTCCACATATAATCTTACTACTACAACCAGTCACAGAAAAATGAAACTTGAATTTATGACTAAAGATAACACCATGCTTTCCTTCATTGCAAAGTGCAATAGACAGTGTTCACTATTTACAAAGCTTGTAAAGTGACACTGGAAATACAACTAAACACAATTATTAGATTTCTCTGAACAATATCAGCTTTTAGGCTTTCACCTGTAGATGAAAAAAAAAAAAAAAGTATGTAAATCAGTAAAATACACATGCACAGACCCCCGCCCCACCACCTCTAAAAAAAAACGAACCCTCTCTGCTACTTCTACACTGGTGAAAAAAAATTAATAGTCCTTCATTATTCATCTCTCCACACCATTCAATCCATTCTGTTGACTGTATAGAAAATACCTGGCAGTCAGCAGCTATTTCACCATAGGGTGTAATATCCTTCCCTCAACTCTTCCAGCATTCTCAGTGCAGTTTTGAGGGGCTCTGGAGGAGAGGAGAGGGGAGGCAGAGACAGACAGACAGTGTGTGGCAGTGGTGCCCATGACGTGCCAATGAGCACAAGCCAAAATATATGAAATTCTGCACAAGCATAGTAAAGAACTTAGTGCAAGGGTGATCAAATACTGGAACACACTGCCCAGAGAGGTTGTGGAGTGTCCATCATTGGAGACGTTCAGAAGCCAGTTCGGCACCTCCTGAACTCATGCTAACTTCCACAATCACACATGCCAGCATGTTTGCCTGGCTGCTAGAATCCTAAAATCCCCTTTGCAAAACACACCAAAGTAAAGATACAAACTAGATCATTTAACTCTCTGCAACTAAGACAAGGCTCAAGCATGTAAGTGAATTGCACTGCACTGTGATGAATCTGGATCTACCTCAAAAGGCAGAATTAGTAACTGTCAGTTAATCATGAAGACACGTGAACTACATTGGAAAGGCAGAATTTTTGCCCAGCTTCATTCAAAAATACAAATACCATGAAAGATGTTTGTAAGAACACTCCTCGAGCAGATTCTGCCATATAACCTCCACAGTTTAGGTTGCACAAAGATCATAAAGGCAAGGCAGTACTTGCTAGGCTAGAAGTCCATATACTTCTTACTAGATGATGCTCTTCATTTTGTGAATTCTCTAGTAATTGAACCCCTTTACAGCTATGATCTATCAGTTGAGACTTTTTAAATTAATTTCACAGCTTTATTACTGATGTTCATTACAGTTGTCAATCTAAGCCATTAAGCACTAGTACTGAGTTACAGTTTCAATTTACCACAAAATACAAAGCTATGCTACAAACCAACTGGAAAATGTTGGACTTCCAATTCAATTCTATTAAATGCTAACCCACATGTAATTCTCTCAAGGACTCTGTGGAATTCAAAAGTCCTACATACTTTCTCACACTAATTCCTAGTTTTCCTCTCTCTCTCACATGCAAAAATTCAGTTATAACCTATGAAATCATTAAAATGAGAGAGCATAAAATACAGTCCAGTGTAAGAATTTAGCCTTACAAGTTCTTCCACTTAGGTGCATACATAACCACCTGTTTCAAGGTATTACAGAGCAAAACTTAACTTCCAGACCAGACCTTATATTTACTACTATATAATGAAAACATGCAAATACAACGTTATAGAAACAACTGGTAGCATGTCCATTTAGGCTGCACGTTGTAAAATAGAAAAATGAGTAAAACATATACAGGGATATCTTTGTACAGTTATTTTAAATCCCTGATATCAATACTGTGTAATCAGCCTCTTCCTGTCCCTACTGCACACTGACAAGGTTGCCCATGACTACCTAAAAAACAGATGGTAATGTGATTATATGAGAAGCCATACTCCACACAAATTACCATGCATCAGTACTTTGTATAACAAGAAAGAAAGAAGCTTACAATGGAACAGCTTCAGTCAGGCAAGCTCAAGCTACAAGCTTCATCTAGTAAACTGCAAAGCCTGCACACAAAGTTTCAATTTCTTGGTGACAGAGTAGTTTGTCCACATCTTAAAACACATCGACTACCAGGACAAAATTTAGATAACATGTGAGCCTGTAACCTGTATAAAGTTGCCAAGTAAAGAGCTAATAATCTGGTTAAAGAATCTGATCCTCCCTTTAAAAGTTTATAGTCATTGTCAGGCCTTGTCTAAAGAGCTGCAAATGATCAAATCAGAGGTATATTAATGCTGAATCTATCTTCACACTACAGAAGTGAAAGTGTGAGGTCAGCAAAGTTTAATCACACACATCTATGCCAGTTTGTGGCCTAAGAAAACTAATGTTAATTCAAATGTCAAAACACAACACTAACAAAGCTTATACATTCACAGCAAAATTAAACTCCATTAATGCTAGTGCTACCTATATATTCCAAGACAAAAATGCATTTCACCGGTTATAATGATGGGGGAAGTGCTTTTTAAACAAATCCTGTAATATTTAAACTGCATAGCTCGTGTTAGAAAAATAAAACTCTCATATGTATATTAATTACCAGAATAAAAGGTGATAAGAGACTACAAAAAAAACTTCTCAGGTGCTGCGAAAGCAACAGCAACTAAGAGCAAGAAAGAAAAGAAAAACTTTTTGCATGCTTGACATTAGTTACTAAGGCCATTACCTACATCCAGAGAACAGAGTGGTGTACCATACTACATGCTTGATTACACACTTAAATCTGCATGACTGTCTGGTAAATGCAGAATCTACAGGATTGTTAATTCGGCATCCTAAGAAAAGGAAAGGGCTTCTATACCCCACTGCAGCCAACTGAACTTCTACTACCTAAATTAAAACGAGGCTGTTGCAATTTCCAGCCTTCCCTATCAAAACAGTGGACTGCTTTTTGTAATTATCCCCAAAACTGGAAAACATCTTCCAAGTATCTTTTATTTGGTACCTAATACAGAAATCCAAACTAGCAATTGTGTTAATTGTGTTTAATCAAGTTAAGAGCAAAGCACTGATTCACACAACTAGAAACCACTCCCTTAAAACAGAATGAAACACAACAGAAAAGCAGCACATGTGCATTCGCAGTCGTTAAAATGCACAAAAACCTGCAGTCTTCACTATATGAAACCCGCTTTCAGTAGGTATTCTCTTCATACTGAGACGAGACCTCTGGAGGCTACCCACTTCTTTTTGCTTCCAGTGTAAAATGAACTAACCCATACTTTGAGTTCCACCCCTAAGCAGCAACGAACCAAAACTTTCTGGCTTTAAATGACACAAGATGTGAGACACATCACCTGCCAAATGTTTTGTAGGAAGCATCTCAACTGCCACACAGTGCCCAGTTTGACCCTGTGCTAAAAGCACTGCTGAAAAAGAAAGGAAAAACAACCTTACCTGCTATATCTGCTCTGCAATACACAAAAGGATTAGCTGACATGGAAGAGTTGTGTGTAACTACAGGCCATCTGTGTCACACCTGCAACATAAAATATAGGTGTTCATATTTTGTAAGATCAGATTATTTTATTATTTCTGTGTGGTTCCACATATAAAATAATCAATGTCCACAACCTTTATTCACCAACACAAACAAACTACTTAAAGCAAGTTCTAGCAAATGACAAAAAGAAAGAAGACTGGAAGAAAGAAAAAAGCATAAATCTTAGAAGGATACCACTTCTCAAAGTTAAATTAGTTAAAACACACATTTTTCATTTTCTTGCAGTTTTACCCTCATTAAGTACAGGGCAACAAACATTTGAGAACGAATTAGTTCTGAAATTCTCTTTTTTTGTTTTTTAAACAAGTAACTAAACTGGTCCTGAGAAAGGCACGCACAAAAGGCCATATTTTGTTGTCGCTTATCTGAAAGAGAACACAGAATAATCTGTTTGAAAACAGTTCCCGATACAGAAGGATTCGATTTTAAAAAACCACAAAAAGCCTTGACACAGTGCTCAGGTTATAAAGTTCGAATCACTTTAAAGTCTTAGCAAAAGTGGGGGGAAAACGGAATTTCTTCCACTGAACCCCTATTTGCAAAGCCTGTTTCACGTAATTTTAAAAAGGTTTTTTAGCACAATCTCTAAGTACCATCCAACTCCCTATACTATCTTGTAGCAGTCTGTGTCTCAGGACACGAATAACCTTGAGGTAATTGCAGACACAGAAGCAGAGCTTGCATGCCCAACAATTACTGAGCACACAAACAGATAACCCTCAGTGTCATTTGGTTTTGCATACTTACGTTTCAATTTTTTCTTTAACAACAGTAAGTACACATGCAAATGCAAGTTATTTCTGCCTAGTTTATGTACCCAGCTTACAAAAAAAAAAAATTATTTGTCGGGAATTCCAAACCTCTTAAAATTTGATCATTAAAATAAATGCATTGTCCACAACGTTATGATGGGGCCCTTCCAACCCAGACCATTCTGTGAATCTATAAGCCAGTGTTATGGTTGGGCATGTATTCAGCAGACATCCAGCAGCCATCAGGAAGAATGAATTAAGTTTAAAAGTGTTAGGAGTATTGTACTATTTAATTGATTATAGAAACTTAAGAAACCAGGAATCTGGGTAGGTAACCATATTCTGAAGCTCCGAAAACCATCTCAATTTGACTATGAAGCTCTTAGGTAATTTTCCAAACTTCACTTCAAGTTTGCATTTCTGCCTTTGTATCATCCCTCACAGTAATTATTCCCAAAAACTATTTAATTTGAATTCATATTATGGAGCTGAAAAATTGCCTGAATTCATTCTGTGGACAGTCTTGTCCCACATCAGGCTCACAGCATGCAAAAACATATTGAAATAATTGATATGGGACAAAGGGCAAGAAGAAAACGAGGGAGGGAAGGAAGTATTTTCTCATTTTTATTTGCAACTCCTGCTTTGAGAGTTTTTGCTTTGTTTTTAATGGAAAAACAAGTATGAAACCCATAGTCCTAGTTGGAAGCAGCATGTACCAGCCTTCAGCAAGAGCAAGGCAGACCTACCAAGTCTACCTGCTAACAGCAGGTGTCTAGAAAAATGTAACTGTAAGAGTAGCTTGTAATTATACTTTTCCAGAATAACCCCTCAGTCTTCAGCAACACACGATCAAGGAATCATTATATAGAGGATATTATTGCATTTTGTGGACTTTGATGGATTTTTTTTTAACCTCTGTAGGCCTTTAATAGCCAAAACATCTCATGACAAAGCATTCCAAAATCAACACTATGCTGAATGATGTATCTCCTGTATGCTTTTAATATTTCACATTTCAGCTTTATCTGACATCTCATCTGCACACTGGGAACAGTTATCTATCTGCTCATATCAACCATCAAACCACACAGGACTTTACAGATCTCTGTTATGGTCTCCTGCAGTCATCTTTTCTAAGCTGAAGACTCCTAGTTTCCCTGCAGAAAATCCATTCCATACTTCTAATTATCACTGCATCCTATTTCGGGATTTTTACTAGTCCCACTGACTTACTTCTAGTACAGAGAAAGAGGTATCAAAGCAGTAAGCACTATTAAAGATGCAATTAAGCAATGAATTCACACAACAGTGTAACAACATTCTCAAATTTGGGTGTAGTCTTCACAAGACCAGAAAGCACTTTGGCCTAGATCTCAGTTTTTATAAAGTTCATTTGCAAGCACCCAGAAGTGCAGAAAAAGTACTTATTGCTAATGCAGCCTGTAATATTGCTGGGAAAACAAATCGCAGGCAGTGGACGGGATCTGCTTCCTGATTAAGAAGGAATTTTAAAACTTCTGCCAGGTCTACCATTAACACCAATATGCATTTCTAAAAAGAAAATGAAAAAAAAAAAAAAACCAACCTCCCAACTATATGGCACATTATTAACTGCCTTTACAAATCTCATCCCAAAATACACCCTTACACTCTGGTTTCTACAATTCCTTAACATCAAAAGACACATATTCTTTTCAAGGACATGCCACGTATTTATCAGAATAATATTTTCCTCAAGCCAGGAGTGTACGGCAAACCCTTTATCAAAGGCAGAACAGAAGTGGGGAGCACCTGCATAAACATACTAGCCTTGAAAGAAACACAAGATTTGTCTCTCTACTGTTATGACTGAAAGTATGCAAACTAAAGTGAACAAGCTCGGTATAGTGCATTATATGTAATTAAGGTCTAAAAATTATAGGATTTTTTCTCTATTTTTTCATATTTATCATTAAAAAAAAAAGAGAGAACAGGTCCAACTTTTTCTTTTTAAACAAACACAGGCTTACAAGTTTTTCCTTCATATGCATTGGCTCTAATTCTGATTGAATGGCTATTTATTCACGGCCATTTCATTTGGATGAGGCATGCTGCTTCCCGGGTCAGTCCCTAGAAAGGAAATTGTTCTCACACACATCCCCAAGTGCACTTAGCTGAAAAAAAAACAGTGGAAAATGTTTCAGCTTAAAAAACTGCAGGTTTGTTAGCCTCCAGGTAACTTTCGTTGCTGCTGCTGCTGCTCACGTCTCGGGAAAGGGTGCAAAGAATCATTAAATCCGCGGTCCACAGCTGTAAGAAGAAATGCGTCAGCTCTGAGCTAGTATAAGCATTTTACACGGGCACCGAGCGTTTTTTCCTACCAGAGCGAACTTTGCAGAAGGAAATTCCGCAAGCACGTCCCGTTTCGGAGAGCCGGTTAGAATCACCTGCGGGAGAGAAGGCTCGTTAAGAGAAGGCTGCTAACACGGCATAAAGCCCTGATCCCGAAACCGGCGCCGAAAGCCGGGAGCACGGCGCCCACAGGTAGGCAGCTGCGGAATCGGCGTTGCTCACTGAGGGTTTCGCTCAGGAGCCGGCTCTGAAGCCCTTTCCCAGCACTCCGTAACTGCTCGCCGGCAGGACCGCCGCACGGCACGCAGGAACGAACGGGCCGTGCCACCGCGGCTCCGCTTTGCAAGGGAAAGGGGAGAAAGCCGGCAGAGTTTCGTCAAAACCCCGAAGAGGCACGGAGGGAGTGAGCGCTGCGCTCCACCCTGCCCCGACCACCTCCCCCGGAACGGCCGCGGAAACCGCCGGCCACCGACTCGCCCTGACCCAGAACCGCCGGCCACCGACTCGCCCTGACCCAGAACCGCCGGCCACCGACTCGCCCTGACCCAGAACCGCCAGCCACCAACTCGCCCTGACCCAGAACCGCCGGCCACCGACGGGGAACACGGGACGCCGCTTTCGACGCCGGCCGGTTCCGCTTCCTCAGCTCGGTCCCAGCCGCCGGACAGCGCGGAGCGGCCCCGGCGGCACCCCACGCACCCCAGAGCGGGTACGGCCGCCGCTCCGCCACTCGGCTCGCGGGGTCCCACGGCCCGCCCGGCCCGGCCGGTCTGCCACCGCGCGCACCCGCCGCGGCACCGCACTCCGACCCGGCCCGACCCCGTTACCGCCGGGCGCTGCCCCACCGCGCCCCACTTCAGCACCGTTACGGCCCGGCCTTGCCCTCTCCCTCCCGCCCGTCCCGGCCCGCGCAGACCCCGCACCCTCGCCCCGAGCCGTTAGGCAGCCCCACAACTCCGCCCGCCGCCCGGGCGGGCTCGGAGTTCGCACCGTACCTGTCCGAGAGAGGGTTAAGCGGTAAGCCGCGGCCAGAAGCAGGTGAGGGGGGGGGCCGCAGCAGGGCAGCCCCGCCACCCCTGGCGGTCCCCTCGAGGCTGCTCCTCCTCGACGCTTTTGCTCCCGCGAACGCCTCGCTCCCTGCGCGGGTGACAGCTGCCAGCCGCGCATGCGCACATCTATCACACTCTCGAGGAAGAGCGGCGGGACGGGCCGCTGGGGGGGCGGGGGACGGGGGTTGTGCGCACGTGACGTGCCGCTGGCGCTTCCGGTCAGGTTGCCGCCACGGGCGGGAAAGGTGCTATCCCCGCTCGGTAAGGCGTGGCGGTCACGTGGGGGTGCTGGCGCCCTGAGGGTAGTTACCTGGGAGCGGGCGGCGGGGTGCGGAGAGGTGTGGGTGCTGCCCCCGCTGTCCCAGCCGCCCCTGAGCCAAGTGCGCTCCGGGACGGAGAGCTGGCATTGTCTCCCCGGCCGCGGCACCTGCCGAGGAAGGCAGGAGCGCCGAGCTCACGGGCCTTCACTTCAGCGGTACCTGGCATGCAAGACCCGGCAGGACTGAGCCGCTGGGTCCGCTTGGTTACCCTGGGCGCTTAGGCGCTGTCATGTGCCTCAAAATCACTGTCACACACCAGCGCTGGTGGATGTTTCCAGAACTTCAGTGTCACTTTTAGGGACCGAGCCCCACAGCGCTCTGTCTTCTGCCTTTATTAAGTGCCCCAGCAGAGTATAACTTCAGCTCTTGGGGTTGCTGCTAAAATAAACAGGCCCCTTTCTTTCTAACTCTGTGATGTGCTCTGATTTATTTATTTTTTTTAGTAATATGTTATTTAGTAATATTTTTTTAGTAATATGTTCGCCTTTTAGGTTTGCTCCTGGGTGCTATGTTCAAAAAAGTAATGGAAAGTGGCCAAAAAGTAACTACAGGTTAACAAGCCTTTTTTAGGTGTGGGCAATTAAATTTAGATGAGGGCAGTTAAAAAGGATTTCAGGTCCCTGGAACGAATCCTGAAGGGATACGGGGCACTGGAAGTGTTCTCCTCTGTTGTTCCAGCTACAGGGAATGATGAGGGAAGGAATAAGAAGAACCAGGAAATAAATACCTGGCTCTGAACCTGATCTGAGGAGCAAAATTTTGGTTTCTTTGTCCATGAGTTGGCTGGCACATCAGCAGGTTTGCTGTCAAAGGGTGGGGTGCACTTATTTTCAAGGGGCAAAAGGATACTGTCTGCCAGTGACCTTCAGTCTGCCACCCTAGCGGTAGTGGGGGATAGTACTTCAAGTAGTAGCAAAGATGCAAAGATCACTGATGAGTTAGAAAATTTAGCAAGCAGTCCTTTAGGAGGTGAGACTATTCCCCTTAGGAGTGTAAGAGAGATCAGAGACCAGCTCAAGTGCATCTTCACCAATGCACCCAGCATGGGCAGCAAACTAGAGGAACTAGGATAAGGAGGCTGTGACATAATCGCCATCACAGAAATGTGGTGGGGTGGGTGTCAGGAGGATGGGGTCAGTCTTTTTCCAGTGGTGCCTAGTGACAGGACAAGGGGCAATGGGCACAAACTTGGATATAAAAAGTTCCACCTAACTGTGACAGAGCACTGAACAGGCTGCCCAGAGAGGTTGTGGAGACATTCAGAACCCACCTGGATGCTGTCCTGTGCATCGTGCTCTGGCATAGGGGTTGGTCTAGATGATCTCCAGATATCCCTTCTAACTTCTGCCATTCTGTGATTTTGTGACATCATTTCTTAAAGCCGTTAGCTTAGCACCTCGGACTTGCTACATGGAGGTAAGGACACTAGGCTTCTGTCACAATCCACAGCATAGACAAGACTTTAGTTTGGCAGAGGCTAAGCCCCCTTGCGTTCCAACGGAACCTCAGATCACTCTGGGTGGCTGGGGGCAGCTGGGCTTAACCCCTGAGTGATGTCCAATCACTAGGTGTTTTATCGTGATAAGTTCTCAATTCAATTCTCATAGAAAAGAATTGAGACTCGAAACAGAGTCAAGGTGAAGGTTGTTTTATTTGGAAAGAAACGTGCAGGGAAAGGGGGGAAGAAAGAAAACGGGGGTGAAAAAGATAGAAAGAGAGAGAGAGTGGAAAAAAGGAATAGGGGTGAGGGGAGGCTATATCTACCACCACGAGGCTACGGCATTCCGTCCGATAGCAGAGTGTTCTCTGGGTCGGATGGGATGGGATGGGAGAGCGTTCCCTTCTTTGTCCCTCCATGATGAAGTATGAAGAAAAAAAGAGATTTCTCTCTTGTTGCACCCCTTTTTTGCAGGGATACCGCTCCTTTGTCTCACTACAAGCTTCCCACCTGGCCTGTGGGAGCACTTCAGGGTGGATGACGGAATGGGTCAGGATAGTGGAACAGTGGCTCCTGATGTGTGAATGGTTCCTGATGTCTCTCTTCTGGGTGGCTTGTTGAATAGTCATTAGATTCTTGGAAGCCTGGGCCTGACCAGTGGTGATGTAGTGTCTTAGGAATGAGGTTTGTTAAGGTGAGAGGAGAAGAGAGGGGGGTCGGTTCTGTTGGCAATTGGTAAGGTATAATTCCAGTACCTTACACCTTCATAATAGTTATGTAGTTATGCATGGCCAGTACTTTAGTATTTTATTAAACTGCTCTGGCACAGTACTTTCAATACTCACTACCTTCATCTCAAAGCACTGGTGGATTTGCTGGCATGTTGAGGCTGGCATGAATATTTTTTCTTGCGGAGGTTTAAGTAAGATTTTTCGCACTGTGTTCTTGCCTTTCATGTTTTGGGCTATACCTTTAGGTTAGCGTTGGGTAGTAACAAAAACCCATGAAGGGAAAAAAGATGTAACCTGTAAGTTGCCCCACCTTTGTTTTAAATTGTTGATGCAATGTCTAGGCAGTGCAAGCTTCTGACCAGAAAAAAAAACCCCAAACATCTGTATAGTACTGTAACCACCTTCTTTCTGTCAGAGGTCAGAAGCCACTTCTGTTTGAGTACTGAATGTCTAAGTTAGTTGTGAGTTTGTCTTCCAAGATACCTCTGGGTCACTGTTTCACAGAATCACAGAATCACACAGGGTTGGAAAAGACCTTTGAGATCAAGTCCAACCATTCCCATCCTATGCTAAACCATATCCCTAAGTACCTCATCTACCCTTTTTTACACACATCCAGGGATGGTGACTCAACCCCCTCCCTGGGCAGTCTGTTCCAGGCCCTGACAACTCTTTCAGTAAAAAATCCTTTCCTAACATATAATCTGAACCTGTCCTGGCTCAGCTTTGTGCTATTGCCCCTTGTCCTATCTCCTGTCACTTGGCTGAAGAGACCATCGCCCACCTCTCTACAACTTCCTTTCAGGTAGCTGTAGGTGGTGATAAGGTCTCCCCTCAGCCTCCTCTTCTCCAGCCTAAACAGCCCCAGCTCCCTCAGTCCTTCCTCATAGGATTTGTCCTCCAGCCCCTTCACCAGCCTGGTTGCCCTTCTCTGTACTCACTCCAGGACCTCAATGCCCTTCTTATGGTGAGGAGCCCAGAACTAGACACAGTACTCGAGGTGTGGCCTCACCAATGCCAAGTACAGAGGCACAAGCACCTCCTTAGCCCTACCGGCCACAATGTTTTTGATACAAGCCAGGATGCCATTGGCTTTCCTGGCCACCTGGGCACACTGCTGGCTCATATTCAGCCTGCAGTCAACCAACACCCCTAGGTCCTTCTCTGCCTGACAGGTCTCCAGCCAGTCTCCCCCAGGCCTGTAGCACTGCATGGGGTTGTTATGTCCCATGTGCAGCACTCTACACTTGGCCTTGTTAAATCTCATCCCACTGGTCTCAGCCCATCCGTCCAGTCTGTTCAGATCCCTCTGAAGAGCCTCCCTACCCTCAGGCAGACCAACGCTTCCTCCCAGCTTAGTCTCATCTGCAAACTTTCTGAGGGAGCATTCAATCAATCCCTTCATCCAGGTCATTGATAAAGATGTTGAACAGAACTGGACCCAGGACTGAGCCCTGGGGGATGCCACTCATGACCGACCTCCAGCTGGATTTTGTCCCATTTACCTCCACCCTTTGGGCCCAGCCATCCAGCCAGTTTTTAACCCAGCTGAGGGTCCACCTGTCCAGGCCAGTGGCAGCCAGTTTCTCAATCAGAATGCTGTGACAAACCGTGTCAAAGGCTTTACTGACGTCCAGGTAGACCACATCCACAGCCTTCCCCTTGTCAATTAAGTGGGTTACCTTGTCATAGAAGGCGTTGTCATAGTTCAGTGTTGTACCACTCATGGTGAAAACTTTTTTATTTAATATAATCTGAATTTCCTGTATTGCGATTTGTATGTTTGTCTTGGGCTATCCTTGTGTGTTCCCAAGGAGGCTCCATCTTTTCTATGCCCTCCCACTAGTTAGTGGTGGACAGCAATAAGATCACCCTGAAACCTTGTCCTTTCAAAGTTGAACAAACCCAGCTCCCTCAGTCACTCCTCATATGTCATATCCTCCATCCCTTGACAATCTTGTGGCCTTCCACTGGACTTAGGCAAGAATGTCAGTGTCTTTGATATGCTGGGAAGCTGAAAACATATTATTTCACCCAAAATGATGCAGAACATATAATTGTTGGGTTTGAGTGTGGGTTGATTCCATTTTGTGTATACTAAGAAATATATGTGTGCTACTAAGTATGCAAGACTAGAGACTCATTGTGGGGTGTTTGTTCAACGGTTGCCTACAGCTGTGGTCCCCAATAGTCACATGAGCAAAGCATGAAGCACAGGACCGGGGCCACGTGGGGTAGTGATCTGAGGGTATAGAATTGATCTGAGGGTATAGAATTGATCTGGGGGTATAGAATCACATTATATATGTAGTATAGCACAATTAGGGAAGACAGCTCTTGCATAGCTAGGTAATGATGTGGAACAGCTTGTGAAAGCCTTGTACTATCTCCAGGATAAGATAAAGGGCAGGAACTGGAGGATGGAATAACAGGGGAATAGAATGGTATCCATCGAATGGTATCCATCCCCCTCATCTCCTCCTCGTTAAAAGAAACAGGAAAATAATGAAGGACATGATTTACTTTTGAAGACCAGCATGTTCCCAGGAAAGCGGATAGTTAACAAGGCCGTACATTACCTCAGACTGATAAGAGCATTGCAAATGCACAAGACCAGCACATTTCAGGCAAAGGGTGAAAAGGACATGGCGAGGGAGACTCCGAGCCTTCCTGCCACCGAAGGACTATCGAAGACCCTTGCCCACAATTTATTGAAAGAACTGAACAAGAGCGAAGGACTGATAAGCTAATTAGCATGTGAAGCGAGAGTAAGCGGGGTTAGGTAATGAATATGTATAGTCGGTAATTGAATATCCAGTGTTTCATTGTATAAGTATGGGATGGTTTCGCTGCTCCGGGGAGCACGTTATTGGTGGAGCGATCCCCTGTGCCCCTGGACGCAATAAACATACCTACTTTATAACTTTCGAGTTATAGAGTCTATTTCCGTACGTCAGGTAGGTTTAACAAGCAAAGGCCTATCCTTCATTGAGCAAGGAACATAGAGTTATACCAAAACTTCATTGGGTGCTGTGAACCTGAACAAGAGAGAAAAGAACTTGCTAAAGCAAAGATGGCATGATTGCCCACCACCATACACTGAGAAGTTTGAACCTCCAGAACAGTGGTGACTATCCCAACTGCTTGCATAATTTCTACATTTTCATTCCATTCTGTCCTGTCGCTGCTGTTTTCCCTTCTTTTTGTAATAAATGCTGTTTAGGGTGAGGAGGATTTGACCTTGTTCTTGTCTTGATATCACCATCACACCGAGAACCTCCCCAACACTGGATCAGGGTGTACAGCTACTATGAAATATGTGCATACTTATAAGAAATCTTTTCAGAATTGTGAGCAACGTGTTTGCTTAACAAGACAGTAGCATGGCTGCCACTTTTAAGTAGCACTTTTAAAAGGTCCCTTCTAAGGGAGAAAAAAGTTATCCTGTAGAATTCCACTGCAATACCGCTTAAAGCCCATAGGATGGCAGCAGACACTAGGGAGCAAGCCGCTGCGAGCCCAGGGCAGAGCAGCTGCTGGCAGCAAGGCAGCCTTTGCCATGTTTCCGGCATCATTGTCTAGACTGCGGATTGCTGCAATTCCTGTTACACCGTACCGAGTTTATAAATCAGGACGTGAATGCTCTCTGAATACAATCGTCACTGAAGCCTTCTCTAGACTGTGTTTAGTGGATACCGTGCAGTTTAACAGGGCTACATAATGCAAGTTGTCTAGACCCAGAGGAAACACAACTTTTATTTTAAACTTTTGTTTAATTTTATGTCTTTGTCACGTGTTTATCTTAAAAATGCTGATAGCGATATATAAGCTTGTATCTCTTAATGTTCTGGAATCTCATTTGCTTTGTAGCTGTTAAACATTTCAGTGACAAAAAAAAAATGAAGGTAGGCATCTTTAAGCAGGCAATGACATATAGTAAAAACAGGAACAGAACAGGGAGTTAGTTTACCCAGGAACATAGTCAGAATGTAGCTTTCTTCCATTAATGTTGTTATATCCTGACCAAAAGTATTCTGAATGCTCCAGCCGATTTCATTGGCTGGATGTGAAAATGTCAAGAGCATCTCTGCACCTGTTACAAAGACTAGATAACAAAAATACAACATCTGAGTTGAGGATTTACATTCAGTATTTCTTATTCTTTTATAATTCTATTTATTTTACATTAAACATAGAGGGAAACCTTATTGTATTTTATATGAATCACTTTCATGACAATGCTTACCTACCCAGTGTTCCTTTCAGCCAATAACTTTTTTTCCCCTCACATTTTTTCTGGATAGAATATAGGACTTATGCCATACTAGTTAAAGGAAGCCTGTGAGCTCTGCTGGGTAATAGTGCTGGAACAGTGCACTGCAAGTCTGTCTACTCAGAGACCCAAGTTCTGGTCTCCTAGCCAGTCCAGCTCAGTTGCAGAGCAGTCAAAAGTTCATTAGTATCTAAGAGCAAACATGAATCATAGAATGGTATGGGTTGGAAGGAACCCCAGGAATCATAGAGTTCCAACCCCCTGCCAAAGGCAGGGCCACCAACCTCCAGGCCTAGATCTACACAAGGTTGCCCAGAATCATAGAATCATAGAATGGTCTGGGTTGGAAGGGACCCTAAGGATCATAGAGCTCCAATCCCCCTGCCACAGGCAGAGCCACCAACCTCAGGCCTGGATCTACACAAGGTTGCCCAGGGCCCCATCCAACCTGGCCTTGAACACTTCCAGGGACGGGGCATCTACTACTTCTCTGGGCAGCCTTCCTGACCTCATCTCTGCAAGTCCAAACAGCATCCCTGTATGCTTTCCAGGCTACACACCCTTGCTTCCAGAGCTTGTGTTTGCCTTTCTTTTCCCTCAGTTTGACCAGCAGGTCCTTGCCTAGCCATGCTGGTCTCCTGCCCCTCCTGCCCGCTTTGTTATTCAGAGGGGCGGAGAGCTTTTGAGCTCCCAGAAAGGCATCCTTAAAGAGTAGACAACTTTCGTCAACATTTCTGTCTCTAAGGACCACGTCCCAGGAGGTCTTGGCCAGCAATTCCTTAAACAGCCTGAAGTTTGCTCTCCTAAAGTTCGGGGTCCTGATCCCACTGTTTTCTAGGCCCACATTCCTCAAAATCACAAACTCAACCAGGGCACGGTCACTGCAGCCCAGGCTGTCTCCAATCTTACTGCCTTTAATGATCTCCCCCAGCTTGGTGAAATAACACTATGTTGCTTGGCAATACCAGATTTTCCTTTTGTTATGTCTGTGCTGTCAGTTTTACGAAAAATCTAATGCTAATTTCCACTCGTTCTGGACAGATGGTCAAGAATATTAATTATACTGTAGTGTGAAAGGGGTGAAAACAATACATAATCAGGTCACCCTGTCTCCCCTCTGGGTCAGTGAACCTGTATTCCTTTCTGTACAGTTAGTTGTCTGACCTATTTTTAACAGTGTTCTAGGTCAAATCTTTCACTGCCCATTTTCTCTGCTGCACCCATGTGAGCTTTGGGAGTTTTATGAGCATAAAAGACAATCCCAGGGTAATGACATAGTGAAGATAATATTCAAATTAGAACAAAAAATGAAGGGTTTTTTTCCCCTTCACTGTAAATAAATAAAAGAATCTATGCAAGCTTACCCAAAAAATGATGCAAATATATCCTATCATTAAATACCTCACCCAGGTACTTCATACCCGCTAGAAATTTGATTTCTTGATGCCAATATACAGTCTTTTCAATTTATAAAGTCAAGACTGTTATGTGTTAGGGGAACCAAAATCTTTTTATTGGGAAAGTGACAGAGCTGGGAACACCCAGAATAAAGGAACTCTATTTTAGTGCATTAAACAGCCTGCAGAAGAGAAAGTTCTGCCTTGTTTGCTTTTTTTGCTCCATCATTGGATTACCAGTAGATTCTGATGTATGCATAAACTGTGTTTTATTTCAGGGCGCAATAGATGACAGTCTTTATCTTCCATTTTTCTTGTCCAGAAGCAGTTAACATACCTTTTCTTCCACACAAAGAATTACTAACCTGCTTAGACTGCAACAACAGACTGACAGTAAGATGTTGCTCTCAGTAATCAGTTTGCACTTGAAGCATAAATTTTACCTCTGTAACCTGTACACTGATCCACCTAGACTCTGACAATCATGAGCCTATGAAGAAGCAACATCTAACCATCGCTGTCCCTTTTGTGGTTGTCTGATTTGAGGTCTAAACTGAGAAAAATAAAATAGTTTATTTTATAAAATCTGCACCCAGAAATGCCTTCGGTCCTTTTTAACTGAGCAGGTGAAGGAGAGAGGTTTTTTAACTGTTGTCCTGAAGAAGGTTTTCATAAATAAGGAAGGTAATGTAGGAGCCAATAGGAAACACTAGACATTAACCAGGCAAGTACTGACTGCAGGATACCATGGAAGAGCTAAAAAACTATTTTAGCTTCTGTGGTTGCTGTAAATTATTTGAAACCACAAAGATAAGTTGGTTTGAATTAACTACTGTATTGGTTTTTACTAAAAGCAGTGCAAAAATTTACAGTTTTGCAACTTTCACCAACCAAAAGAAGAGATCTGTTGACCTGAAGCAGGGAACAGTCATCAAACGTAGCTTTTTCAAGCAGAGAAGGCCCCAGAATGTGATGGACTTTGCCACAAGTTGCTGAAAAAGAAAAGTCAGCCTAAAGGAAAGACTATTGCTCCCATGACCATAAGCGAAAATTAAGAAAGCTCCCTTAAAAAACCTCAAAAAGACCCAAAAAACCCCTAAACAAACCCCAGACACATAAAGGGGGTAAAAAAAAAACCCAACCAAAAAACCCCCATTACTCCCATCATCTACATTGTTCATTCTCACATCTTTTGTGTTTAAAAGCCCTTTATGTGGTAATACAGGAAGTAGCTGAAATAACTGCCTTCAGTTCACTGCACAGAACAAGTGTAAACGAAAAAAAAATAACCAAGTCTATAGAGCACAAAGGATTGCTTCAAAGCACTATTTTCTAGAATTTGCATTGGGTTTAAAATGCTTGAAAAACTGGAAATTAAATGCAAATTTTACTAACCAGGAGCTGCCACACTTCTAAGTGTGCCCTTAAACTCCAAATTCATGTCTTTTCTATGGATATATAAAAGGTTAGCATTTGTAGAAGAAAAGAATACAATTTTTACCTTTAGGATCTTGTTTCAAACATAAAATAATTTTTTTCAAAAGTAAAACTTACAGCTAACTTCAATTTATATGTGCAGAATCCTTCAGTAAATTGTGGTTTGTAAATAGAATTAAAATGAAACTGATAAGTCTTATGTTTGACATTTTAAAGACTGATCATTTTGAGAGTTAATGTAATGTGACTAAATACTGAAATAAATTTTTACTTGGTTTTAATTTGATACACCATCGTTGTATTACTTTGCTTTCAGTTTCAAGTCTATAAAATTATTTACAAGGATTTTTTATTTTTTTTAGATTTTATTTTAATGCAATTCAAAGTGCTGATGCTGTCGCATCTGTGAGAAGCAACACGATTTCAGAACCCTTGAAAATCTTGGAATGTATTAACCAAGCAACTCTGGAAGATATGTTTTTGTCCTCAAACATGATTTCATGTAGCGCTTGTGCTTAAACTCAGCTATCCATCCCATTAATACATACATCAGAGTACCTGAGGAAGTCCAAAAATATTCTGGCTTTATCTGAAATGTAATTGAATTTTTTAATACTGCTTTTTTCTATCTGTAAAACAATGAAGAATCGCATTTGCCATAATGGAAAAAAAGGGAAGCGTTAAACTGGTGACGTTTCTGACATGTACATTCTTTGTACATTTTGACTTAAAAAAAGTACTAAGGTGACTATGCTGAATGGAGAAGACTCATGGAATAAATACTAATTGCAGGTTGATGCATACAACTTGCAAGTTATTAAGATAAACCCATCCAGTAGGAGACTACCTTGTGAATACTGGCTTTGAAAAAGTATATGGACACTCCTGAAAATATTTTTTCTGGTCTTTCTGTTCTCATATAATTTTAAAAATTCTGTTCCTTATGTGAATTGATTTTTTATTATTCTACTTCTGTGTACCCATTCTGTGGTTTATTTTCAATCACATTAGTGTTCCTTCCCATGTGAGCTCTCAATCTTGATAAAAGATTATGAACCATCATGTGCCAGGTTATTACTTCAGCAGGTCAGATTTCTGTAATGACAGTAAATGGCAGTGAGGGGGTGGGGGGAAGGGAGGGGGATGCTTGGGGATTTTTTTCTATTTTATCCCCCCATTGTGCTTTGGTGGAGTTACTATACTCCACCTACTATACTGTCATGTCAACAACTATTTGTTGACATGACACATGTTAGCATGCAACATTTCCAAAGAGCAAGTTCTTGATTTATTTTTTTCTTCTGCTTTTTTTTTAAGATATAAAGACACTTTCAAATACCTGTCCAGGGTAATGATGACATTTTAACAGATAGTAGTCCAAGGCTTTTAACTTGAATGACACCAGAGATGGCCCAAATCCAGAGATTATCCAAGAAAAGAAAAGAAAGCTTCAGAAGTTCCACAAAAAATAAGTCTTTTATCAGCTTAATTTGCTTGCATTTTTACCTTTTTACCCAAACGTGCAAAATGTCACAGAGTATCAGTTTAGCTCTATATTCCCATTTGCTGCTCAGTGAGATGTATTGTCATGGATATGAATAGAAACCCTGCCAAAATGTTGGACTACTTCTAGAATTAACCTCTGAGAAGAGATTTTGAGACGAGGAAGTGTTGCATGGTATCTGCCCATTTTCTCTCCAGGACCTATGTCACTTTGCTGAAGTTTGAGAGAATTATTTATTTATGTATTCATTTAGTTAATTTTTTTTTAAGTTTGGGACAAACTCATTTTATTGGGGATTGCACAGCTGTCACAGCTCATATGGTTTGGTTTCTTTTTTTTAATGGATCAAAATCTTAGGACATCATAGAATTAATTATAGGACCAGAATCTCAAATTAGAACTTCATTTAGAATATGTAAGCCAGCTGGCTATGCAGGGTTTTGAAAGCCCACACTGCTAAATTAGAGTTACTGTGCTCATACATTTTATTTGATTTTAAAAGCAGCAAATGCATCATTTGATCTTGGAGCATATTGCTACAAGCAGTATTCTTTTCCAGCTGAGCCACAGCTAACATGCCTTTTGTTCCTTTTTTCCTTTGTGTCCCTTTTGTCACTTCAGTTTGCTCTTCCATGTGTTGCAGAGTACAGCTGGTGGAATGCCTTGGGTCGTGCAATGCTGTCTGTTAATTCTTTTGTGAGCTGTGGCACCAGCTAAGCCACATTTTTCAATTTCTGATGTGCTCCATGCAATCACTTTATTTTGGTTTAATCATTATGCCTGAAATTAAGAATCGTTCTTGACAGCTAAAAGTCAAAGTCATTGAGCCAAATTACATCCATGCAATTAACTGGCTCCACTGATACTAAAAAGTACAGCAAAAAGCAAAAACTTACCCACCTTTTTACACAGCATTAAAGGCTTTACAAATATTAGAAATCACAGAATCACAGAATCCTAGGGGTTGGAAGGGACCTCAAGAGATCATCAGGTCCAACCCCCCTGCCAAAGCAGGCTCCCTATCTCATATTACATAGATAGGCGTCCAGACGAGACTTGAATATCTCCAGAGAAGGAGACTCCACCACCTCCCTGGGCAGCCTATTCCACTGCTCTGTCACCCTAACTGTGAAAAAGTTCTTCCGCATGTTGGTGCGGAACTTCCTGTGCTCCATAAAGCTGCATCAGGTAACTACCACATATACAGAAGAGTGTGTGCTTCAAACAGACTCTCAAAGGTCTTCAGTGGGATATTTTAGTACAAAGAAGAAAGGGAAGCCAAGAGTGACAGAAGCAAACAATGTTAGCAGGAGCGACAGCAGCACGAAGTGGCATAGGGTATCTCAGTAAGCATCATTTGGCCCAAGACTGACATTATTCCCAACCTGTGGGAAGAAGATGAGGAGGGAACTGTGTGCCTAAATTAATTGTAGCACTGGTGAAGTAACCCGATCCAAATAAAACACTAAGAAAGACATAAGGAGGTCCTGATGTCGGGCTACACCCAAATACTGCGCTTTCCAAAACATGGCTTCATAATGAAACATGACTTTCCATGCATTTCAAAGGTATTGCAAAACAAGCTGAGCCTTTTCACTGCGTATAGTGTCATCTTTTGCTACCTGTCCTTAGATGTGGTAGGCAGTTGGTGGCAACTCTCACACACACACACACACACACACACACACACACACACTGGCTCACATACTTGCTTCTATCACTTACAGTGCATTAGCCCTGGGAGGAGCTTACAAGACCTTCCACCTGAGCAGACTCAGCATTTTAATACAGTGATTAACAAAAAAAAGAAAAGAAGATAATTTTCTGATTAAGAGTGTGAGTCATCAGGGCCTTTCAGTGCCCCAAGCTGTCACAAACACACAAACATGGTAGGCACCTGGTGTGAACAGAAGGGTACGTGAGATCCCTTGTTTTCAGTGGTGATCAGTTCAGCCCATCAGTGGTTACATGTTTCTCATTCTCTGTTGGTTCTTGTCTGCATCTTTTAATTAGTATTTGCTAATTAGTCATTTGCTTGCCTCTTAAACTCTTTTTACAAAGTCAAAAACTAAATTTTAAAATGCCAGTTTTCTGAATAATTTATCTGCAAATTGAAGCCGTTAAAGTGCCTGAACAGTATGGTTGTACTGTTAAGAAATCTGGTTAATGAAAACAGTCTCACACCCTACAACCACGGCTGGATAGAAGGAAGCTAAATCCTTCAAATGTGTAGGGTGTGCTTCTCTACTTTCCAGTTTAAAAGCTATTCTGGGAATTCCTGCATTCTTTAGAAAAAGTACTGCTAATAATGTCCAGCTGTAGATGGAAATACCTTTTTTCTCCTTTTATATCTTCCTTTTTTCTTTTTTCTGCTGTTCTTTCTGAGAGAGAAGTCATATGAATATGCTTTTAATTCATTCAGAGATTAAATGAGCTGCTATGAGCTTCACATCTTCCCTAACACCCTATGGCCCCAGCTTTCTTAGCCTGCCTGTCAGATTGCTGTAAACACTCCTACGTCATAATAGTTACTGTACCCTACAACACTGCTGCTTACTTGTGGTTGCATCCACATAAATAACTTGATTAGCCAGGAAAAAAAAGGAGAAAGAAAGAAAAGAAAGAAAAGCAAGCAAGAAAGCAAGAAAGCAAGCAAGAAAACAAGCAAGCAAGCAAGCAAGCAAGCAAGAAAGCAAGCAAGAAAGTAAGAAAGAAAGAAAGAAAGAAAGAGAAAAAGGAAGGCAAGTTTACAAACAGATGAGACACTGTTGAGGCACTGGTACGTAACATTGAGTATGCCTGGAAAGATTTGATGAGATTTAAATCAAATTATTGCGGAACCTTGCCCCAGCATTTCTGGAAGGGACTGCATTTCCCTACCCCAAGGTGAAATGAAATTCAGGTTAGGTATGACGCCTATGGCAACCAGGTCTCATGAGTGTCACTACTGGACACTCATCAGATTTATAGTAGTCATCAGACTACACTAATTGGCAGTGTAAGAGCAAATGGCAAGACACATGGTTTACAGCTTATGAAGCTGTGAAACAGACAACTGCAGTGTGCTGGCATGAACGTGCCTTATGTGTTTCTTTTAGGGTAGGAGGAACGCTGCCAAAAACAATCTTAAATAACTTGTTCTTTATTTTTCATGTCTTGTAGGCAAAAGTTTCCAGGTTAATTTGCAGATTGTTTTACAAAGAATGGAACTGAACTGATTTTCTCCACCCCAGCCAAAACTATTGAAAAACACTTCTGGCAATTTAGGTTACTACTCTATATAAGTATTTTGGTATTATGGCTTTACCCCAGCCAGCAGCTAAGCATCACGCAGCCACTCGCTCATTCCCTCCCACAGCAAGTTGAAGAGAATTGAAAGAGTGAAAGTAAGAAAACTCATGGGTTGGGATAAAGACAGTTTAATGTAAAACAAAGTCCATGTGCACAAGCAAAGCAAAACAAGGAATCCATTCATCCCTTCCCATGGTCAGGCAGGGTTCAGCCATCTCCATCAAAGCAGGGCTCCATCACACATAACAGTGACTTGGGCAGACAAACACCACTGCCCCACACCACACCCTCTCCCCTCATCCTTCCTCTTCTCCATGCCTGTTATAAGCTGAGTATGACATCATATGGTATGGAATATCCCTTTGGTCAGTTGGGGTCAGCCATCCCAGCTGTGTCTCTTTCCAACTTTTTGTGCAGCCCCAGGCCCTGACAACATCCCTATACTCTTCCCAGGTGCTCAGACCCTTTTTCCACAGTTCATAAACCTTTTGCTTCCCTTTGAGTTTACTCATGATCTCCCTGCTCATCCATGCAGGTCTTCTGCCTCTCTTCCCTGATTCCTTACTCAAAAGGATGCACCTGTCCTGTGCTTGGAAGAAGTGCTGTTGAAATGTTACCCAGCTCTCACAGGCTCCCTTTCTTTCTAACAGCATAGCTCACAGGATACCTCCTAATAGGTTGCGGAGGAGATCAAAGTTAGCTCTTCCAAATTTCAGGGTCGCTATCCTGCTTTTTGGCTTGCTTCTTCCACCCAGGATTTTGAACTCTATCATTTCGTGGTCACTTTGTCCTAAGCTGTCCCCAACCTTCACCTCCCTAACAAGCCCATCCTTGTTAGTAAGAACAAGGTCCAGCACCCGCCCTCCCCTCATAGGTTCCTGCACCATCTGTAGCAGGAAATTGTCTTCTACACATTGCAGAAATTGTCTGGACTGCATACGACTGGCCGTATTGCTTGCCCAGCAAATATCTGGGTAATTGAAGTCCCCCATAAGGACAAGCGCCTGGGGTCTCGAGGCTACTTTTAGTTGCTTATAGAAAGCACTATCAGCCCGCTCCTCTTGATCAGGGGGTCTATAGTACACACCCACAACAGTGTCACTCATACTAGCGTGACCCTTGATTCTTACCCACAAGCACTCGACTGATGGTTCATCTTTCCCCAGGTGGAGCTCAATACATTCCAGCTGCTTTCTGACATAAAGAGCAACTCCTCCACCTCACCTCCCTTGCCTGGTTTTCCTGAAAAGCACATAGCCATCCATGACAGCATGCCAGCCATCCAAGCTGTCCCACCACGTCTCCATGACTGCAGTGAGATCGTGGCCGTGCAACTGCATGAAGATCTCTAATTCTTCCTGTTTGTTTCCCATGCAATGTGCATTTGTATAAAGGCATTTTAATGGGGCAGCAGATGCAGGTATCTTCAACAGATCACAGCGAGATTTCCAACAGGGGAAGGGCAATTGTTGCTCCACTGAGGAGTCCTCAGGGCAATCCACAGAATTTTCCCTACTGTCACATATAACAAATTCCCCAAGTCTGTCACTGTACCGCCAGCATTTACCTTCTTCCACCGTCAACTTGCGTCATGTCTCCCGAAGCACTTGCCTGACCCCAGCAGCCTTCCTAATGCCTCCTTCCGTCTTCCTAATGTCCCCTTCCCCCTTCCTAATGCCCCCTTCCTCCTTCCTAACTAGTTTAAAGCCTGATCAATAAGCCCTGCCATCTCCTGGGCAAGGATTCGCTTTCCCCTTTGGGTCAGGTGAGTCCCATCGGCAGTAATCATGCCAGGAGCAGAGTACACCTTCCCTTGGTCAAAAAACCCAAAGTTTTTATGCTGACACCAGTCTTTCAGCCACTCATTCAACACATGGGTTCTCCTGACCTGCTCCGAACCCCCCTTCCCACTAGTAGGGATAGATGAGACTATTATTTGAGCTCCCCCCGCCTCAACAGATTGCCCAAGGTCACGAAATTCCCTTTTGATAGCACTCAGACTACACTTCATTATTGTATCCCTGCCTGCTTGAACAATCAATAGTGGATAGTAATCAGAGGGTCTTATCAGCCCTGGGAGCCTTCTGGTAATATCACCAATCCGAGCTCCAGGAAGGCAGCACACCTTCCTTCATGTAGGATCAGGTCTACAAATGGGGCCCTCTGTCCCCCTGAGGAGGGAATCCCCTACCACTACTACCCTTCTCTCGCTTAACAGAGGAAGTCTCAAGGCGTGCAGACATTTCACAGAATCACAGAATCACAGAATCTTAGGGGTTGGAAGGGACCTCAAGAGATCTTCGGGTCCAACCCCCCTGCCAAAGCAGGCTCCCTATCTCATATTACATAGATAGGCGTCCAGACGAGACTTGAATATCTCCAGAGAAGGAGACTCCACCACCTCCCTGGGCAGCCTATTCCACTGCTCCGTCACCCTCACTGTGAAAAAGTTCTTCCGCATGTTGCTTCACTCTAGGCTTCCGTTTCCTCTGAGGCAGAGGGACTGCATTCATCCCCTCACATACCTCCTCCTCAACTTCCAGGGCCCCAAACCTGTTGCTTAGGGAAACCTGGGGGAGCGGGGGAGGTAGGCAAGGGGAGTGCCTACGTCGACGAGATGGGACTGTCTTCCAGCCCTCCTCAGGGTTCGGGTGACTCCCATTTACCTGACTAGGCTGGGACAGAGGGACCGTCTTCAGTTCTGAGGTCCAGTTCCAACCAGTAAAACAAAATTCCACCCTTAAGAAATAAAAATCGAAAGGTTTGATCTTGCATAGTTAGACAACTGTATACTCTGATAGCAACCTCCCTTGAGTTGTGAGAAGCTGAAAACACTCCTGTTTCGTTGAGCTCTAGCACCAACCTTCAGACTGCTTAACTGATCTAGAGGGCTAAGGAAAGGTAGGACAACATAACCATGTACATCATAGAAGAATGTAAAGGTATAAAGGAAAAGAAAACAAGTTGCACTTGGCCCATGAGACCATCATGAGAAGGGAGATACTTATTAATTTGTGGGAAAAAAAAATACCATTGACTATCTAGAAAGAGAAAAATATTCCATATGAAGTAAAAAGACTGTTAAAATAGTTGTTGGGAAAAAGCATCTGAGCTGTGGAAGATAGGATGAACACTGCCAGGGAGGGGGGAACCACAGTTTCTGTAGGTAACATCTTCCAGTGCCTCACCAGCCTCACAGTAAAGAATTTCTTCATAATATCTAATCTGAAGCTACCCTACTTCAGTTTAAACCCATTACCCCTTGTCCTATCACTGTCCTGGTAAACAGTCCCTCTCCAGCTTTCTATAGGTCCCCTTCAGGTACTGAAAGACTGTTATGAAGTCCCCCTGGAGTTTTTTCATCTCTCAGTTGAACAACCCCTACTGTATCAACCTGTCTTCATAGGAGACAGCACATCTTGGCTGCCACCAATCACTTCCTTATTTTCCCTGTGCCTGACCATAGTTTCCAGGAAGATCTGCTCCATGATATTGCCAGACACAGAGGTGAGGCTGACTGATCTATAGTTCCCTGGGTCTTCCTTTGTTCTCTTTTTAAAAATGGGGTTGTTTCTCCTTTTCTAGTTGGTGGGAACTCCGCTGGACTGCCATGACTTCTAAATTAGGACAGAGAGTGCTAAGCAACTTCATCTACCAGTTCCCTCGGGAGGCACAGATGGATGCATCATCAGGTCCCATGGACTTGTCCATCTTCAGGTTTCTTAGATGGTCTTGGACCTGATCTCCTACAGTGGGCAGTTCTTCATTCTCCCAGTCCCTGCCTTTGCCTTCTGTGACCTGGACAGTGTGGCTAGAGCCCTTACTTGGTGAAGACTGATGCAAAGAATCCATTGAGTACCTCAACTTTCTCCATATTGCAGCTAACCAGGTCTCCTATTACGTTGCGGAGGGGGCCCACTATTTTCCATCATCTTTTTCTATCACTGACATACCTATAGAAACTTCCCGTGGTGTACTGATGTCCCTGACCAGATATAATTCTATCGGGGGTTTAGCTTTCCTACCCTGATTGCTGGCTGCTCAGGCAATTTCTCTATATTGCTTCCAGGCTCCCTGACCTTGCCTCCACCCTCTGCAGGCTTCCTTTTGGTGTTTGAGTTTGCCCAGAATCTCTTTGTTCATCCATTTATGTCTCCTGGCATTTTTTCCTGACTTACTCTTTGTTGGGATGCATTGTTCCTGAGCTTGGAGGAAGTGATCCGTAAGTACTAACCAGCTTGCCTGAGCCCCTCTTCCCTCCAGGGCTTTGTCCCATAGTACTTTACCAAGTAGGTCCCTGAAGAGGCCAAGGCTTCTCTCCTGAAGTCCAGGGTAGTGAGCTTGCTGCTGCAGCCTCATTGCTGCCCTGAGGATCTGGAGCTGCACCATTTCATGGTTACTGCAGCCAAGGCTGCCCTTGAGCTTCACATCCTCTATCAAACCCTCCCTGTTAGAGAGAACAAGTTCCAGCATGGCACTTGTTGGCTCTTCTGCCAGTGGAGGAAGGATGCTGTCATAACTGCCTTTCAGGAACTTCCTGGGTTGCTTGTTGTCCCTCCAACAACTAATGGGGTAATTTAAATCCCCCGACAGCACCAGGGCTTGTGAACATGAGGCTGCTCCTATCCGTCTCTAGAGGGCCTTATCCCCTTGGTCTCTCTGCTCAGCTGGCCTGTAGCAGACCTGCACTGTAATTTACCCTGTCCCTGCACTCCCTTTAATCCTGACCCATAAATTCTTGGTCACGCTCTTCATTGTTGTTATTTCTTAAAACAGCTATGAAACAAATGTTTCTCACTCTGTTTATTGTTATTGGTGTAGTATCCATTCCAGTGCTGCAAACTATTAGTATATATATCTCTGAATCAACAGAAAGTGACACTCAAATTTAACATTCTGTTCTTTCATCCCCAAGCACACACTGATAGTTACCAGGGAAGCTGGCAGATCCCCTCCAACCAAAAGCCCTCCCTTGCTCTATCCCAATGGCCTTTCACTGAGATAGGTCAGAGGGCAAGGATCATAACAAGAGTTAGGATGTATTCAACCCATAACAAGTGTTCAGGAAGTAGTTTACAACCCAACAGCGTTCTGCTTCTAAAACCACTATCAAAACATGTTCAAGTTCTGCAGGGCAGAAATATGACTGGATCATCAGGGGCAAAGTGGAGGGGTGGGGGGCAGAGGAGGACAAGAACATGGGGACACAGACATGGGGGACATAAGGGAGGTTAGATTGTCCATTAGTTTTTTTGCTTCTTGCTAAGAGTTTTGTGTAAAGCTCTCTGTTGAGTACAGTCACATGACTGACAGTATTTTGGCCTCTATTGAGTCTTTCTACAGCAAAAAATTATCAAGAATCCTGGTAATGAGAGCGGGGAAGATGAAATAGCAGTTTATATTATTTGCTAGTAATTAATTTATATAGGGCAGGAAATGCATTTATGCAAATGGCTTCAGGTACCCACAGGGATAGTAGTGAAACACTTTGTGCTTTTATCAAGGATTTATCTGCACTGAGTTCTGAATGGGACCAAAATCTCACACAAGTAAAATTGTTTTAGAAGCAAATAGAATCTTCTAAGCTGTGATTTTCAGATTATTTTTTCTTTCTTGTTAAACAGACAATCGTAAATTCCCCATTTTTACAGCACAAACAGGGTGATTGAGTCACCATCCCTGGATGTGTTTAAAAAAGGGTAGATGAGGTACCTGGAGATATGGTTTAGCACAGGACAGGAGTGGTTGGACTTCATGATCTTAAAGGTCTTTTCCAACCTTGTGATTCTGTGAAACAGCTATTTTGTTGAACGTAATTGTTGTGTTCATTAATTTTACTATTCATCTATGTTTTCATAGATCAGTTACTCTGGCTTTACAGATCATTATACTATCTATAGTATATGTATAATATATAGTGTACTAAATACACTTGCCAATTAAACTCTCCTAACTCTGTGCAATTGCTTCAGTTCTCTTAATACATCGTCTGTTTCACTTCTTCTATTTTTTTCTCCTTAGTAATTACTGAAATGTTTAGTTTACAAGCAAAAGCTCTTTGAAAAATATGACACATGCTGCTTGGTACTGGTCAGAAATTTATAAAGGGAGGCAAGAATTTTTCAGGTTCTGCTATCTGCTTCTTAATAATGGGTGGTCCAAGTTTAATTTTGTAGTTATTTCCTATAGTAGTGAGTTAATATAATCGATATGACTAGTGAAACAAAAAGATTGTTTAATTATTTACTTGTTTGCTTGTTTATTTATTTCATTACCACTCTTGCATTTTATTACTTTAAGACCTTCCAAGTACTAAATCCCACTTAACAGTGCATATTGCTTATTTTGACTAAAAATTGCCTAGGCAAGAAGGTACAAACTTTATTAGTCAATGCTCCTAGCCCACTGTTTTCCCTACAAATGAATGTAAAGTATCTCTTTGGAAACAGATATTTCTGCCTTTTTGTTATACCCTGGAGATCATGTTGATCAACAGAAGACAGGCATTCTTTTGAAGCACTAAGGAAGATAATTTGAGTTGTTTGGGTTTTTTTTCCCTGGAAGTTCCTTAAGCTCACATGGCAGAGGTTACCGTGGTGGCATGGTGTTTTAGAAACCATCTGACGTTCCGATGAGGCGCTGTGACTGTGCTCTTTCCCTCTGCAAGGCTTTCAGAGGCCCTGTTTCTGGTTTATGTTAACCATAACCAAGTAAAAAGTAAAGGTGAGTTGATCCTATTATTTCAGTTCTTTAAAAGCCCTGCCAAAGACAGAGTTGCATAATGCCATTTTGCAACTGGTAAACGTAAGCACAGAGAAGACACATTTTAAATATTTGCACTTGTGCAGACTGAAGTTAGGAGATGGTGATGTCTCATCACTGCAACAATAAATTAACGCACTGGCCTTAATTAACTCAGTGTCTATTGGAAAATCAACATACATGTTTCTGATTGTTCCATGGGTAGCAGATACAGTTACAGGTGTAATATGAAACAGTATAATATTTCAGTTGGAAATTCCAACTCTTGCTTCTGTGTATCTATTAGTTAACAGTTTGCCATGTCATTCTTTGAGAGAATGGCTGTAATGAGAAAATATTGTGAGAAAGTGTCATTGCTATGTTAAAATACCGTAGAGGAATTGTTAGTGGCATCTGAAATTTCTCAGCTTCCCCTGTCAATGTAAGCTGTCATGCCATTTTAATTGCTGATTATGACCTATCTTCTATATTTTACATTAAAATAAAAGGAAATATTCAAAATCATTACATGAAAATTTAATATATCCTTTGCAGTTTTAATCTAGTCTCCAAATATTTGCATTAGAATATGATTTTAAAAATATTTCAAGACACTGTTGTCTCCTTAGGGCACATGACTGATTTAGCAAACAGGTAGTTTTTGATTTAGGTTTTTTCTCAGTGCTACACATATTATCTTTCTTAACTCTCAATCAGTTCTTTTCTTCTATTCTTTGTCACTGGTCAGTATTGTCTCAAGTACTCTCACTTGTTTATTCCATCAACCTTCTTCCGCATAAACCACAGTCACTGGCATTTCTTATCAACTGTGGTCTGTAAATCCGGTATCTCAAGCTGTATTTTATAGCTTCTTGCTGCAGTCTGCCTTTCCATCTCCACCCCAAAAGTCTGAGTAGTGTTTCTTCTCCACATGAGTGAGAATTCTGACTAAATAACAAACAGCTAAACAAGTTGACACTCATTACATATTAAAGAGTCCTCTTAAGAGACAAAGCTTTTGACACTGCCCCACACAATATCCTCATAGGTAAGGTTAGGAAGTGTCTGTTGGATGAGTGGACATGAAGTGGACTGAGAACAGACTGAATGGCAGAGGCCAGAGGATTGTGTTAAGCAGCACAGAGTCTAGCTGCAGGCCTGCAGCCAGTGCTGTGCCCCAAGGGTCAGTGCTTGGTCAGTCTTATTAAACATATTAATCAATGACCTGGACAAGGTGACAGTGTGTTCCCTCAGCAAGTTTGCTGACAATACTAAACTGGGAGGAGTGGCTGATACATCACAAGGCTGTGCTGCCAATCAGCAAGACCTGGACAGGCTGCAGAGTTGGGCAGAGGAAAATAATTAAGTTCAACAAAGTCAAGTGTAGGGTCCTGCACCTAGGGAGGCATAACCCCATGCACCAGTACAGGTTAGGGGCCAGCTTGCTGGAACTAAACTCTATGGAGAAGGACTGTTGAGTCCTGGTGAACCACAGGCTCTCTGTGAGCAAGCAGTGTGCCCTCATGGCCAAGAAAGTCAATGGCATCCTGGGGTGCATTAAGAAGGATGGGGTGAGCATGTGGAGGGAGGTTCTCTTTCCCCTCTACTCAGCCCTGGTGAGACCTCATCTGGAGTCCTGGTCCAGTTCTGGGCTCACCAGTTCAAGAAAGATAGGGAACTGCTGGAGAGGATGATCAGGGACCTGGAGCATCTTTTGTATGAGGAAAGGCTGAGAGACCTGGGGCTCTTTAGCCTGGAGAAGGGAAGACTGAGAGGGGATATTATCAATGCTTATAAATACTTAGAGAGTGGGTGTCAAAACAATGGGGATAGACTCTTCTCAGTGGTACACAGAGACAGGGCAAGGGGCAAGAGGCACAAAATGAAGCGCAGAAGGGTCCAAATCAATATGAGGAAAAACATCTTTACTGTGAGGCTGACAGAGCATTGGAACAGGCAATACAGAGAATTTATAGAGTCTTTCCCTGGTCAGATTCAAAACCTGCCTGGACACGATCCTGTGCAACCTGCTCTAGGTGATCCTGCTTTAGCAGAGGGGTCACACCAGATGGCCTCCAGAGGTCCCTTCCAATCCCTGATGTTCTGTGATTCTGCAAAATCAAGTATCAAACATAAGGGGTGTTTATTCTCTACCTTCTGTGACTAAACAAATTCCTCACATTGGAGGCTGAAATTTAACTGCAGTATTTCAGGTCTGCAAAAGAAATTGTTCTCTAGCTTGCAATCAGAGCATTCTTTGGAAAAAAGTTACCTGAAAAATATCCAACCCAAGCTTATTTCAAAAGAATACAGATGTAGTTAAAATGGGATTCAGACTTAGAAGAAAAGGATGCCTATGCTTTTCTTAAAGCTAACAGTACAAGAAATCCCTGAATGCTGACTTCTCAGGCCCATGTTATTGTGTAGTTTGGGGCAGACAGGTTTTTCTCACAGTAAGCACACAATGCAGCTTTTATGGTGAACAGAGATACTATAGAACACTTTCAAAATACTTCAGGAAAGTTTTGAAACTCAATGGTGTTGAGTATTTTCTTAAAGGACTCTGAGATTTGGGAAGACTTCTGAGGAAACCTTGTAAAGAAAGCAGTGTGGGAGTTGCAACGTGAAGCATCTTGGCACAGAAAGTGATAAACGCTCAGCAGATATAAGGAGGGCTTTGATTTCTTAAACAGTATCCATAAATTCTAGGCAGCTGCTTTCACATGCATACACAAGACACCCTCTCCCCAGCAAACATTTTCACTTTCACCTTGGCCGCTGCTTTTACTATTAAAATAAAATTCAGTAATAACAACGGTGAGGTTTTGCTTTAATAGAGTGCAAAAAAAAAAAAGTTACTGCCTGTAGATAAGGGAACTTCTAAACCAAAGAGGCAATGCAGGCTGTCATCAGTCAGTTGCAATCTGAAACTCCACAATAATTTAGTTATTCTCTTACATCACTTCTCAGTTAGTTATTCAGAGAAATGGCAGTGCTAACTTAGCACAATTGAGCCTTGGTGCCTTCATAAGGAGAAGTGTATTGAGACAAACCCCTGTTGCTATTGAGCTTAATGCTGTCCATAAGATAGAAATAAACTCAATAAAATCGTTTATTTCTTTTACATTAGAAGTCATAACCAGCCAAACAAAAAACCCCAGTAATATTCAGACTCCAGTCTGTCAGACAGGCTGGTCTTTTGCTTGTCCCAAGCACTGAAACATCAGGAGGGGACAGGAACACAGAACAAGGATCTCGGCCTCTTCAGAAATTAATTACCGGCATTACTGCTACCTCCTTTCAGGCACCAGCCCATTATCTGTTCAGACAGCAACGTAGTCTATCTCTGGCTTCAATAAGCAAAATAACAGAAAGAAACAAAACAAAACAAAGCAAAATAAGCCAAGAGAAAAGCACTTCAGCTTTTCAAGGCTTCTTACTTCCTCATGAGAAAACCATAACCGAGTATTGCAGAGCCTGAAACTACCTCCACCCAAAACTGCTTACGCCACTGGAGGTGAGAGCTGGTGTAAATTTAGGCAGAACTTAGGAAAGAAGTACTTTGGTTTAGGAGAAGTTAAGCTCGTATGCTTCCACCATGCATTTACACAGAAGCATTGCAAAAGACAAGGGGTACGTTACCATCCTGCATTCTCCAACAAATTCCACATGATGGGCTGTGGCACGGAGCAGTTGTAGTAGCCCATGCCTATATAGGACCTCCACAGCTGATTCTTGCTTGCAATGTTGTGCAGAGTTTCCAGGATTTCATTTTCACCTAGTTGGAAAGAAACCATGTCAGACAGCTGCAGTTACACAGAATTCTCACCAGGAATGCCGGGCCCTGTGAAAGCAAACGTGACACTGGGCTGCAAGTGCAAAATGCAGCGCTGGGTGCGAGTGCCACCAGCAGCCAAAGGCACAAACCAAGAACAGAGGAAATGGTCACAGGGAAAGATATTCCAGAGTCAAATTCTGCCCGAATTCTGGAAATTCAGGAAAGTAATCGTATCGGGAATCCAACCACCACGGGAACAGCAGAGAGGCAAACAGCTCCCGGCAAAAGGTTCATGGAGCCCCTCTGGCACTACAGCACTGTGCACTGGGGGCTGCCCACACTGGCGTCAAAATGCATCTCAGAAAGCAGCTCCTGCTAGCTACAGCGTGCGGAATCCACTCCAGATGAAGCTGCAGCCACCCACAGCTTGATTCAGTGTTTCCAGAAGAGCCATCTCAGTGTACTAAAGGCTCTGCAAAAGCCACATTCATTCCTTGGAAACCACTCTACAGGGGCAGTTGCATCAAGTTTAGTCGTGTCTGCACTGCAAGTGGAAAAGCAGACTTTGGATTAGAAGGCTACACATTGTTGAAGCAGAATAGCTGGGGCTTGGATGTCTCAACCCATGCTGCCTCTCTGTAAACTAATCCTGCTAGAGACAGTAAGTCAAAGTAGGTGTTGTTGTGTGGCCTGACGATAAAGAATTCTCTAGGTTTTGAATTAATTTCTTCTGCAGCCACAAAACAGGATATCACAGTTTTAGTTCTGATTTCAAAACTCTTCTCTTTACTCAAAGTGCTACTACTACATTCCATGTAGAAAGACTTGGCTTTGCTCAATATCCTCTGCCTTACAGTTAATTCCTTCCACAGTCACAATTAATTCCTTCCTCAAAGTTATTTTTTTACCCATTTTCTGTTCTCACTTCAAAGTTCATTTCTGCTCTTTTTCCTCTATGTTACTCGTACACCCAGTGTATAAAGATTAATTCCTTGTTTGCAGTGAACTGCAGTTTCTCCTGAAGACCTGGCAGTCGTATGTTTATTCTACTTGAACTCAGCAGCGCCCAGGGCGAAGTTTCGGAAGCTGCGTAGGGGGCAGCTCCACTCCACCTACACCTCCCACACCGCTTAATCCAGACAGGTGCTACATGAGAGTTTTACCATGGCAGGGATCTTCCTTCAATGCTTCCAAACCAGATGTTTGATGAAGGAGAGGGAGGGCTGTAGACTTGTGGAATTCAAACTCCAGTGGATCTTTGAAAGCAGCACTGAATTTGCTGTTTAACTCCACAAGCAGTTGAAGGCAGAGGCTGGCCAGCATTTAACTTGCTTGCCAGCCCAATGTCACACACCCAAACACAGGAGAAGTGCAATTCTGGCAGTAGACACATGCCACATGTACTGTCCTACGTGCCAGGAGGCATTTCCCTCGTTCGCCCAAGGGGTCATTTCTTCTTGGGAGTCCTTTCTCAGCAAATGTTGCTCAGAACTTCCACGTGAAGGCACCAAATGTGCACTACAGCTCTCTGGAGTCACACCAGCTGCCAGGCTGAGCAAAGGCCAAAGCCCCTTTCCATGAGAGGGATCTAACTCTGTGCTGGTCTCCCTGCAAATGACTAACACTGGTATGGAGGCAGGAGAATGTGGCCACAAGACCCATCTTTTCTATGCCTCAACATTCATTTTCAAAGTCAAAATGAGTTTGCTGGGGTTTCACTTTGGCTAAGAGGAACTTTCAGCAAGCACAGAAAATTACACACACTCTTTTTTACCCTGTATATGGGGGGTATACACGCTCCTTGGAGCATATATATGTGGTGGGAAGCAGTGTGTTCTGGCAAATATTTATCTTCAGCTAAAATGCAGGAAGAGATGGACTTTGGTAGATTTCAGTACATGTGGATGAAGAAGCCCAGCTTGTGAGACCTTGTCTTGGGTTACTGACACTTTCTATAAATTCTCCCCAACAACAGGTGAAAAAAAGTAGTAATATCCAGTTTTCTCAGAAAATATGCCTGACATGCCTTTACCTTGAATTTTATTATGTGTAGCTTACATATTGTTCAGCAAAAAATAAAAATCCCAATTAAGTCACTGCAGTTGATCTTAATTTCTGAGAGGGGATCTCATCAATACTTACAAGTATATAAAGAGTGGATGTCTAAAGTAAGGGTTCAGACTTCTCAGTGGTGTGCCATGAGAAGACAAGGGGCATTGGGAATGAAGTGGATCATGGGGAGTTCCATCTTAATCTGAGGAAAAATTTCCTATTCCGAGTGCGATGGAGCACTGGTACAGGCTGCCCAGACAGGTTGTGGATTCTCCTTCTCTGAATATTCTCAAACCTGACCCGGATGTGATCCTGTGCAAGCTGCTCTAGGTGATGAGGCTTTACTGGTGTGGTTGGATTAGATGATCTCCAGAAGTCCCTTTGCAGCCCTGCTGTTCTGTGATTGTGATTCTGTGAAGAACCTTAATGAAGCACTGCACTGAAACAACATTATTCCCTGGCTCTTTGGCCAGAGATGGAGACTCATGGCTGTGCAAAGCATGTGCAATCCCTGAGAGACTTAGCATAAGTGAATGGTAACTCAGAGATCATGCCACCTCAAGGTTGTAAGCATGATTACTGTAGCTGGAATGTTTGTAGAAGTTATGATTGAGTTCCAAGAAGACACTAGTAAATCTATGGGATCTGATCCTTTTAAAAGTTTATGTACGTTTATATTTTAGCCATGATTTGTAACTTTACTTTCCCTTTTTTTTTTTCCTTTCAACAAGTAGCAAAGTGATCTCTTAGAACTACGCCCTTGCAACGCTTTTTCTAAGTTACATGTTAACTAAGACATTATGTAACATTAAAGTATTTATTCAGTTTCAATTTCAGAGACAGATTCCTCAGTGCGGATTCAATCTTGCTCCGTGTTTAAGAGGTTGTATCACTGTATTAGGATTTTGTAAAATACCAGATACTCGCAACTGTACCTCAAGAAGGTAGCTGAACCAACCTATGCAGCTGCTGGTTGGTTGTCAGAGGAAACACTGCCATTTCTTCAACTCCGTGATCCATGTTGTGCAGTTCTGTTTCCTGCCTTGTACTGACTGCTTTAATAGTCTTCTGGGATCCTTAAGTCTGCCAGCTAAACTTCTTTAGACAAGAAAAGTATTCCTCTTTTTAGGCTGGACTTGGTACAACAAAACCTTAGATTGATTGAGTCTGAAAATTAAACTTCAGCTGGAGTTATATAGGCCAATTTGTTTATATGTAGGCAAAGTCATACCACAGCCAAAAAAAAAAAAAAAAGAAATGCTTTAAATTATTATAGGCCACCTAGACCCTGATATGAGGTATGCTTTTATGGAATTGTTTGTTTTATTTGCAGAACTGTTTTAAACAATCTCTTCTCTGTAAGCCCCTGAGGACTCAGAAACTCCACCAGAAGCTTTGCAGTGCAACAAAGTGCAGGATTTTTTCTTGCCAAATCTCTCACTTTGAGCTGTAAAGGGGAAATAGGCATGCCCTTCTTGGAGTGTCTGTGATGTGTAAAGAGGACTTCATAAACCTTTACCTCAAATACAGCAGAAGAAAATGGCTTTGTAATTGATTTGTTATTGCAAAATAATCTTGTTCAAGCTCTGGAAAAGACAAGAACACTGAAAGATGAGCAGTTGTGGTCCGATATTGATAAGGGGGGAGGATTTTATTCATTGTTTTTCAAGTTAGTGTTTGGTTTCACCTGTTGAGCTGAAAATCCAGACAGACATCTGGGAGGTTTTTTTCTTTAAAAAAAAGGAAAGCTAACTTTTTGCTGATGCTGTCATTTCAGCAGTTTGTAATGGTGTGCTATCATCTGAAGGACAAGCAAAATACATTTCTATACTTTATATCTCTAATGTAAAACTGACAAAACAAAACCTTATGCATATGCAAAAGTGAGTCTTCTGAAAAAAAATTTTAGAATTTATGAATTTTCAAAATCTGCATACTCTGTTGTATAATACCTTTAACTCCTAGATAAGAATAAGAGAGGACAGGTGTTTATTTCCCAAAGAATATCTCAGTACCATGTTGTCACAGTACACCTGTTAGGGTCAGCATTATACAGTTCTCTCTCTGCCAGAGAGAACTTTTTTATTGCCTAATAAAACTAGATTAGGCAAGAGAAATTCTTGCAATGCCATGTGTGTTACATAGGTATTCGTAATAGATAACATCTACTGATACAAAGTATTTGCATAGGCAATGCTCTAATAGTATAGCCATACCCAGTATTGAAAAGCCAGTGGACACAAATAACATGATAAGAGGTTTAACGTATCCAGTATTAAGTAACTGACTTTGCATTCAAGGTCTATCAAGCTTTACCTTTGAACCCAGTTGAAAGAGAGCAAGAGACAAAAAGAAAAACTGGAAAAATCACCCACTCAGCAGCAAATACTTCTGACTTTGGAAGAAATACAGTGTAGATCTGCCTGATCGTCTCCTTTGGAAGGTTTACAGAGGACAGTGGCATATGTTTGTAAGGATTGTCAGTAGATTTTGACAAGTACATCCATTTGAAATGGCAGTGATAACAAGGAATAAAACCCAAAACACATACTGTTTGGTTGAAATCCTACAGTTTTCAGGAACAAGAGGTGTTTACCATGCAAATGTGGGAGGAGCTGCCCTGCCTGGCCACGTGTCATACAGATGTCTGGCAGTTTGGAGGACAAACCAGTGATATATCAAGTGCACCCTCGAGAAGTTTGTCGACAACATCAACCTATGTGGTGAGGATGCCATCCAGAGGGACCTTGACAGGCTGGAGAGATGGGTACATGCAAACTGCATGAAGTTCAACAAGGCCAAGTGAAAGGTCCTTCGTGTGGGTTGGCGCAATCCCAAGCACAGCTGCAGGCTGGGTGGAGAATGGATTGAGAACAGCGCCAAGGAGAAGGACTCAGGGGTGCTGATTGATGAGAAACTCAACCTGAGCCAGGAGTGTGCACTAGCAGTTCAGAAGGCCAGCCGTGTCCTGGGCTGCATCAAAAACAGCATGAGCAGCAGGGTGATTCTGCCCCTCTACTCTGCTCTTGTGAGACCTCACCTGGAGCATTGCTTCCAGCTCTGGAGTCCCCAGTACAGGAAACACATAGAGCTGCTGGAGTGAATTCAGAGGAGGGACATGAAGTTGATCATCGGGCTGGAGAACCTCTCATGTGAAGACAGGCTGAAAGATTTGGGTTTATTCAGTCTGGAGAAGAGAAGGCTCCAGGCAGACCTCATTGCATCCTATCAGTACTTAGAGGGGACCTACAGGAAAGCTGGGGAGAAGTGTATTTCAGGGAGTTGATAAGACAAGAGGGGATGTCTCTAAGCTGCAAGTGGGAAAATTTATATTTAGATTAGATGTTAGGATGATATTCTTTACTATGAGGGTGGTGAGGCACTGGCACAGGCTGCCCTGGCAGTGTTCAAGGCCAAGTTGGATGGGGCTTTGGGCAACCTGGTCTAGTGGGTGGTGTTGCTGCCTAGGGTAAGGGGGTTGGAACTAGATCATCTTTGAGGTCCCTTCCAACCAAATCGATTCTGTGATTCTACAATTCTGTTTGGAGTTACTTTAGCCTATCTCCTCTGTGAATACCCACAGCTCCTACCATAAAAGGAGGCGGAGTACAAAAAAGTTTTAACTAGTGTTGAAAAGTTGAGACCTATTTTTGCCAGGCAACTGGAATCATTCAGAGTTTTTAAAATACTCTAAAACCCTGAAAAATCTAAAAGGCTAAGACAGAGAGTCCCTACCTAACCACATTTTTTCAGTTGTTACAGGAGAAAGTCAGGGTCCCAAGTGCATCTACTGATCCTGATCAGCCTCATTCAGAGGACTCACTATCTGTGAAACCAGGGTCTTAATTTTGCCTCATGCCCAGACTTCAGTCATCTTGCTGGAGTGCTGGTCACCAGACTAGTCTGGCCCTGCTCTCTGGATGGACCTACATGACAGAGAGCTTTTCTCCTGGATAGGTCCCTTGGACATCCATGGTCCACTGACTCTAGTCCTGCCTGATGAATGGACTTCAGATTCAAACTGAAACCTTGTCTATAGTCCTATCTCTGGTCTCATCTCATTTTGCTACTTCATTGATCCCCTGGATGGACCCTCAACCTCATTCATCCCTTGCCTGGCACCGTAAGTGGATCCTATTACCAGCACAGGACTCACCCTCCTATGACCAGAGCCTGTGGGACCTTGCCCCACCAAGGACAACTTTTCCTGCTCTGGAACCAACCTTTACTCCTGACCTAAGGGAACAGCAAGGACCTGCTGTCAGAGAAAATGGAGAAATGACTCTAACAAGACCTAATACCTTTAAAACCTTCTGACACTTGCCTTCTTCAGCCACTTACCCACAGAAGAAAGGGAACTGGGAAGCCTTTGCTCCAAAGCTAATATTCAAAGATACTTAGATGTTCATATCTTCCACATCTTGTCTTCTAAAGTCTTACTTACTCTTCTGAAATCTTCTGAAGATTTAAAATTTTTTCCCCTTCTCTTTACTTTCTTCGCAGCCCTGTACTTCCTTATCAGACCTCTCTGTCATTATTCCTTGTCAAAAAGATCATACTATATTTTATTTTATAAGAAAAAGAAGCCTGCATTTGAATATTTAAACATCTGTAGGAAAGGTAGTAGATTATGTATCCACCTGCATCTATGTAAGTATAGCCAAAAAATACATAGATGCCTGTGATGGTTTTGCTCACTGCCTTCATTTTGAAGGGGAGAAAAACATTTGATTTCACACAATTGATTGTACCAATTTTTAATTATTGTTCCTTTGAGATATGAAATACAGTTTGAGACTTATGATATGGAGTTGTAGAATAGGTATACTCTATTGACTTAGCAATTGTACAACCTAGCAGATTTATTAAGGTTTATATTTCTAACACCCCAATTAGAATGAAAGCTGAACCCTGAAGAAGGCATAGATGTATCTGTAAGTAAAAACACATCCTTGGGAGGATTCATACATCAGTTTCACTGTAGATCCAGACTGTCAAATAACTGTAAACATGTAAGATCTGAAATGACATGAAATGTCAGGTCTAATCAAGGTGCAGGGATACTTCTCAGCTCAGAACAAACAAAAGACTTCTATCACTTGGGGACTGTCAGTTAAGTAAGGGATTTTCAGTTAAAGAAGATATGATTAAAAGCTTGAATATATTATTAACATCAAGATATTTCCATAGCAAACATCTCACTGAGGAAGCTTGACTGTGGCTGCTAAGGAAACAAGATTGCACTGGGTGTTGTCTTTGGCAGCCTTAACCCCAAACCACTACGACCTGTGAAAAATCCATTACGTCAATTGTGGTATCTTGTGTATTTCATTGTATGATCTGCCTGTGGTCAAAGAAAAAACAGCAAGTGGGTAAAGGCTGTGAAAATGACTCCTGGCCCTCTGCAGCAGCTGCTGCAATGACCTCCTGACGGCTATTGCTGATTCAGGAACACGCCGTTGACTGGCTATCCACCCTCAACATGACATTATTGCCTATCCTTCCAAATGTTCTGCTGCTTGGGTATCAAAAGAACATGTCATGAAAATATCCTATGAAGTTTAGGGTTACAGCATCACTGCTTCCTCCTTTGTGCATATTACATGCAGTGCATGGAGATCTTAAATTTTACTGGTGTAAAGGGATCAAAAAAACCCCAGGCAGTGGCAATTCAGCCCTCACTAGGTAAATACTGGCATATGGGAGAAGTCATCTTCTCCCCACTAGTATCAACTGGCAATTGCTTGTGAAAGAAGCACTATGTATTGCTACTTAACTTAGACAGTAAGTTTAGCAATAAAAGAAACTGATTTCTGGCCTGATTTATCAGATAAACATCTGTGTTGTTCTATATGTAATGACAGATAAAGTACTTTTCAAGCTTACTTTAAGCAAAGAATCATGTTACACATTAAACATTTCATGAAGAGAAAAAACCTGTGTCTTCCATTAAAAGGTAGCAATGTTTGTAGTACAAACCCCAAAGCAGGAACAACTGCATATTTTGCCTTTTATTCTCTCAGGACTAGAATATTTTATTTGCTAACAACTCTATGTATAAAATATGTTTGCAATCTGTTTTCATGTACATATTTAAGGAAGTGTGATGGGAAATAATGTATATAAAAACCCTCTCCAAATCTTTATCAGTAGAAATTCAGATGATCTTCACTATTTATTTAGATACAGCTATACTGAAAGAGGCACTGCACCTCCCATGCCCCTGCATTTTGGGATTATTTCAGTGTAAGAAATGTGAAGTGTCAATGAGGGTGTCCTCTGTCTGGATAGACAAAATAAACCTGACCATTAAAAGATCACTTAGTAGGCACTCCTCACCAGATCTGCTAGAGACTTTTGAAAACACTGATGACGTCTCATAATTTTCTTAGAAAAGGCAGCCAGGTGGTAACCTGCCAAAATCCTTATTTCTGCTGAGGAATTTCTACAGGGAGAAAAAAAAAATCTTGCATGGGTGCAGAAGTCAGCATATGTTAGAGTCGGTCTGTACTGCTACCTGCATGATTCCTTTTACCTGTTGCAATGCCTACAGAGCAGTGCCAGTACACCTTTGTGTCCTGTTTTTGTATGTCTCCTTAGGTAGCGATAATTGGCCAGAAATGGGCTCGCACCATACGTGGCGTGACTCTGTGGTCTGACCCAGCCTTCATGTTTGTGGTGCAGAAGCATATCAACTGCCACAGACGTTCAGCTTTGGGTGAGGGGGAGGGAACTGGAGTGAATCTTAAAAGAAAACCACAGGATTTTCTCATTGTGATAGTTTGTGACTTAAAAGGAGAAAAAATGGGACTTGTAACACCACCCATAAATAAACCCTGTAGCATTAGAATTACTGTGTTACTTCAATTTAAATTATATAAGGCGTTCTCCCTAAGAGGTTTTTGCTTATCTAAAAAAATTGACATCCCAAGCAACTACACAGCACCTTGCGTGCTGTCAGCTCATTAGGCCAAGTCACACACATATCCAAGGTTTGCCCAAACAGCTTTACAATCAAGACACTCTTTTGCAGTCCTCTTTTCCAGGAAAACTCCTTCCTTCTGCTGATGCACATGCAGAAAGCAGCTTGTTTTGTTGGCTGTATACTTTGAAATGATAGATGTATTTGAAGCTACAAGATTAGCAAAGGTTTGCTGATTTGACATCAAAGCGTTGTTCACATTTGACATGAAAGCTCCATGTTCTCTCACACCTCTTGTTCAAGATTCCTGTTTCGCCCGTTAAAGTAATAATGCAGCTTTCAGGAGACAGCTGCAGAACTGGCAAACTGGTCAAGCACATAAGCTGGGCTTGTAAGCCCTCCCGCAGCAGTTGCACGCAGCTCACGCTATGAAGCTTTTGGAGTGCTCTAAAAAGAAATTGGTGTACATAAAAGTTTGCAACAAGAATTAAATTTTTAAAATCATAACAACAATTAATTTGTTATCATCGTGGTTTTAATGTGTTTTCCCAGTATCTCTATTCCCTCTCGTTGCATTATCTCATGTGGAAAGCCATAGCAGATTCTTAATTTCCCTTGTGTTACTATCATATTTATAAAGAAGCAAATTACAGAGAAGAGTGAAATGTAACTATCTTCGAACAGAAATCTGTCAGGTCAGCATTGGATTTGTATTGCACCCTGGCAACAAACACCTTTGCTGTTTGAAGTGAGCTTCATGACATCTTAGTGTGTAATCTGGGGGTATCTTGCTCTGAAACGAGGCACACAGTCCTTACTCAGAATCCACACACGGGTACGAGGTATGGGAGCCTATTCCAACGCGAGTTCAGGTAACTCAGACTGCACCAGAGGAGTAATTCCACATTTATTATAGAAACAGTGATCTTTGGTGCAAAGTGAATTAATTTTTAGGTTCAGAAGTAGTGACTAGCTATTGATTTCAGAAGGCAGGCAGTAAGTCCGTGACACAATTAGGATTTCATCGCTGCTGTATGAAATGCTAACGCAAACACAGGTCCTCGGTGCTGCTACGATGTGGTGGTGGTGGGGGGTGTTTTTGTTGTGAATGTAAGTGAATACACAATTTTGTAACTATGCCGACATGCTCAGGAATGCAGAACTGAAACAGAGGAGAAAATCGTTCACAGCTGTCCCCCGCGCTCCCCGGGACTAACACCTCCCGGAGCCACGCACCCGGTTACCGGACTCTCCCCGAGAGCTGGTCTCAGAGCAAGCCCGCGCTCTGTGGCAGAGGCACGGAAACCCTTTTTCCCACCCGACGCCGGCTTCCGCGGAGGGGAGCCGCATTTCTCACCGCGGAGCTCTGCCCGCCCGCCCCGCCGCGCCCCGATCCCCGCGGCCAGCCCCGCCCTGCGCCCGGGACGCCCCGTCGCCGGGAGATGCTCGGCGGACGGGCTCGGCAGAGGGGTCAGGGCCGAGCGGGAGGGGAGGGGGGAGCGGGCAGGCAGGGGGGAGCGGGCAGGCAGGTGGCAGCGAGGCGGGGCGAGCGCGGCGCCGCCCCCGGACCCCATTGGAGCCGGCGGTGGGGGGCCGCGCCGCGCCGCCCCCCGCACACAAGTGTGGCTGGCCAGCGGCGGCGGCAGCAGAAGCGGAGGTAGCGGTAGCGGCGGGTCATGCAGAACTGCGGGCGCTGGTGGGGGCGGCTGGCGGCCTGCGGGGCGTCGCGGCACCTGCGACCGGCGGCGGCGGGGTGTCAGCGGCGATGGGCCGGCGGCGAAGCGGCGCGGTGCATCGAGCAGCTCCTGCCGCGGCACGATGACTTCTCCCGGCGGCACATCGGGCCGCGGGAGCGGGAGAAGCGGGACATGCTGCGAGCCGTCGGGGTGCAGGTAGGTGCTCGGACTGTGCCGTGCGGGGCCGATGGGGCGGCGCGGCTGGTCCCCTACCGCTGCGGGCAAACGACGGCGTGCCGTCTTCTCTTTGCAGAGCGTCGAGGAGCTGATGGATAAAACCATCCCGGCTAGCATCCGTCTCCGGAGGCCGCTGAGGATGGATGACCATGTCTGTAAGTGACCGCGTGGCCCGGAGTGCTCCGAGACCACCGCCCCCCGCCCCCCGTCCACTGCCCTCCCCGCCTCAGCCTTTCCCTCTGCTTCTTCCGGTCGCCGGCGCCCGCGGGGCAGGACTTGGGGTCCTGGTTTGTCGCCCCCCTCCCATCCCCAGCCTCCCCCATTGAGCCCTCTGAACCGCGCACTGAACAGAGCTCCCTGCTGAAAGTGCCGGGTGAGATTTAAATCAGCGTAGCAGTGCCGCCATCAGCGCTGTAATCTGCACAGCCTAACTCGGTGGGATAGTTCAGCTCCATGGTTTTCTTGCTCTCGTGTTGAAAATCGGCCGGGGAAGGCGCGTGGCGGGCCGGGGCTGCCCAGAAAAGCCGCGGTAGAGCCCAAGCTGTACAGTGGCTTCATTGTGTCCCGAGAGTCTGATACGGAGGGAGAAGCGTGGCCAGAAATCGTCCCCAGAGCGTGTACTGTGTCTTCAAATGGGCCACTGTCTTTTGTTGGCTCCAAACGTTTCGGCAGGATTTCTTTCATGCCGTGTGTCGTGCCTCCCCAGTTAGTAGTAATCCGCATATCCCAGTAGCGTGCAAAGCCTGTGTCTCTGTGCAATGGACACGGAGTAAACCAGTAGCCTGCATTTTAATCCCTCTGACTGCGGGAGATGGGCAAACTGCAGGAACGCCAAACATCCCAGCCAGCAACGCTGGCGCGGCAATAATTCAACAAATCACCCCAGAAAACTTGGTGCGGTTGGATGAGTTTCCAGATACCAACGTTCTTAAAAGTTAGCAGCCATGGCACAGAATTTCTGTGTCTCTGTGTGACTGCAGCTTTGGTAGGTATCTGTGAACATCATGCTGGAAATCCTGTGAATGAATGAAATGCCAAAAAATGCACGTCACTAAACAATTCCCCTGCAAGTAACAAAGCTCAGGGGCCGTTACAGTACTGGAGTCAAATACATCAGTATTAAGCTCACGTTTGTGTCAGGATCCTCTGCCTGATTTGCAGAGAATTCGATCTCTCTCTCGGGCTTTTTGTCATTGCTCATCCCTGTGCTGTAATCTGAGTGTAAACTTCAGGCCTGGTGAGCTTCCCGGCCAGTTCAATCTGGTTACTCCAAGATGACATCACATGCAAGAGGCAGCACTACAATGAGCAGCCAGGAAAAACAGCCTGAAAAGACAGATTCTAGCCAGGAGGGACACAGTACTCACTAAAGTTTTCTACTTATAAATGTTTTATTAGTAAGGTGTTACTTTATTTTTTTTTTTGGTAACTTCCTATCCTATTAAAATGTGAAGGGAGGGGTAGGGAGGTGGAGTTTAATCACCTTTTGCTATCCGTATGACTGCTTAGCATATTTTCCTACGACTAATGTATTATAACCAAGGTACTTTCTGAGTAATGGATGATTGTCTTTTACCCTCACAGAAAACAACACTTTACATTATATTTTTAAGAGGGGTTAAATGTAAATTGTTACTAAAAAGTAATTCTTAAAAAAGACCAAACCAAAAAACAGAAGAAATGTTTTTATTTAGTATATGATACTCTTACAAAGTTTTACATTACTAAAACACACATAAGAGTGATACAATGCAGTTGGGTATTGAAATAATTGTACATTATTGAAAAAAACTAAGTAAAAAATCTCATGCTGATTTGCTTAGCAGTTTTTAAGTTCTCCTACACTGCTGTGCATTAGTTGATGTTGTGTTGAATGCAAGTTCTTGCTGTGCAACAGGACTTCATCAGCTAACAGTGTACTTAGTTCACCGGCATTTTGCTCCACTTGCTATGCTGTTCTTGTTCCCTTAGAGTAAACTTTGGAAGAATGTGACTGTGATGCTGAGTCGCACATTGCACAGCATGCAACAGGGAGTTTTCAAAAGAGATGCTTGCATGAGGTACAGAAAAGTTTTTCCACACGCTGCTGGTTTTTTTTTTTCTCTTTCCTTCTGCAGCCAGTATGATGAACTGCCTGTCTCTTTGTGCTTCAGTGTCTTAGATTTTTATCACTAGCTTTCCGCTGCAGTGGTAGCAGAAAACTCAACAGCTTGTAAAAGAAAAATTAAAAGCTTCAGCTTAAAGTTGTGCAGCTTCCCAGTGAACAGCTTAGAGCGCACACCGTAGCCTGGGTAAAATTTCCTTCCTTGTTAATGTACCGTTGGAGAGAACGTACCCTTTCCAGCCACCGGTGTGGAGTTTTTAGGTGAATACAGTACATTATTTCCCTAGCATACCCCTTGTATTAAAAGGGAATAACAAAACTGGGGGAGTGTCATGAGACCTGCATGCTATTTTTAAGCACGTTCTTTCTATTTGTATGGAGATAATTGTGCTCCCATCATCTTGGGGAATGCAATGAAAGAGACAATTTGAGTTTCTTTGCCCTGTTCTCTCAATTTAAGCATTTATAAAATACCTGATACGGCAACTCCTGGTGGTTTAAATACACACTTTGACCTTCCTCTATAACTTCGATGACAAACCACAATCCTAGTGACTCCACAGGTTAGAGTGTAGCTCAGCAAACCAATTTGTATTAGGAAATGTGGTTGAGCTTGCTCTGAAGTCTTGTTGAAGTCAATGCTTACAGCTAGAATTAGAGAGCAGTTCAAGAAGACCATACACTCAGCATGAATAGTAGTACATCAAGTATCGGTAGTACCACAAGTATCTGTAATTACTTCGATAGGTTTTTAAAACTTTTATAGCTTTAGGTCTCATCTCAGGTGTGTGCATTTGATGCATCTTCACATTTTCAGTAGGTGTGGTGCTAGGAAAGATTGTTTTGTGTTACAGATCCCTTGGCGATTAACAAGTTGTCTAAGAAAAAAATCAGTCACCTGTGGGTATACAAGAGCAGTAAAAGAAAGTCCTTCTGTGCATGCAGCATGTATTGAAGAGGTGTTCTGAATGGTATGGCATATTACACTGGCCATAAATAAAAAACTCTGCTTACAGTAGAAGCACAGTCTTTTTGTACATACGTTGTCTTTCTAGACGATTTAGCTCAGCCCTGCTCTTTGGTGGAAAAATCAAATTTTATTACTTCCCCAGAGGATGTAATGTATTGAGAGGGACAGCCTTTAGCATTAGCTGGACCTTTGTTTTGCTTGTGTATGAATGAAAAAGCTGCTAAGCTTTGCTGTTACAAGTTCATCTGATACTAGGAATGCATTTTCATATTAGTGTTCCTGCATTAGTAGGTTTCTTACACATATGTGGTCAGGGATGGAGGAGGGAAGGAATGTAGCTTATGCTAAGAAGTTCTGGAAATTTGTCATTTCCTTTGGTATGTGAAGTGATAGACATATCTATGCCCCTGTTCTGACCAAAAAAAAAAAAAAAAAACCAACAAAAAGCAAACATTTTAAAAGTTCCTGCTGCTATGAGCCCACTGACAGAGCTGTAAAACCACCTGAATACGCCACTGAAAGACAGTAGGAGTGAAACAGCAAAATGTCTGTTTTGCCATAACAGTAAGATGCATTCCTGTGCCTCAGCTGATACTGGAAGAGGGGGGCTTTATTAAGACTCCGCTTTTTCTGTAGATACAGTTCAGGGAAAATTTTATTTTGGCACCTACCTTCTGTCCAGTTGGTATTTACAACAGGGCTAGACATCTTAATTATTGTTATCTGGCATTACAGAGCTTTTTTTCCCACTGTCACAGAAAGTACACTTCAACAATCAGCTTTTCTTTAGGTATTGAAGGTGCTTTAGCATGGATACAGTGCTTGACCCATTTGAAGTAAAAGAACAGATCATCTTATATAAGATTAATCCTCCTTTTATCCCAGCAGACCTGCTGTTTGTATCAGTCGTTATCCCCGCAGTGCTGCCATTGTATGCCCATCTGTATTTAATGGGTAGGCTTTGTACACATTAGTTTTTTCTCTTTTGTTCAGGCCTTGAATTAACAAAAAATTCCTACAAACTCTGCCATGATTTTTTTTCCAAATTATTCCCAATTGCATTCTTAAATTTTGGATTTATAAACATGAGTTTATAAAATCTGTATCAGACACTTACTGGATCTCCAGTACAAGATTTTTAGAAGCAATATGACTCAGAAGACGTCGTATTGTGAGAAAGACTATTGGTATCTTTGAATTTACCTGCTTTTCATGAAGTTAAATCTCTAACTATGGGTTTGTATTTTAAATGGCACCTAAAAAAATAATTCTGGATGAGTTTATAATCAGCTCCTAATGTCAGATTTTTTTAGACCTGATTTAGTAATTTTGGATTCCTTGCTGCTGGAGTCTGTGCTGTATGCTTTGGATACCTGTAGCAGGGGTAATTGTATTCTCTGGAGTGTTGGCCCAACTGGTGCGGGAATCTACAGTACAACCAGTGGGACTTTACTCCTCACACTTTGTTTCTTACAGCACTTTTGGGCTGCTGCTCCTCTTTCAGAAGGCAGCTGGCCTTGGGGGTAGGATAGCAAAGGGGGTTCTGCTGGCTCACAGCTCACAGCTTCTTGCAGCATCATTGGGCTGCCTGTGCTTCCCAGACAGGCTCTGTGAGTGCAGGTGGCCAGAGTGAAAGGAGGAGGGGTGGAAGAGGAGGCAGAGCAACAGATGGTGTTGGCTTTCTGCCTGTCTTGTGGGAAGGTGCTGGTTGGACTCAGCACCAGAATAGGCAATTTTTCTGCGCTGTCCTGCAGCATTGCTGTATGTCTGCTAGTGCTTTGCAACTGTTTTACTTCAATGTAGTCAGATTATGTTTTTTTAAGAATAAAATAAATTGATAAAGCAAGAGAAATACATTACTCCACTTTTTCTTATATCAACTGTTATGAAGATTTTTGCCTCCATGATCTCAGAAGCTAGATTTTTTTTTTAAAGACCTGACATAATGTGAGAAAAATTATATCAGAAAAATAGTTTTCACGACTTTCTGCTTTAAGTTGTATAACTCAAATTGTTCCTTCTGGCTTGATTCCTCTCTCCTTTTCTGGCTACTGTATTACTTTGCAGGTATCTCACAAGTTAAAGGCAAAACAACTGTGATAACCACTAAAACACTAGCGGGAAGAGTATTACAACTTTAAAATCTGATTATTCACTCCTCCTTAGTATTTCTGAGTTTATATCTTGCCATTTCTACCTGTGGATGTAGCAGTCAGAAAGTGTACTCACAGTTCTATACCACAGAAGCCTCAGTGAATTTCCTACAGTTCTAAGATAGCAGTACTGCAAGATCAGTGAACTTTATTCGGGGTAATGTATTTGATCATATTATCTAATGCGTTGATGAAAGGAATAAAGATCAACTGCAGTGACCTCACTGGCAGTATTCTTTTTGCTGAACAAGGTTCCTAGAGAATGTGTAGTCTATGCCCAATGAAATTCAAGATAAAGGCATGTCAGGCATGTTTTCTGAGAAAACTGGAGACCAATGAGTGTGATGGCCAGGTTCCAACCACTTCTTGAGGGCAGTCAATTTGAAAATTCTCTCTTGATGGCCCATTTTGGATATTACTTCTTTATTTCACCTGTTGTTGGGGAGAATTTATAGGAAGTGTCAGTAACCCAAGACAAGGTCTCACAAGCTGGGCTTCTTCATCCACATGTACTGAAATCTACCAAAGTCCATCTCTTCCTGCATTTTAGCTGTAGATAAATATTTGCCAGAACACACTGCTTCCCACCACATATGTATGCTCCAAGGAGTGTGTATACCCCCCATATACAGGGTAAAAAAGAGTGTGTGTAATTTTCTGTGCTTGCTGAAAGTTCCTGTTAGCCAAAGTGAAACCCCAGCAAACTCATTTTGACTTTGAAAATGAATGTTGAGGCATAGAAAAGATGGGTCTTGTGGCCACATTCTCCTGCTTTCATACCAGTGTTAGTCATTTGCAGGGAGACCAGCACAGAGTTAGGTCCCTCTCATGGAAAGGGGCTTTGGCCTTTGCTCAGCCTGGCAGCTGGTGTGACTCCAGAGAGCTGTAGTGCATGTTCAGTGTGACATTGGGCTGGCAAGCAAGTTAAATGCTGGCCAGCCTCTGCCTTCAACTGCTTGTGGAGTTAAACAGCAAATTCAGTGCTGCTTTCAAAGATCCACTGGAGTTTGAATTCCACAAGTCTACAGCCCTCCCTCTCCTTCATCAAACATCTGGTTTGGAAGCATTGAAGGAAGATCCCTGCCATAGTAAAACTCTCATGTAGCACCTGTCTGGAATAAGTTGTGTGGGGGGAGTGGAGCTGCCCCCTACGCGGCTTCCGAAACTTCGTCCTGGGCACTGCTGAGTTCAAGTAGGATAAACATACGACTGCCAGGTCTTCAAGAGAAACTGCAGTTCACTGCAAACAAGGAATTAATCTTTATACACTGGGTGTACGAGTAATACCAGATTACACAGCATCACCTACTTTGACTTAATGTATCTAGTTCTAGGAATTTACAGAGAGGCAGTCCAGGTTGAGACACCCAGGCCCCAGCTATTTTGCTTCAACAATGTGTAGCCTTCTATTCCAAAGTCTGCTTTTCCAGTTGCAGTGCAGACAGGACTAAACTTGATGCAACTGTCCTGGTAGAGTGTGTTCCAAGTTCAGACTGAGAGGCAAAGGACACACACAATGTGGGGAAAGACCTGGGAGGTCTTCCTCACGTGTGAGGACCGGTGTTCCACTCCTCATCAGTCTGTTAGGTTGCGCAGGCCAACTGCTCTGTACAGTCCTAGCCTACTGAGCGGCTTTCTGCATCCTCAGGTACTAAGAGAGTTTGCAGACATCTCCCTTGGCAGATGTTGGGTACATTGCTCACTATGAGGAACAGGTTGACAGAATGTGGCTTTTGCAGAGCCTTTAGTACACTGAGATGGCTCTTCTGGAAACACTGAATCAAGCTGTGGGTGGCTGCAGCTTCATCTGGAGTGGATTCCGCACGCTGTAGCTAGCAGGAGCTGCTTTCTGAGATGCATTTTGACGCCAGTGTGGGCAGCCCCCAGTGCACAGTGCTGTAGTGCCAGAGGGGCTCCATGAACCTTTTGCTGGGAGCTGTTTGCCTCTCTGCTGTTCCCGTGGTGGTTGGATTCCCGATACGATTCCTTTCCTGAATTTCCAGAATTCGGGCAGAATTTGACTCTGGAATATCTTTCCCTGTGACCATTTCCTCTGTTCTTGGTTTGTGCCTTTGGCTGCTGGTGACACTCGCACCCAGCGCTGCATTTTGCACTTGCAGCCCAGTGTCACGTTTGCTTTCACAGGGCCCGGCATTCCTGGTGAGAATTCTGTGTAACTGCAGCTGTCTGACGTGGTTTCTTTCCAACTAGGTGAAAATGAAATCCTGGAAACTCTGCACAACATTGCAAGCAAGAATCAGCTGTGGAGGTCCTATATAGGCATGGGCTACTACAACTGCTCCGTGCCACAGCCCATCATGCGGAATTTGTTGGAGAATGCAGGATGGTAACGTACCCCTTGTCTTTTGCAATGCTTCTGTGTAAATGCATGGTGGAAGTTTGTTTGAGCACAGACAACTACTCCCAACCAACCTCTCTGACTAAAGCTTGCTGTAGGTGACACTGATGTGTAAGTGTAGGGTCTGTGGTGTTCCTGCTGACACTGGTGAGGAAAAGGAATTCCTCAGACTTGATGAGATGCTGTCTCAGCAAAGTGTTTGTCTGATTTGTGTGACTTCGATTGACAGCTCCTCTTTATCATGAACTAAAACAAGAATATTTGTTTCCTCTGAGGTAGCATACGAGCTTAACTTCCCCTAAACCAAAGTACTTCTTTCCTAAGTTCTGCCTAAATTTACACCAGCTCTCACCTCCAGTGGCGTCAGCAGTTTTGGGTGGAGGTAGTTTCAGGCTCTGCAATACTCGGTTATGGTTTTCTCATGAGGAAGTCAGAAGCCTTGAAAAGTTAAAGTGCTTTACTCTTGGCTTATTTTGCTTTGTTTTGTTTTGTTTCTTTCTGTTATTTTGCTTATTGAAGCTAAATCTTCTCTGAAGAGTTCGAGTTCCTGTCCCCTCCTGATGTTTCAGTGCTTGGAACAAGCAAAAGACCAGCCTGTCTGACAGACTGGAGTCTGAATGTTACTGGGGTTTTTTGTTTGGCTGGTTATGACTTCTAATGTAAAAGAAATAAACAATTTTATTAAGTTTATTTCTATCTTATGGACAGCATTAAGCTCAATAGCAACAGGGGTTTGTCTCAAATGAGGACACGAAGGCTCGATTGTGCTAAGTTAGCACTGCCATTTCTCTGAATAACTAACTGAGAAGTGATGTAAGAGAATAACTAAATTAATGTGGAGTTTCAGATTGCAACTGACTGATGACAGCCTGCATTGCCTCTTTGGTTTAGAAGTTCCCTTATCTCCAGGCAGTAATTTTTTTTTTCTCTCTGTGTGTGTGTACTGTATTAAAGCAAAAACTCATTGAGTTTTGTTTTACTAATAAAAGCAATATTTACAGATCATATATAAGTTGAGAAACAACCCAAATGGCAAAAAGCAAGCAAGCAACCAACCCAAAAGTGTCAAATGATTGGCATGTAAAATGCCACTGTTCATTTGACTCGGTTATTTTTGTCCTTTGGGTTGCCAAAAATGTGTCTGATATATCCTCAGACCTCCACTTCTATGTGTTATTATACTTGTTTGCTTTATTTGTACTTCAAACTTTTGAACTGATGACAAAGTTACTCAGTTTGGCCTCCATGAGTGTGTAGACTACATCCATACAAAGTGGCATATGGCCTTACCCCCCCCCCCCCCCCCACTTCTTACAAATTTTGCTATCTATGTACTTCAATACAGCGCTGCAAAACAATCACTTGTTACAGGAAAAAGTAAGAACAGTTAAGTAGTAAGGGGACCAAAGTGAAGTGTATATTTTTAGATCATAAAAAATTATGTAACATTGATGAATCAATGTTCTATGTGCCTAGACATTAAATATGTAAGAGTAAAGTACCAGTATCAAGGACACCTGCAGTCCTTATGTTGATAGTATAACTAGCTTATCAGCTAGTAGCACTTGGCATAATGCATTGTGTTCTTAAAATTACTGTGTACTGTGGAAAAATCTGAGATAAACATTACGCAACTGATTTCTACTTGTAGACTGGATACAGAAAGCTGCACAAACAGCTAAAAGCATGCCAAATTGGCAGTAAATTCAGTGTTTATGCTTTGAGTGGAAACTGGCATGTCTCCATGCCCTATCATAGGACTATCTGGCTTTCTCAACCCCATGGATAAGGTACTGTTTTAGGAACACCCTTAGAACTGCTCCTCAAAGATGCATAAAGTGCCAAATGATGCATCTGGAACTCTATATACAGTACAGCATTTGGGAATTTTACAGACTGAGTGAAACTGTGTGCAGTTGGATAGCTTCCAGTTGTACAGCTTTACTCTAGTGTCTTCCTTCATGGCGATACTTATGTATGTGCATATTTAAATTAAATACAGCTTTTGTTTTATTTTTGGTTTGTTTCAGTTTTGGCCTTAACAGTAATGTCCAGTCCATAAAAGTCAGATAATTTTTAAAATGTCATGTATTCATACTGAATAATACTGAACTTCAGTATTAATATTATTAATAACACTGAATATTAATATTATTAATTATACTGAACTTCAGTATTAGTTTTCTAGTGTTGACTGATGTATGATTTACCTTTTTGTGGCTTATGTATGTTGATTTTAAATTCTGCTAGTGGTCTGTTCTTACCTTATTTCATCTTACTATTTATTCTCAGGAAAAAGAACTCTCTGTAACTGGAAATCCAAATCAATTCTACCTTTGTCATTTCACGACATTAGTCTTGAGGATGTCTAAAATGGCAGGAACGTAATTTAGAACAAGATAAAAGTAGTGTGCTGATTATGAATACATTAACATCGTAGAGTTTCAAACCAAGTGTAGAAAAAAAATCCACTAAGGAAAGTATATGGTGAAATGTTTTGCTAGAACTTACTTTATATTAATAAATAAATTAGGCCTAGTCTTAGATCTTATTGAATGTATGCCTACAAATACTAATCAAGAACTATTCCACTGACTATTCCTCAATAATAGTTTTCTGAATCTTTGCATGGAAGCAAGACTTAACTTCAGTATAAAAAAGCCATAACTGTTAATCTTGTAGTTAATGTATAGTCTATTTTGTTTCTAAACCTAGAACAGACCTAAATCCCACAGATGACAGCTTATTTGCAGCCAATTTTAATGTGAAAGGTTTTTTCCTACATTCCCTCTTGCTTTACTATTTTATTGCTCCTCTCATCTTGTCCTATACCACAGATTCTGCAGCTTGTTCTTTAAAAATCTTTGTTTCCCATCTTCTATTGACCTTGCTTGAGCTTTCAAATAGTTTCTTTAAAGGTTATACCTTCACCCACTAGCATTTTTCAAAAGTCTGGGGCTTACTACTGTGATTTCATGTATTTCAAACTGTTGTTTTCTTCCATTGCTAGAAAAAAAGAGTCCACAAGTGCTCCCACTTACCACTTGTTCCTGTCCACTACTCGAAACCCAAACTGACATAAAATCTGTCCTGAACCACTGTGGAATCCAGTACCCAAATTTCCAGCAGTGAGAGGAGTGTATGGTCTCTGTTCTGGCCTTTCATCTTTGGACTCATGCTGCTTTGTTTTTCTGCACTGTTACATGGAAAGTTTCCCTTATGATTGTTGCATTGTAAGGAATTGCTTATGTTCCTCTACTCCCTTGTTCCCCAAATGGCAACAGATAAAACACATCAGTCTCACTTCTCTTCACTGACATATATGGAAACTATCATTTCACAAGGAGTTGCGTATTTGTGAGCTTGATCCTGTGAAATGTTGAGTGTTTTTCCTCCCGTAAGAGTGGAGAAGACTTGGCAAGTAACGGGTTTCAGAAAGATCTGAAAGATAATGGAGTACCTAGATATGATTGAACCAAGCATCCTTATTTGGATATTGTGATTTGACTCAGTTCTCCCACATGCAGCCCCTTTTTGACCTCTTCCTGATGCAAGATGCACTCTCACCTCCGTCTTAAAAGTAGTTCCTCTTTTCAGAATAGAAATAGAATTAGTCTCCTGTAAAAAAGCAAAGTCAATACCAGAAGAGAAAATACCTTCAGGCAGCCATGACAGTAATCAATTACAGCCATCTTAAAATAACTGTTTTCTAAAAAACCTTCCCATGTTAGTGAATTGTGCTTTACGGTTTATTTTTCCTAGTCCAGTTGCATATTGGCATAATTCTGTTACATATTTCTGTTTCTAGACTAAAACTCAGAATCCTTTTCTTACAGGGTTACACAGTATACTCCTTACCAACCTGAGGTCTCCCAGGGAAGGCTGGAGAGCCTGCTAAACTACCAGACTATGGTCTGTGATATCACAGGAATGGATGTGGCTAATGCATCTTTGTTGGACGAGGGGACAGCTGCTGCAGAAGCCATGCAACTATGCCACAGGTACTATACTTAAATGTATCAATGTACTATACTTAAATGTAACACATCAATGGTGGTGATCCTTGCCCTCTTCTCAGTGCTGGTGAGGTCACACCTAGGGTGCTGTGCCCACTTCTGGGTTCCCCCGTACAAGAGAGACATGGACATACTGGATAGAGTCTAGTTACCCTGCCTGTGGTACCAACCCAGCTGCTGGACCCCAGACACATTGAGCACAGCTGCTACCACAAAGGACACACCCTTACCCTTCTGTTTTCTTACACTTGTTCCTCTAGGAATCTTCTTTCCCCTTAATATCTCATAATAAGCCTTTACAACCCCAAAGTGCTCTTCCCTTGCCTCCCATAGTGTCTTCCCCTCAGAGGGGCGCCCAGACAGTGTGTCTGTCAGTGTTTCTTAATTAATTTAGGTTCCCATCTGCCTTTGGGCCTTTGTGCTTCCTAGTTGTTGTGGAGGTGAGTCCCTGATGATGTGGTATCTCCCGTGGTGGGCCTGACAGCAGCAGGGACAGGGTGTGCTTTGGGTTGGTCCACTTGCCATTGCTTCTGTGGTGGTTGCAGAGGGGCTTTTATCACATAAGTGCATGTCATAGATCTAATGTGTTTGTTAAGACTGATAATACGATTTTTTTTTCCCACTGGTGGTTAGAAGGGGTTTTTAAGAAGCTGTGAAATATGTCAGTCCAAAGTTGCTAAAAGCGAAACTGTTACTGGTATATACAAATTAACTTTCAGAGATATGTGCTGTAAGGGCATTTGGAAAGGATCAGCAAATCAAATAGAATCTGAGAGATGACTGAAGGTCAGGGCAGGAGGGTGTGCCAGGAAGGAGATGATACATCAGACTCTGTGTAGTAACTATCCCGTTGCTCCAAACCTCAGCTTACCAGGGGAAACTAGGCAATTGTTTTGGTCTCTGTTTTAACACTTTGGTAGCTTGCATTTGGTTATCCAGGGCAACCTTGAAGATCTGTGTTAAAGACCCCGATTTTATTCTTGTAAAAGACTTCGTGTGTGTGGAGACATTCCTGTAGCTTCTTAAGTTGAGTCCTTGTTCTGTTAAACAGTCTCTCTTCATTTTAGTCACATGAACTTCTTTTAATGTACTTGCTTATTTTAAATGGATCTGAAACATCATTCCATCTCAAACTTAATTTGGTTATAATAATTAAAATATAAAATTGCCTTTTAACTTAGGAAAACTCACATTTAGTAAAGAAAAAACATTTCCCTGGAAAACAATGTATTTTTGATATGCAACCCTTCTTTTTATGTGTGTTTCTTGTTGTTGTTTGTTTTTTTTTGTAAACAGGCACAACAAAAGAAGGAAGTTCTATGTAGATGCCCGATGCCACCCTCAAACTGTAGCAGTGGTCCAAACCAGAGCAAAGTAATGTTTTTCTCTGTTTTCCACCATATCTTTTCACTTACATTGAATCATTTTTCCTCTGTGTCTCTTCACCATGTACCTAACATTTTTGAATGATAGGATTATATTTTCCTTGCAAAATCGAAGCAGAAACCTGTTAACATTTGGTGTTGCTTCTACTTTTCATTCAAATACAACTGTGAAGTAATCAAAGATGATTAAAAAAAGAGACTAAACATATGATAAAAAGAAAATATTTAATTTTTCCTTAATTTTTTAATGAAGATATATACATTTGGTTATTGCATTTGGTCTGGTCATTTTTTTAAATAGGAAAGTAATTACCCTGGCTCAAAAAACTTATCTTTTAATGAAAGCTAAATCCATTTTAAGTTTACAGTAACCATCTTCTAAAAAGATGACTTTGTTCTCAAAGTTAGACATGTTTAAGCAGCACAGCATTGATATTGAATAGCTTATCCATCCTCTGCTTTGCTTTGCTTTGCTCCATATTTGATCATATCAAATGCAATTATTCTTCAGTACTACATACCATGGCGTGAAATTTTCTCAATGTTTAGCATTGCAAAGCAGATTCAACTCTGTGTGTTAAAGTCATATATAAGCTCCATGAAAACATAGTATTAAGTATCACTCCAAGTGAAGTGGTTTGAACATATTATCTTCTCCATGTTTTTGTTTTCCAGTTACACAGGTGTTATTACTGAGCTCAAATTACCCCATGAGATGGACTTCAGTGGGAAGGATGTTAGTGGAGTATTATTTCAGTATCCAGACACTGAAGGGAAGGTGGAAGACTTCTCTGAACTTGTTGAAAGGGCTCATCAGAACGGGGTAAAGTAAATTTTATTTGTCTTATCAGGTGCCAGTCTGATGCATCGAACAGACATAAGCATAGAAGCTAAGTATTACATGAGCTGCTGCCTAGAGTGTTACTCTTCAGCTCCGTGCAACTGATAATTATTACAACTGTCACAACCATTGCGCCTCAGCTCTGTGCAAGTTACATGGAACCATTTGAAACTCCATCTTAGTCCAACCTAGCTCCTGTGCAGGCACTGTCCCTTCGAAAAGAGGCTGACTGCTCTGTCCACTTCTGTCCTCAGACTCTCGCCTGCTGTGCTACCGATCTGCTGGCTCTCTGCATTCTGAAGCCTCCTGGAGAGTTTGGAGTAGATGTTGTCTTGGGTAACTCCCAGAGGTTTGGGGTGCCACTCTGCTATGGGGGACCCCACGCGGCATTCTTTGCTGTCAAGGAGAACCTGGTGAGAATGATGCCGGGCAGAATGGTGGGCGTCACGAGGTAAGGGCTCCCTTCGCTGCTTCTGTCTGCAGGGAGGGTTGAAGTAAAACACCTTACAACCGTCTTGTGCAGCCTTCATGAATAACAGCCGACCATGGTGTTGTGCCAATACACCTTTTCTCTTGAAAACTGAGAGGATAAAAGTTGCCTTCAGTTTTTAGGCAGCACGGTTAAAGAATTCCATTGATGAGGAATGTAACTGCGAACCTTAGCTAGTCTTTAGTGCTTGCTGCAATGTGGGGTGAATACATAATGGAAACAGCAGAGATTATCAACTGTGACGGCATGAGGCTTTGCAAGCTAACTTACTGTACTTAATCTGTTCTGTTAATGCTTTTTCTCTGACATCCAGTCATTAAAAGAAGTAGAAATTCCAATGAACCCCCAAAATAATAAAGAAAAACCTTAAGTCTAGTTCAAATTTTAGTCAAGTTTAAACAAAGCAGAGAAACATGGTGCAAAAACTTACTTCTAATTCTTGTTTTTGATGACATATTCTGATCTTTTTACAAGTGTCTAACTGGGAATAGTAGAAATGCAAAGCAATCGTCACTGGGTATCTTTGCCACAGAAGCTGTTCAGAAATACTTTGGTAACCAGAGTAACTAATGACATTAACAGTTATCAATAAGCTTAGAAATAACTCTTATTTGTATGGAATATGTCTTCTAATACATTTTTAATAATTTCATTTATTCTAAGGTATTTTTGGGCTTTACTCATAGTTCTGAAATCTGATCCCCAATTCAGATTTTGATCAGAACTCTGGTAGAATATTTCACAAAAGAACAGTAATTTGACTTATTAAGGTCATGCTCCTGCTACTCTGTCACCACACCTAGTTTAATATTTTTTATCTATTTTCACCTTTCTGCATCTCAAAAATGGACTGATGATAACAAAATGCCCCCAAAGCTGCTACACTAAAACTTATTTAAATATCATGTAATTGGTTTGCAAGTACTTGAGGCAGCTAGTCTTCCTATTGAAACTGCCACCTATGTACATGAATACATGTGTGTGTGTACATAGTTGGTCTGTTTCTTTTTGTAGCCGTTCTGAAACGTTTCCTAATTTTCAAGGTTGATAAATTGGCTCTTACCTTTCCACTTTTAACAAGTTAGGCACCTTACAAAAGATCCTCTTAAAGGACAGACTGGACAGAGCCCTTATGGTTACCTCATACACCCCAATGGGATGGGTTATTTTTATGTATACGAAGTCAACATGCTCTTACTTCACACCATAGATTAGATGCTGCCTTCTTAGAGTTTTCTTCAGATTACATTCTGCACTACTACTCAGTTTTAAAAGGTGCAATAGTCTGTGTCATTTTTTGGCAAACACCCAGTTTTGGTGTGGTAGGCTTAGAAAACTCCTGTGTGCCCTACCTGACCAAACACATTGGCAATTCTAGACGTGAGATTTCAGTCTCAGTCTCCATCTGATATCACAGCTGCCCTGCCTTATGGTTTATTTTCTCCAGCACCTTTCTGTCTCTGAGGATAGATGATGAGTTTCTGGTTAGCATGCACATAGCCCAATGTCTCAAATTACTGGATCTGTAAAGTAACAGAAGCAACCTTTTTGCTTGTGACTTAGAGATGCAAATGGAAAGGAAGTATACCGACTTGCTTTGCAAACTCGAGAGCAGCATATCAGGAGGGATAAAGCTACCAGCAACATCTGCACAGCACAGGTAACTTGCCATGCTTTATTTTCAGTGAAGGAAAGGAAAAAGTTAAACTGTAAGATTATAGTCCTAACATCACAGTAATTTGAGTTAGATTTACTTTTGAGATCTTTTACTAGATAAATGAAGAGCATTGGAAGATCCTCATGATTGTGCATTTGCTTTGAGTACTTTGAAAAATGGAACCTTGCTTGAAGAGTGTATTAAATGTTTCCTTTAATAAAGACTTTAGCCCTGAATTTGTGTAGTGTAAGGAGTCCATCTGTCTCATAGCACACTCTCATCTCCATGAGATTATCAGCACTGAGTAGTGTTGTGTTGGTTATGAATGAGACAGACTTCTTAATGAAACAGAAGGGGATTCTCATTAAATTGCCCACTCAGGGCAAAAATAAAATTCCATTTTTAAATTTAAATTTTTTCTACTCCTATCAATGTTTTGCTTGTGCTCTTAATGTTGAGCTAGATTTTGAGGAGGACTTGTTAAAATCAGCCTGATTACTTAGTATTAATGAGTTACCCATAAATGTTTTGTACTAATCCTAAATAACGAGTTTTCTATAAGACTGGCTTTACTTGAGGGTCTTCAAATGTCTTTGTTGCAGTAGGTGAACTAAAGCTCATGTTAATTGCTGAAACAATGCTTGATTTCATAACCAGAGCTTACAGTTTCATTAAAACATTTTATCTTTCCCAACTTTTACTTTACAGGCAACATGTAATCAAGTGTATCGTGAGCTGAGGATATGTGGTTATCCCTGCGTGCTAAATAAACTTTCCACTAAAGTAACGTGAAGTAAATTTTGGTAATAATATTAATAATTTCCTAAACTGTATTTGGATTCTAGGCTCTTCTGGCTAACATGGCAGCCATGTTTGGTGTATACCATGGGTCTGATGGATTAAGGCATATTGCAAGACGAGTACACAATGCTACTCTAATCTTGGCTGAAGGTGAGTATTTAAGGTTTCCAGAAACTATTCTTAATTACTTACATCTTCTTAAAGAATACATCTTTGTAAACTTACAGGGTTTTTTTCACCACCTGTGTCTGTTCTCTCAACTCTAGAGAACATTTTAATACAAAATTCATTGGTAATGTTTTTGTGTACTTCTAATAATGGTGTCCAAAATTTAAATATCTATGTGATAGATACTTTTGTAATGTGATAGCATTACTTTTGTTGTCTTGCAAAACTATCAGAAGTCCTTGCAGTGAGTCTCTAGATGGCCAAATTCACGTGGTGTTTTCCGTCTGCAAGCTCTGAACTTCTCTTGATGATTTACATGCAGAAATCTGCACAGACTATTAGTAACATAGCCGAAATATGTAATAAGTGATATTAAAGAAATAGGAACATTTCAGAGAAGTTGGATGAAGTGTCATTCCTGCTTTGAATGCTGAAATCCTAAATCTTAACAGCTGTCTGAAAGCAAAGAATCTGTAGTGGAAAATAATGACTGGTATGGCTTTTCACTGGCATGACTTACTGCTGAACTCTGCTGAACTGGTATGCTGGGAACTGAGGAATGATTAACACAATTATCCATACTTATTTCTGAGCTTAGCTGGAAGATAGTTTGCTGCTGTGGAAAGCACTAGGTCTCTAAACTTTGTTATGGCAAGCTCCATGATGGTTAATATCCATTTGTATAATACAGTTTTTCTTTCCAGTCTTTTGATTTTGTCCTTACTGCATTCATTTACCAGTTCTGCAAGTGTGTATATATAGAATAAATTTGATGCATCAGAGGATCTTACCTGGCCTCAGTCTCCGTTATTCTTTAGGTCTGAATCTGATTTAGATGCATTTCATGTGCAGTGACGTTTCATATAAAAGCATTTACTTAGGGGATCAATAGAGTTGTTATGTAAGTGCTGTGTAAGCAAGCAAGCAATACAGGATGCAGCTAATAAACTTGCTGGTTTTTATAGGTCTCAGGCGAGCTGGTCATAAACTACATCATGATCTGTTCTTTGATACCTTGACGGTCACGTGTGGATGCTCTGTCAAAGAGGTTCTGGACAGGGCAGCTCTTAGGAAGATAAATTTTCGGATTTATAGTGATGGCCGAGTAAGTAACTCCCTAAACCTTTCAGAAGTTTTGTAGTATGACTTCTTCTGCATTAAGTTCCTAGTCACTACATGTGCTAAACAGAGCAAAATTATTTAAGACTTCTTGTAATTTGCTTGGATATATCAGTCAATTATAAAGGTAATATAAAGAGTGAAGTTGTTAAACGATTGTACTGAACTTACAAAAATATTAATTGCATTTCATTTTATGCCTATTTTAAAAGATTGCTTTTAAATTGTATTTTAAAACATTGCTTAATTTTTTTAATCTTAAATATGGCACTAAGGGTTAGAGTGAAGAGACTCTAAAACTGACTGACGAAATGCAAGGTGACTGACAGAATTCAGGTCCCTTTGCAGTGTTTAAAAATGTATTGAAATCTAAACAACATTTTGGTAGGTGCTAAGGATTTTTTGCAAAGTCTAGTATGTTCTGTAGAATGGGATGCGGGGAAGGGAGATAATCCAGAAGAACGGGCAATTTTCCTATTAGGGAAGAACACTTAGAAACATTAGAAATGAGGTTACAAGTCTTGAAGCTTGTGAGCCATCTGGCTTGGATAGTTTAGCACAGAAAAGGTACGAATTGGAAAAGTTTATGTAAATAAATGTACATATCTAACACACACAATGAAGTGCCATTTACATGTTCTCTGGTAGGTTGGTTTTTTTCCAGGTGGTATTTGGGTTTGGGTTTGTTTTCCTCCTCTGTTTCTGGAATATATTTTCTCAACCAGAACAAATACACTCTGCCTCTGAAATTAAGAGCTTTGAGTAATTACTGTTGCTTTTATCCATAGCTTGGAGTATCTCTTGATGAAACTGTAAATGAGAAAGACCTAGATGACATATTATGGATTTTTGGTTGTGAGTCTTCGGCTGTAAGTAGAAAATAGATCATACATACTTAATTTATCTCAATGTTTTAGAAGGTTATTGAAAAGCAAAACTGCTCTTGGGCCAGTGGATGTCTCTGTGATGACCATTTGTTAAACAGTGAGAATTTCAGACCTTTTAAAGAGGAAGGCAGTATGAGATGACAGTGATTTATGTAACAAAGTAATGCCGTTTTCTGAATAATCTGTTCAGTCAGCTTGGACACCTTGTGTTTAGGCTGTTACTTGTTTTGTGAGGTTTAGGGCATGGTGGGTGATTAATTCTCTCCCAGTGGAGTTTTTGTCATATGTCATTAGTAATTATCAGCAATGCTTCCAAGATGAGGACTACTGAGACATCTGTACCTAGTTTTAATATAACAATGTTGTCATGCTAGGTATGTATGCTAATAAAGGTTTGGTTTTTTACCTGAACAGCTGATTAAATCTTGAGGTAAGCAGGTAGTATAAGCTAGTTCTGATGGAAATCTGACCGTGACAAGAGAAATTTCCATAGAAGTATTTGACTCCATGTTTCTTTGTGTCAAAGGAGCTAATTGCTGAGGGTATGGGCGAGGAAACCAAAGGCATCCTTAACACCCCGTTTAAGAGAACTTCCAAATTCCTGACACATCAGGTTTTCAACAGGTTTGTGAAACTGCTATACTTATGATGTAGATCAGATATATTTTCACATTTTAAATGAGCAAAACAGTACTCATGGTCACATCCTCAGTGTGTTTTTTCCCATTAATCTGCTACGTTGTACAAGCTCACATAGTATCAGCAGACCTAGTACACCCCTTATATTAATTACTTAGTGGTAGCATTTCTGCATGAATGAGAGTTTTTCATCCACTCTACTATTAACGAGCATAAAGTACTAATTTAGGAATAAGTCCCTAGTATATTAAAAATGTCTTCAGCATTAGATTTTTTTAATGGCTCTTCCTGTGTTAAAGCATGGATCAGTCAGGTGGTATAGCTAATCTGCTTGCCTTAATACCTCATTTTGTGTTCTCCAGCTATCACTCTGAGACAAATATTGTGCGGTACATGAAGAGATTAGAAAACAAAGATATATCCCTTGTTCACAGCATGATTCCTTTGGTATGTATTTACCAAAAAAAAAAAACGAAAAAATGAGATACTTGCATACATTTTCATATATTTTAATAAATACTAACAAATGTGTTTGTGTTTTTAGGGGTCCTGCACAATGAAGCTCAATAGTTCAGCTGAACTTACAGTAAGTTGCAATACATCTTACTTGAAACCCACATGACTGAACTATCTAGCCAGTGTTACTATAGAGAACTAAAGACTACTTTTGCTCTTTACTCCAGTTGAGGAGGCAGCTTCAGATGTAGCTAAAGTCATCAGCTCCCTTTTCAGCTAGGAAAAAAGGCACGAAAAAGCACAGTAGGGCTGCAACAACAGTAGGAGAGCAAGTGGCTTTGAAGACTCCATTCTGAATTAAAAAAAACATTAAAAATTATTTTTGGAATTGGGTATCAGAGCCCTATTCCCTCATGTGGTGTCACAGGACCTAACTTCTACCTGCTTTACAAAAATTGCCATCACATTCTCAGAAATACAGTACGACTCAGGTGGAACTGGCAGTTCATCCCTCTTTGTCAGTTTGCTACCCCTCAGGACAGCACCCCTTTTCCCCAGGAGAGGACCTGGAGGCCCAAGCAGCCTGACTAAGGCTCTACTTCATTTGATGAAAGACTTTTTGACTCCTAATGAGCTTCCTCTGTTTCCTCCCTATTAGCTTCTTGCTTTAATCTCTCTCTAGCTTTCATCTGTCCCCTTTCCTTCACTGCCTTCTCTAGGTGTTCTCCCTTCATTGGTTTATGTCTTCTATATTCCCTTCTAATTCAAATGGATAGCAACAAAACTGCCTGAAACAAACTGAGTGTTATGTACTATTCCACGTCTCCTCTCTGTTTGCCATGGGATCCCACAGCTCAACATAAGGGTAGGTGATCTAGAAGGAGAAACTGAGGATTTTAAGTAGCTATTTAAAAAAAAAAAAAAAAGAAAAGGTACTGGAAATCCTATAATGGGTTTAGAGCTTGTCTTGCTGCGCAAGAAATGTTTTCTTTTTATTTTAGCACAGGGCAGCTTCTTTCCTTCATAGAGTTTAGCAACAAAACGGTTTTCAGCACAAATTTTTGTTACAGCACATTCTTCTTTGTTAATATAGCCTATTTCATGGAAAGAATTTGCCAACATCCATCCTTTTGTACCACTGGATCAAGCTCAAGGGTACCAGCAACTTTTCAAGGATTTAGAGAAGGACCTGTGTGAGATTACTGGCTATGACAAAATCTCCTTCCAACCTAACAGGTAGGAAACGTTTTGCTCCTCAACATGATTCCAAAAATTTATCTCTAAAGCAAATGTGCAAGCCAAAAAAGGAAGAAGTTTCTAAAATTAAATTTGACAAAGAGAAGCATTCAGTGCAAGCTTATGAAAATAAAATTCAGTTTTCCAAAACTGCAGGACTTTATTTTGTCTCATCTCTTCTATACTTCTAATGATTTGGTCTTTTCTATACTGTTAAGCTTTTTTCCCCGTGTTTTGTTCTCTATGAAGGCTGCTTTCTTCACCATTGTGTGCTTAAAATGGTGACGTTGCTGAGACTCTCCTATGAGCTAAAATTAAGAATTTGACATAGGAATAAGCTTCATGAGCAAATTATTGAAACCAATGTGATGCTCTGGGTAGCACTAGTTTTGATTGAAGAATGCCTAGGATCTGCATGCTCACTGAAATAAATAAAGTGAAGCTGCTGCAGCCTGTTTATGTCCATTAGCCTTTTTGATACAAAATGAGCAGCAAAGACTTAACCTGACACTGAAAGAGTTGTTAGGTTTCTCTGTGTGCACTTCGCTACAGTAATAGCTTGTCTCTCTCTGGCCAAAGCATGTAGCGTCACTCAGTCACCAAAAGGATTTGAGATTGTAGTGTAAGCACATAGAATAGCATAACTTTTCATCTAGTGTTTGCAAAGGAGGCAAGAGCTGTTAATTAATGCTTGTCTGTTTGTTAGTAATTTAGTCCATGGGATGTGCTTCTTCTAATGAATTTATTGTCACTTGCCTAAAGCCATTGAGGAGGATGAGGGTGGGCAGTTTTGAAGTTTCAGTAGAGAACTGGCACTTTCTGGTTTGTGCACCTCTGTAACAGGGTTTGTGTTCTCTTGCAGTGGAGCCCAAGGAGAGTATGCAGGTCTGGCTGCTATCAAAGCTTATTTAAATGCAAAAGGAGAACGTCACAGAACTGTAAGTGTCGAAAGCCGTGCTGGGAAGAACTTTGGGTGGGAAGTGGAGAAAGGAGAGTTGATTCAGCAGCTAGGGCTCACCTAGAGAGAAACTAGGTTGTGCATCCTCATCTGTGACAAGCTTTCAGCTGCCTCCCTCATGCATCATGGGTACTGCCTTAAAAAGTCTTTCTTTACAGGCAGTGGGAATGAGGAAGGGGGACTCCCTCAGAGGGCAATTGTACTGGGTCTGGCAGTGATGGGGTTAATTAACTTCCTCGGTACCAGCCCACGTGGTGCTGTACTTTTGTGGCTAAAGCAATGTTATTGCTGAACAGTGCTTGCACAGTGTCAAGGCTTTCTCTCTCTCCCACACTGCCCTGTCCTGTCCCCTGTTCCCCCTCCTGCTGGCAAGGGAGTAGGCTGGGAGTGTGCAAGAGGCTGGGAGAGACAAAGCCAGGACAGCTGACCCACACTGACCAGAGGGATATTATATGCCATATAATGGCATGCTCAGCAGCAAAAGCTCAAGGAAAGGAGGACAAAGTGGGAACAGTCATGGTTGTGGCAATTTTCTTCCCAAGCAACCATTACATTTGATGAGGCCTTGCTTTCCAGGAAGTGGCTGGACATCTGCCTGGCCATGTGAAGTAACGAATGAATTCCTCATCTTGCTTTGCTCATGCACACAGCTTTTGTTTTCCCTATTAGATGGTCATACTCTCAATCCATGAATTTTCTTGCCTTACTTCTATTTTCTCTTTGTCCCATGGGAAATGGGAGTGAGTGAGCAGCTGTGTGCGTGTTTGGTGACTGGCTGAGTCAACCCATCACAGTCCTTTCTTGCAACCAGTGTGGGGCTTGAGCTAATGACAGTTTTGTTCTGAGCATGTTAATTTGTTGATTGTCAGACTCCTGTGTGTGTCACAGAGCTTGTTTGCTTTTACTGTCTATCAGAGGCTCAGGCTGTTTAATGGCTGTTTTCGGCTCTTGCTGTTTGCTGCACAGATTAACAATGTATTTCGCTGTGCTTGGAAACGTTTTGATTAAAGTAATAGTCTTGTGCCTGGACTGGCTTGTGACCCTGACTGTGATGCCATTACTGTGCTGCATGAGCAACACTGCGGAAAAAACAAGATATTACACTTCCCTCTTTGGGCTTGATGTGTCCAGCTCTGTTGCATGAGCTCCTGAGATCCTTGTGCATCCTTGCATAAGACGTTTGATCCCATTATCTAACACTATTGGCTTGTTTGGTGCATGGCCTGTTTCGGTCCCAGTGTAGGAGTAAGCAACTACTTGTTAAGCTGACAGAGAAATGTACCCTGAAGCAGTTGATGTCTGAGTGGTAGGGTGTGTAGAAGGGTTTAGGCAAGTGCCTAGGGCTGTCATCACCTCCTATAACCTGGGACTTTACACCTGAACAAACATGCAATCCCATTGAATTGGAACACTCCTTGATGAAAGGGTGCCTTGCCTACCTCAGTGAGACTAAGCAGCTCCTAGCACTGTTTTGGAGCTTGGCCTGTGCCTGATGGGCCTCTATCTAGCTCTGTCAGAGCAGCAGGTGAAAGTGGGCTACTAAAGATGTGGTGGTTGAGACACAGTCCCAAACCTCAACCACAGAGATTCACCCAGTAGTGAAGGGAAGCACTGTCAGTGGAGGTAACAGGACTATACCATCAATTAGTAAAAGTGCAGGAGAGGTCTGATCAAGAAGCCAGTCTTATGGCAAGGAAACATAAGGAGGAAGTGATATAAGTCATCCAAGGGGCAGAAACCACCCCTTCCCTAACCCCAAGCAAGCTCCAAGATACATGTAAAAAAACATGATGGTTGCCAGACAGGCAAGCATATTGCTGTGTGGTTGCTCAAACTCTGGGATGCTGTGGGGATAGTCAGGAACTGAAAGTAGAGAAGCCCAGCAGCTGGCATCCCTTGTTAGGGACCAGGACATCAACAAAGAAATTGAAGAGAGGTGACATTCTGCATCCTCTGGAGGTGATTCCTGTTTAGTGTGAGGTTTCCTTTCAAGGGTGATCTTGTCAATTTCTGAGGCAACTGAACCCCCGCTGAGGAAGGTGGTCAGGATCTAAGAGAGTTAGCAGTGGTGGAGGGGCATCTAAAGTGACCTGGCCAATAAACAAGTCTCCATAGATCTGAGTGACACCCACTACACTTGGGACTTGTAGTGGATGTCTGTGGAATACGCATCTGTGTCATATGCCAGCTCACTGGTGACAATGGGCTAGCCACATCTTGAGATACCATCTGTGGAGAGACTGTCTTGCTAGTTCCAGGGTGTTTCAAAGAGAATCCCTCCACTTCTCATCCCCACAGGCAGTGTCTTGGCAGTCAGGGCTGCCCCATACAGTTAGCTTCCCCTTGCCAGAGGGAAACAGAGCTACATGGCAGGCTCCCTCTGGTTCTCCCTGCATGGCTGGGGTAGGACATAAGGAAGAGGGACAGTGCACTCACATGGAAGCTAGAAGCCTGTGTACCTGAACTGCAGGGGAAGACAGCCACTAAGAAGGGATCAATCAAGAAGGCTTCCACACCAGTTGCTACCAAGAGAGTAGAAAGCAACCAGCAGGCCCCAGACACAGAATAAAGGTGGAAAATGCATCTCCTCCTGTTTGGTGAAAGAACTTCTGGTTTTGACACTTCAGGAGTGAAAATGACAACCAGCAGTCAAGAGTCAGGCTAAGTGCAGGGAGGGGACAACAAAGTTTAATGGACCGAATGGATTCGATGGCCTGGCACATTGGATCCATGTGGGTATAAGGCTTTGGTGGATACTGACACACAGTGGATAGCATGAGGATAGGAGGGGGTGGATTTGTGGAGTGAGGGAGAATGCCAACAGTTGTCTCTAGAGGCTGAGGGCCTTTGGCATAGCCACAGGTGACATAAAGAAGATTAAGCAACTGTTTACCTTGCTGTATGACAAAGAACAGTAGGTGCTTTGTGCTACCATGATGGTGCACCATGATGGCCATATTGCACCAACCAAAAGTTCCTGGCTACCAACTGTAAGTTGATTCATTGGCTGAAGAGCCAAGGAGCAATAAGCAAGACTTAATAACCCTTAAACAGTCCCATAAGGCCAATGCAAAATTCTGACTGAGGGTGGAGAATAACAGTAGCCCAAATGATGTCACTATTGACTGCTGCCATGTGGGATGAGTATGAAAGGGAGTCAGAGGTGGCCCAGTAGTATGCCACAACTGATACTGCCAAAGCATTTTTCTTTATCCCTTTGGCAGCAGAATGTAGGCCACAGTTTGTAGCATGGTGTCCAATACACGCAGACCCAACTGCCCCAAGTAGAGCACAGCCCTACCTATAAGTCTTTGGCTTACACAGACTGTCTTGAAACAGGGTGAAGCCCCTGCTCACCTGCATTACATGGATGACATCATTGTAATGGGCAACACAACAGAGGAAGCATATGCGAAGGGGAGAAGAATCATTCAGAAAGCTGATTTTGCCATACAACCAAAGCAAGGTCACAGGACCTGCACAAGAGATCCATTTTTTAGGACTAAGCCAGCAAGATGGATGTTGTCACCCCTCTCAGGCGGCTAGCAATTAGATAACAACTGTGTTCCCACTGGCTAACAAGAAAGGAACACCAACTTGTCTAGACATGGTGGATTAATGGAGCATGTGTGTGTATGCTAGGTCACAGCTTGTGAGCCCTCTGTTGAGGCTCAACTAGAACCTCTGACAGAACACCTGGAGCCACTGACACAACACTTGGCTACATCATTGGTAACAGACCAACTGGCAGCCCATCTGGGCTGCTGCCTCCTGGCAAGGCATCACTGCCCAGGTACAAAGCATTAGGGTAAAACTGTGTCATAAGATGCTCACAAGTCCACAGGCAGCACCACTGAAGAACACAACAAGAACCAGGGAGACCAGCCTGCCAGAATTGAAAGTGACGTAGGCAGACATGGACTGGGAACTAAGAACATGTTATTCATAGCTTTACTGGGTCTAGGAAACATCAGGACATTTAGGGAGAGACCTAAAACCTATGGATGGGCTTATGATCAAGGGGTGGATGTAAGAATCATTGATGCCATCACACAGTCTACTCATGACTGTGAAACAGTGAATTTAGGCCCTGATGTCCATGCCACAGAAGAAAATGGACAAAGACAGTTGCTATTTTTCTTTTGGTGGTATGACACCCCCTCTCCAGGTTTTTGAGTTACAAAGGAAACAGGAACTGATTGTCTAAAACTCATACTGCTTAAAATGCCAGTTGGTTCCCTGTATAGCCACTCCTGACAGAAGAAGCAGGCAAGCCTCTGGTATGCCTCAAAGATCTCTAGGTTCAGCCAGTTCTCTGCAAACATGTAAACTGTTTGAAGTAAGTTTCTGGAGGTAACCTTACTTCACAAAGGTCACAGAAACTGTAGGTGAATAATGCAAATCAGTTTCAATTCACTTCAGTTAGTAATTCTAGAGTCTAAAGGCTTGATCTCTAATATACTAATTCTCTAATATACTAATTACTGAAATTTTGACCTCAAGGAGTCATTGACAAAAGAGAGTTCTTGTAAACAAGAGTGGTGATACAACTGCAGTTAACCCCAAAGAGGAATTAATTCTTACTGGTACACTATGTTTAAAATAATTTGGAATTCTAGTTTTCTTTTGAAGATAATTCATTATTTGCATTTGATGGCAGGCAGTTATAGGTGAACAATCTGAAAGTAATACTAATACTGTTCCTTAAGGTGCTTTCTGAACAATCTGTGATGCCTAGAAGAAAAGCTGTGTTAATCAGAAGTTTTAGGTATCAGTTTAATTGGAGATTAAATACTTTGAAATACGTAAATGTGAGAAGTTGGTGATAGCAAATTTCATTTTTGAAGAAATAATTGCATGTTTGTAATAGAAGAATAGCAAAATGAGCACAGACCAAAAGTCTGTAAATCCCAGCCTGAAGCTTTACAGAGGTCACTAGCAAGACTGATTAGCTCCTCTTACAGGGAGTACAGGGACAAAGCAAGTAAACAATGATACCCAGCACACAGCCCCAGCTTCTACATACCTGTGGTTTGGGAACTTCCCGATCCAAAGGAATGCAAGGACACTGCTTCTGCATTTTTCTACACCTAAATCTGATCACCGAACTAAATGCTTTTATGTTTTTTTAACTTGACATTTGCCATTTCCTCTAATACAGCCTCACTCCAGAAAGATGATGAACAGTTCCTCCGTGTTAACATCTGGCATATCATGTGTTAGTTCTGAGGGTTTTATCATGACCTTATCCATCCTCATTTCTGCCTTTCTAGTCGGGTTGCAGTTGTTTGTCCCTCCTGTTCAAAAAAGCCACTTGGTTATTCCCAGAACTTCTCTGTTCCTTTTCCTTTGTTCTGTATTACTCTTCTAGTTTTTAATGCAGTCGCTCTTCCCCTCCCTCCCTTCCCCCAGCACTGCAAGTTCTTTTGAGTGGCAATAGCTATGACCCCAGTTGTGTGTCATTACTTTGTATAATATTCTAGATCTGTCTGGCTACCGTATATTCTGGTTTGAATGCTATTACTCAGTACTGTGGCTGCTTTTCTGAATTGTGCAATTGGTCCTTTTAGTGACCTGGATGATTTGGTGTGAACAGGATGTTGGGCATTTCTCTGTACGTCTCCATTATAAAATGATTTTCAGTAGGCTGAAATGATAGGGAGCCCACACAGGTGCTTACAAAGTTCTCTTAGGATAACCTTTCTCCACAGTCAAAACTTAACTACCTATGTCTGTTCTTTCTTGTGTTTTCATGAAATATTTATCCATCTGAGCCTTCCTACTTATCCCACTGTAAATTAGTGTAGGAACATTTTTTTGGAACCGCATCAAAAACTTCTTGAAAATCTGGATTTAGTTAGGTCATCCTCTTTTGCACACCTGTAGATTTGGCTTTAAATGGTAGGGCAAAACCCCTTAGTGCAGTAATACTCATATCTTCAGTACCTGATTTTATACTCGGCTTTGAAACTCATATGCCATCTCAAAATGGAAGGGTCGTAGTCCCAGCTTCCTGTGAACTGTAACCTCTGTGTGAGGAAACTACCTAAAAAGGAATAGTGAGTAGTTGTGGTGTTCTTGTTCCTTCGTGGCACCTTCTCAGACTTCTGGGGAATCAGCCACTTACAATTACAAGCTGCTTTGTTTTTTGTTTGGTTTTTTTTTTCTCCCCTCAGTATTTTTACTTGGTAGGAAGTGAAATTGGGTTGAAATTTTATTCATATTTTCTGGTTATCCACATAGGCTTTGTGTCTCTTGCTCTGTGCGAGATCATCAGGCGTCTGTGCCTGTAGCCTGTCAGAAGTGAGCTGCACAGGAGAGAGAGCCTGTGGGCTACCGCAGTCACTCACACTTAACAGATTTCAGATGGTTTAGTAAAATCGAGGTAATCCTGGGGGAGGGGGAGAAGGGGGGTTGAGGGGTGGGGGGCGGGGAAGAAAATAAGAATGCCCAGAAAATTTTGACCTTTCAACTGGAACGACCTTTTTTTCCCTGGGCTGGAGGAAGTAAGTACAACAGCGGGTCGAGAGTCTTGGCGCATCGTTGGGATTTGGTGCCCTCTCGTGGAAAAAAAGGATGGATTTCAACTGGCAGCTCCCCATCTACCCCCCCCCCCCCCTCCCCCCGCCATCCTCCCATCCTCCCCTCTCCCGCCACCCTGCCCCCGTCGAGGCCTGGCCAGTAACTTCTGTACCCAGCAGCCCCAGGCGCGCCCGGGTAGCCATCTGGGCTCCTAGATCACACTTGTGCTGTGCAGCTGGGTGTGCCGCCCCGCTCCCCGGCGCGGGGGCTGGGGTCCCCTCCTCAGGGCCGTGCAGCGCAGCGTGGGCAGCAAAGAGAGGGGCGAGCAGCCGGGGGCTGCGCCCGGGGCCCTGGGGAGCTGTTGAAGTCATGGCCGCTGGTCTCAGCGTTCTGTGGAACCAGAGGTGAATGATGGAGATCACCGGGCGGTTGGTTCCTCGTGGAAACAAAGTGCCTGTCTGTCAGCTACTTCATGTAGCAAAGTTTGAGTAACTTATTTAATAAACTTAGGTAAATTAATCCTTCCAAGAGAATCATAATAAATAAATGTTTTGATTTTTTTTTGTTGGTTTTGGGGTGAGTTTTTTAGAGAAGGTATAATTACTGTCTTCAGAGGGGGTGGGCTTCCTAATATAAATGCCTGGAAACATCCTGGGCTCCATTTCCCTAACTATCACTAACAAGGACCTATATATATTTAAGTAAAAGTACTTCTCCTTTTTCTTTTTGAATGGACTGTGGAGGACATGCAAGCAGCTGCCTGAAGCTCCTTTGTGTAGCCAAGATATTTCAGTCTGAATTTTTTGTTTTGAACAGAGCACAGAAGAAAATTCTTTGTAAGTCAGCTGAAGATGCAGTGGAAAGTTGGAACTAGATATTTTTTTCCTTTCAAGTCACTGTACATGTGGAGGCTGGTTATGATTAAAAAATAGTGGTTTGGTTTTTCTTTTAAGAGAGGGGTGAGAGGAAAGGATTCTAAATGTGATGATCTAAGATAGTGTTCTGGAATTGCTGCCATATATATGGTTTATGCAGCAAATAAAGCATTATTTTTCTAATGAGTGCTTAGATGCTGATACTTGAATGGAAAACATTCCCTCAGAATGCCTTTTGAAAACTTGGATAATGAGTTGTGGCTGAGCGCAGACCATAATGCTTTAAGATTTATTTTTTTTTAGCTAGCTGTATTTTAGTCCCTGCTTCTTTTTTCCTTCTAAGGTTTGTCTTATTCCTAAATCTGCTCATGGTACAAATCCAGCAAGTGCACAAATGGCAGGGATGAAGATTCAGCCAATTGAAGTGGATAAAAATGGGAGCATTGATCTCTCCCATTTAAAAGCAATGGTGAGTATTTAATTATCTTAAATTTTCAAGGCAGGAACATTCCTTCTCCTCTGCAGGTAGTAGTGTTGGCAGCTGAATCAGACTTTCCTTTGAGAGCAGTAGGGCAATAACATGCTTGAAAAGGATCAGTAATCCTTTCCTTTTTCGCTCACTCAGACACTAGCCATGTGACACTTGTGAGACCTTCTTTAATTTGAGGATCTTTGGTGCAGAAAGTCTTTTTACACAGTAGGCCCTTTTATAACAGACCTTTTTTGGTTTATATCTAGTATTTGAGGTGAATGAAGAATGTTCACGGGTGTGAAGGATTTGAACCTGCACTTCAGCCTTCACTTAGTTCAGGCCCACTTCTGCTGGGGAAGGTGTTGCTAGGCAACTTTTTTCACTTTTTAGAGTAGATTGTCTACAAGTGAATCTTGGGAATCCAGGGGATAAGCAGGATACATTTCCAAATATATCTATACCTATATCTACTACTACCACAGATACCTGCTAAGATATATATATATATATATATAAATACATAAATATATCTATATATAATATATACACTTATATATTAATATATAATATATGTGTTTTTATATATATATATATGTATCTTAGCAGGTATCTGTGGTAGTTGTAGAACTGCAGTTCTGAAAGTAGGGGAGTGGGTAGTCATTAGATCACTTCACCTTGGCTTGTGTTCAGGTCCTGGAAGTGACTATTAAACATACATTGTTCAGTACGATGCCTTCTTCCCTGATTTAAAGTTCAGATTTATTCAGAAAACACTGGTTTTTCCATAGGTATTGCTGAAGGAAAGACCCTGTTGTCTTTTGCTGACTATAAGTGACTGACACTACTTGCTGGTAGACTTGCTTCTCACCTGTAAAATACTTGATTACCTTAATTACCTGGATTTGTAAAAATCTTCTCTTAAAAAGATTTAGGATCCTCCATGACCCTTTTTTTTTTCCCCCTCTCCCTCCCTTGCTGCCACAAGGTGGACAAGCACAAAGAGAATTTGGCAGCCATCATGATCACCTACCCTTCTACCAACGGCGTGTTTGAAGAGGAGATCGGAGATGTGTGTGACCTGATCCACAAACATGGAGGCCAGGTTTACTTAGACGGAGCAAATATGAATGCCCAGGTACAAAATCTCCTAGGTGAATTAATTGCAACTGGGAGTCTTTATTTCCTTGGAGTAAAACCAGAGCAGCAGTACCCAGTTCATACCATAACACAGCTTCTTCACAAGGTGGCACGATGTTGAGGGAGGAGGTGAGGTTTCCAGGAACAGTAATGAAAATCAGATGGTGTAAATAATTCTCTTTTATCTCATTTTGACCTGAAATCTATAGTAAGATGTAGTTGTTTGCTGAAATCAGATTAGTCTGCCTAATCTTTGTCAAAGACGTTCTTTACAGAGATGAACAGGAATTCCTAAAACTTGTTTGCATCAATTCTTGTTTATGAGGCATCATGATAAAGGAAAATGAAAAACCATATAACATTTATTTCAGCTTATTTTTTCTTGAATGAAGTAATAGGGCTTAAAATTTTGAGGCAGAGTATTCCCTTTACAGGTGGGTCTGTGTCGTCCTGGAGATTACGGCTCTGATGTCTCTCACTTAAACCTTCACAAAACGTTCTGCATTCCCCATGGAGGAGGAGGACCTGGAATGGGACCAATTGGAGTGTGAGTATCATTTTATTAGCCTTTTTTTAAAAAAAAACCCCACAATAACTACCCTATAGAGAAACATGGTTGGCAGTTCACTTAAGTACAGAGCCATGAGTGGGAGATGTGTACTGTTGCTCATAAACTTTTGCCCTTCTCCAGGATAGTCATGTGCTGATCTCAGAATCACTAGGTTGGAAAAGACCTTTGAGATCACCGAGTCCAACCATATCTGTCCTCTACTAAATCATATCCCTGAGCACCTCATCTACCCATCTTTTAAATACATCCAGGGTTGGTGACTCAACCACCTCCCTGGGCAGCCTGTTCCAGTGCCCAATAACCCTTTCAGGGAAGAATTTTTTCCCTAATGTCTAAACTGAACCTGCCCTGGCACAGCTTGAGGCCATTTCCTCTCATCCTATCACCTGTCACTTGGATGAATAGACCAACACCCACCTCTCTACCACCTCCTTTCAGGTAGCTGTAGGCAGTGATAAGGTCTCCCCTCAGCCTCCTCCAGGCTAAACAATCCCAGTTCCCTCAGGCACCCCTTGTAAGGTTTGCCCTCCAGCCCCTTCACCAGCCTGGTTGCCCTTCTCTGGACTCTCTCCAGGACCAGAATGCCCTTCTTATGGTGAGGAGCCCAGAACTGGACACAGTACTTGAGGTTCGGCCTCACCAATGCCGAGTGCAGGGGCACAATCACTAACCTGTACCTAACTGGCCACACTATTTTTGATATAAGCCAGGATGCTATTGGCCACTGTGGCCATCTGGGTACACTGATTGCTCATATTCAGTCTGCAATCAACCAACACCCCTAGATCGGTCTTGCCAGGCATCTTTCTAGCCAGTCTCCCCCAAGTCTGTAGCACTGCATGGTGTGGTTATGTCCCACATGCAGGACTCCTGCACTTAGTCTTGTTGAACCTCTCATGAATATTTCACATGTGTTCACAAACCTTGACTTTCATGTTGCCCGATTAGTGTGCACACTAGACCTTGCTCAGCAGTCTGCTTTCTGATTAAAGGCAGACATCATTTGTGACCTTTGAGGGCTGCTAGTGTACATAGTCCAGAACACAGAAATGGTACATGAACTATGTGAACCTATCCTGTGGGGTGATGCCTCGGAAAGCCAGAATCAAAACTCAGTAGCCTTGGTGACTATGAAGCATGTGTCCTTTATTGCAGCGCTGGGCACACAGCTCCTCCTAATGTCTGCACTGTTTAAAGCCAAATTTCTCATGTTTATACAGATACGCATTCCTGAGCTCAAAAACACATCCCTGCACAAACTAGTTAGGAAGCCTTTTATCTGAAAGTAAGATAACTCTGTCTCTCAGTTTGTCGTTGGTCTCAGTATTTATGACTCCCCTATCTTCACTTTCTTTAGCTTCAAGGCTGTTGCACTGTTATGGCTGAGTTTTGTAGCTGTTTGCACGAAACAGCTCACACGGTTACAGCCATATTCTACTAAAATCCAAAACAAACCTATTCTTAAAAACATGAAAATTCTCATACTAAAGTTATATTAATTGTCTCTTAAGCTACATCTACATCAATCTGTTCAGCATTATTACATTTCATTGAATCATTCCCCCCTTTTCATTATCCTTACAAATTCTTTTGTAATCTCAAATTATACTATCCTGTCTTGATGCTTTTGAAAAGTATTGACCTGTCTCTACTTGATGTCTTATTTTATTTCATCTCCAATCCCCATATGTTATACTTGTCTGTTTACAACACCACAAAGAACATTGAATCACCACACAAGAAATTAAAACTAAAATACTTATCAAAATAACAAATGTGAAAAGATGTTTGAGCCAGGCAAAGTTTGGGAGCCAGGAAGTAACCTTATTCCAAACCTCTTTAAATCCCCATGATCTATCATCTTGAGCTATTTGGTGAAGAATCTTTGTTTGTTTCCACTTATTATTTAAATCTGTTTCAATTTCTTTTTCCTGATTTATGTATGCACAGCAACTTTGGTTTATTACCATGCACACACCTCTTTCTTTGGGAAGTAGCAGATCTAAGGCCATCCGATTTTGTTTTAACTACATTACTTCATGAGGAAACTTCTAATTGCAATCTATGGATAGCATCACTTGTGTCCCTTTGAAATAAGTCCATGCTAGCAGATATGTTAACTACAGCTTTTTTTAACTCACCTACTCCAAGCCATGGGAGGAACTATCTTGCAAAATTGTATTAAAGTTATATTAATTGTCTCTTAAGCTACATCTACATCAATCTATTCAGCATGGTTACATTTCATTGAATCAGGGTCAGTCATATTCCTTAAAAATAAAATCATATTACTCTTATAAAAAGATCACTTTGATTTGGATAGATGCATGAATTTCATGTAATTGGTTGAAAACCCATTCTCACTAATTATGCTCATAAACTTTGGGTTGAAGCAGACATAGACCAAAACTTCTGGAGGACTGTGTTTGAAAGGAAGGTGAAGAGAAGCTACTGCTGAAATTATCCAGAAATGGTAGCACAGGAACATACATTTAAGTCCTAAAATCAGTGTTTTTCTTTCAGGAAGAAACATTTGGCACCCTACTTGCCTACCCACCCTGTCATCAAAATACAGCTGGATAAAGATGCATGTCCTTTGGGTACTGTCAGTGCTGCACCTTGGGGTTCCAGTGCTATACTGCCAATTTCCTGGGTGTATATCAAGGTGCGTAGACTTTCATAAGGAGTATCAGCTGAGGGTCTGTTTCTGTTTTAGCAAGTCTGAGGACCACTGGAACCACATGAACAATTCGCTGTAAGACAATTGCACAGGCTGAACTGTGTGTGACTACAGCATGGTTACAGGTTGTTTACGTCCCTTGAACCTCCTTGTTTTCCAGTCAGACAATGGAGTAAGCTTGTTGCCATCTGTTGCACTAGGAAGGAATGACAGGACAACTGCTGTGTTTATGCAGCCTGCTTAATTCTTCTGTCCCTGTCTGTACCAAGTCTTGAGACAAGCAGACATGAGGCAGGCAGCTGCAATAAGACTTCACCCTCCACTGTCTCTGATATCAAAGCTTTTGTGTTTAAAAGCTGCCTGGTAATTACTTCCTTCCAAGAATATTTATGGTTGTATGCAGCAGTATACTTGACCTGTATGCAAGATTTCACTTTATAAAATCCATTTAATAAGAACAGCAGTTCCAGGGGATTTTACTGAATTTGAAAACCAGGATTAGTTGAAAACTGAGATTAGTTTTGGCTTTTGATGTGTGATGACATAATCATGATCTATGTAATTTTTTAATGCCTTGCAATGTAGTGATAAGCCTGCAAATAATTGGGTACATATATGTAAGTAGTAATCAGCCAACAGAGATGCACGTAGATTCAAATTCTGCTTGAGGAGAGGGTGTGCTTGGTCTCTGAGCAACATTTAAAGCTTTCAGTGCGAGAAAGAGTTGGGATGGTGAATGAAAGGGCAGGTTCATTCATAGTACCCTGTTCCCAGTTTGATGCCCTACCATAGAAAATCCTACTCCAGGGGAAAGCAGCTCTACTGGAACTTGAAATGAACAAATATGAGCTGGTATGACTTCCATGGTGGCTTTTCAGCTGTGGGTAAAAAAAAAATCACTTGTGACTGAAAGCTGGTTCCTATTACAGAATACTTAAGCTGCTGTAAAGGTTTAAGGGAAGCTGTTTCTTCACAACATGAAGTACCATCACTTTACACTGTCCCATCTAAAGGGGCTGCCTTGAGGGCTGTATTGACTTTCTTTTTGCCAACTTAATTTTTAAGCACAGTGTTAAGAAACTCAATCACAGCTCAACTCCAGCACTGTCCAGCAGCAGAGAAGTAAGTGCATCTCTGTTCGTTTGGCGCTGGTCTTTGCTATGATGCACAGTATCACCCCTGGCATGACACCAGATGCCGAGATAATCTGTACGGGCAGCACACACAGCTTTTTGGACAGCTCTCTGGGCACTCTGACCATAAGGATGGTGACAGGCGTGCACACTTCTTGCAATCATACTGATGACATTCTTGAGTTCTGCTCACTTTTTTTCCTGTCCATTTCAGACCTTCTCAGTTTGAGGAAAAGTTCACTTGGCTTTAGGAAAGAAACTCCTGTACACTAAGCAGCCTTGTAAGTTATGTATACCAAAGATGCTCTCAAGCAATACCTTGTGAGTGTAGTGCAGGACAGTGTAGTAGCAGTGTGACTGCCTTAAAGCTAGCCAGATGCATTAAGGTGCTGTTGTGTATCATGCCTGCCAGTACAAGAACACACTTAGCTTGCTTGACAGTGTTTTTAGACCTCTTTCTTCATGTTATTTTCTCTTTCAGACAATGGGAGCAAAGGGTCTGAAACATGCTTCTGAGATTGCTATACTAAATGCAAACTACATGGCAAAGAGGCTAGAGAAGCACTACAAAATCCTTTTCAGAGGAGCAAAAGGCAAGTATTGGACAATTTGCTTCTACTGAGATGACTTTTCCCTAGTGGGAAAGTTGGCTTGCAGTATCATTCTGTTTTTAATGCTGAGTGACACCTGCATCTCAAACTTGTCTAAATGCTGTTTGCAAGGAGAGAAATAACCTCTGGAATGCTTCTGTGGAAGCACTGCAATGGAACTGAGATTCACAGAATTGTAGGGGTTGGAAAGGACCTCCAGATATCAAGTACAACCCCCCTGCCAAAGCAGGTTCCTTAAGACAGGTTGCAGAGGTAGGCATCCAGACGGGTCTTGAATATCTCCAGAGAAGGACACTCCACCACCTCCCTGGGCAGCCTGTCCCAGGGCTCTGTCACCCTCACTGTGAAAAAGTTCTTCCGCATGTTGGTGCGGAACTTCCTGTGCTCCAACTTGAGGCCATTGCCCCTTGTCCTGTCTCCACAGACCACTGAAAAGGGGCTGGCCATTTCTCCTGTGTCCCACACTTGAGATATTTATAAACATTAATAAGATCCCCTCTTAGCCTTCTATTCTCCAGGCTGAACAGCCCCAGCTCTCTCAGCCTTTCCTCATAGGGGAGATGCTCCAGGCCCTTAATCACCTTTGTAGCCTCCACTGGGCTCTTTCCAAAACATCCCTGTCTTTTTTATACCAGGGAGCCCAGAACGAAACAGTACAGATGCTTGGAAGCAGAAGAAAATATGCCTGTTTGTAATTAGAAGAACTTATTTCAAAAGTCGGAGCAAACCTTGACATCAGATTGTTCTCCTTGAAGTCTGGTAGAAGATTAATAAACAGTAGGAAAAAAAAGAAGCAGCAAAGTTGAGACCTCCAAATCACCCCTCACCAGTGTCACAATAATTTAAGAACTGGAAGCAATTTCTAGACCTGAACTTTTTACACTTTCTCTGAAAAATAACCCCAAGCAAACCACCAAAACAGACCACAATCATACCAGACTTTTTCTCATTTCTGCTCCTTATTCTCCTTTGTGAGAAGCCCCTTGGCAACACAAAATACTTTAGCAACATTCTAGTCCACTGCAACAGTGCTCCAATTTCGCAGTGGGACATAAGTAATGAGTAAGAGGTGAAAGAATTATCTGTTACAAGAAAGTAGCCATCAGAGAATGCTATTTTACATGTTTAAGCTGAATGGGACCAAAGAACATCAGAGTACAATGTGTGTGCTATTCAAAAAGTGTCTTGAATTTAATGGAGTACACCTTTCCTAAACCAGCTGGTTGTATTTTAAGAGAATATATTATTTCCTCACAGCGGTGAATGGAAGTTGCAAACTTGGAAGGATTCAGCATTAAAATGGAAGAAGATTCTCCAGGATCACAGCTATGAATTTAGATAACTAATGTCTTTAGCCTAGAGCACCAGATTTGAGCTTTTCTCTCTCTTAATACAAAAACTTTTGTCTTGTATGTGTTTAGACAGCCTAAGACACCTAAATGGTGCCTTGCCACTGACAAATCCAATTATTTTTCAGAGTCTTTGTAAATTACAGGAACTACTTAGGCTACCCTAAGTCTGATCTTGGAAATGAAGCTTCATCTCAATGTGACATGTGACACAGAGGTCCAGTCTTCAAATACCAGATTTTGTGTCTCCCACCTGATCATTTCAGTTTGAGTTTCTGCCCTGTGGATATTTTTTAATTTGTCTTTTTGCCATGTTCTCCACAAAACCAATCACAATAGACTCCTTGTTAGATTGCATTATTCTCCTAGTAAGTAAACTTACTGTATGTTTTTTCATGTGCAGGTTATGTAGCCCATGAATTCATTCTGGATACAAGACCTTTCAAAAAAACAGCCAACATCGAAGCTGTAGATCTTGCTAAAAGGCTTCAGGATTATGGTAAGTCAAACGTCTTTTCTTTAAAAAAAGCAGTGTGAGAATTTCCTAAATGTCTTCTAAAGGGGAACTGTCTAGCCCTGTGCTTATGGATGGTGAATCTCTCATGATCCTTTCAGGTCTCCTCATGTTCATTACCGGCTTAGAGAGATATTTGCATCAGTTGAGTTGTAGTAGAGTACTTAGAAGCCTGCTGCTACCTCCCTAGTCATGTAAACTGCCTTCAAATTTGTGATTATGTGACACAACCACTGAAGAGGTGGGTTGGAGCCAAAAGGTAGCGTAATACTTTTGAAGTAGGATAATAGTATGTACTTACTTCCGTCCTGATACAGTTTAGGCAGCTTGCATACGTACTGTGAGTAACCTGACTGTGGCTACTCTCTGTCTGACCCATTGAACTGCCTGATTCCATGCAACTATCTTTAAAAACGGATAAAAGCTGTTAAAACTCCAACCAGAAGCACCTCGTCAGTGAAATAATCAAAAGCCCAGTTGTAATACCAAAGAAACCACCCTTCCTGCTCATCCTCAGTGGGCTGCTGTGGTGGTAAATAGACTTCTCAGTAGGTTATGTGGATCAGTTTAGTAAAGTTCCATCCTCTGCAGCCAAGAGAGAAGTGTTGCAAGGCTGTAATCAGCAGCGGTACCGTAAAGGAATAATGAGAGACAACCTTTTCTCTTTACCTTGTTTAGCAGTGCAGAGATCTATACCTGTCTCACTCTGCCATCCAGCCTGTCCTAAGAAGGTCACATGACAAAACACTTCCACTGAAATGAGTAGCAGGAACATAAATAACCTAGATCAGAATCACAGAAGGGTTTGGGTTGGAAGGGACCTTGCAGATCCCATGTAGTTAAATTTTGGGCTTGAAAGTAGCAAAGCAATAAAGAGCGTGTAACTCTACTGCAAACAATACCATGGCATCACCCCTTCAGTGCTGAAAAGTAAGATACTTAAAAAGTCTCTTGTACCTCTACACTACACTGCCAGCATTGCCCATGAAGTTCAGACTCATAAAGGGTATAGACAGGGCTGAAGTTGTCAGTCAATTGCTAGCTAGTGCATATATTAGCTCATAACCTATTGTCCATAACTTTTTTTCTTTATCAGGTTTTCATGCTCCAACTATGTCCTGGCCAGTGGCAGGGACACTTATGATTGAACCAACCGAGTCGGAAGACAAGGCAGAGCTGGACAGGTTTTGTGATGCAATGATCAGTATTCGGCAGGAAATTGCTGAAATAGAGGAGGGCAGGATGGACCCTCAGGTTAACCCACTCAAGGTAAGATGACAGGGAGACCAAATTGCCAGCATCAGCTTAACCTTTTGAGATTTGAGAGCAGTGGAGTCCACTTCCTGGTCTTTCGGCACTCTCAAACAACTATGTGCAACAGTGAAGACATGAACCCAGTGAAATGTTGCTTCTTTAGAAACCTGTAACTCTTTCAGAATTTGAGCGCTGACTTTCTCAGGTCAGAAGCTTTGCCCTTGCCAACAGAGCAGAGGAAGTTATTTACACAAGCACACGATCTGTAATTTTTGAGGCCAGCTCAAGTAAAGAACGAGAGATGCTTATGTATCTGGTTTACGGGGAATGACCTTAAAACAAACAGTAAAAGAAAGATTGAATTAATTATTTTAGCAACTTCAGCACAAAATTGCTACAGGCTTTTTAGTTCTGTGCAAGTCCTGTAATGCTGGAGGGATTTTATAAATGCCAATGGGATTTAGTGAAAAGCTGGAAGCCTGTTCAAACTTTGGATAATTTCTTCAGGCATACTGAAAAATAACCCAGATACTGACTCGCTTCCTGTTTCAAATCTGCCTTTTTCTCCCCAGATAACTGGTATTCTGACGAGACTCTCTAGACAGCCATTATTTATATGTAGCAGTGTGAACCTCAAGGAGGGTTCACTCTGATACATTCATATTCTGTAATCTCGTGTCTTTTTGCTTGCAGATGTCACCACATACTCTCAACTGTGTCACTTCTTCCAAGTGGGATCGTCCTTATTCCAGAGAAGTGGCAGCATTCCCACTGGTGAGTAAATAACAGGGCCCCAGTGGTGTGGCAATACATAAATGTGCTGCTTCTGCTCTGTGGCTTTGTGGTCAGATGGAGATGAAGTAATCTGTTAAGAATAAAAATTTCAGAGCCAGTTTTACTGTTGCTCAATTCTTACATGTGTGAGCTCTACAGTAGTTCCATTAGTTCTGTTTCCAAGAGGAGGAAAAAAGATCTTTAGAAAAGCCTTTACATACGAAGTGCAAACTTGGATCTCTAAATCTCAGCACTTCAGTACTAGGTACTCCTGTGGGAGACAGCCCGTTCAGCTCTGACACACTGCGCCGGGGCCCAGAACAGACTCCCACGTCCTAACGTTCACAGCTTTGCTCCAAAGAACTTGGATGAGGGTGTGACAAAATGCACAGTCAGCATGGGGCAAGCCACACGAATGTGATCTCAATAGAAATAAAGGTCAAACTGGAGCCGGATAAAATCCAGGCTTCTTCAGAGCACTACAAAAGATTGCTTCCACAATTGTTAACAGTTAAACAGAATTGCAACTAACTTTTCTTACCTAAAACTGTATTGTATCTACCTTACTGTTATGCCCTGTTTCAAAGAGGAAGAATTTAATTCTGCCTCTGAGTTTTGCCACCTTTTTCTGTATATTGGGTTACAACTGTATCGAACAGCACAGGTTGCGGTAGTTGCCTCCAATTTTCCACGGTCGCTTTCCATAAGTCAGTTACTCAAAGAGTCACAGTTTTCTTTTATCCCATCACAACTGCTTCTTTGCAAGCATTTGTCAGAGGACATGGTCTTTTGCCTGCTAACTCTACTATATGTGCTCCTCAACTTTCAGGGAAGGCTTGAAATATGACTTAAAAAACATCCACTTTTCTGTCATTTGTCATTTTTAAAGCATCTGATGTCTGTTACAGGTAGTCAGATTTGCTTGGCAGAAAAATTTAAAATTGGCTTGGGGATTATTAATTTTTTTTTTCTTCTGTACTTAGCCATTTGTGAAACCTGAAAGCAAGTTTTGGCCCACAATTGCTCGCATTGACGACATATATGGAGACCAACACCTGGTTTGTACCTGCCCACCGATGGAAGCCTATGAATCTCCCTTTTCTGAGCAGAAGAGAGCATCTTCCTGAGACTGCTTACAGCTGCCTGGATTTCCGAGTCCATCAGGATGGCCTTTTCCTCCCAGACCTGATAGGGGATTTATATACTGTGTATATTTTGGATAATCACCGTGTTTGTTAATTGGATCGCTGCTCAGTTAATAATGTAAATACAATGTTAGGTGTAAACAAAAATGTGATTGTTCCGCAGCAGTTGATGTTGAAGTTGCCTTGATCCAGCATTTTGTCCGTTTTGTGCTAGAGGTTTTAACAACAGTTAACACCCGATTTGAAAAGAAGCAGCATGGAAGATGTCTTTAAAAAAAAAAAAAAAAAAAAGGAGAAAAGGTGCAGATGCATAAGGCAATAGTAAGGAATAGTAACTGCAGGAGTAATCGTTTGTATTCTGTGAAAAAGGATGAAGTAGGTTGTTTAATTTACTTCACGTATTAACAGCTAGCATTGCTAGTGAAAATATTTCATACCATGTTTTTTACCTATCAAACATTAGTACTCTAATAAAATTGGTGAGAATTTTAAGTGCTGTCATGTTCTGGATTTTAACTTCTCAGATGGATTTACCCAAAAGAGCAGCATTGAACTACGAAACTCAAGTTCCCATTTGTCTGACTTGCCACACACTAACAGCTTCTACACAAAGCAAAACAATGGCAGAGGTTAATATTCAAACAGATCTCTGGGATTTTGGGGTTTTTTTTTTACAATGAGCTTGGATGACCTTAACATTTTTTTTCCTGTATCACATCAGCAATTCCTTGTAGTTCCATCTAATCTTCTCCTCTTACTCTGGACAAGGCTCAAAAACACCTCTAACAGACTGTGTACTGCTGTGTGTGAGTTAGATCTGGCCTGACAAAGTCTTCTCCTTCCACTATTGCTCCAACGTGTCATTTGGGCTACTTTGGTTTGTCTAGTGCACACAACCTGCCTTGCTTGAGTAAGAACTGATGCAGAGCCTCAGCTCCAGCCCTCTGACAATACGCATAGCATGCTGAGAGCAGAGCCCTGCTGCTGCTGCTGCTGTGTAGTGGCACATTCAGGCGCAGAGGTTTTTCCACTTCACACCCAGCAGTGAGTGGCCTTCATGTACACACTCACACCTGGGACCCACCTCTGAAATGACACAAAGCACACCGGTGGTCAGAGTGCTGGTTCTGAGTGCAGCACCTTTGTGTCCTGTATAGTGGAAGTTTTGGGACAGCAGCTTTTTCATTACCCACTTTTAGACTTCAGTGGGGGCTTTAATTACACAGATACTGCAGGTGACAGAAGACTGTAATGAATTTCATTAAAGGACAGAGGGATAGGTGGTGTATCACTTTTGATGTGAAAAGATGCACCCAGGCCCTAAAAAGTCTAAACACAGGGTGAAGAATATGAGGATTTTATAGTCTTTAGTTTACTACTGAGAAGGATGCCTTTCAGAGGCTACTGATACAGCACTCCTGGTGTAAAAAAGCTGTGAAAAAGCACTCTGCAAGTTGAAATGTGAGGGAAGGAGCCTGTGTGCATTGCCAATCTGGCTCTAGTCTTGTTGAGCTGCTTTCAGTGCTTCACAGTGCATGATCGTGTCTATCACTGAAAGCATCTGTTAAATTTATGTGGTTTTGTATTTATTAAAGCAGAGACATCCATTGTTAACCTCAAACAAATTTATCTCATCAATTAATTGGTAAAAGCTATCAAATGGAATAAAGCATTAAAAGGTATACTATCAAGTAAAAAGACACACATCTTACATGCTTACTGACTGTTTCAATGATTGTTTCAGAGGTAAAATTACATCAGTTTTACCCCATAAAATTACATCAGTTTTTCCATTTTGGAAAAGACAGAACTCCAGCAGGATATAAGGATCTGTTGACAGGTCTTTTAATTTGCATGCATAATGCCAATACCAATTCACCTACTGAACAATTCATTCCAGTAAGCACAGGGAAAGCTGAGGAGTTAGTTACCTCTTTCAAAACTGTTTAGCAATACCCTGGGCAGCAGGGGCAGAGGGGGTTGACTGGAGTGCTAGTATGTTTTGGATGCAGCTGAAACCCAAAGTAGAAATGGTGGGGGAGAGGAGGGAGAGAAGTTACTTGTTTTGGATGAAGTGAGTAAGCCGTTAAGGTAACATTCAGCCACCAAAAAGAGCCCTGCCAGGTGCATCTCAGTGACAAGTTCACTACCGCCATGGGGTAAGTTACTCAGTGTGACACATGTACTTCCACATAAACTTCCACATAAACTTCTTCCTGTGCCTACTGCCAGGCTACAGGCTACAGGCTGCCAGTGCAGCCCTGTGCCTATGGTGGGAACCTCTGGCTGACCACTGCGCAGGGCTCCCACAGCTCCCAGTGGCACCAAGGGGGCTCTGGCAGCAAGCATCACCACAGCCAAGGGGCATGAAGGGCTCCCTCCCAACTCTGGTACATGGACTGAGCACCAAGCAGCTTCCTCCAAATGTCTGGAACACACCAGAGCAGCTATGTGACTGCGGCTGCTGTAGAACACATGTGAGCCCACAGATACCAATGCCAGGATGGGGTCTTTTTGCCTTAATTAACAACATTTTTATCAGTGAGGAATGAGTAAAGGAATATAAAGCTTCACGTCTGAAAAATAAGAAGCCCACCTAAACAATGTGTTTAATAATCTGAAAAAAACCCAACCCTACTAAAATGGTGTAATTTAAATAATTGGATAATAGTAAAAACAAAATTAACAAGGTTTCTGAATCATAAAATATTTAATAAGGTATATTTGGGGGGAGGGAATATATTGTATATAAAATTTCAGATCACAATATGAAGCGATTTGAACCCTCTCCAAGCTAGCACTGCCTTCAATGTTGTGTAGATGTACTGCCACTGATACAAGACCTACTAAAAGCATACAGTTTAACTAATACAGAAGTGGCTTTTTTATATGAAATATTTTTTACACAACTAGAGTGTCTTGAATACCCTCTTTAAGTGCAAAAAACACAGATCACTTTACACTAATGCAGCAACAATGCATTCATATTGTTCTCATTAGTCATTAGTAGTCAACTTGCATAAGATACAAGAAAAGCACAATGAAGCTCACAAAAATAGACTAAAAATCAGCCTGTTCTTGCAAAAAAATACAGCGTAATGGAAGAAAAAGACAAAAAATGATTATGCACACCACAGAATTTGCTGTTCTTTAATCCAGCTGGCTTAAGTGCTGTTTCTGGGTTTTTTTTCTGTTTTTTTGCGGGTTTCTGTTTTGGTTTGGGGTTTTTTTCTTGTAAATCAAACCACATGGACCAGGCACAACTAATATTCAGGAGGCAGTGTGTAGCTAAAAAACTTACACTAACTATTTTTTATCCCCACAATTGATTTTCCTCTGTCCTGAGGTAGTTACAAAAAAAAATCATAAATTAAGCATCAGCTAGGCCAGTAAGAGCTGAGGCTTTGCTTCTCTTTTTTTTCTTTTTTCTTTTTTTTTGTTTTTCTTTTTTTTTTTCTTTTTTTTTATTTTTAAAACTACTTGTTAACTGGCCAAAACTACCCTTGATGTTAAAAGACAGCCAAGAATTAGAGTTCTCACTACACCAGAAAAATGGCTATGAGGGAAAGAGGGCTAGCTGCTTGTGACAATATATTGAGACCCATCAAGCTGGCTGGTCCACTGTTGAATTTCTCATGTTTAATCTCCTTTACTCTCTATAAAGTCACTGGGAGAAGTACAGAAGGATCTGAGCACATCATCGTCCTTTACTGTAACCAGGGAAGAACTGGTCCAGTAGTGTCTGCAGGATCTTGTTGGGAACCATGGTGTAGCCCTTTCCCAGGTCATAGCGGCAGGCAGGGCACGTGAAGACTTCAGCTCTGAAGGAGCGCTGTAAACAGCTCTGGGACACACAAAGACAGAGAAGTAACGTGTGAGAACTTTGAGACTGACAGCTTTATCAGCAAAAACAAGGGGATCGCTATAAACCAAAGATGCAACCTGATGTACTACCAGAAAAAACAGGGAATCATTACCTCTGCCTCTAGGATTAAAGCACCCCAACAAAGGAAATCTACTCTGGGCTGAGATGGGAAACATTGAGCTTGGGAGGAATTAAAATAAACCATTACTGAGATTTCACCATCGTTTTCATTAGTGCTTTCCTGTCAATTACAGCCATGTCTGCAGCTTTCTCCTGGCTTCTCAGATTGCCACAGTTGTTCAGACTTTCAAGAGAAAGGCAAGTATATCAAGTATACTGTTTACGTAACAGTCCATCCAGCTCATGCCATGAGATTCAGTTAAGCCTTAAAGACATATGTAGAATAACACAAAAGTGTCAGTGCCTCCCTCCTTATAGAATCATAGAATGGTCTGGGTTGGAAGGGACCCCAAGGATCATACAGCTTCAACCCCCCAGCCACAGGCAGGGCCACCAACCTCAGGCCTGGATTCACACAAGGTTGCCCAGGGCCCCATCCAACCTGGCCTTGAACACTGCCAGGGATGGGGCACCCACCACCTCTCTGGGCAGCCTGTTGAATCATGTGATGATTCAACATGATCCTTACTATGTTACCACAGGCTGCAGATAAACCCAAGCATATGAGCCGAATATCAGAAATTTATCAGGGCAGACCTGTGCTCAAACAGCAATGGCAGCTTACTATCAAACTGCTGCACACAACGCTAACTGGATGTATTTTGTACTCACAACTACTTACTGACATCTTCAAACTCTCTGCTTTCTGAATTTGCTGCCATTCATTTCTTCTCCATGGTTTTCCAGTTACTATAATCCTAAATATTAAGCCCTTCACAATACTTCTAATGGTTTTTAGGGAGCCATCATCATTCTGTGCGTGCAGCCCACCCGTAACAACATGGTGACTTTCACTGGAGTGATGTCTATCTTCCCCAACAGAGAACTTCTGTTACCATATCTTTACTAGGATGGTAATGGTCTGAGTCCTTCTAGCTTCTTAGGCAGAAACACTAGGTATGGCAGTCACAGTTCAGTGCATGATTCTGTCCACACCCGTGTTACATGAAATTAGCTCAAACTGGCTTGCAAACTCCTTACATTACATCTAACTGCTCAAGGTTTTAGGATACACAAGTTGTAAACTGACTTCTGCAGCCATCCTACCAAACATAAACAATGCCAAGAATAACAAGGTAACACAATTTACTCTGAAAAAGTTCAAATAACTTTCTTGTAGTTACCCTGCATCCTTACAACAATTCTTAGCAAGAATGTCACACAATTATAAAATCCAGTTTTATTCCTTAACAATGAAAAATTAAATTATTGTTACTGTACCAGCATCTAGCTCCTGGACCAAACTGTTTCCTAGTGTAATTCCACTGATCACAACCACAGCAAACTTCACTCATTACGTCTATCAGGAACGACACTAAACATACTTTCACTGTATTACTACATGTGAACTTGCTGCACGTTTTTGCTCAGAATGTTAGGCAATAATTATTGTCTTTCTAAAATACATATGGCTTTGGTGGCTGGGTGCTTCATAGCCAAGAAAACAGCCCAGAGCAAGACCAAGTTTATTCTTACTTTACAGACGTTGTGGAGGCACTCTGTTGTCACTGGCTGGTAAACCAGCTCCTGGCAGCAGACACACATAAAGGATTGTTCCAGTTTCTTCAGAAAATTCTAGTGCAGGGCAAAGGAATAAAAAAGACAAATTCTGTTACAGTTCTTGTAAATGCCACTTATTACATAAAGATGATGAACATCCAGAAATTTGTAAGTACACTATATCCATGAGTCCAACTTTCTAAAAGTAGTCAGGAAGCGGGTCTGCAACTGCCTCATTTCCCTGCTCTTCCACAAACCAGAGAATGAGTGTTTTAAAGTTTATTTATTTGTTTGTATTGCTAGAAACAAAATTAAACAGACATAGAGGGCCACTCATGCCTAATTCTTAACACAGGTCAGAAAATGTAGTAATTCTGTTCAGGAACGCTGCTAGAAATGTGCATGTCCTGAAAGATCCCTGCTTCTTTGTCAAGCAAACTTCTTCTAAGAAAGCCATTTCTGAACTTCCACTTGTGCTTATGGATTGTGGCTAGCTTTACTGCTTCTTCTCTCTTCAGGTCAAACTCTGCAGTGTGTAATTCAACCTCTCTGATTTTTAAACCTTCTCTGTGAATCTCTGAGACAGAATCTCAAGACGCATTTGTATTGTGTGTTTTACACACATAAGCATGCTTGTCTCTGGCATGTCAGTGATCTCCAAGTATCTCAAGAACACAAGCTTGAGTGCAGGGGAAAAAGCAGCAGATCTACCGGTGTCGTGGTTTTGCCCCAGCTGAGAGCTGAGCACCACAGTGCTTGTTCTTTAAGGAAGGGGTGGGGGGGGCTCCTGATTCACAGTTTGCCTTTTAACCTTATCTTTCTTCTCCTCACTAGCCATGGCTTCCAAATCACCTTCTGGATACTGAAATAAACCCCACAGATTTATAAGAAAACCCACTGGAATTCCTAAATACCAAGAAGACAAATTTCTGTAAGGCTTTAAAACATATCTCTTCTGCCGGTCAGCATGCACAATTTTAAGAGCTGAAATTCCTTTTAGTCATTACAGATACTGGATAGAAGACAGGTAACAGTGAAGAACTTTATACAGTTCCTACAGAAAGAAAACTGCAGCAACATTATAGCAAATGCTAGTACTGTTAGTGGAAAAAAAAGAGAATTATAGATGATTTTTTTCTGTTACAGAAGCAAGACAAATAGCCACTGGTAATTCCCAAATGAATAGATTATGTATTTCCGTTTTTTAGATACCCGTCTTCCAACCAGTGGTTTGGTGTTCACTGAACTGAGTTTTACCAAGTTATTTCAACTTCCCAGTGCCTTGGTTTCTTCTGCAAAACAGTTAAAATAACTATGAACTTTACTTTAGTAAGACTAATTATCACTGAAAGATGTAATATTTCAGGATTTTTGGGGACTTTTTTTCATACTAGTGTCTATAGTGTCTTTTACCTTGAACTATTCTTATTTTCTTGACATTTAGGGGAAGGAAAGTACTTTATCTCGAACTTAAGGCTCCCTCTCTACAGAGTAGCATAATCTGGATTTGGATGGAAATTATTTTCATTTCGTATCAGAATTTGAAGATGACAGCACTTCAATTTTAAACAAAGAAAGCAAGCTGTATTTTCTGTCTGGAGGAAAAGTAGTGACTATAACTATCTTTCCTCATATCTGATTTCTCACATCAGCACAGCACAAAAATACATTTATAATTTGAAAAAACATGCTCCTTTCAAAAATGAAAAAAGCCACTTCTAAGTTAAAAATGGTTTTTTTGAGCACGAAAAAATTCTCTATTGTGCCGGCAGAAACCAAGCCATCAATAGCAAATTGTGTAATTGAAATCAAACTCTTAGAAATAAAAATAACCCTAGACACTGTCTGTATTTAGCTAAGTTCAACAAGCAAATAAAGTTTTAAGAGAGACTCGAGATTTCTTCCACCAGTCTAAAGAAAAGCTAAGCATTAAAATCTATGTATGTAGCAAACTTACTGGTCCTTCCTTAAGAGAAGCAAGTACTTCATCCCACAGTTTCTGGTTCATAGAGTCTTCTCTAATCAGCCATTGCTGCTCTTGGGTCAGCTGGAAAGCCTCTCCTTTCCCTCCATCTCCCATCCTCATGGCTTTGGACGTATTCATAGGTTCCACTATACCTGCTTAAGGTTATGACCATCAGACACAGCAACAACAGACCGTTAGTTTGCACTAATAAAAGGGGAAAACAACACTCCTGCTAGAAGGCTAAAACGTAGACTACAGATGAAATGCAGAAACCCGCTCCCTACTCCAACTCGTGCTATTCAATATTGTTTTGGAATGCAGCACACAGCTGCACAGAATACTGTTAATTTTTAATGCAGAGCTTAAGAGGAAAAAAACCCAATAGTAACAAAAGGGTAGGATGCCTACACTACTATCAATTTACATTAGTATTGCAAATAACTTCAGGCTTCTGCATAGTTTTTTGTACTACTGGCTTAATAAACATAACATGGCAGAATGGCTGACTAATGCTAAAAATGTAAAAAGAAATACCATCATCAATTGTCCTTTTCTGGTTTCCATTACTCTGGCTGGTTGGTTCCTGCTTCACAGTTTGCTTTTTAACCTTATCTTTCTTCTCCTTACTAGCCATGGCTTCCAAATAACCTTCTGGATACTGGAATAAAACCATAGATTTATAAGAAAACCCACTGGAATTCCTAAATAGCAAGAAGACTGATTTCTATAAGGCTTTAAAACCCTGTGACTAGATATTGAAATAACTACAAAATATTTTTTAAAACTCTACACAATGGAGGAAACATTTAAGTTAGTGTCTATTACTAAGAAAGGATAGTCAAGTCAAAGAATCTAATCAGACTCGACTGTATCAAAAGGAACCCAATATCCACAGCTACACCCTTACAACTGTACAAATCAATTAGGCAAAGTTGAAGGTATTAGTGTGCTATAAGAGGCCATTGCTTTACTGAGAAAAGAGACAGAATGTTAATTATTTCCCACTTTCATAGATTCTGCAGTGCCCAGAGTCCTCATGGGTCAGTTTATTTCTGTGGCTGAAATAAACTATCGATACAAATTCCTCAGTCACACGGAGAGAAAAAGACATAAAAAAGAACCAATTTTTCAATTTCAGACAGCTATAACAATAGTTGCTTGTAGAAATTATTTCAGCCTAACGATTGCGAAACTGGATTCAAACTCTTAAGAAGTTCCAGTCCCACAGACTTCTGCTAAGGCAGAAAGCTTTATCCACCATTCCTTCTGCTGTGGTTCTATTACAGGATTCTTCTAGTCTGCAGATAACCTGTAGAAGTTTTTGGCATTAAATCCTGCCACAGTGAAGTATGAGGACAAACATGAGACTTTGATTTAACTGATTTCTATTTCTGGAATTCATTTACTAGAACTGAATGTAAAAACAGCTCGGTGCGTCCCGATTCCAACCTGTACGCTTAGACCCAGTTTCTTTGACCTCTCCATTCCTTCCGAAGTCCAAGGTGCAGGCTCAACGTCGTCTCTCCTCAGAAGATAGCGCCAAACTAAAAATCCACATTTTCCAATTTCTGGCCAGTACTTCACAACCTGAAGAACAATGTAACATTACTGCCATTGTTTTATCACAAGCCACACACATGCACATAGCTATACTATAATTGCTCAATAGGAAATGGAAAGACAAAGTTATACATTACTATTATACAGCAGCTCTTCCTTCAGGTGTGATTTTTTTCCATTTCTTACAAATACACTGCTCTCAAAAGGCACACACTTTTTATCACATGCTGAGAAGTCACTAAACACACAAAAACCTAGGATATAGTTAGAAGGAGTGAGGAAATAATTTGATTTCCAGGGATGAATATGACTCAGTAAGTACATATAAATTAGCTTACATATTCAACTTTATATATACTATTATGGATTAAGTTCAAATATCACTGCTCTGAATAATTCCATTGCAGCTCTTCACAGAATAAGCTAAAGCTAAAAAGCTTAATGGAGAAAAAAAACTCCACCTAAGTAGTAATGAGTAAGTTGCAATCTAACACCAGAATTTTAAAAGAGATGAAGAAAAATGTTATGCTGCACTCAGTAGAAATCCAAATACCTTGTAAATGCCATCATATCTGTTGCCTTCCTCTGGGGCGTATTTGCTGATCCGCCGTCCCTTTGAACTGCGCACTACTCTGACTGGCTTACCAGCTCTCCAATTCTTAGACTCTGCTCCATTTTTGTCATCCAGTGGGGCATCACAGTTAAGGGCCAATGCCCTAGAAAGAGATTTAATATATTCATAATCTAGATTGCTTCAAACAGCAGATTTTTCGGAATTTATGTAATTAGGTCATATCTATTTACTTGCCTAATTATGCTTTACCAAGCAGCATGTAAAGTTTTAGTGTAGTCTTTAACACCTACAGATCTGATGGAGGCAGTAAGATCCATGCTACTACGTTGTAATTTTGCATGGCTGGGTTCTAGTGGAAAGGGAGGGGCTGCAGGGGTGGCTTCTGCAAGAAGCAGCCAGAAGCTCTCTGCAGACCCCACAAAGCAAATACCAGCTGGCTCAAGACTGGAGTCGCTGATGGAGGCCGAGCCCATCAGCGATGATCACAGTGCCTCTGGGAATCACATTTAGGAGAAAAAAACCACAAAAGCAGCTGCTTTTTGCCCCCAGAGACGGGAGTGAGAAGATGTAAGGAACTGTGCAGACACCAAGGCCAGTAAAAAGTGGGGGAGGAGGTGCCCCAGGCGCAGGAGAAAGATGCCCCAGCTGCCCATGAAGAAACCCATGGTGGCGCAGGTATCCCCCTGCAGCCCATGGAAAAGGCTGAGACCCCACCTGCAGCCCATAGAGAGGCCCCACCCTGAAGCAGGGGGAGACATATAGAAGACGCTGTGACCCACGTTGGAGCAAACTTCTGCCAGCACTTGCAGCCCATGGAGAGAGACAGAGACAGAGCAAGAAAGACCCACGCCGGAGCAGGCTTGCTGGGTAGTGGGGTTGGGGGGACACACTTGTGATCCCATGGGGGACCAGTTTGGGGCAGTCTGGGCTTGAGAGATGAGAGACATTCTGTGATTTATGACTGCTCCCCATAGCAGTGACCCATGCTGGGACAGCTGGTGAAGAACTGACACCCTGTGGGAAAGGACTCAGGTTGGAGAAGTTCATGGAGGACTGTCTCCTGTGGGTGGGAGCCCACAGTGCAGCAAGGGATGGGTGTGAGGAATGCCCCCCCCCAGCTAAGAAGGAAAACAACTCATGAGGAACTGACTGAAACCCTCATTCCCTGCCCCTCCCTGTACCACGATGTGCGGGGCGGGGAAGAAGGGAGCACAATCATGACTAAAGTGAAGCTCACAAAGAAGGGGGGGAGGGGGGAGGAGGTGCTTTAAGATGTGGTTGCACTTCTCATTACGAGACTCTGGCTGTGCAGTGTCTCCAGCCAGGGTCAAACCACCACTCATGTAAGGTAAGAAAAAAATGGGAACACAAAATACTTTGTTGAGGTTTCAGATGAAAACCTGGTTGATACTGCTAAATAAAACAAACCAATCATCTTATATTTAATTGTTAATTTTTAGAAATAATACCTTACTAAATAGTATTTAATAAATTAAAATTACAACAAAAGGCAAAGCTTCCTTATTGCTGTTACCCATTAATTGCAGATTTTAAGGCTTTTAAAGTGTCTACACAAAAGTAACAAACATGATGAAAAAAGCAATAGAGAAAAAAGAGTATATAGGAATTATCAAAAACCCTCTTAAATAACTGAAATCTCTCACAAAAGAGCTGAATTGCTTCAGAGTGGGAGTGAAATAATAGTAGCCAATTCAAGAACAAGCAAACCCCCTTATCCACTAGCTACACTAACTACTTCTTGAAACCTGGAGCAAGATACCTACTAGACCAAGCTGCCATAATGAACCATATTTCTACTACCACAGCCTGATTTGACAAGGGATTGAAATTGTTCCGAATCAGACTCAAACCAACCACAGATCTCAGAACAGAAGAAATAATACCATTTATAGACAGACATAATATATGCATAGAACCCACACTGTACAGAACAGTAAGTCAGGCATGTAATGCTGTTTAAAATGTTTCTCATATTAAAAAAAAAAAAGGAAAATCAGGCCAAGTAAAATGAATACTGATTCAACTACACAGAATCATCATAACCTTCAGTATCAAAGTGCTTTTAACCTTAGATCAAAGTCAGTAACTGAGAGCAGCACCTTGTTCTACTCCACATGCACTGACACCTGCAAAGCGACAAGGCAAGCTTCAGCAGTGGGTTTCTCAGTTGCTAAGAGCAGAGAAACACTGAGACTAAGGCTTTCAATTCTGTTTACAAATGCAAGTTTGCTCTATTCACTAAATATGCTTGTAAACCTATGGTTTAAGCCTACTTCCTTCCATCTTACTTCTTTCCTTCCTTATTCTTGTTCATATCACGTCCTCTCCCTCCCTGCCTCCCCTTCTCAGCTGCCAAGTCAGGCTTTTGCTCTCTTTCTCCTGGAAAGACCACCAAAAAGCTTGAAATAATCCCCGTCCACTCTGCTTGACAGCAGCAGCTCCTATCTAAAAGCAGACCTGGCAAAGAAAACACTCCCAGTCAATCTCAGCACCCGCAGGTGCTAAATGGTCAGCAGCATAACAGAGATTATTATGCTCTTAGAAATAGAGAAGGATGGAGAACTCTTTGTTCAATCAGGCTTTCAGAGGATGCAAAATACTTTAAGCAGATGTCTAATTCCTCCTTTGGACAGTTTCTTTTTCAAACACCTTTTTAATGAAGCAACACACCCTAATTCCTTGCTTTTCACAGAAAACTTATTATAATGGAACAAAGGGCTAGCAAGTAGGACCTGTGAAAACAAACATGCATTCCTCCTACTCAAATTTTGTAACTGATTTAACAATTGAAGAAGCAAAGTGTAGGACAATTTCAACCAGACACGACTGCTAGCTGCACCAACAATACAGCAATGCAATTAATTTCTGTTTCTTTAAATTCATTTGTCTTTCTTTAAATCAAAGAAACAATGCTTGATAAAAATGTAAAAGCACAGTTGTTTACATAAGCAGTATACATATGAAACAATCAATCAGAATTAACGCACTACGACACAGGTCCCTGTTTTGGAATATGTGTTAATTTTATCTTTAGAACTTACCTGTTCATGTGTGTCAGTGTCTGATCAAATGAGTGCTCTCCAATCCTTTTGTTGCCAGAAAGATCTCTACCTCCACTCCCAGTGTAAGTGAACTCATCTCCTCGATCCTGTGCAATAAGATTATCCTTCTTTTTAACACTCCAATATAAAGCAACTCAATTTTTAAAAAAACCCAACAAAACAACCAATTTATTTTCTTCTATTTATTCGGAGAAAAACTATTGGATAACCCATGGAAAGATGTGTTTTCAATTTCATTGTCACTGTCCTTCTACACCAGCTGTGCCAGCACAAAACTACTGGTCTGGATCTAACTTACTGACCAGGAAATTGTTACTAAAAAATTGCCTTTCTTAAAAAAATTGGACTTTCATTTTTCCTTCTGAGGAAGGGAACACATTCTAGCTAGTAGTTTCTTGCCTTAGAGCTTTCATTTAGTTTACAAGAACATCATTGTTGCAAAATACATAATAAATACCTTGTAGGGACACTTCAACTTGTGCAGGGGGCTAAGTGCTGAGAAGTACGAAGAGCTCTGCTTTACATAAAAGCAGGTGCTTTAATCCAACACCAATCCCCCCTCCTCTGAACTACCAAGAGCTTAAACTCATTCAGATTTGCATGTGGTAAACTGATGATATAATTCTGTAATACAGTTCCTACACATAATTTTCTTTAAATTCCAAGAAGGTTGGTACTATCTTTTACCATGAACTGTAAAAAAAAAGTAAAAAAATCTACATACACATTACTGTTTTCTTTAGGAAATGACACAGAAATTTGTATTACTTCTGGCAAATTCAAGTATTTCTAGAACTGCATACATTCTACAAATATATACATGCTGCAAATTTTGTATAAAGCAATAGTAGAATATAAATACTTAATAGGAAAAATAATATTAATTTTATAGCAAAAATCTGAACATACTTGTACACAGTAGTAACCAATTTCTTACGACTGTTAAAAGTCTGACATTATTAAGGATCCAGTGCAAGCCTCTTAAAGGTATTTCATGACTGACAACAGCAGAAAAAGAGACAGTTAGAAAAAGAAATGCTGGTTGAATAAGGCCACAGAATAATTATAGAAGTTATTTTTCATTTTTTTATTTGTAGGGAAAACCTAACAGAAATATAGCTGCAGTATTAAGAGTATTTCTCATTCAAAATTTATCTAGCCAGAATAACAAGCAAGTGCTATGACATTTAAAAAAATACTCAAAACGTAACTAAGATATGTAAAAAATCTAATATATCCTTTCTTAAAAGATTACTTATTCTGTACAGTGAATCTGTACAAAATAACAGAAATAGAATGATGTTGTAGGAGGACATTATACAAAGCAGCTTCAAAAGAATGAAAGGCCAAGAAGACAAGGACTATTTACCAAGAAACCATGTAAAATAAGTTGTATAAAATAAGGTATCACAGAATTGAGCTATATTTAATTTTTCAGTGATTGCAAGAAAAATGCACAGATTACACAAAAGTGATTGTGATAGTAATAATATGAATAGGCGTGGATTTGCTTGATGGATCAGGCCATTTCAAACACACTGCATTTTTAACACTAAGTAAGAAGCTTGTGCCAAGTTCAGAAAATAAGAAAAACCTATCTTGGAAAGTCATGAATACAAAGATTTCTGGGTTTCAGAAAAAAGAAGAAACTGAACACATGTTTGTGGTGCGGCGGAGTATGGAACACTGCTAGGGCAGATTTTGATGTACAAACAGAAATAAACTGAAACCAGAAGGTGATTTTTCCTTCTTTTTAGAACACTACATTGAGACAAATATTGAAATAACATATGTATTTATCAGAATATCAAAAGTAGTGTAAAGACAGAAACACTACTTACACAAGCTAGATGAAGAAAACTAGTTGTAAGTCAAGAGAGGCTCTTGAAAAACTTGTTTCTCAACAGCCAGGCAGTACAATCTTCATGAAGTACAGGATAGGCTTTTTTCTTATATAGCAGACAAACATAAATCAAGGACAAACCACTATAGACTAAAGCCAAAAATCTCAAAATGAGAAGGTGTAAATGCAACAGTATTCAAATTACCAACTGGGACATGATATGGATAATGGGCTAAAGGTAAAAGGACTGAAAATAAACATCCAATGTCTTTAGAAAACGGCTGAGTGTTTCACTGGGTGATATTCATTAGCCACTTGTAACCAGAAGACACTGTGCTCAAAGAGGTGTCATGGGTGTAATGCCTATGCTCACCTCAAACACATTCCACACTTGATAGGTTACATTTGCTTCTCTTTAATTATCCAAGTGTTCAATGTATAAATAGAGGAAACTATATGGATTTTGGTGACACTGGAAATCCAGGGGGAGGAGAATGGAAGAGAAATGGAACCATTATGGAGCGAAATTGCTACAGGTCAAAAAACAAGAGGATAGCATCTTTTAATAGTCCCAGTGTCATGAAGAGTCATTTCTGCTTCATTTCCCATAACTACACTCACTTACTTTACACTGGATAAATTTAAAAGGAAAAAAAATAAGGGGGGGGGGGGGGGGCAGGGAGAGCAGGGAGGGGTAGGATTGCAGAGAACAAAGAAACATAGTTCCTAGAACTGGAGGAAAATATGAGAGATCTTGCCATACAGGGCATTGACCTAGACTGTGTGAAGAGAAACAGGAAGGACATTTGAACCTCTGACTGCAACTCATAAAGAAGGAGAGGAAGAAAGCTCAGGAGAACACGTAAGTGGTTCCAGAGGGAAAATCTAGAATGGCGAGAATAAATGATGCACAGACAGAGAGGATTAAATGTGGACAGGAATTCAGACCATGAAAAGCTGATGTGAAATGGGGATACTGGTGGTCTGGAGACCTATTGGGCAACCTGCAGATCCTACTTCCATCATGGTTACGGTGTTTTACCTTCCAAGTGGAGAATGCCAGGAATATTCACACAGCTTATTATTTGCGACCTTCTGATGAGTAATGACACATTAAACAATTTCTCAATACCTCTGAGTTCTATCTATAGACACTGCAGGATCTTCCTACTACTTGTGCAATGTTCAACTGAGCCTCTATGTGACAGGTGAAGGTGGAAAGCTATTTTTCACAAGATGATCAGAAAGCAGATCTTCAGGTACTGATACTGCTGTAAATTCTGCATTCAATAGTTAAAAAAAACATATGGCAAAAGGAATTATTGATGTCTACATGTTCTTATTTAAAAAACAAAGTAACCATCAGGCTATTATAACAATCTTGACTTTTCCCTTCTCTCTTCTTCCTTATTCCTACCTTTTCACCATTTTCTTACATTAAAATGTGTAATTCTCCCATTTCTCTTCTGCTTTCCACAGTTTAATTCAACTTCCTTGCACCAAAACTTTCAACAGCTAGTAAGCCCTTTATTATTCTGTCTTCTCTTAATGCCTTCTGTCTCTTTTTTCTTATGTTGTCTCCATAAAGTTATTTCTTAACTCTCCTGTTTATAAAGTTTGATCATGTTACAGAGCAAATTAACTTCAGCCACAGTAGCACAGACGCAGCGTATCAAATTGTGGCGTATGAATGGAAGATGAGCCAGAACCTCTAGTACTATAAGCTGGCTACCCTCAGACAGAGAACACAAGTCAGTTTTATTAAATTACACTCCACTATTTCAGTGTTGTTACATAATGAGTTCTAAGCCTACCAAAGAGATAATAGAGAATGAAAAAAGTAAGATTTTTAATTCCACCTAAGTGTTTGATCACATTATTTCTATAGGTTGCTTTTATGCAGCAGCTGAGGGGGGCAATAGCTACTTCAAGTTACAAGAGTATCATCTATTTCAAAACAGCTCTCAATTATTTTCTCTTTCCATTAACAGCTCTCGTATTATGGTCAAAGTCTGGTCCCAACATATAAACAAAAATTGCATTTATCAGTTAGTAAAACATGGTATTAACAGAAACAGATTTTCTAGATGTGCTTCAATCTTCAGTCTGAGTAAAAAAAAAAGTTTTACTGTTTTTTTAATATTAGAAACCCCAAAATTTAATCAGTTCATCAGCCAGTTGATTCATTAGTTTCACCTCAATAAGCCATGATGTAAAAAGGAAAATACTTTGATTAATATGACAAAGCAAAATAAAAAAGCAGTTAGCCGGTTTCAATGTTATTAAATCCAAGATAAATATTAACTATTAGACAGTTACATCCGAAAGGATCTTCTTTCCCTAGTAGTAGTGATACCTGAATCTGAATCATGTCATTCATCTCCATTAAAGTCTCACCAGTCTGTACACATAATAAGGGCTGATAGATTTGGCTTATCCACCCAATTGTCTGATTTTTCTTTGATAATTTTGTGGTTTAGTACTGCAGTAAAAGGTGCTCAATCATTTATAAATCAATAAAAAAATATAAATCATTAAAAAACCCCTTTTATTAAGTGCAAAGCTCGAATAATTGATGTTTCTGAGCCTTCCTCACAACCACCCTTGACAGCAAGAACCTGACAACATCATCGCATGTTCCATGATACTGAAAACATTTATTAACCATTTTAGAGCCAGGCAGTGTGGCTCCCTGTGCAGTGAGGCAGACAGCTTCAAAGCAGGAAACAGCAGAACGTGGCTAACTGGTAATGAAAGTAGGTCAACGTTTTAAAAAATAACTCCCAAGTGAAAGTACCAGACAACTACTGTATGTGAGCCACCTTCTGAGGTTTTTCCTATTCCTTTCTGTGTTCGGTCCCAAAATGGCAGATTACCAGACCTTTAAACATTAATATGTAAACAATTAGCCTACCCAATAGGGATTCGTTATCTTCTGCTCTGTTCAAAACCAAATCTGACTTCAAACTAGGTTCTCCAAAGAAACAACACACAGAAAGCCCTTTCAGGTCTAAGACACTTTTCTGTAGTGAGAAATTACTTGGGAGATAACAACAGTTTTCCGAAGCAACATTTTTAAAATTTCAATTATCTTTGACTGTGTATTGCAGACAGATGATTTTTTTGTATGAGGGGAAAAAATTCTGCAATCTGTATGAGTAATTCAATTATCTGACTATAATCCTAGTTAATACAAGGCAAGGAAAATCTTGCCTGTCTAAAAGACATGCAAATTACTATTTGACATTCATTTATCTCTGTACAAACAGAGATAAACAACCAAAAATAGTTATTTTCAACCCTTTTCTCCCCTGTGTCTAAATAAATGCTTAATATAATAAGAAGTAATTTTTTATAAGTCTTCATGTGAGAAAATCTATGAAGTCCAGAAGGAAACTCGAGGTTCGACACAACATAGTTTAGTGTAATTATGCTGATCCTTCAGAATCTTATGAAGGGAACAGATTCATGATACTCCCTGGATTGGACTAATATGACCTATGTCTCTTCAAAGTGTATGAATTTCAGAAAGAAAGTTTTTTTAGTAAATTAGGCATTCACAAGCAGAAAACAAAATCTATGTCCTCAACCTAATGCACTGTTGCTGACAGAATGTTTCACTGAAAGCATGAAATATAAAGAGCTAAATAGCACTTTGCTAAGCATTAGCAACATTAATGTCTACTTTAAAATCTACTTTTATCATTGCCCCAGATGGGTTCCTCAGTGCTTTAGAAACAACCAGATATGCTAAGTCTTGCAAATGAACTTTGGAAAAGCACAGATACAAGCTCAATAGACAAATTTTCCACACTCCATTATGAAAGAAGCTGGCAAACAGGCAAGTAATACTACTCTGACAGATGCAGTACTTCAAGTAAAAAATGACACAAAAAGCATATGTGTAACAAAATAAGGCTTTTCCGAATATGGAAATTATTATGAATATGATGTAGGTATAGAGAAGTCAATGACATTCAGAAAATAATGCAAGAAAGGGGTTTTTTCTAGTATTAATTAGCTTTTTGTATGGACTGATAGCTAACAATATGGAATAACAGAAAAGACGGAGAGGAGACTCTTGCAGAATAGATGCTGTCCTGAAAATCTTAAATACAGGTAAAAGCTAAGTATTAAAGCTGCTGCACTACAAATTACATCAAGTATGTCCTTGGTATTGCAGGTACCAAAAGTGGACAAATAACAAAGCTGAGTGAAAAGGAAGATATGTGGTAGCTATCATATAGTGAGATACTCAAGTATTTTCACATTATAAGCAGGTCCCAAACAAGAAGGGCACTTCAACCTTTGAAATGCGATGGCTTTTGAAAAGAGTAAGTTTCATGACATCAAGCATCTGTTTTTTCAGCTACATACTGAATCCAGGTGACTCACAATAGATGCTCTCTGTATAATGGCTATAATGAACTTATTACATTGGATTCTCAGTACTATAAAACAGGTGGGAAAATCAGAAACTGTTCCCTTGATAATACAGTCAGCATGACATGATAATTCAGGAAATTTATACAGGACACTACATCTGTCTTATACCAGGGTCCGTGCTGGATTCAGATGGTCCAGGTAAACCCAGGAAGCTGGTTAATAAAGGAGTAGGTCATACGCACATACCTAGGTCAACTGATAGTGAAATGGTCTTTGGATATAAAACACTCAGACATGAGGTTTTTATGCCACCTGACTCGGATTTAAAGCCATTTAAGAATGCAATTCACTACATTACTGGCACTGCATCCTTGGCATTGCTAGAACTGACCAAATGCTTTCACTGTGCAACGCGCACTACAGCAATACTTCTGGAATGCTGTATCCTCATCACAGGGCTTGGGCAAATCCAGTGAGCTAAATACTGTTTATTTGCAATGTAACTATTTCAAACAAGCAGAGCAACAGTTGTATTGACACCTTGGAACTGATTATCCACACACAGGATTAATGCAAAGACACAGCACATTTAAAAAGCATAGCAGGCCATTTCATCAAGGGATTTCTGAATGCTACGTTCCAGATAATGAATGGGATTAGCATAACATATCCATGAACTGAACCTAAGCAATTAATATATTTGTCTGGAGTCCCTTTTGGGTAATTTGAGGTTCTATTTTCTTTTTCACTCTCAGAATCATTTACTAGAGGATGTGAATGATCACAGCAATGTTATTCTCAAGACACTGTGAATCTCAGTTGAGAAATTTCCTGTATGATCCTATATGCAAAAGTGTTTAAAGAAGAAACAATCTATGTTCAGGTTAAACTAAGCACACCACAAAATGAATTTACCATCTTTACAGCATGACCTCAACTCAGCAGAAATACACATCTTGAAACTCTTGAAAACAAGCAGCACTTTTAGCTCTGATACATAAAGACAATGACACAAAACACAATGGCAAATTTTCAACACAAAAGTGAAATTTCTTCATCTATTTGACTGGAGGAACAGACAATTCAAAATATTTTTATCATGAACTGATTGCACAAGCATTATTAATATCCAATACCTAGTTTTTAAATGCTAGTCTATTCTGAAATAATTCTTTTAAATTCCTGAGAGACTTCTCAATTTCTTCAGCTAATGTTCCCTATTATGGTTACTATCAAGAAAAAGACCAGGAGGTCAGCAATACCAATATATCAACATATTCAAGACTCTAAGGGTAACTATTTTAATATTTTATCTTAAGTAGGAAAGCCACATTAAGTTGTCACTAAAATTTAAAGTTAAAAATTGACAAGAGAGACATTATTATGCAAACATTTTATATGGGTTTAATTAAGAATGAGGTTACGCATCAAGTGCAAAGCACTTTCAACCAATGCTCATTTTGTAAACGATGACTGTATCCCTTCTGTCAACCTCAAGGAACAGATCCTGTGCTGTCAGAACTTCTTGTTAGCCAGGACTCAAATACATCTAGAACACCCTGACCTGAGCGAAGTTGTGGACAAGTCTGGCTCTGCAGGATTTTAAGTTTCCAAATGCACAGCATAAAAATAACAGTGAATTCTGTTTCCTGCAATATATTATTTTTGCAATTATCTTAACCAATAACAAACTGTTAATTTAAAGCCATAAGAGCATTAAGATGGCACGTGTTCAGCATTATGTATACATACTGCAGAAAGTTCATAAACGTACAGTGAAAATGTATTGTTTTCTCAATTTTATAAAAACTTAAGACACAAGTAGCTCTGTCGTACCATTGAAATTCAAGTATGACTCATGTCTCTTCTTGTTCTCATATAATAATGTGACTAGATGTGAGCAGCATTTTTTATCTGAAATTTTATTTAAAATTTTAGTTTGTGGAATGAGGTACTGTACTTAATATAGTTTAATTTCAATCTTATAAAAAAAAACAAACCAAGAAAAATGGAAGTAAATTTGGAAATAAAATCTTATATATGAGAAAAGAAATGAAGAAAAACTAACAAAAATGCACCTGGAAAAAAACCCGAGCAACATTTCTGCCATGCATTCTTAAAGAACTGCAAAAAACCTGACATTCGTACAAATTTTTACCTATCTTCTGCAATATTTCTCCCCAGCTATGTCTCTTCAAAATTATGTATGTCATCTAGACTTTGTAAGAGTACTTAGGTGTCCATAAAAACACACGATCACATCACCTAGGTGAACTGGAAAATACATGCAAAGGATGCAGTTACTTTTATTAAATATTTTGAATTACATAATTACAGAAGCAGATATATGGGGACATCAGTATCATCACCAAGCTGGGGAAGGGACAAAAAAAAAAGGAAATGATAAGAAAAAAAAGTGCTAAGAACAGTGTACTTAGCATTCCTGGCTAGGGTCCTGAGGCTTGGGCTGGGGGTGACCCTAAGGACGCAGCAATGTATCCCAACACCAAGTACCTGTTACCTTGTGAGTAACAGCTATGCATGTTTGAAAAAAAAAAAAAGAAGATTGCTTACTGCTTTATCCTTCACTGTTGCATGATTCAAAATTCAGCCTGATGAAACAGAACTGCAGGAAGGGTATGTAAACATTATTTAATTGCTAAAAACAGTAATGTATTAATAAATCAATATTTGTTGGCATCATGAGATGAAAGTTGTGATGCAGTTGTTTTGTTTATCAGCATAACTGATTTTATTGCTCTACTTAGATGTTAACATCAAAATAGTTTGCTGTTTTGTTTTTCTTTTCTTTTTTTTTCCCCAGTGCCTTTGAGGATAACAATGCAAGATACTAAGACTTTCTTAAGAAGTTCTTTAAGTGCTCACCAGTAGCAGTCAAGAACCTTCAGAAATTCATAGCATCAAGTACTTTTTATTCTTGCTTCATTAAAATAAATGGCTCACATTTAGAAACACAGCAAACTGAAAGGAGGAAGCATCTACACCTATCTTGAAAGCAATAAAAATCATAAAACATATTATTTGCATATAATTAAACTGCAAGATTTGAACTAATACTAAATTCAAACTCTGAAAGTATACTGATATTTAGCTACCTAAACAATGAAAAATCCAGATGTAATTGACGTATTTTACTTGAGTATAACCATAAGCACTGTTTTAGAAAGATGTGTTTAAATATTTCTCCCCAACAAAATAGTAGGAACCATTCAGTTTGTTATCAATGGTCATTTTTTTTACAGTCATATTAACCCTTTTTACAAAACAGCAAAACTGTTGCTTGCATAAATGACATACCACTTCATCTTCAAATCCTCCAGCTAATACAAGTGAATAAGCTCCATCATTACTGCGTCCATGGATTCCACCCACGTGTGGTCTGTGAACGCCTGCTTCACTCACCTGGGAACAGAAAGAAGCCAGTTTATAGCAGTTTTAAAATTTTTTTAATCCAAACAACCAGCCATATACAATCACTTTTAACCATCAATTTTTTGCTTAAAATACTCTACAAGTGTGTCTGTGTAAACAGTCAATGTAAGACTGCCATTAAAGGTGAGAATTCAACGTTGTTAAGGAATAAAAGCCAAAAGAAGGATACCTAAAAATTGGAAGGACAATATAGGACAGTGGTGACACTGGAAGGTGTTCAGGTACCCCTCCTTCTAGGGGAAAAATCTCCGTGATTCTTTCCATAAGCAGTATTTAAGAGTGTACTCACTGCTATACTCCACTTGCACAGTCATTTAGAACAATCCCAAGCAGACGGAGATCTGCCAGTTTGGTAGCATTTTACATTTTTTAACTAAGGAAGACCACAGTGACCTGTGTAAAGATCATTATGTCAGGTACTATTAACATAACACACTGTAAATGTGACCAATGCAGAGGAATATTATCACAATGCCTAAGGAAATATCAGGAGCCATTGCAACAACATTTGGACCATAAGCTAGCTCTCCAACCAGGATAACTCTCTGTAATGAACGTACAACTAAGCTGCAACCAGACCACCTGAGACCTGCAGCTGCACCATAAACTGTCAACATCATTAAAGTCTGCTGGAACATAAAAATCAATGTAATACATTTTTTTCAAACTACCAAATTATATTTTAAAACCCCCAAACCTTTACAAATAAAACAGAATCTACGTTTTACATTAAATATTTTCTCACTATACGAGGCTGAAAATACCGTTGATAGAATGAAAGTTCCCAGCAGAAAACCAATTAGTATCCTACCTTCAGATCTTCCTTCAGACCTTGACTTTGCCCATTTTTCTCATTTTTGCCTCACCCACTCCTGTATTCCTTTTCCCATCCTGAACTCGTCTTCCATAAGAAAGTTTACATTCTTCTCCTACAGTCTTATACTTTCATACCAGAATATACCAGATCAGAGTTCTAGCTGACCAAAAATGCTGTCTCTAACAACAGACAGGAGCTGTGCACAGTATGAAAATTATGCAAGGACACAATACTTCCTTGCGCAAAGCCTCCGCATCCATCCAGCTGTCTGTGACTGAAACTTCCTAAACTACTTATAAATTCTGGATCCATAGTACCAAGGGAGAACAGACTTCACTGTAGTAACATTTGTCATGTGAACTAGTACTATGTTTATTCACTGTGAAGAACATTTCTAATGACCCCTTTTTGCACTACAGAAGTATGTATATTGGTCCCTAGTCCCCCTTTTTTATACTGTGCACCATTTTGTAGCCATCTACACTATACCACATTTTCAACTTCGTTCCACAATCATGTCATTCCAGATGAATGGAAACGACCCCATTTCTTTAATTATCCTGATTATTGTTCATAATAATGTATTTTATTTTCCTGACCCTTCCTTTCCTAATAATTTTAACACTTCATTTATTTTTTGATTACTATTAAATATTAAGATGACACCATTCCAAAATTAGCTATTAGAACATCTCTTTCCTAAATAACAAGAAGTAGCTGAAAGCCCTTTACAACTTACATAGTTAGAACTGTTCCCCACTCCATGTTTACTATCCACAACTTAGCACTCTCACCTAACTTTATCAGCTATTTGCCAATTTTTTTCAGACCATTTATGTGTATTCAGAATAAAAAAGGGCCCACTAATGCGCTCATCTTCCCTGCTGTAGCAAACATCCTTTCATTCCCTCCATCCTTCCCTTCTTTCATTTTCAGGTTTTATCAATTAAATTTAGGTTTCTGGTAGGTGATTCACCCCAAGGAGGAACTCTGGTAAGTAATTCATGCCAAAGATGCTCTTCAGATGCTCTCTCCAGAAGCAATACTTAGTCAATTTCCTTCTAGGGAAAAGAGAGTTTGTGTCATAAAAAACTACACAAATCAGAAATAATGAAACTACAGTCTCCAAATTCCCACAGATCTGCTGAGACAAACTCATTGCTCATAAAAAAGGCTAGTCATGTGAGAAACAAAAATGCAATTTAACTTTCTATGTAGAAAACATTTCAATCTTAAAAAACCCAATGATGAAGTTTGTCATATGTACAAAAAAATAAGTAATTATGTAGAAAGGGTTATTATCTTTTGATGTCTAGACCACACACGGGGACAGAAAAATGGTATTCTCTCCTTAATTTCCACACAAAACCACCACTAGAAAGACCTGATACCTTTTAGCTTTTGTCTTACCAGTGGAATTCCTAACAAAAAGATAAACTATTCATTTCAACTATTGTCAAAGCAATGAAAATACACCTTGGTTTTGAGATTTCAAGTTGCGTAAGTGATTTTAGAAACTTCTCTCACTTATGAGAATTTACTTATTCTGAAAGCCAACAAAAAGAATAGTATTGTTATAACACAACATGGGGAAAAACAGGAAGAATGGTGGTGGGGCCATGATCTCATTGCAATTACAGAGACATGGTGGGATAGCTCACATGACTGGAATGCTGTCATGGATGGCTACATAGGAAAGACAGGGCAACAAGGCAAGTGGAGTTCTGTTTCTGCGACAGAGCAACTGGTATGTATTGAGCTCTGCCTAGGGCTGGATGAAGAACAAGTCAAGAGGTCATGGGTAAGAATTAAGGGGTAGATTAGTATGGGTGACACTGTTGAGTGTGTTTACTACAGGTCACCTCATGAGGAAGAGCAAGTCAATGAGGCCTTCTACAGACAGCTGGAAGTAGCCTCATGATCACAAGCCCTGGGTCTCATGGGGGACTTCAGCAACCCTGATATTTGCTTAAAAGGCAACGCAGGCAGGCAAGCAGTCTAGGAGGTTCCTGCAGAGCACTGATGATGAGTTTTTGACACAGTTGATGGAGGAGCCCATGAGGAGGGGTGCTGCTGGACCTTGTACTAACCAACAAAGAAAGACCAGTTGAGGATGCAAAGTTCAACAGCAGCTTTGCTGAAGTGAGCATGAGATGATGGCATTCAGGATCCTGTGTGAAAGGTGGAAGGAGCAGGGCAGTAAGTCTGATTACAACCCTGGGCTTCATAAGACCTTTGTCCTCTTCAGAGACCTGCTTGGGTTCAGGCTCTAGAAGGTAGGGGGTTCAAGACAGCTGGTCAATATTCAAGCACCTCTTCCTCAGAACTTAAGATTGGTGCATCAAGAAAAGGAGGGAGGAGACCTGCATGAATAAGCAAGAAGCATCTGGAAAAACTCAAAAGAAGGAACTTTACAGTGTGAAAAAAGGGACTGGACACTTGGAGAGAATTTAAGGATGTAGTCTGAGAATATAGGGATGCAACATGGAAGGCAAGGAATTGCTGCTTGGAATTAAAACTGGCAAGAGATACCAAGGAGAGCAAGAAGGGCTTTTTCAAGTACATCAACAGCAAAAGGAAGGCTAGGGAAAATGTGGGCCCACTGCTGAATGAGGTGGGGGCCCTGGTGACAGAGAACACAGATGAGGCAGTCTTACTGAATGCCTTCTTTCCATCAGCCTTTATTGCTAAGGCCAGCCCTCTTGATACCTAGACCCTGGAAGTAGGAGAGAAAATCTGAAGGAGGTAAGACCTTCCCTTGGTTGAGGAGGATCAGGGTAAAGAACATATAGGCAAACTTGACATCCATGGGCCCTGATAGGATGCACCCAGAAGAGCTCAGGGAGATGGCAGATATTATTGCTAAGCCACTCAATCTTCTTTGAAAAGTCATACAGAACAGGAGAGGTGCCTGAGGACTGAAGAAAAGCCACTATCATTCCAGTCTTAAAAAGCAAACAGGAGGACCCAGGAAACTACAGGCCAGTCAGCCATACCTCCATCTCTGGAAAGGTGGTGGAACAGCTCATTCTGGGGGTCATATCTAAGCATGTGGAGAAGGTGGCTGTCACGAGTGGTTAACATGGATTCACCAATGGGAAATTATACCTGACCAATCTGAGAGCTTTCTGTGATGGCATGACTGGCTGGGTGGATGAAGGGAGCACAGTTGATGTTGTCTACCTTGACCTCAGCAAGGGTATTAACACCATCTCTCATAACGTCCTGGTAAGCAAGCTTAGAAAGTGTGGGTTGGATGAGCAGCCAGTGAGGCAGGTTAGAACTGGTGGAATGGCTGAGCCCAGAGCATTGTGATAAGGGACACAGAGTCTAGCAGAGGGCTTGTGGCTAGAGGTGTGCCCCAAGGTCCAGTCTCACTCAACATATTCATCAATGACCTGGACAAGGGGACAGAGTGTACCCTCGGCAAATTTGCTGATGATACAAAACTGAGAAGAGTGGACAATACACCAGAAGACTGTGCTGCCATCCAATGAGGCCTGGACAGGCTAGAGAACTGGGTGGAGAAGAACCAAATGAAATTCAACAAGGGCAAGTGTAGGGTCCTGCACCTAGGGAGGAATGAACCTAAGCACCAGTAGAGGTTAGGGGCTGACCCGCTGGGAAGCTGCTCTGTGGAGAATAACTTGGGGGTCCTGGTGGACCAGATGTTAAGCATGAGCCAGTAATGTGCCCTCATGGCCAAGAAGGCAAATGGTATCCTGGGGTACATTAAGAACAGTATAGCCAGGAGGTTATCCTCCCTCTCTACTCAGCCCTGGTGAGGCCACATTTGGACTGCTGTGTCCAGTTCAGGGCTCCCCAGAGTGAGCTGGGTCTGGAGAAGACTGAGAGGAGATCTCATCAACACTTCTAACTATCTAAAGGGTGGGGCCAGACTCTTCTCAGTGATGCCCAGTGACAGGACAAGGGGCAGCGGACACAAAAGTGGAACACAGCAAATTCCACCTCAATATGAGGAAAAACTTATTTTCTTGGAGGGTAACAGGGCAGTGGAACAGGCTGCCCTGAGAGGCTGTGGAGTCTCCTTCTCTGGAGATAGCCAAACTCTGCCTGGACGCAATCCTGTGCAACTTGCTCTAGGAGATGATGCTTTAGCAGGGAGGTTGGATGGAGGTCCCTTCCAACCCCTGTGGTACTGTGATTTTAATTGTTTTTCACAAAAACACAGGGAAGGTCAATAAAGTATCACAAAGAATCAAAATTGAATCTTCCTTGTAAGCAAGTCATCTAGTATAAAATGGTATGGTGGTGAGCATGATTTTACTTTACAAATGCAATTTGCTTCATCTGAGGCTTGTATTGATGGTAGTGTTGACAATGGACATAATGGTGAGAAAGGATCAAAAGAACTAGTTTAGGTTTCAGAACGAGTTTCAGTTTCAACTCCATTTCTACAAAGGAAAGAAACTGAAAACTGCTGCTAAGGGGAAAATATCTGCTGCTAACCATATTGCCCTTAAAACTTGCATGGCCTTCCAAATACAGAATTCTTCACACAGTACTGGCAGACAGCATGATCAGAGGAAGATTGCCTGCTAAGTGTTCTCTGCTACCAACTCAGTAATAACACATCTGTTTTCCACTCATGAGAAAGGAGGTGATGAAAAGTTCAGAAAACAAATCCGAAGAGGTTTTTGATTCTTGGCTAGACCTTCCTGAAGTGGTTAAAAACACTCTGTAGTCTTCCCAAAATGATGGACAACATTCAATTACAATCATTTACACATGCAAGAGACAAAGAACTAATTGATTCTGTAAATAAAGAAGCATGTATTTCCCCAACTACAACAACAATAAAAAGAAAAATCAAAGATAAACAAAAAAAATCAGTGCTACCAGGTAAGGTTGGAGAAAAAGGAAGTTTACAGTTTGCTGGACATTTCAAAACCACAAAAAAACCCAGTACTGGCACAAAATAAAGCTGTCCCATTCTCCTTGTTTTTTCCTGCTCCTCTGAGTACTGGCACTGTGCTTATACAAACGAAATATGTAATGGACTGGGAAATTTAGGATTACTTTTCTCTCTCTTTTTTTTCAACCAATCTAGTTCACCATAACACCCTAAGAAATATCTGCAACAGAAAATGAGGCAGTGCAAGAAACAGCAAAGGCTGAACAGACAGCTAATTCCAGTAGCAGTACAGGCTTATACTGGCTTTTGCTGTTCATCAACCTAAAAGGAGATTTGGACATTCATTACTATGACCAAAAAAATCCAACAGGGAGTCATTTATCATCTAATGTTTTCAAAGTCTACAGCCTACATCTCCTGAGTGGAATAATCAGCACATGTGAAGTACACTTCAGAAAATACTTGACTCTATTCATTAAGTATCCCACTTAGAATTGTAACATCTGAAATTCATTTATCCTAATGACAGAAGATTTCTTATTAATGTGCATTGCAAAATCAGTATACTTCAACCTTAACTACTGTCATCATAATTTCCAATATTAGAATCATAATGTGTTTGCTTTATTTAGTCCTGGCGAAAATGGCAAATGCCAGTGAAATTTATTTTATTGGCCAACCTGTTCATTAATACTCTTAATTTAACCACAGCTAACACTGAAACAACATACCTGAACTCTGAATTTCCATGTTGTCCCAACAGGAACACCAGGTATAGGTCCATAATGATTTGAAGGAACAATAGTGCATTCCTTAGTGCGACCAACACAAGCCATGCCCTAAAAATACACCAGACAAAGTGAATTAGCATTATTATATTGAAGACTACTTGCAAATTTGATGTATCAAGAAATGTGATCATTATAACAAACACATAATTTAAAATACATTAAAAAACGTTGTAAGTAATGTTAATTGTGTATTATGTGTTTAAGGGTTTGGGGAAGGGATTGGGGGTTGGGTTTCTTTGGTTTGGGGTTGTTTTTACATCTAGTCACCTTAATAATTCTTCCACTGTTTTAACTATGAGTAGATAGTGGGCAGGATTTAACATTGTCTTTTTGTCTGTGCAACCCAGTACTGAATTTTGTGTAGTGCATATATAAGTAGAATTATAGATGTAGCACATACATGAACAATCAAGAGTAATAGCTATTTCTAAAATACACTCTACCTTGCCCCAGTCTCTCTGGCTTTCAGTACTGGCAGATGGCATCTTTGCTTTCTTTTTACTCTGTTTGAGCTTTTCTCCAGCCTTTACAACTTCATTAGAATCATTTTTGCAGGAAGGACAATACCTAAAAAAAGGTTTCGGTAAATTCTCAATTACTTCATAATAATGGCAATACATTTCTTGTAGCCAAAATAGTGTCAATTTGTTCATCCTGACTGAACATGTCAAGCTAGTAAACATAACCAGTCTTAAGCAGCTGAGGCCTATGGCTTAAAAAAATGAACCCAACATGAACAAATATTGTCAAGTTTTTAAAAGGGCATTTCAATACCTTTGAAGGTAGAGGGCTAGAGGCAAAACATTTAGCTGTTCTTTCTCACGTTGACATGTAGGATGTTCCCACTTCTGTATTCTCTCTTCATTTTGCTCTCTTTCATACTAGATCATGTACGGAGGACAGCTGAGATGAGAGCACGCTGCTAACAAGTGCTCATGGTTTGTTCTATGTCCTGCCCACTCTACCCTTATTGTTTCTTGTAGTGCAATGAATTTTACTGCAGACTGCTGAATGTCAAACAGAGCCAAGGTATCACATAATGTGTGTAGACACACACGCTCCACATTACTGATACCAGCTGGAGTATAGTCCTGAGACTAATTCCAGCTAACACAAAGCCACCCCAGTAGTAAAGTAGGAGATACTAGTATGCAGTGACCACAGCAGAGAGAGAAAGGGAGTACACCAGAATACTTTTGCTGCTTCTAATAACATTTTTATCCCACTCCAGGAATGCCACTGGAGTTGATTGCAAATTGCAAAGGCAGTTTTCCATGCTTCTGGGTTCCACGGGCAAGGTTTGGCCTATATACCACTAGCGACGGAAGCCTGATCTACACTAACACTGATAGCCTACTTTAGGTATCTACCACTAGTACTACTACTGTTTTGGATTTATTATTAACTTTTGTATGTGGATATGAATAGAAGAATTTATGATTAACATCCACAGGAACAGATTTCACTATATTGATAGGGTTTGAACCATTAAGATGATGAAACTATGTAGATAAAGAAAGATTAAAAGTAATAAAAGATGCTGAAATTGCCTAATACTAAGAATTTTAATGAAGTTACTGTTGTAGTCCCCTTCTAAACAGTATGCAATGACCAAATAAAAGGAGGAACATGACATAAAGAAAATTCACAAAGATCATTAGGTACATCATTCCCCACTTCTTGATGGGTAACCATATCACCCTAATATTTTTTAAACGGAGCACTGTAAGGATTATTAAATACTGTTTCGCATACAGAGTGGCTTAATCTCTGCAAGACAAACTTACCCTTTCCCAAACTGCAGGCTTAGCTCTTGGCAACAGTTTGTCAAATTTTACTCAAAAAATATTTAAATAGAAACTTTTCCACCTCTAAACCAAACAGAATCTGTTCAAAAAGTCAAGGATCAGTCAGCCATGACTCTTTGCTAGTATGCAAGAAGGGAGAACACAGACCACCTTTTTGGTAGGGAACACAGACCACCTTTTTGGTAGGAGACACTGCTTTGCCCAGTGCAACTACACTCTTTCCACATATGACCAAGCATCAAGACTGCACAGGGCTGGCATCACCAAGTATCCCAAAATTAACTGTGACAAACCAGCCATGTAATAGTACCACTCCCACCAGTGACTTCATCCACAGATGCAGCTATCTACTCACGTTAAAAAAAAAAAAGATTTTGTTACATAGCATATGAGTTGAGAAGCTCAACAGCCAGTTTTCCAGACATTTTAATTATATGCACTACATCTGTGCTACTTGTGGCAATTCGCATTTTTTTGCCAGAAATGTAAGTGGGATGGTCTGAAAGGGCACTTAACATAGAAGCTGGAGTACTTCAAAGACTATGTTTTCAGTTAATGTAATTCTTCTTTGGTTGTCTGCAGAGCACTGGGTCTTCTGTATGAAGGCAAACATGCCCGAGTACCTATGCAGTGCAGTTATCATAATACTGGGAGAGGGTAAGGAAAACAGAGCACTAGTGGCTACAGTTTGCAAAAATGTCTATTCTTCAAACTTTCTCTGTAGCTCTCTGAAATAGAAGTAGTGTAACTCATCAGAACATTTCGTAAGAAGCTTTTGAAAAATAATTGGTGCCAGCAAAGACTAAAGCACTTACTGAAATATCATCTGAAGTGCCCAGCAGGCCAAGATAATCTCAGCACACTAGCTAAACCAAACAGATTCTGATGAGATATTAGTACCAGTATCTTGGCATGCCTATCAAACCTGTGTATTCAAGGGTGCAGAAGAAATCAAGAGAGATTAAATTGTTTTCAGGGTAGAACAAAGAATTTGGGGGTTTTGGGGGAAGGGGTCGCTGACTTGAAGCATATATATTTACTTTATCAGAAACTTTCCTGTGACTAGTACTGAAAAATAGACAGATTGTTGCTGGAGTGCTGGTTCTGAAAGTAAAGGGCAACTGAAGAAAGAATGGACCAAAAGAATGTGTACTTCCAGACAGATGGTCTCACTGAATATTCTGAACAAAGGGAAGTTTAAAAATAAATTCTCAGCTGCTATATACAAAGGTCAGGTGTAATCAGGTAAGAACAGTGCTTATGGACTGTGAGTAATAAACCACTTAAAAGTTGAAAATGGTTTCCAACACATGACATCAACTCACTTATGCTGACAAGTAGCAAGAAGATGTCAATGCACAGAAGACCAGTCTGCCTTGACAGCAGAAAACCTGGGGTTAATTCAGACTACCATGCTGTGTAATAAACATAGCTGAATAAACACTGTAATCATTCTGCATATGCAGTAAGTGGAAGGCACATAGATAATATTCAGATAATTGTTACTTTTAGTTCCAATGACCATACACTTTTCTAGTAGGTACTGAAAATATTTCTGCATAGTGTTTCAAGCCAGTTCCTCCAAAAGCATTGTATACAACTCTTCCCAATGCAGAAGTGTCATGAGAAAAAGATCAACTTCCAACAACAGTACCCCTGTGGCCAAATGTACACACTAAGGAATACCTATCATAGTTCATGGTCTCAATCAGAAAATCACACATTGGCATAAACATGGGAGTTCAGAAAAAATGCAATGCTCCAGAAAACAAGTAGACCTTCAGGCACTGATCAATAAACAAATGTACTATGGCATCCTCTATGATATAGGACACGGACTTATCTATTTCCAGAGAATGCTAAAACTTCCAAAGTAGTTACAAAGATGTTAGATACAATTTAATCACAAGGTCCAAAGAGATTCCATAAAATGTACCATAGACATATTAGGCATTTACTGTTGTCTATGTAATGGAAAACTTTAATAGAATAAAGTTCTATTTAGTATTATTATTTATAAAGGATTAACATTTCATATAAGTCACAGCTGGGTGATAAACAAAACCACTATAAATTGTAGATGGCTAATAGAGACAAAAAATGGTACAGAGCCCAACACAAATTAATGGGCTGCTAATGCGTCCATGCAGTTTCACTTCAAAGGATAATTATCTTGATTTAACAATGCCAGTTAGCTTGATCCTGCTGGCAGAACCAGGGACAGCAGAAATGAAGAGTAGTAGCAAGGTGGTGGTTCTCCCACAGCAGGAGAAATAAATAGAAGCAACAAGAAGACACAGAAAGGGCACAGGGGCAGCAACATGGACAGTGGATGAAGTGAAAGAAAAAGGTGAGTGTAAGAGAACTGTTCAAGCAGTGAAGCTTCAACAAAATCAAAAGGCTGCAGAACAACCACTGTTGATAAACATAACCAGATCAGATAATCTTGCAGAAGATCATAATGAATAAAATGAACATACCAGTTTTGAAACTCTGTAATGGTCATTAGAGCGTACTATCCTTTGTGAATGATTTAAAAGGATTACCTTGACAGAAAATGTAAGGCTTATAATAAGTGGATGGATGAAAAACAGCAGAATTAAAAAAATTCTTCAGCACTGTCTCTTGCAAGGTACAAATAACCAAAAGGTACCATGTACAGAATGGCAATGTAGACAAGAAAATCATCCTTGTATATTTACCAGTCCTCATCTTCTGGTATCTTGCTTAAGGGAGGGTTCAGGCAGTATATATGATAAGCCATATTACATTCATCACACAGGAGTTGCATGTGAGCATCCTGTTTTCCACCACACAAATAACACGAACAAAAACGGCACTCCTTATCTGGATCAGCCCTACAGTGCTTGCATTCAGGGCCACTTTTTCCTGTCAAAAACAAAGAAAAAGTCAAATGCCATGTATCTTAGAAAAGTGCATTACTGCATCTACAGGAAAAAATATGTCTGCACATGAACACTGCCCTCTTGAAAGAGCTTTTTTCTTACAATGAGGTATTTGACTATCTAGGCTAATGGGACGTCTTCTGCTCTATAAACAAGCAGTAATGAAAATAATTAATCAGAAGCATCTCCTTTATTTTCTGTCCTCTCATTCCCAACATGCCACCTGCACACTCTCACTACAGAGAGCCTTATGCAACCTCTTAAATATGACCATAACAAAATGAAGAGGAAGCTATGATTTGGAACAGTTCTCTCCTCCTAAACTCAGAGTTCGATAGAAGAATTAGTAGTCTGAGACCACAGACAACCCCAAATCACCAGCTGTTCCTTTTACACAAAACCACTGACTTTCTGTTTCAGCTCATTTGGAAATTTGGTTGGACAAACCCCACCATGAAGCAAAACCATTGGCATTGGTTCCTCAGTCAGGGAAAAGTTGCTTTCACAAAGGAGAAAAAATTTTCATAGACTGAACTAGATATGAAGGAGGTGAGGAAAGAAACACTGAAATCCTGTTGAAGAGTTAACACTTACAGGAGAAATGTTTGAAACAAGTAGACAGTTCAGAGAAATGAGAGAAGACTTCAGAAGACAACTCGATCGAAACCCGAAGAATTTCAACATTGAAAGAACAAAAGATTGCATGTTCTGTGAAAAAGTCATCTACAGATGCCATGGAACTGAATTTGATCCTAAACTAGCCTAATACAATAATAGAGTGCTTCCAAATTTCTCTGGCTGGAATGTTTTATCTCAAAGATGCAATTGGCTTTCAAACAGAAGACAAAGGAAACTAAAAAGATTGTTGAGAGTTTGGAGCTAGAAGTAGGAAAAAGGAGAATTTAAACACCCGAGATTACATGTTTCTTAAATTTTAGAACAGGCCAGAAATGTTCTTTTGAGTACCATTCCAGAAGAAAAAAACCACCACAGGTTATAGATGTTCAGAAACTGAGAAAGATGGGAGTACCAGCACTTGGGATGAATTTCCTTCTAAGTCCATAGGCTTACACAGGCAAACTGAGGAACTTCTGAACTCGGAACGGCAACTGACCAACAAGGACAGTGTGACAAAGACTACCTTATTCCTGTCATAGTCTTTGCCAAAAATACTCAGAAGTCTTTAGTCATATGAAAAATAACACTTTCATTCTCTGGGACAAAACCTTACCAAGTATGTCCACGATGTCACAAACAAGTTCATTAATGAGGAATTGGAAGAGCAATCCCAAGATGAAAATAAAAGCAAACAACTCCCCCCAAGCCCCAAACCCAGGTATAGCCCTTCAGAGCAGCACCAACTTCAAATTCTTCCACAGGTGATAAGCAGACAGAATATCACACAGAAAAGAAGAGGAGAAGCAATAAATTGTAATATTTAAGACAAAAATGTCTGTTCCCATGAAAGATTAAACCCTAAGGAAAACACAAAATTCTTTTAATATTAAAGGACTGCTGCCTTTGATACATTTTTTGGGGGGACTAGAAATTGTCAGATCCCAAACATGAAGAACTATCCCAGGTTTCTCTGATTAGCGTAACAGAACAATACTCAAGGAGAAGCTTCCTTCTTCTCTCAGCTTTATTTTTCATTTTTCTTCACTATGAGTCATACTGTAAGCTGTTGCCTTTAGAAGCTGTATAGATTGTCAGTTCCTTGTCAGCTAGTTTGCTTGGATAACATAAGCAAGTAAATATTTATTTTATTATTTGATTCTTGAATAGGAAGACAAGGTTGATCCCTGATGTATCCAGAGGAGTTCTGGATCCTTAAGACATTTTTCCTAAGTGCAGTGATAAGGAAAGGAATGACTAAGGTTTTGCAGAAATCCCAGGCACTTCCTGATGCCATCCCAACTGAACAGACTTGACAGAAAATTTGATCCACACAGATCAGTGTGAAATCTCTGTGGAGAGAAACTCCAATCTTAAAGTAAGAAAAGGGGATTAGAGTAAGTAAGAAAAGGGATTAGAGAAGAGTCAAGGGCTGTTCATACATGAGGAACCAACAGGGAAACACCCGTAAAATGCCTCAAACGATTTAGAGCTCCTTACTCCAAAAAGGTGACACAGTTCATTGCTCAACTGAAATGTCTCTACACAAATGCATGCAGCATGGGTAACAATCAGGAGGACCTGGAAGTGACTGCAGAACTGGAAAGCTACGATCTAATCCTATCACTGAAACCTCACGGAACAAATTTCATGACTGGAGAGCTACAGTCAATGGCTATAAACTATTCAGGAGGGACAGGCAGGGAAGGAGGGGTGGATGATTTGCCCTCTCTGGACTGATGGCACAAAGCTGCCTTTGAAATACAGCAATGAACAGGTCGGGAGCTTGTGTGGGGGTGAACCTCAGTGGCCAAGACAACAATGGAGAACTCATGGATGGCGTTTATTGTAAATCTGCTGATGAAGCATCTTGAGTTCAACTGCTTGAAGCATCACACTCACAGGCTCTGGTCCAGCTGGGGGAATTCAGCCACCTGACAGCCACTGTCAAAAGCAGCACAGCAAGCTGCAGGCAACCAGGAGACTCTTGGAGACCAACACAGATAATTACTAAATCCAGGTGATAGACAGCCCAGCCGGAGGAGAAGCACTACTGGACCTGTGGCTTACCAACATAAACTAATTGGAGAGGTCAAGATCACTGGCAGCCCAGGCTGAAGTGATCAGGCCCTTACAGAATGCACAATCTCAAGGGAAAGAGGCCAAACAAAGACTAAAGCCAGGACCCTGAATTTTAAGAGACCGAAATTCTAGTTCTTTAAGGAATTAGTGGACAGGAGCCCCTGGGAAACTGCCCTCGGGGATAAAGGGGCAGAACAGAGCTGGCTGCTCTTTAAGGACATTTTTACTGGAACACAAGAGCCCTCAACTCCCACGTTAGGCAAGCAGGCAAGGTGTGCAGGACACCAGGATGGCTGAGTAAGGACCTTCTGCTGAAAGTGAAGCATGAGAAGGAAATGTACACACAGTGGGACCAGGCACATGTATCCTGGGAATAATATAGGGAAGCTGCCCAGGGGTGGAGGGATGGGATCAGGAAAGCTAAGGCACAGCTGGACAGTAAGAATGGCTTCTACATGTTGGTGAGAAAAGGAAAATCAAGAAAATGTACCTGTTTCCCCAGCCCCCTCTCTTCCCCAATAAATGAGACAGGAGCACTGGTGAAAACTGACATGGAGAATGCTCAGGTATGCAGCAATATTTTTTGCTCAGTGTTCCCTGGTAATCACTCTTCCCTCATCTCTCAAGTCCCTGAACTTACAGGCAGGGACTGGCAGAATGAAGTCCCTCCTCCTGTAAGAGGAGATCAGGCTACAGACCAGCTGAGGAACCTGGACGTACACAGCTCCATGGGACCCAGAGAGATGCATCCAAAGTCCTGAGGGAATTGGCCGATGTAGTTGCCAAGCTGCTCTCCACCACATCTGAAAAGTCATGGCAGTGTCAGGAAAGCACCAGGGACTAGAGGGAAGGGAATATTGCACCATTTTATAAAAAGGGTAGAAAGGAGGACCCTGGGAGTTACTGACCAGTCAGCCTCACCTCAGTACCCAGTGAGATCATAGGACACTCCTGAAGTGATCTTGAAACATAGGGAAGACAAGGACGTGACTAGGGATAGACAGAGTAGCTACACAAGTGTGCCTGATCGATCAAGTGGCCTTCACTAACAGTGGACTGACTGCACCAGTGGAAAAGAGAAGAACTATGGACTGCCTGGACTTCCATAAGGTCTTTGATATGATCCCTCCCCACCTTCTTGCTGCTGAATTGGAGAGATATGGGTGTGATAGATGAATTATTAGATGGATAAGAATTTGGTTGGATGGCAGCATCCAAAGAATGGATGGTCTCCCTCCAGTGGCTCAATATCAAAGTGTAAACTGGTAAGAGAAGCAGTGTCCCTCGAAAGTCCATTCTGGGACCAATAGTACATAATACCCTCACAAATGACAGTGAGATCGAGCACACTGTCAGCAAGTTTGTAGATGCTGAAGATAAGTAGTGCAGCTGATACACCAGTGAGAAGGGATGTCATGCAGCGGGGATTTGAGAGGTGCGAGAAGTGCACCAACATGAACCTCATGAACTTCAACAAGGCCAAGTGCAAGGCCCTGTAGAGGACAGTCCCCAGTATCAATACAGGCTAGGATTGAATGGATTGAGAGCAGACCAGTGGAAACGGATTTGGGGTATCAGTGGACAAAAAAATCAGATATAAGCCACCAGCTCCAGCTCAGATACCAAATCGAACCCCGGGCTGCATAAAAAGAAGTGTGACCAGCAGGTCAGGGGAGGTGACTTTCCCCTCTGCTCTGCTCTCTGACCCCACCTGTGTTCAGGTCTGGGATCCCCACTAAGAGAAAGACATGGACCTGTTAGACCAGGCGCAGAGGAGGGCCACAAAAATGATCAGAGGGCTGCAGCACCTCTCCTATGAAGACAAGTTTTGAGAGTGTTGGGATCATTCAGCCTGGAGAAGAGAAGGCTCCAGGAAGACCTTATAGCGGCCTTTCAATGCCTAACAGCGGCTAATGGGAAAGACTTTTTACTAGGGCCAGCAGTAATAGGACAAGGGATAATGGTTTTAAACTAAAAGAGGGTAGATTCAGACTAGGTAAGGAAGACATATTTCGATGAGGGTGATGAGGCACTGGAACAGGTTGCCCAAAGAGGCTATGGATGCCCCATCCCTGGAAGTGTTCAAGTGCTGGATGTGGCTCTGAGGAACCTGATTTAGTGAAAGATGCCCCTGCCTGCATTAGGAGGTATTGGACTAGGTGACCTTTAGAAGTCCCTTCTGAATCAAACCATTTTATGACAACGAGCACTGTGACAGAGGATGATTTTTTTTCTCTGACAGAGAAAAAACAAAAGCTGAAGAACATTAAAGAATTATTGAAGAGGGAAAGTTATCAGCTACAGATAGAAGGTCTAGTGATAGGTATCAGCTAGAAAACATGAGAAGCAAAGTAAGGCTAGAAGCAGTGGTTATTTTACAAAACCTCAAGGACAGAAGTTTAGTTAAAAGGAAAGCAAAAATCTCTTCTATCAAAGTCTAGTCTAGACAATGTGGGTCATTTGAAGAGAAAGGAAACATTGTAAGAGTGTAAATGAACAAATCTTGTGGATTTTCCCGAATGTCTAGGAAAAACTCCTGGTCTGCATAAGGTGTCAACACCGATTCCAGTCAAACTGCTCTGTCCTTTGAAAAATTTAAAATCGTGACTGAGAATTCCCAAGAGAATCTCACAAGTCTACTTCATTCAATAAATACCAAGCAAAAAGAAACTACTTTATCTCTTACCACCACAGGTTGTTTATGCCTATGCAATTTACCAGTTTTGGTTAAAGAACAGGTTTTTAGGTCAAAGGTCAGCAATATTTTTTTAAAGATTAAAAAAAAATCTACATATTTTAGTTCAATTAAAAAACACCTAGACTTTTCAATTTTCTCCAATATGCAAACAAACTACAAACTGTCATTTTCATTACATGACTTTAATTTCTGCTTTAATCATGTCAGAAGTCAAATGTAGTGATTACATCTGTACATCGGTCACAGGAAGACACCTCTACCACACTGCAGAGTTGAGTTGCATACATCATTTCATATAGAGTTTACCTTCATACATCATTTCATATTCTCTTCCTTTGCAGGAAGAGTCATCTCATGTTCACTGAACAAATTTAGATTATGATGAAAGTAATAGATGTTGACATCTATGTCTTATTTCCATTTAAATAAATATAAATACCTATTTAATATATTTTAAAATACAGAAATGTTTGAAACATATTTACAATTATGTGGCTGCTTCATTTTCTAATTTTTCAAAAATAATTTTCTACTAGGTTTGGCTCTACTCTTTTCCTGGGCTGCAGAACTTAGATTTCCAATAAACAATTACCTTATTTTTAACCAGAAGTGCTAAATGTATATTCACATACTTCTGTCTAAAAACCCAACTTAAATATGGCCATGTCCAAGGAACAAGAGTTTTTCTGCAGAGGCAGGCAACGTTGTTTATCAGATAAAGATTATTTCCAAACCAGGCATTCCATCTTTTGGAAAGGACATGGACAGTAGCTTAATAGAGTTGAAAATACAATTTGTCATTTTCTGATTGTGCTTGCAACAATCTAATAGAATATTTAAGGGAAATTAATTCTTTGACTATCATTTGCTGTTACTGTAAGAAAAATCTGCAGCTTTTCATTGCATGCAATCTCTGTATGTGTTTATACATATGTATGTCTGTATTTTAAAATTTTAAATCAAAATACAAATAGGGATGTAAACACAGTCCAGAGGTAAATGGTGTATCGCCTGTCGCAGACAGCTCCACTGATGTGCACTGTGCATATGTGAACAAAAACTAGACAGCTGACCAAAGAATCAGAATCACATGAACAGAAATGAAAAGGGCAGAATAGTGAGAAAGCTGGCCTCAGGAAAAAAGAGCAGTTCAAAACAAGAAGTGAGACTACACTGACAGATCGATTATGTTTCCAGTGTTAGATTTACAAAGATTGTATTTCTGTGTTGCTTTTATTTACAAATGTTGGTGAGAAACCTCCTGAAATGAAGAAAAATGCTACCAGGAATGAAATGAAATAAAACATGAGGGGTGCAAAACTTTACAGAGCTTCAGAGAAGAATTAAATGAACAGTAATTATTTTTTATGACCCTTAAAAAGTTTCATAAACAATTAGACTTACAAAAATAGGTTTGTATTTAAATGCAAAGCAGTATCTCCTTCTCTGGAGAGATTTAAAACCCACCTGGACACACCCCTGTACAGCCTGCTCTAGTTGGTCTCCAGAGGTCCCTTCCAACCCCTACCATTCTATGATTCTGTGATCTGTGGATTATTTAATTTCTCATACTCCAATTTTTAAAGTAGGGTAAGATTTCACACTACTTGTTAGTAAAGCTGAGACTAACTCTTTCCTGTGGCTGCAGGGAGGATGAGAAGTTATGGCATAGTTATTTCTTAGAAGGTCATGCAGTATGAAATAAAAATCCAACCATTAATTACACCTTTTTTTTCATTGTACAAACAGCCTTGGCACAAAGTTCCTAATCTTTTAATTTTGACATAATAAGAATGCTGAAATGCATCATTACAGACTGATTCATTGTCTTTGGCTTTTATTAGTTTATTAGAAGTTTAAGTAACATGTTAGTAGCAAAAGCAGTTTTGCTGACCTGGACACCTGCCCATGAACTTAACTGAGACTATGAATTAATTCTGCACAGTTCATTTAGAACATTATCAGGTGTTTCCCTAAGATCTTACCAGTTTCTGAATATGTTAACTGAGCCATCTTACAGTAAACACACTTTTAGAACAGAAATCTAGAAAGGATTCTATGTTATTAATTTCTGAACACACAAAACATTACCTCTATATACTGATCCTTCCTTGTTCTTTTTTTTTTTTAAAGAAACATCATTAAATTTGTACTTCTATTCAAATAATTTTTTAAAAAGCATACTTTTGAAATCTCCATCCCCAAATGTCAATGGATAGGCTCCTGGCTTTTCAATCTTGTACATTTCCTCTATAAAAAGGATTTTACAATCATTTATTGTGTCTTCTGGGCCTCTGAAAAACAAAAAGAATAAAAAAGTACATTCAACTTTGTTTCTCAGACCTAGATTCTGTGCTTTATGAAACCTAAGCAATGAGATAAAAGTAACTAGTACCTTAATCACTGATAGAATATTTTATTTCAATTCACACAGAAAATTCACTCTAATACTGTACCTTCTAAGAAAACCAAAACATGTATTTAAAACTCACATAAAGAAGAGGCTTCTCCATTACCCTCAGACTACCTGACAGCTCAAAGTGTCCTTTCTGAGAGCCAGTAATTTGTAGGAGTATAATTTGCAATTGTACTTATAAAATCTCAAGACCTGAGGGGTTTTGGCTGAACACAGCAGTCCAAATGAAATCATACCCTCTCAAATAGAGCATGTCATTACAAAAGCCCAGTGTTAGAAGTGAACCAGAACCATGACTTACAAGGTGCAATAAAGATGTTACATAGGACCCACAGAGTAAGAAAAGCAATAGAAAGCTTCACAAGCCTGTCTGCCATCCTACATGTTTTGGAAACCTAAACCCCATTACAGCAGACATGGACAATACTGAACGATTTACTATGAGTAGTCCTGATAATGTCAACCAACATCTATAAAACACCTTCCTCCTCAGGATGATGTTCTGCCTTCTTCAACTGCCTGTTCTCCTTCCTACTATTTTCAATTTGATGCCTCATCTAGAGCTTACAAGGAATTTGCAGTATAACCCAAATCGGAAGTATTAGCTATTGAACACATTCTCACTGACTTCATGGCATCACATGTCATTACTGATTTCAGTTTAGCAGTTTGACAGAAGGCAAAAGAGATTTACTAGCTGGAGAGCTTTGTCTCTTGCAGAATGAGACCCAAACATTACAAAGAAAATCTGTGAAGGAGATTTGCGTTTTCTAACTTTTGAAGAGGAAAGAAGTTCAATCTAATTCTGTTGCACAGCTCCGTTTTGATTCTAGAAAAGCACTTTAAAATCTGAAGCTACACAAGCAACTAAATTAATATACACCAGAAATACCACAATAAGAATTAAGATTATGAAGCTTAACATTTTACCATTACTGCAATGTTCAATGTTTATAGTTAAAATATCAAGTGAGCTTCTTGTAACACAGAAATACGGATTATTTTTTCTTTTTTCTTCCTTTCTACATAGACATCAGATAAGCTGGACATAACAGAGAAGTAGCAGCACACAGTCAGGCTAATTCCAAGTTAGGAAAGAGTGAAGATTACACAGTTTTTAAAAGGCTTTATTATGAATGAAAAAAACCCAAACTATTGTATTGGTTACAGTTCAGTATTTGAAGGAGGTTGTGCAAAATTCTCCTAAGCAAAGCAAAAGCACACTACACCATTACAAGTGTCTCTTGAGAAGCAGGGAAATAATGAGAATGAATGTCTGTAAACACAATGATTAAATATTGCCAAATTGGAGACTATGTTCCAGGTGAAGACCACCAGTAAATGAAAATCGTATGTTTCTTTCAAATTTTTAGAGTGTAGAAAGGCCCCAGAATAAGTCTGACTCAGGTGAACAAGCTTTCTAAGCTATATTCTTAGGATATTTGTAAGAACCAATCATAGAGGTGACTTGAAAAATCCTTTTGAAGAAAGTCAGCCAGGTGACATATCCCTATAAAAAGGGAGAGGCTGCAAAACTAAGCCAAGCTGTAGACAGGTTGGGAAACAAGATAGTAAGTCCATATTAACCAACAATAGCCACAATAACAGAACACCTCCAGAAACACTAGGCTCCAGTGTGGGATCCACTGTTGTCTGGTCTACCTCTTTGTCTGCTCCCACCACTTCCATTCTGATGACTAGCTCTTGGACTTTGCCATATGCTGACTGACTAGGGCAGGAAAAAGAACTAACCCAGAGAAAAAACCACAGGCAACACTTCCTGGTGGCCCTGAACACCACAGTATTTACATCTCCATGGAACTGGTGTTGAGAGGACTCTGAAAATGTCTTGATTCACTATAATTGTCTTGCAAGTGTATCAAGAATGGTTTACTTTGGCATCTGTATTTATTCTAATCCTTTGTTTTCCCTGCAGTTTTTGGAAGGAAAACACTCCTTATAGTTGGACATATGGATAAACAGTAAATGCTAGGAAATTTCAAAAAATTGTGATGCTGCAACAGCACACACAAATGCTACATCAATGCAAACACATCTATTAGAGAACAGATTGTTTTCCTGACCAGGAAAACCATGTTTTTAAGATAATCTCTATTTGCACCCTACAGGGCATTACATAAAAGCAGTTCTGGCCATTGTGGGTAACACCCCTCAGATTTATTCAGGTTTCTATACACAGCAAGACTGATTTTCTGCACCTCAGTCTGGATGAGGCTGCGTGGCCCTGTAATACTGGATGTCAGCTTCTGCTATGACCAAGTGCACGTCTGACAGCATAAGGATACAGAGATACTTCTGTCTGTGCTGTTACCAAATCTGAAGCTGTACTTCAGGCACAATTTCCAGTTAGTTTAAAGTGAACTACTTAACTAGAAAATTGGCCCTGAAACAGAGGGAAGATCACTTCCAAGAATGACTATTCCACTAGAAGGACTGTGGGTGCCAATACACCTCTGCAGAGAAGGTGAGAGTGGAAACTTCCCTCTTCTGCAGTAGCACGCAAAGACACTTTTAATTATCTATACCATATGCCCACTCATTCACAGTCATAAAATCATTATACATTCAAATACAGAAAGGGCAAAACTATAAACATACCTGGGCAGGAAAACCTAATGAACAAATGGAGACTCAATTTTCAAAGCTTCATGTTTTCCCTACATTATCTTCTGTTCCTTGGAGAGTCTTAACTGCCCTATACATTTTGTTGAACCGAGATTAAAGACAAAATAAAACAAATCTCCTGACACTACTGCTATAAATGTAATTATGTTAAGACCTTCCTTACCTATACCACTGCTTGCCTGCCTATCCAACTTGATTCCTTTAAGTCTTTTTTGTGGCACAACTCAAAAGTGCTACATGTATTTTAAAACAAAAATGCAGAATTAGGTCTTCTTTCACCTAAGCAATGTGAAACTTGGTATTTAAAAAATGACATGCATTGGTTTGTATATATGTACGTTTCTGTATGGAAAAGTCAAAACAGTCATAGAAGTTGAGTATGTGTTGGATAATAATAAGCATACAACTACATGGGCATCCACAAAAAACCTGAAGCATAATTTATTAACTGAGTTAAAATCTTGTCAATAAACAATAATGACAAACTCAATGTAGCAGCTACAAACATGACTTTAGCCATGTTATGGGATAGTCTCAAATTCCAGTACACTTCAGACAAATTTCATCATATTTGCAGAGTACAATTTGCCCCAATTTTGTATCTTTCAAATCTTCCATGTGTGTTGTCTAAATATACCATATCTCTTTTATGAAGAAAATTGCATCTGAGGAAAACTTGCAACATTTCCTCCTCTCTCTGCATTTTCTCCAGAAATTTAGAAACTTTTTTTAAAATATCTTTTTATCCCATATTACAGGCATACATTCTTTAAACAAGAAGAAAGGTGGAAAAACATCATAAAGCTGGATTCAGGAATCTAGACACTTGCTTTACTACTACCCATGTCTTTGGGGAACAAGTTAAACCTGAGGCAGAATATTTATTAGGACTAAACTCCACTGGTGGCAATTAAAATTCTTAAAATTACTTTCGACTACAATGATTATCAGATTGTTTTCAAGAAAGATAGGTTGGTTCAGTGATTTTAGTGTTAACAAAAGGCATCACATAAACTTTTTGTGAAGTATGCATAAGCATGGATTTTTATCAACTTCATTACAAAAAGCCATGCGTATATTATCTCAACCTTAAAGGGGTTAAGTACAACATGTTTTTTATACATAACTAGTTAAAGAAAACAAGTCCTCTGATTAATACTAAAACCCATAGAACTTTCAAAAAAGTTGTGTGGAGATAACGATTGGTAAAAGCATGGTTTTCCCCTCATAGTACAACAATTTTACTGACATAAGCGGAAGTATTCCATATGTAGATGGAGTTGATACTCCTTCTCTTTTGGGTACCTCCTGTATTTTTCCTTTGGGATAAGGGTATTCAGAAAGTAACTTTCAGACTAAGTTTGTCCTAATGGATAGGCAGTACCTGAACCAGGGAAAACATTTTGTTTTCTGCTATGAGCTACATAAGGAGCAAGCAAATACTATCGAATAACTTTACAAAGCTGGTATGTTCCAACATATGCCACAGCTCCATATCCAGAACTACAGAGGAAGATCAATTACCACTGTGACAAATGATGGCTAACAATAAATGATTTTAAGCCTTACCAAAGCTAAAAATCTCTGCTCTGCCAGTTGCTTGTCAAAGATTAATTCTTCTGCCACATTAAACTGTAATAGCTTTACTAATGATCAGGCTACATATCATTTATCTTAAAAACTAGGGTTATCTAATAAACTTGTGGTTATATTATTCTATCAAATGTATACAAGATGTATCATCTTTATTTATTCACCTTGCCATACCAAATTGTTTTTTTAAATACTTAAGTTATATGTTACACCTAGTGAATGGGACTGCATTTTTATTTCATGCAAGTAGCATAAATGCTTTAAAGAAATTAAATCCCAAAACAGAGCCAGACCTTTCAATACAATAGAATTTCTAATGCAAGCTTTGCTTTCAGAGAATTTAGCCATAGCGAAAAATTTAACTGAACCTTCTCATATCTGGGGTTTTTATTAATTTCCTAACTATTTTTAAACCTTCGGTTGCAAAATACTCTCGACATACATAATCATAGCTGACTAGAATTATGACAAGTGGGCATTATCCTGGATATTTCAAAGGTCAACTTTCAAGAAAATAGAAGCTACTACATGACAATTGCCACAGTGAGAACTCTGAGTTCTTAACTTCTGAGACATTCAGTTACAACTGCCAGAACCCTGTCTGGAATTTTCTGGGTTTATCACTTTACCACACTGAACTTAGAAGAAAAATATTTCAACACACACTGAGTCAAAATACAACGCTGATTTAAAACAAGGAAAAATTTACTATTAAAAAAAAATACACACAAATATTATGTTCACACAAATAATTAAAAGGTAAAGAGTCTAATGGCAATTTATCTTTAGGCCTCCTAAGAGCAAAACGTTACTCACACCAAGTCATTTTTAGCATAGACAACTTGTTCATTTGCCAGCTTCTATTGCGGCTGTCAGAGGGTATTCTCCAGGTCAGCAGAGAAACAGCCACAAACAGAATAAAACCTAGAAGAATGTGATGATTGCTATATTCTCAAAAGGTATACATTTAGTTAACAAACAATACAAAAATCAAAACAAGACCAAATTCACCACCACTGTCAGTATCTCTTTTCGTATGCACTGCTTTATTGACATCCCATTTATGATCCATCAGTCCATTCTGCTTTTGCAGTGCTTCTAGCCAGTAGCTCTTCTATTTTCTCCCACATCAACAACAAACAGGTGGATAACTTTGTCAGAAATACCTCAAACATCTTTTCAATATTACCACTCAAACTGCTCATTAGAACTATGACTGTCATCCCATTAGAAACAGTTTAGCCAATGACATTGGTATCAACAACATTTCATGGCATCCTTACACTCTGTGCTTTCCCATTTAACAGCTGCATAAATTTCTATCCTGATTCAATACACACTTTTTAAAGTGAGGACTTTCTTTGCTTTTGAAACAAGAGAAGCTGTGTTCCTGAACAAAGCTCATGAACAATTATCAACTTTTATTATCAAAATGTTACAAATGTTTTAAAATCATGAGGCTAGAGAATTAAATATGTGCTGTTGTAACAACCTCTACAGAAATCTACTCTTGAAAAACAGAACTCTGTTGTGACATTCACTTAAATATAATCATTCATCCTCAGCCAAAATAATGTTTTGAAATTAAGGTAAATATGTGTAACAGCATGCATGTTTCAACTTATGTTAGATGGAAGAGACCTCAATCTTACATAAGATATTACAATATGAAAATCTCTACTGGTTGCTTTGCATTTAATCATCAGCTACAAGTTGGGCTGAACTGTACTTTCAACGAACTGCAAAGACACATTATCTACATTGAATTAAACAAAGACTAAAACATGGCAATCAAACATCACCACAGATTTGATTCTTAACAGGCTTGTTTTAAAGGTAACTTGCAAGATTTCCTAAATGAAGACAGTATATTACAATTTGACCAAAACTTGCTAGGTTTCATTTAATTACATAAAGGTTCTTTTATTTTGTATTGCATGCAAGCACAAAAGACAGCATTTTCAATAACTTTTTTCAGAATATTCAAAACCCACTGGGTTTATCACGAAAATATGAATGCATGGTATTAGCTGTGCTTTTAATTCAACTTTTAAAATTTTTATTACACAAGCTACTATAACGAAAAAGACACAATCCAACTTTACAACTACTCAAAATTTTATTACCCAAACTAAGAACATGGAGCTGTTGGAAAGAGTCCAGAGGGTCACAAAGACGATCAGAGTGCTAGAGCACCTCTCCTATGAAGACAGGCTGAGAGAGTTGGGTTTGTTCAGCCTGAAGAAGAGAAGGTTCTAGGGAGATCTTATAGCTTCAAATACCTATACAGGGACTAAATACCTAAACAGAGGGACTGTTTACAACTGAAGGGAGCAATAGGATGAGGGGTAACGACCTCCGCTGAAGGAAGGTAGGTTTAGATTAGATATGAGGAAGAAATTATTTACTATGAGCGTGGTGAGACACTAGAAGAAGTTGCCCAGAGAAGCTGTGGATGCCCCCTTGTTGGTAATGTTCAAGGCCAGGTTGGACATTGTGTGATCTGGTCTAGTGGAGGGTGTCCCTGCCCATGGCAGGTCCCTTCCAACACAGACTATTCTATGATTCTACATACAGCACTTAAGATTTAACACACACACACACACACATGCTCAAACCCCCCCAAAAACCTAACAAAAACAACACGTATTTTCTAGGACACATCAAAGAATTTACCATTTTAAAAAATCATCATCCAATATGAATTCTTAATGCTTTTCAAAACAAACAAAAACCCAAAATATGCACAACACACAGACAGAGAGCAAACCTACGTATTCACACTGGGAATGCACAGACAGGCCAGACAGAATATAAATTTTTCTAATCTTCATAATGGGCATAATGCTTGATGCATTTCATAGAATCATAGAATAGTTACAAAACAATGTACTATACTTCAAGGTTTGGTTGCAGGGCTTATCCTTCTTTCCACGAGCCTGCGATCTGTAAAGGAAACCAATCTTAAAAAGCAAGCATAAGCTTAGTACCTGGAGAAAGGGAAAAGAACCAGCCTGAGAGAGCATCAAGTCCCCCTGACAGATCCTAATAATCTGTTTACCACAGCTGCTCAGGAGCAAGCCACTGCCCTATGCCACAAAATCCACTGACAGTAAAAGGCAGCAAAGGGAGGTGGATCACACTCACCCAGCAGCCCAGCATCCAAGACCTGCAGAGGCCGGCAGGCCACCTGCAGAGGCCGGCAGGCCGCCTGCATGCGGCCCTGTCCGTGGTCCTGCAGGACAGCCAGTGGCTCCATCGGTCTGTCAGTACTACACCAACTCTCTTCTCAAACAGGGGCAAGTTTGTGGCTGGCACTATCACAACGCTAAATGGGCACGCAGAGTTTCCAAATCCAGGTTCAAACATGCAGATGTTAACACCTACTTGGCTGAACATTCATAAAGAACCAATCAAAGGCCCACAAAGACGGAACCCCAGTGGCTTCTTACATGAAAAACAAAGCCACATGAGCTCTGCTTGTCATCACAGGGCATGGTCTAAGCTCAGTTCACTCCTCTGTGTATTTATGGACTGAACTGCAAGATTTGGAACACCACAAGGAGTCTGCTCAATACATCATTCATGGGGCCTGGACTACTACATAAGCTCTTTCACACTAGGAGGAAGCAGAGCTACAAGGAGGTTGTTCTTACTAGATGTTAAAAGCTTTTATCCAGATTTTATGTTGCAATTCTGAAAGTAGATATGGCACACATACTCATCATGAACTTAGATACAGTTACAGGAGACCAGTCTGCGTACCCATATGGATTAAGAGAAAATCTTAATTAAAAAAAACCCTAAAACTGAAGCACCTCCCTTCACAAAAAAAACCTCACACGGATACTGTCAGCATAGAAAGTCCTTACAGAAAGCAAAGAATAGCAAGAGAAAAGTCTTGAAAACACTGAAGCTTGGTTAATACAATAAAAATAATACTAAGTGGAAAAATAGAATTTTAAGTGCTTCAAAGCCAAGCAAAAAACCCCACCCAATCCATTAAAAAACCCAACCAAAAGAAATAAACAAACAAACAAAAAAGAAAAATAACAAAAAAAAATCTTAAGGTATCCACCATAAAATACTAAATACAAAGTCATGAAGACATTTCACATAGAATGGTGCACACTGAACCAAAGGCAAATGAGAACTGCTCACAAACAAAGCCAAAGCCACATTTCTAGCCTAGAAAGTAATGAATGGATTATGACAGCTTGAAAATACATGACAGCACTACTTGAATGAAAAAGTTTGGCATCCAGGGATGCTCCTGCTCAGAACATTATGAATCTTATCTCACCAAGAATTTCTGAAAGTCAGAGAATACACAGGGGTCTACAGAGAGAAAAAGCCCCAATTAATTTGGCTTTTTAGATGGGAGTTGCTCATTTTGGAATGTTTTAATTCCCTGTATTTCCCAATTCTCTTTAGACAAATCACAGGAAATTCAAAGAACCCTGATGTCTGCTGGAATGACCATAGGGCAGAACTCAACCAACCTAGATTTCCACAGCAGTAACAACTTCCTGATACAGGTGATCAAGGACAGATGCACTGCCAGACCAAATACTTAAGAACTAGGAGGAACTAGAACATGAGACATTAAAAGTCTGACTGCAACGATGTTGATGGAGTTCCGGATCCTTAGAAGAGAGAACAAGGTACAAAATAAGACAATCCTAGGATTTAGGGCAGCGGAATGTAATTTATTCAGAGATCTACTTGGAAAAATACCCCAGGATACAGATCTGGAGAGAAGGATCCAATAGAGTTGGTTGATCTTAAAGCATCACCTCCTCCAAGCTCAAGAAAGGTCTATCACATTCCAGGAAGAAACAAAGACAATGTGAGGTCTGCATGAGTGAACAAAGAGCTCCTAGACCGAACTCAAGACATAAAAAAGAAGGGTGTAAGAAGTGGAAGCAGGGACAGCTGACCCAGATGAGACTATGGAGTTCCTATTAAGTTGTGAACAGGGTTGGGAAAGCCAAGGTATACCGATTTGAATCTGGCAAGAGACATAAAAGGCAACAAGGAATGATTCTGCAACTATATTAACAGGAAAACTAAATAACAGTAGGCCTGCTGCTAAACATGGCAGGGCCCCAATGACAAAAAAACAAACCAGAAAATGCGAAGATACTCAGCAACTCGTTTTACTGGTTCAGGAATCCCAGTCACAAGACCAGAAGGAATGTCTGCAACAAGGAAGACAGAGTCAGTGGAAGAGGGTGGGATGACAGAGCACTTAAACTGGACATATCTGAGTCTATGGGGTGATGCAGGTTGTATACATGAGTGCTATGGACCTGCCTGCCTGCACAAGGCTACTCTTAGTCATTTTTGAAGGTTACAACGTGTCCTTGAGAACTGGAAGAACAAATGTCATTCCCATCTTCAAGAAAAAGATTGCTGATATGACTACTTGGTTTCACCTCAATCAGTGGGAAACTGATGGAGAAAATACACCTGGAAATAATTTCCAGATATGAGGACAAGAAGGTTATTGGGAATTGTGAGTATGAACTTACCAAGTGGAAATTATGCTTAACCACCCTGACAGTCTTCTACAATGAGGTGACTTGACAGGGAGAGGACAACCAAGCAGGAGATATTATTTATGTCCAATCATAATATTGCGTAGTAGCTGACAGGTAAGTGCACAGGAAGGATTGAAAACTGGCTGAATCCACAGGACTGTGACCAACGGCACAAAGTCCAGCTGAAGGCAAGTCAACAGCACCCCAAGGGTTGATCCCAGGCCTGGTACTGTTTAACACCCACACTAATAATTTGACTGTGGCAACAGAGTGAACTTTCAGCAAGTTCACAGATGATGGAAAACAAGGTGTAGTCACCAACGTACCAGATGCACTCTGACCTGCAGAGTTAACAGATGAATGCTCAACAAAGAGAAACAGAAAACCCTGCACATGAGTAGTACTCCATAAACCAGTACATGCTGAGTGCCAAGTGCCTGGAGAGCAGATCCGTAGAGAGAAGGCTTGAGGAGCTCATGAACCAGCTGACTACAAAACAGCAATATGCCCTCATAAGCATGGAAGGTCAACAGCCTGGACTGCAGTAAGGAGAGCACTGTCAGCAGGCAGCTACTGAAGATGAATGTTCCTTGCTAATCAGCACTGTTAAGGACAGGTCTGGGCTCCCCATATTAAGACAGTATTGGGCCTATAGGAGTGGTTCCAGAAAAGGGCCACAAAAATGATTAATGGACTTGAACATGCTTGATATAGGAGTGTTTAGCCTGGAAAAGAGAAGGTTCATGTGTGGAATGCTTTTATCCATGTGAATAAACAGGGAGACAGCCTCCTCTCACTGGTGCCGACTGCCAGGATAAGGTATATAACTGGCACAGAAGACACATGAAATTCTCTCTGACCACATAAAACACTCTTGTACAGCAATTGTCCAGGGAGTTTGTTGAGTCTGCATCCATAAAGACCTTCAAAACCCAATCTGAGATAGTCTCAAGTAATCTGCTCTGACGCTTCCCGAGCCATCTCAAAAGCTCCTTTCCATTTTCAGTATTCTCTTAAATGTACTTCAGCACTACTCATTTCCAGAATGCTTTTCATAAAATTGCGCTCACCACCAGTTGCTTTTCTTTTCCACATTCTGCATTTATGCACTTAAGTCCATTTTATTCTCTCTGGAATTAGCTTCCTCAGTGGGAACAAACTAAACTTCAAAACACTTCAACAAAATTCCCCCCTAGAAAATAAGTAGAAGAGACTATGGTTACAAACCTGCAGGTTTATTAGAGAAGCTTATGTTCTGGGAAAACAAACAAAAACCTCAAGATCCAGGTCAACGCATTCTCTACCTTTGGAAGATACTTCTATCTTATTGCAATTATTAAACGGTTATGAAAACCAAAACATTACTGCATTTAACACTTGCTACTTACTCGCTTATTTTTGTTAAAGCAGGTAATGCTTTAACACATAACAATAAACTAATGAGTTAAGATACTGCATGCAATCCAAAGAACCAATTTTCTCTGCCTCTCTGGCTTCAATTTATGCCCATTAACTCTGGTCTGCCTGCCATGAGTATTACTGTGCTACCTGAAGCACCTCAGCAGCCTTTTGTTGATTTCACTCTAGTTTTTGCATCTCTCATGTGTTGAGGTAAAAGGGCATGTGTGAGGTTTGTTTTGGGGGTGGGGGAATCTAGTATTCTTTATGCAGTCTAATATGCTCAGTAAAGGGGAATAAATAACTTCTGGTCTTGTGATCACACTCCATACAGCACAAATACCAAGCCTTTACAATATCCTGCTGTTTCATGTTTAGCTTGCTGTCTACCAAGACCCACAGGTCCTTCTCATCAGAGTAACTTCCCAGTCAGCATTGCTCCAAGAAACTCTGCCTTCCCAGGTGCAAGAAAACTGCATTTATCCATGCTGACTTTTATGAGGCTTCTGTCTGCCCATTCTTCCAGCCTGCTCTGACTGGTAATACCAAGGAGTTTCCATCAATTTGGTATCTCTGAAAACTTGGTTAGAGTGCATTGCATTGCCACTGCCACACTTTTGCTTCAGATATTGAACAGCACAGTTCCCATGACACAGCCCTGCAGTTCCTGCTTGTTAATCACTTTCCAGGTAGCATACAACTCATTAACCACTATGCTCTAAACCAGATCATTCAATCTTACCTCTTTTTAAAAAAATGTATCTGGTTGCCATCTGCCCATATCACAGCATCCCAACTGGGATAGGGTACTATGGGACACAGATGAAAGAACTGTTAAAGTTGGAGATTAAGCAAATGTCATCTTGGCCACCAAGCAAATTATCTTCTTAGAGAAGGCAGCCAGGTTTGTTAAGGATGATTTGGTCTTGCAAAAACCCACCCTGGCTATTCCAAATCATCTTCACATGGCAGCACTTCCAAAAGATCTGTCCCATGGTGTTCCTCAGACTGAAATAAGGCTGATTAGCCTTTTTTGAAGGTGGGTGCATTTGCCTTTCTCCAGTTGTCAGGGGCCTCCCCGATTTCCACTTTTTACATCTGGTACAGAGGAACACCATTATAGCATCAGTAAGTTCCCCTTGGCATAACTGGATGCAACCCATCTAGTCCCATGGACTTGTATTGGTCACGTTCCTTAATTCGGTCCTCACTGCTGAGATTCTCCTTGAATCCTTTTGCTAGGTACAGCTAGAGAGAGTTAGTGAAGGCAATGAAGACAGTGTCTACTGACAATCTGGTTTTTTCATTAATAGATCTGTATTCTTGTTAAGCCTTCTGCTGCCAAAGCAGTGGTCAAAGCACTCTGAATTGCCTGTGAGGTCTCTTCCAAGTGTCATCTCAAGACAAGTCCTGGTTCTCATCACACCATCCTCCATGTTCAAAATTCTTTTTTACACTGCCCCTATTTCCAACTGACTTACTGCCCTGGAGCTAGTCATGAGTTTCCTGTTCAGCCTTGCCAGTCTCCCAGTAAACCTATTAGTCTGAGTATTTGGAGGAGGTTGTCCTCAAGCAGCTGCCAGATCTCCAGAGCTCCTTCACCCTTCACAGTTGTCTTCTGTAGAATTTGATTGACCGGTTCCTTTAGCAAACCTGAAATCTGCTCTACTGAAATTCAGAATCTGTGCTCTGCTCCTCCTTCCTTAGTGGAACTTTCATGAACTCAGCATCTATTTCACAGCCAGTATACCCAAGGCTGCCACTGATGATCTGATGCCTAAGCAGTTCTTGAAAATAAAGAGCAGATCCAGTTGTGTATCACCCTGTTGATCTATCCAGTACCTTTAATAAGAAGTTATCCCTGGCATGCTTAATTAAGAGCTTACATTTCTGTATTATCCTGCCGGTGGATGTCAGGGAATTTGAGTCCTCCATGAAATACAGTGCCTGTGATTCAGAAACTTTTGAAGACAGGTTTGTCTTCTTCCTCACTCTGATCAGGTGAATTACCACCACAATATTATCCTTTTTGGCCACTGCACCCATGTTTACCAACAAGCTCTAAAGCAGACTGTTGTCATCCCACTGAAGAGTTCCCTACACCCAAACTTCTTCACAACCTGGCAGCCCTGCCTCTCCTTAACTTTCCCTTTCCTCATAAGTTTGTATCTATACCCCACCCATTGCAATGATGTGGGCTGTCCTGCCACATCTCCTCTATACATTCTATAACTATATGCATTAACTAATTCCTCCTGCTTATTTCTCAGGCTGGATACATGCACCTGACATGGGTATCCCTTTTACCAATCTCAAGATCCATCTTGCTCCCACCAAAGTGTACTGTCTGCTTTCCATGCACATGAGTCAATATCCATGGGTTATAATGCCCCTTCACCGCTCAACGCTCTACGCAGCAGGTTGTCCAGCCTGTTGGTATAGATGTTCTTGTCCCACTTGAGTATCAAGGACTTTCAGGGACAGATAAGAACCCAGTTATTGGCCCCATGGTATTAAGAACCACGTGCCTGTTGACACGGGCTGTGCAATGAGCTAAGTCTTGATCAGTAGGATTTACCTTCTCTGTTTCCTTAGGAGCATTGGTCCTCCAAAGTGTTACCCTTTCACCAGCAGGACTGAGAAGCTCTTACATAATGGGACTACTTAGCTTAAGAGATAACACTATCCCTAGCAAGGCAGACTTGTTTAGCAACTCAGATTTTTGATTTTCAAGAGAAAATAACAGTATATTCAGAGCCAAAAAGACTCAACATAAATTAGAAGCACCTAGTCTACTTTCCTCCTGTTCTGGGAAAGCAAACTGAAAAACTCAAGTACCAGTTTCTTCCTACAGCCAGTTAAGAATCATAGAATCACAAAATCACTTAGGTTGGAAAAGGTCTTTACAATCATTGAGTCCAACCACAGCCTAGCCCTGCCTAGAGGCTGTGTGCAGTGAAATGGCAGAAAGGACAAATAAATTACTTTTTATGCTTTTTCTTTAAGAATCAGGAAGAGGGTTAAAATAATACCAAGAGATAAAATATTTCTTCCATCTAAGAGAAATTACTACAGGTAAACAAATCTTAAAAATGTAACCCTTCCACTCTTGTCTGCACAATGGAATCTTCTGAAGATCTGTCGTCTTCAAACAAGGAAACAAAGCATGCAGGAAAGCAGTGTGTGGAGGAACAGCTATGATCTATGTAGAACTTGACTATCATCGGAACTTCAGCAGAGTTGTAAAACAGAATTTTTTGTCCACAGAGAAAGGAGGGAAAGGAAAAAGAGGAAACATGAAAAGGGCACCTGTAAAAACAAGTGAGCCAAATACCCTTCAAAATCTCAGTTCTTGCTAAACTTGCTGGCTTTGATTTCACAGGTGCTGAACCAAACTACTATATCTCATTTATGACCTTACTGGACAGGATAACTTTCACTGTGAGTGGTTAAAGAATTCACTCTGATCATGTCCCCTTCATGAACTATTCTCAGTCATAAATTGTTCTTCTATCTCTCGCATTTGACTTAACACATCCTGGACACCAACCTTTCTCCAGTCCCAGTGGACAAACCTTTGCCCCATCCCAGTAGACCACAGTGTGTTCCAAAGCTTTCTGTGCAGTTTGTCCTGCACCTTAGGCTCTTTTTTTTGTGTGTGTCTAAAAGCAGGCACTGTATGTACCAAAAGAATATTTAATAATATTCTGACCCTTTGTCCATTATATCTTTTCATTCTTGATGTTTTCCTCAAGAATGAAATCACAACTGAAGAAAGATGAAAAAACTAATTTGGAATTTTCAAATGAACAGTTTGATTCCAAATAAATTTCATTTCTTATCTTCAAAGATATAATTATTTTTATATACCCACCCACCCCTCTCCCCACCCCCAAAACATGAGTTTTGTCCAGCTGTATAATTAATTTGGACCCAAAATATTCCTCCTGTTGTTAAGAGTCGTCCCTGTTAAGAATTGCAAGATCATTACCTAAGTCTGTGGATCACAAAAAGAGCCATCTCTAGCTGTAGAGACTAAGGAAAAGCAGTTCACAGAAGTGCTTAAGAAGTTCTATGCATCACCTCTACAGAATGACCATGAAAAATCCCAGCAGACTTCTTGGACAACCAGAATCTATCTTGATTGGAAACAGATGCGTTGGTTCAAAAGGAGGTCTCTTCTTCAAAGGAGGTGACCAGCTCCACTGAAGTCATAAGGAGAAGAGGAAAGAGGGAGACACAAATTCACCCTTTCAGAAGTTTTGTTGCCTAGAAGAAATATGCCATTTTTACGTTTGTGCAAGAAAGCTGAGGGCAAGCTCTTCAGCAATCAGAATTCTTACTATCAGAATACCTGCTGAGACAGCGTGAAAGCTGTTTCTACAAATGGCTCCAAGTAAATCTTGTTAAATACTCCACTTCTCAGCAAAACAGTGTCTTCCCAAATCAACCAGCAACAGCCAAAGATGCTACTTTGAAACAAAAAACCTGGGAAGCTACTTTGGGTAGAAAATTAAACCACAAAAGTATACAAGTATCTGCAGGGGATAAACCAGGTATACAGAAATTCCAGGCCTAAAGAAACAGCACAGTATGAGAACCACTCTACTGGGCACCTATAAGGTATGACAACAACTGTGGCGTGCTGATTATCGCAATATATCCTGAGAGGGATAGGAAGCATGGCACTGTTATTTTTCTAAGGATCAACACAAGATACAGTTTTTGGGGGGTGGGGATGGGGGGTGGCGAGGACTAGCTAGACAGAAGTTCACAGAAGCACAAGAACTCTTGAAATCATTCAGAACAACGTGCAAGACTTGTCTCACTGTTATTTTTTAAATTCCGTACCTTTGCAAAGCTATGAAAACAAGTATTATGTAGCACTTGAATAAAAGGAAGTTAAAAATAATTAGAAAATAATTGTTCCTTTCAAAAGAAGTAAGAGGCAGCTTAAACTCAAACCTGTACAGGTAGCATAGGACTGGGAAAAAACAGCCTAATGCCTTCTGAGAACAAAAAATAGTCAGAATGGAATAAGGGGTCTAAAAGGAGATAAAGAAGAACGTATCCTACAAACAATAAAATGCAGATATTGTGCTCAAATGAGGAAGCCAAGTCTCAGATCTGGCAGTCTGCATAGAAAAACACAGTCAACATTTAAAAATAAGAGTGATCTGAAAGCAAAAAAATCCTAAATTTTTGTGCACAGGAAGCCTCACAGAAAAACATGCAGAACTAAAAGATGACAAATAGAAACCTGAAATTTAGGGCCCATTCTACTATTTTCCATTACCACTGCTCAGGTAGGGATCTCAAATTCATTAAACATGCACTTAGCCACAGATAAAAATCTTCCGAGTGAACAGATTTTTCTGATATTCTTGTTTAATTCCAAAAGCTTAAACCAAACACAAAACTTGGTGTTGACAGAGTCCTTGCTAAACTCAAACTTTCAAAGGTTAACTGAACTAAGAGATGATTTTGTCTCTATTTATCTTGAACTCTAACAAAAATAAAATACAGAACAGCATTTGAACACTTTGGTTTGATTTGGTGATTTTAATCATATCAGTGTCAGAATAAATTGTGAACAGTTTGCCTCACAACTACTCACCACCAAAAGGCATTTGATACATGAACTCTGAAGTGCAAAGATGGTAAGTCATACTACTCTGGATTACAAACAGCTGCTTGCATCATGAAACAGAAGATACTCCCAAACAAGAAAAACAGAGGTACACCCTGCAAATTTAATTAAAATCAGTTCAGATGTACCGTACACACAGAGACCTTTCTGAGCTGTATGCAGGCACACACAGTCACGACAGACCCATGATCCTAGGCCCATGTATATTCTCTGGTAAAAGCACCACTGTTTCCCTGGATTTGCATCTGAGACACAGGTAAGTGCAATGTGGACAGCTTTTAGACATCCCACAAGTACAAATTTCGTCTGCAGTGCAAATACAGTACAAATGAGAGTTATCAGTATGTGGTCAATTCTTCTGTATAATGATGCCTTTTTCTCCCCTGTGCAGTCTCAGTACTCTCTTTGATAATGTACTCTAATCTGTATCTGTTTCCCAAATGACAAACTAATGATGACAGACTGTACAGGACACTTCCTTCAGGTTATGAGTAAGACCTAAGTAATACCTAACAATCATGCATGTAACTGAAACAGTAAAAAAAGAAAAAGTGCTCATCACATGTTCTACCAGCTCCAAAGCATTATCACAAACAGTACAGGTTATTTCCTGTAATTGTGCCAACAGCTTACTGAAATCTTTGTGAAAAGCAATCAAGATCAATAAATCAAACATTCCACTACTGCATAAAACATTGGTTTATACAAAGACTGACATAATACTAGAAAGAGAAAAAAGTCCAAGACATGAAAATATCTGAAACAAGCCTAAGAATTCTGCCTCCCTTTACTGTCTAAGATTGTTCTTACATAGTATACAAACAATTAGTCATTAACATAGCATGAATTAATCACTAACATAATACAAAGTATTCAAAATAGATTTCACCTTTATTTAAAACAATTAGCTAATACTAAGATTATGGTAAGAATTCATTATAACATATCTAATAATAAATGATAGAATAAGAGCTTAATTGTAATACAGGCTGAAATAATTGTATAGTATATTTGTAACTTAATTTACATAATTATATCCTATATTTATATTAATATTTATATTAATGAACACTGAAACACTAACAGACTTGGCTTTATTTTGCAAACTAACATACCTGAAAATGTGAAGTGATTCTTCTTGCAGCATGTTCTTTACACAAGGTTATGAAAACTAGCTGATTTATCTTGCACTTTTACTATTAACTGAGAGGAATGATTCAGCACAGGTAATACAAAATGATCTTTGATATATTTAAAAAGTAGCAGGGCTCAGTTATCAACTAGTTTGCAGAAAGTGAGATTACCGTATATACAATCTTTTAACGTGTAAATGAAGCCTTATGTGTTAGTCAGGAAGAAAATTTACTGAAACAAGATTCCATTTGAAAAATGTACTTAAATTCACCACATTAGAGTAAGCTATTTGTCAACTGTGCCTTTCCCAATTCCCAGTTCCTTCCAGAGGATAGTAAGTGGTGTCAATACTATGGGAAACCCCATGGTACTTGCTATGGCACTCATGGTATTTCAAATTACCATCTACACATTTGAAAAATAACTCTCAGCTTGATTAGATAAAAAAAAGACTATCCTACAGGGATCCACTCAGCATCGACAGATTTATTTTTTTATTGGCAACCACATGCTTGTTTTTGTCAATAGAAAACATATTTTGATTATTGTATTTTAATAGATGGGGAAAAACTGACAGAATACACACAGGCAGCAGTTTTAAGTAACATTATCAACAGACACTTGAATTTCATGTTAGCTGGTACCTGGGCAGTTCTGCCTGCATACAGTCTTGTGGAATCTCACGAACTTCATCTCCGACTCACCAAACACCATACAAACATTAAATGCATTACAATTAAAACCAGCTCTCTACACTAGTGTCTACTTCTCAATCTATTCTCCTTTCCAGAGAAATAGAAACCTACTCTTCTTGCTTTACAACCGAAGTTGGGTTTTTTTGTTTGTCCACAAAACAAGTCCCTATATGCCTGCTCTGCCTAATATAAGAAGCCCACAGTGCACTGATGTTGTCCAGTAAAACTTATGGTATACAAAAATGAAAAACCATCCACAAAACAGATTTTCATTTATTTGCATCATTTATCAATGTCTTCCCTAATTCTCAGTATTAGGTACTTTTTTTCTTAAACACAAAACACTGAGTTGCACCTGATTGTAAATCTTTTGTGTGTCTCTTGACTTTAACCACGTTCCACACTGTTAAGTCTTCCCACAGATTACAATTCTCACTTCTCATGAAGGAAATTACACTAATACACTAACAGTCCAAATAATTTTAAGGAATACATTCCCAGAATACTAAATAAAAGTGGGACATGCCAACATTAAATCAATCATTCCTTTAAGCAAAAAGATATTTCACTTTAGTTACAGTTTAATTTTAAAATCAGTTTTATTCCTAAGGTAGAAGTATCCATACATCCCTCTCTCTTCTGCAAGGACAGAGGTTGCAGACTGGATACATCTACTTTTGGATCTTTTTTGTTATAAAATGAATGAGGAAAGTTAACGAGAAGGAAGGTTACAGTGAGTTCCTCAAAGAGACTGACAAGAAAAACTGGTCATCTGTTCATCCCTAAGAAGGGAATCACACAGCTTACTAGTGCTAACTTCATATGGATTTCTGCACTAAACACTGTTCCTAATGAACTATACACAAGTTTTTAAATTAAATAGGAAGACAAAGCAAGGATACTCAGGTGAGTTCAGCCATGTGAAAATGTAGTCACACTTTTTACTTATCAGAAGCTGTAATATGCACACAAATATTTTATTCTTTAAAAATTCACTTAGCCAGTTCAGCGATTAACTCAAATTGTCAGAGAAGTCTAATTATCAGCAAGACCTAAGGGTTCCCAATAATCTCAAAACCTACTGAAAACAGACTCTTCAGCTTTCACCAGAATTGAACATATGACACATACAAATTAACATAAACATGTAAATATCTAACATGTAAAGGAATATAAAAACACGCTGATCAACCTGAATCACAGATAATATATGAAACCTTGTGGTTGCCTCTAGCAATCTCAGGAAATGTAAAAATTCTGACTCATAGCTAAGTCCACACTGCAATTCCATGACTCAGACAGCTGTGGAATCAAAGTATGACATTAATTTTAATCTTGTGATGACTAGTAGACAAAAAATAATCCAACAAGCATACTTTATATGATACGTAGAGATTTTATGAGTTGGTCAAGCAAATCTTACCCCAGCAGAATTTTAGCATGAACCTCTTTGTTAGTCCTTGAGATTTCTCTCAAAGAGGTAATTTCTGCATCAAACCAAAATCCTCTTTCTTCTGGAGTCTCAACATTGTAGTTAACCATCACTACATCGCCCACTTTTAGTTCACTCCACTTCAGAATGGTTCTTGCTCGGGGCCGCAGATTACTGGTGTCCATTTCTACAATGCCATTCTCTGGGTACCTGGGAAAGTAAAACCAACAACAGTAACAATTACGACTCTGGTAACAGTAAGAAGTTACAGATAATTTTTCAAAAGTGTAATTTTTAAAAACGTGCTTTCGGCATATAAGGAACATAAAAGGATTATTAGGTCAGATTTTTTATTGAAAATTTAGTTTTAATATAAACACAAACCAGGAACTTGACTAATCTCAGATGAAAAAACATGCTTCCACGAGTTTTCTCTCTCTCTCAAAAAAAAAGTAAATCTGTAAGTGGTGGATGACTTTTTGATCAGAATGCCATCAAGGTTAAGGTTTTTGACATGCACAGGGCCCCAGTTTACTCCAAGTCAATACTCCAATTAATATGACAATCACAAAGTAATGAAGATTAAAACTAGGTTCTTCAATTCAGCATATTTCTAATTTAGCTTGGCTTCATACACTTGTTACTTTCCCACTGACTTGAGGAACAACGTATTCAGGACAGTTCTTTTGAAAAATTCACCCCTAGAAACATAGCATATCAAATTGAAAATGTAGTGAATATAGCCCAAGTTCATGTCCCATGCACCTTTTAAGAAAAAAGTCTAACTACCAAATATAGTAAGTGAGAAAGAGAACAAAGACTCTCAATGAGATATGTGAACTAACAAGTGGAAGTGTTCCTCTCCTTAAATTACAAAACAAAAATCTAGAAAGAAAAGTGTGGGAATCATTCCTTCTCTTGGCAAGATACTTAATAAAGAATGCAACAATAAAAGAAATTTTATGTAACTACCCACAAATTGCTAGGGTTTATAAGAGACTGCTTTCTTCCTTCTGGTGTATGCTATCATACATGACAAAAGAAATTTAAAAATCAAATAGTAATGAATAATTGCTGATACTTTGTATAAGCAAATTAAGAATCCAGCATCATTTAACTAGTACTAGATTTTTTCAGTACAAATTTGACAAAGAAAATTAAACGAGTGCTATGAAAAGTATTAATTTTTTTCGTCTCAACAAACATTGCTGAGGATGATGTATCTTAAGTTACATTTTCATCATGCAATTCTTGGTATTCTAGCAAAAGCACTCATACTTTATTGGGTTAAAGCACTCAGAGTTCATATACCTGTTAAATTGTAATGGCAAAATCCTAGTCTTACTAATAGAAAGACTGGCACTGGCACTTCCCAGCATGACTCTCTGTATTAAACAAGACCACTTCAAGGTCTTGAGGAAATCAGACATTTTAACTTACTACATCACTACACAAATACTAAAACTTCATTAGTAGTATGAGGCTCTGATAGACTACATACTGAAATCAGGACATCTACTCCTAAACAGTTGATGGAAAGTCCACTGATACAATTGGAGACATTTTTTAAATGTTAATTTCACAGTTTGTTTTATGCCTTCTGTTAAACCTAGCACACCAGTTTCCTACTACAGATAAAAGGGGAAGGAGTGGGGCTAGATCTGGCATTCTATTGCCATTCTTTCATTTAAAGAAACATGAGCCACAAAAGTGACTGTACCTTTAGATAAACTAACAGCCAAGTAAAAATACCATAACCTTAACCACTTCCAAATTGAAATCCTAACAGTGTTTCTCCTCAACATTTTCAGATCACAGTTATAAAAATCTGCATGCCAAGAATTATATTCATTGTGCATGCTTGGGATTCAGCCATTGTCCGAATGACAGCCTCTTATGATGTAACTCTTCACCGTTCCTTTTGAGTGTTTTTACTTTGTTTTGTTTCCAATGAGTGTGTGCTGCAAAGCTGACATCTGTCCTTTTACCTTTATGTCATACAGCTTTCCCTAAAAAGAACTATTATACAATTCTACTGTAACAATTATGAACATCATACTGTAGTATCTACAAAAAGCTTAGGACATATTCACCTACGAGTAATAAGACAAAGCAAAAAGCAGCTACAAAGATAATGTCTATTTTATTGAGTGCCTAAATGACATAGTGTTATAGTACAACAGGCTACTGAAATCAGCTATAATTGAGCTACTAGTTAGTTTTATTCATCTTACAGTAAACCTTCCTAAAGTTTGAAGAAGCCAGCAAGCAGCACACAGTAAATGAAGACTTGAGTTTACTTAAACTCTGAAATGAAAATAGGGCGTAAGCATCATGAAACTAAAGATAGATAAAAATATAAATCCTTTATGCATACAGTGAAATAATCAACTGAGAAGTACATATGAAATCAGTGGGACTCTAAAAAAAAAAAAGACAACAAAAAACCCTAACATATTAAAGAAGTTTCAGAAGTCACTGTCAAAAAAAGCCACACATCCCCCCCCAAAACCAAAATGCATGCCTCACAACAGCTTATGCTTATAGAAACCTAACTCTGATCTGAAAAATCTAGTCCCTTCTGAAAAACAAAAGTCCCTTCAGGTTCTGTTTGTCCTGAGAGAACTCTGGGCATTTTCTTTTTTTAAATATAATGAAAAAGAAATACTTTATTCCCAAAATCAGGTATCAAATTTCTGTCATCTTTGCCACTCCTATACAACTCTGCACAGAATTTTTCCTACTGTACTGCTACGGAACCTCATAGATTGTCACTGCTAACAATTTCTCCACCTTATACCTGGAAGTATCTTATGAAAGAAACCCAAGAAAACTGCGTATCAGCATAACTAGAACAAGACCCAAAGACACCCCCCAAAGCCCTCTTTTACAGACAGAAAGAAACCAAGTGCTTTTCCAGGAAAGGACAGGAAGGCAAACTCTTCAGTGATTTTGTCCTGATTGGCTGATCAAGCTCAGAAACTTCAGAAGAAAAAAAGATAGCTTACAGACCAGTGAGATTTCCCTTGTCAGAATTCACCCTTCTTTTGCATCAAGTTCCAGTCATTGTATGCTTTGCTGCTGGGTGTTCACACATAGAAATACGCTTTTAAGGACACCAGTGAAGGCTAGCAGATACATAACCACTAGCGTTTGTCCATGTCTGACACCCCAGGCAGAACAGCATTTGTCATGAGCTTTTGAGGTAGGCTCAAAACTGCACAGTCACACTACTTAGGTTAAGTACAGCACCACTCTTCCTCACTGTACTAAGTAAACTCTACTTCCACAGAAAGTTTGTGCCCTCAAATGTATCTAATGCCACAATTTACCTGAGTTAAGTATGGAAAAAACACATTAGAGATGCTAAAATCTAATCTCTTAATTATGCAAGAGTAGCATTTAAATATAGCATCACTGAATGGGAATACATGGACTTACACAGATAAATCAAGAGAGCAAATGCAACCTTTTAACAAGCCTCAATAATGAAGTGAAAAGCCCATTCCAGCAAGCTATAATAAAAGACTGCTGTTAAGACATTAACATTTACTGAAAATGTTTTCTTATTTATTGAGTTACTTTTAAAACCCTAAGATGATCCTCAAGAGAAAACAAACATTTTCACAGCAGTGCTCTAATTAGACCACCGTAAGTTTGCCACAATTGAAATTAAGATGATAGACAAAATTCAGCCTTTTTACTTAAAAGGAGATGTAGACATATTCTTGGTTTACTGTGTTTCTCCACAAGAGTTGGCACCTAATATTGAAAAAAGCAGGCATCATTACAGTAAACGTAATCGTAACAGTACAATGAGTAAGAAGTCTCATGTTCATCAGTAAGCTATATTTCCCAATAACTTTTTTTTCCTATAATATTTATGACTGTAAATACTAACAGCAGAATAGCAAGTATTTTTTAAGATTTTGTATCTGTGGTGACAGTTTCCATAGCAAAGAATTATCCATGAAGTGAAAATTCCAGTGTTTCTTGGCTATGGTCAGTATCCGCTCATTCCTAAAACACTCAGAGAAAAAAAATCTTAGCTTTAGGTCAGAATATACGCAAGCCTGCTCAGTTTACTGAGAACTTGCAACATATCCTCTCCCACTTTTCCCAGTTGTTACCATAACAACTGGAACTGGTAAGATAAAAGTATTGAAATACAAGTCAAGACTTAAGCATCCCCTCTCCATGCCAGTACGGTAAGGAAAGTGCAGATGCCCAATTTCTTGAATTATTATTTTCCAATATAAATACAAGTATAATTTATTTTCCCAATCAAGAAACAGAAGAGGCACTCAATATACACCAGGAAATTAAGGAATAGAAGGGCATAAATAAAAGCAGAAAGGAAAAGGAATGAACTCAAGGAGTAGGTAAATCTGATTAACAAGGAAAACCTGAATAAAAACTACATTCGCACCACACACACCCCCAACAATTGGCTACCTGAGGAAATAATAAGCATAATTTTGCTCTACTATTTTGAGAGGGTGAGTTAATACTATAATGGAAGAGCATCTAAGCCACAATTATGAGTGGGAAAAAAAAATCACTAGGATAATAAAAAGCTATGTGCTTGTACTTCCAAAAGAAGGCCAGTAGGTCTGATAATTTGTTACCACAATAAAAAAAGTAACATAGTTTAAAAAACAGACTGGGTATCAAAGACAAAAATCAGTCAGACAGAACATATCAAGACCTTGGAAACCTTACCTAACAACTAATCATTGCAGAATTAAGGAGCTTAAACACTGAGAAACCATATTAACAACCTAAAGAGAATCATCTTACTCTCCTAATCATTTTAGATCTGAGTATTAAGCAAAGTTAACTTCTAGACTACACCACTGCGCTGTGTGGAAAACATAGATGCCTGACAGAAGACAAACTGTAAACTGAATATCAAGACAAAGGTTCTGAAGCCTAAGAAACACATAAAAGGTTGAATTTTAATACAATTTTTAATACAAAACTGTTGTGTAATGTATCTAAATACTCTGAGTATAATTAAAAATTGGTTTACTTCACTAGCTAGCACACGGGATCAAAAGTCACACAATTACTGAATTACTGACTTATTTTTTGAAAACCCTGTCCTCAAGTGTTCAATCCTGTACCTATGCAGGAACACTCACAGCTAATTAAAGACAAATAATGTAAGAAGTAGGAAGAGTTAAATCTTATTCTCACTGAACACACCTTTTTTTCGGGCCAAGTATTACTGGGACGGGGGGAGGCAGGTGGAATAGTTTAAAACTGCTGACTTTCAGTTGTTTTTCAACAACTACTAGGACAGCAGATTCCCTGCTTTACACAGGCCTCCTAAAAGGGCAAAAGAAATACCTGCATTTTCTCCTCAAGCTCTCTCCTTTTCAGTTTGTAGAAAGTGTTTGCATCCTTAAAAATGAAATCCTTACAGTTAATGTCAACTGTTAAAACCCTCAAAACTAATTCAAACACTGAGATTATGCACTCAGGAAATCAACTGCCATGGGGACACAGAATCTTACAAGGAATCAACTTCTTTAAATTAAGAGCAGTAGTGTGCAGCCTGTTAGCCCAGTTTGAACTAACATGCCTAGAGAGCCACATGGTAGCGGTACACTTTTTCTAAAGAAGATTTAAAGAAGACTTAAATGTGACCTACCAGATCTCCTACTGTTTCAGTTATGTCTGATAATCTGCATAAGAGAAATTTTTGAAAGATAAAACAAAAAGATCACCTGAAATAGACAAGACTCTTTGGTAAGGATAATGGCTACAGAAGGAAAGAGCATTTTAGAGTGCTAGGCATTCAGAGACTTTCAAACAAAATGCCTCACAGTTTGGGTTGACGGTGAACAATACCTTAGCCTTTAGTCTCTCCTCACCCCACTTTGAAGGTGAACATCTCTTACTGTCTGCAACCCTGGTTAGTCCTGAATAAACAGAATGTATGTGTAAGAAAAAGTTTTAAAATAAAAAAAACTAATCTTGATACTGAGAGCTCTTATTGTATTTGAAGACGTTCTCCTTCTGCATCTAAAGACGTTGAAAAGCTCCTAAAACATTAAATACTACAGGAATAAATGTTTTCCATTCAAGCAGAATTAAATCTGCGGAATGAACAAATATTTTTTTTTAAAAAGGGATTTCAAGTAGGATCCTGCCCAACTTTTTTCCTCCTAAACTGTTCCCCATCTGTCTAAATAAAGTTTGCTGCCCAAGTTCCTATTTCTGTATCTTTTTCAGCTAGCATGAGGCACCTATGCCCCTAACAGGACACTTCAGAAAGAAAGAAGCTTAAAATGGTAAAAGACATCCAATTTTACAAATGCTTCCCAGACAGAAGCAGAAACAAATGAAAACACTGAAATGTTGAGTTGACAGGCCAACTAATTACAGTAGTGTTTAACAGCAAACCTTCCACCTGAAAATGAACCACTACCACTGACAGACTGATACAACTGAGTTCAATTTACACTTGGGAACACAGGAGTCCAACAGGTGTCCCAGACCACTGAGATCACTCTCTTTTATTACAAGCTACCGCATACACTAATATTTTCCTGGACTCCACTTGCAATCTCAGGGCCTAAAATTACTGCACTATTTTCCACAATTATTTTTTATAACATTACACATCTTATCGAAAACTAACTGGCTAACAAGACACACATACTAACTAAGGCATGGTAGTGGCATATTCTTTTGTACCTTTACTTCCAAAGCAGGCTGTAATCTCTATGAGTTAAGTCAGGTCTTTTCATTAAATGATTCTACAAAGTTCAGCACAACACTAAGCAGGACCACTGGTCCTTATTGGTAATAGTATGTGCTAAAAGCATGTATAGCACATCAACACAACCTCTTTATTTAGGTGCAACAGCATCAGCAATTTACAGACAGAACCAGTAAGAACAAACATCTCACTGGATACTGAGAAAAATTAATGCTGTTCTTAACTCTTCGTGCTGAAGAATGAAATGCACATACTAATCAGTAAATTTATGTCTTAAAAATGCACTACAGGTCTATTCTGTAAACAAAATTGCCCCTGTAACAGGCACAGGTTTACATATGTTTGCTTCTTGCCATTCCTCCCACCCTATTTTTTTAGTACAGAGAGTGCACACAAATCCAACACTACCCGCAACTACCTGAGTCCTCTACTAGAAACCGGGGTCACCATACCCAAAGTGCAAATGAGGGTGTTACCCTAGGAAGGCCAGTGCAAATGCAAGTGTCACCATAGGAAAGTCACATTCATGGTCACGCTGCATCACCAGACTAAATTCACCCATTCAAAACTGTCTGCTTGGTCTGCAGATACCAGCTGTTGATTCCACTCAACTTCAAAACCTCAACAATGACAAGTTCCAGGATAGGGAAGTGATGAACATGCACATGGAAATGATACCTCTGAGACACTGGTTGCTCTTAAGCGCCCCTCCTAATGACCTTCACATCAGTCTACAGGCACAACAGCTTAGACAGAGCCTGGGTTTCAAGTTCTTCGTTCCTCGAGTAATTACTCTAGGATCACATCTAAAGACAGCATAACTTCTGGAATAGCCAGTACTAATATTCTACAGATATCCAGAATGGTGGTATTCTGGATAACATATATTTTAAATATAGTTTAAATATATTGCAACTTAAGCTCTCCCTTAGTAGTCTGGTAACAGATTTTTGCATGATCAGCATCCACTGAGATGATCTCCAAGACCCCTCTATTCTCTCATCTGCCAGCTAGCAGCACAAAGACAGTAACTGGTCCCAAGCAAGCCTAGTCTTCCCAACTTACGAAAAGCTATGCCATTTAAGAAGAATATAGGAAAACTAGTTTTCTAACAAAAATCAGAAGCAGACTAAAACTTAGTTTAAAGTCAAAATCTAGACTAGGTCCCAAACTCAATCTTGTAATATAAAAAAAAAAACCCACACAAAAAACAAAAACAAACCCACCCAAACAAAACTGAACTCCTTTGCAGTCTGTCATTCTCCCTGTGTGACAGAAATCGTGAAAGTCATCTTTCTGAAGCACAGAAACAGCAAGCCAGATGTCCTAATGTTTAACATCAACTATTAATTTTCTACTCCGTTAATGATGAGGATCCCTCTGAGATTGCAGCATTCTCACCAAAACCAGAGGAAACTAACTGTCACGAAGTGGAAGCAGAGAAGCCTGGTAAATCCAGGTGTAGTGATATGGAAGCAAGGACTAATGCAATAATCCCTAAAGATCCATCACACAAACAAAAATATCAACCAACAAGCTCTTCTTTGATGAGGAACACTTAAGTCCATCAGGTCAGTCTTCCTGTTCACCCCGTTCACCACCACCAAGGTATTCATTTTAATAAAACAAAACGTTTACAACTGCCAGGAAAACAATGGTCCTCTTAATAAATCTACTATGAGAAAAACTTCTGCCTGCAGAGATCCAGGAACATCGTAAAGCTTTTAGAAATCCTCACTAAATGTAACAGCCATCTGTCTACCTAAATTGCCAGAAGCAGGCTGGGTACATAACCCACTTACAGTGCATCCTACCTCAAACTGCTTTGCAGACACAGTTTTTACAGCATCAGAGAAAAGACACTCAAGTAAATTCTTACAGATCATAAAAACATCCTACACAGAACAGACACAGGGTTGACTATAATGACTTGGACTGAGAAACAAAGAGACGTCAAGACCACTTCCAGATCAGAGAGCACCACTCCATAGCTCACATGAAGCATGAAGTAAACAGATGATTCCTCTTGCTAAAATATCTGGTTCCCTAGAACAAACAACCACAGTGTACTTTATGACACAGCCTACAGATATTACTTCAAGGTTTATATTAAACTTCTCTGTTAATTTATATAAAAACTGAGATGGGTATAATCAGCCAAACACAATGGCCCTGAAAAACCCACTATCTATGCTTGTGCAACACTGTATCTATTCTTGCATACAGGTAGGCATACTGACTTTTCTCAGGCTGCAGAAACAGCCAGCATTCCTGTGACTACCACTGAGAGCCTTCTTAAATGGAAGTTCTTTGTTATGAATTAAACAGGCAAAGGAAGGAAAAGACAGTGTTTGTAAATCTGTAAGTCTTTACACTACTTCAGGGAAGAGCTAACCATCAAGAAGCTAATTCAGAGCAAGGGAAATGTCTCTCTGAAACAAAGTATGTCCAGGGCTGCACAAACTCCTAACATGGAATTAAGAGGAAAGGACAAACTTGTATGGCAATGTACTGTAAGACAATTCCTTATGGTGCCACATCAAGCTACTGAAGTGTTGTGCTCCTGATTAGAAGAGATTCTTCAGCTAGCTGTGACAGAGGGTCTACCTACAGTTATACCAGTTAACTTAATGATCTAAGCATGCATTGGATTCCTCATTAATCCTTTCAAACAAGGATTCAGCTTTCTTCAGGTTCACATCTTCTGTATTAAAAGGCCATTTGTCAAAGCAGAAGAAACGTATGATGTGTATGAAACCTGATGGCATAACCTTGATTTCAAAGTCTTTAATGGCTCTTTGAGATACCAACAAATGCACAACAAATGCACAGGTTAAGTGGAAATACAGGAAGTGGGAGTCAGGGAAGAGGACACTGTCAGAACTGGGAGAAATAGGAACAGATCTATAATGTAAATACTGTTGGCTCCAGGTGAAAGGCTTTCAAAACAGAATGCACAAGATGGGCAATCAGGCAAAATCTATATAGCCACAATTTTATGTCAAGTTGGTACTGATTGGCACAACCAATACTTTGGTCTATTCATCACTAATGAAGATGTGGTGCTCCAAGTCTTTGAGCTTGGAGCTCAAATTATTGATCAATAATCTAGAACTGAGAAGTTCTCTCCTCTGAATGGCACTAGGTTTTCTATAAGGGAAGGAAGGAAGCCACAACAGAAATAATTCAACTTTCTTGCTCCCTACAAAATCTAGGAGGAGTAAAGTCATACCTCCTACCTCTAGCAGTCACCGCTGGTAAAAGAGCTCTGTTCAGCTGTAGTTACCCCTTTGAAATGATCCTAATTAAGCTCTTGACCAGAAAGGTTAATTTGTCTTAATAGTTCTCTGTGCTAGTAGAGCTCTGCCATACTTTTCTCCTTCATATTTACTGTAACTACACTACTTAAACAAGAATTGGAAAGAAGAGAGGAAATAAATAATGACTCAGCCCCTAAGAGAAGGCACATGCTTATGAAAGGTTAGAAGAAACTGAGTTTTATCAAATCTAAACTGCTATACAATGTGTTTGAATTTTGCACAGGACTAGTGGTATGTAAATCTATCAGCACCACAGTTGAAGCCAGCTTTCTTACTTAAACGAAGGACAAGTCCTGCTTCACCCTTTATGAACGGCTGTTCTTTGGAGAACACTGTGACCTAAAAGTTATTTTGTTGGGAAAGAATTAATGATTGATTGGATTCTTCACTTGACGGGACTGCCAAATGTTTCCAGCTAGGAAACCAAAGCCAGATGATCACCAGTTCTGATTATGCTGTTTAAATACAGCGTGGAGCATACAAGCAAGTGGTACAGACCCAGCCTCCTCAATGCACAGCCACAGGACTACGCAGAACCACTGGCTAGGGTAGCATTATCCCTCACAGAAACTGGTGGAAGGAGAGTAAAGGTACCATTTCCAGGCACATTTTGAATGAAAAACTTGATTAGTTCTTCATGCTCTTCCATGGATTTTCTTACCACCCTCCTCAAAGAAAATTCAAAGTAGAAAGAAGTATGTTCCAGTATAAATTAGTAATGTAGACAGCAAGCACAGACAGGCCTGCCCTAGAGAACTTTGTTCCAAGAACAGGATCTATCGTAATGGAAGACCTGCTCCTGAGAAGTGGTTGCACAGACTCCTACATGAAATTGCTACTAGCATTACTGGTTCCAGAGATCAGGAGAAAAGAGGAGAAAGGAGAAAAGGGAAGGAGGAGAAAGTATTGAACTTTTCTTTTTCCAGGCGGATGGGGTTTTCAGACTCAGCCTACCACCTCATGTGGTACAGCAAAGCACATTTAACGTTCATCACAACAAAGCCTCAGATCAGAGTCAAGGGGCTGGAGTAAACCTACATTCAATGCACTATGGGTGACCTACCCCTCAGCTGTAATCTTTTGGGTGATTTTTTTTTCCAAATTCAAAGGATGTAACAAGCATGGTGAGAAAATCAGTCTGGAAATGGAACATCAGTTGAGAAGTTGTGGACTTGTGTCCACCTCTTGGCTCACAGTCCTTACAACACACTAGTTGTTTTGATAGCTTTACAGGCACTAGGCTTATCCATCTGTAAGCCATTTTCCCTGTGTGTCAGACAACAGCAAGTGCTTTCATGTCTTGTAAGAATACGCCTGCTGCAGGCAAGACAGAGCTGAAATTATCCCACCCAAGAGAATCATCTTTAGGAAATAAAAGGAAAAAGCACTTCTCCAAAACAGCACAGCAAGGACAGACTAGAGAACAGCAAGTACATCTGGCAGGGAAATGCTGGGTCCAAACCTAAAGAGATGGACACCCAGGAACAGGTTACTCTGCAGAAGACAGTACTGGCAGTACAGTATGAACCTGGCAGTACAGTATGAACCTTGAAGAACAAGAGTCAAGAGATAAATTAACAAGTTCTGGAGCAGAAAACAACTAGAGCAAAACATACCATGACCTCCTGTTTTATCCACATGAAGCATACAGGCGCCAGGATACATCTGTGGTCTACAGACACCAAAGAGGTAAACACTAATGTATGAAAATGAAGTGGCATCAGTGTACACAAAGCTACCATATGAATATACATGCCAGAGAAAAAAGTGAGCCCTGCGGAGATTTGTATCAGTAACGTTTATCAAAACAATCACTGTTATATGTGCAAGTCTCACTCTCCAGAATAGGTTTTCTTTTCAAAAGCTCAAATTTCCAATACCTCATGCTGCTTAGTTAAGTAGCTGTCATTTGAACAACTACCCTACAACACTGTGGTTCTGTGCTTTACCTAATTTTGTTGGCTAAGAATACACAATTGCTATACATACTCTCAGAGTAAAAAGACTGTCTCCACCAGCCTAAAGTAAACAGCTAAATTCTGAAGTACACAAAAATAGAGGTCAATCTTTCTTCTTTGGTATGAATATACCCAAGAAAAATCCGACATATTGTTAAACATTTCCTACTTCTAAATGTACTCAGGATAAACAACAGTATCTATGAATAGGAAATGTAATCACTGCAAGTTACAAACCCTATTAATCAAAAAGGTTTGTGTCTGGCTAACTTACACAGGGACACACTAATGTAAAATTAGGTGATCTTAAAGCCAGGACTTTGAAATCACTCCCACAGTAGACACGTAATTTCAAGAGACAACATTTTCATTTTGATCATACTGGTTGATTAAGTTATTACCATGTATTTCTTACAATATCCAAGGAAATATTTAGATTTCTACTTCCACTTTTTCTACTTAAAATGTTAGAGAATTACAAAATTTACACAGTAGCAGATATCGATTCTGAACTCAACATGGAGTTGAAAAAGTGTATTAAGTTCTGATACTAGTAAAAGCAACTAAAAAGTTCTAAGTCAGATTCACAGTTACATACTAAAATAACGAAAGTTGAAATATCTGCTCTAAAAACGGATTTTGGAAATCTACATTTAGTTAACACTGAATATACTTTCTATCCTTCTGCCTCAATCTTACTTTGCACAAACTGCAGTACTTTTATTAATCTCAGTACTAAAAATTTAAAATCCTGAACTCACTTAAAATTTTGTTTGTTTAGCAGCTTAACCACTATTTATTTATTTAACTGTTGTTTTTTAAAAAAGAAAGAATCTAGACAAATCTCTCAAGCAAATGAAATGGTGCAACACCTGTTCATAAATAAGAAGCCACTCTAAAATCAGTCACACATTGCAGGATTTGAAATATGTTTTTACTACAGAAACAAACAGGAAAAAAACCCCAAACCTACCCTTAATGCCCCTTCTCCAGTTCCAAATCACTTTCATGCCCTCAGTCCCACAGTTCCCTATAACAAACCTTTACAACAAGTGCAGACCTGCAATTTATTTAGAATAAAACTGACCCAAATGAAGTAACAAATTTGTTCTCACAAGAGTTATCCTTCAGCTCCAGATAGAGGAACTGAATATACAAGTGGAACAGTGAAAAAAAAAACAAAAACAAAAACAAAACTAATACTTAACTTGGACAAAAAACACAGGAAAATTCAGTTATGTAATTTCTTTTTCTTATATAAGAAGGATGGATTTTAAATTTCATAAAGACGAAGAAAGTAATACTTGACAAGTATTGGACAGCTATATAATTACTCCAATAGATTCACTATATCCCACTGAAAAGTGTTATAATTTTTTTCATAATTTTTTTCTTGGTTGCAATATTGAACTTGATTTGATTCCAAGCTTCTTCAAGGAATTCTTGGTTTATACAAACCCAATAACAATATGTGATGTCCTCAAAATAGTATCAGAAGCACTTACTCATCATACTTGATATGATAAATAGCTTCTTCATCAGTGTCCATACAGTCTGAGTAAGATGTGGATGGTGTACTGTCCAAATTATTTGCATTCTCTCTAGAATGATCTTGACTTAAGTTTCCATTAGTCCTTTTGTAAGTGTTACCACTCTTTCCTTGAGCTTTACCATTCTTATGTCCCTTTGTTGCTCGGGTAACATTTTCTATATGGGCTTCAAACCAGGCTCCAATGCTGACATCACGGGCATCCACCAATTCATTTATCTGAAAGGAAAATTCAATAATGAATTTATGCTTCTTTTACAGAACCCAAATAAAAAAATAAGTAAGACAACTTACTACACTACTGCTTAACTTTGTTATCAGTAAAACAACTGTAGTGACCAATTGAGCTTGAGCAAGTCAAAGTAACGTGCAGTCAGGGACATGTTGCCCTTCTGGTATTTTATTATCCTTTCTTTATTAAAATCTAGTATAAATATAATGTCCATCCAATTTTTAAAAGGCTAGATTTTCTTTTTTCCTCCAAACCTGAAAATTTGCTTCATCTCTTCCATTAGCCTTTCCTCTTGCTTTACCAATGGTCCTTTATGTCTAAAATAAGCATACACAGCATTAAGTTGCTTTCTCCCACCAAGGGGTTTAGGGACTTCCCCGAGCCTTCCAACTTGGAATTCATATTTAACCTTCAATCTTTCTGGCCTAAGTGATTTTTTTAACCCTTCAAGGCTGAAGGAGCAAGAGGAAGGAAACAAGTCTAACAAGATTGCCACCACTGTCAGCAAAATCTTATGACTCTAAGAAATGAAACTACCTCCAGATTTTCTCCCTTCTGTACTCATAATAATACTGGTATTACACAATCAAACCACTTTACTATTCTAAGTCATGTTTCATTTTCTCAGATCTTCAGCTAATTAAGCAGACGTTCCTTTAATAATACTGAGAACACTGGAAAAGAAAGAAAAAAAGATTTAAGAACACTCCATCAACAGTACACAAAGTATAAAAAATTATTGTAACAACTACTGCACAGTCATATCACGGAAAACATAATAAACAACATGAGATACATATAGATATGTACAGTTCAGACAGTCTCTGTCAAGTATCAACATAGTGGCAAACACACTTACTAACCTCAAAGGCTAGTTTCTATGCATTGAACAATCTTACTCTATCTTCAGAGGAGCAAGTGAAAGAAAGCACATGCTTAGTAACTTCCTGTATTTACCGTGAAGTGGTCCTCACATACCTGAAAGTGCAACTGACAGCAGTTTGAGCTAACATGTTTGTCACAAGAAAGCAATACTTCATATTTTACTCTTTTCATTTACATGTAAAATGCCAACATGTTTGTTTTATTTCTTACAATCTACAGTATTCAAACTACAGCTTTTTACCAGGATGAAAATTTCGGCCTCGTAATAAATCAGAGGAGGGCAGCCCCATTTTAAATCTAACAATCTATTTCAAACATGAACAGTAGATTCTGGCACTTCTAGAAGGAAGCCACATGAAGGCATCCCTACACAACCTCACATATTTGAACGACTAATAGCTTTACTTCCTCCTCAAAAACACAGCTGAGCAAGACACACACTACTAAGGACTACTCCACCTGCTCTGCTACTTCTTGTGACCAGTTTTGAAAGTGCCAGAAAAGCCATGGTAGCCAAGTCAAAAATCATCATCAGATCCAAAACAAAAGCATTTTAAAAAGAAACCAACCAAAAGGGGGGGGGAGTGGGCAATCAAACTGTGAACGCTCCCTTAAAAATCCCTCTCCAGTGCACGCTTCCATATTTTGATGTGCATACTTACACACAGTCTTCCCACTCTTGCAAAAAGTAAGAGCAAATACCTATTATCGCAGACCACTGAGAAGCAGCCGACAACTATTTCATGGTGGTGGTGGTGCCTGTTTTAAGAACTGGGTTATTAGAAGCAGTTTGTGAACACTATTAAAAAACCACAGATTGTAATTACAGCTTCAGTTTGTGTGGCTTTTGTTCCTAGTTAGAGTCCTTTGCTAAAATGTTTACACTACAGCCAGAGATTTTTGGATGTTAGGAGAATCAGAAAGGGGAACATGCACACACTTCTGAGTGAGATTTGGGTTGTCTAACATGATTTCTGCATGCCCAACCAGTTTTATTGTAACTCTTCTCTTGTAATTCTCAGTCTTAGTAACAAGGAAGATGAGTCAAACGTAATTCCACACATTACTAGTCCTTCAGAGCCCATTCAGACATCAGACGTCAGGTACAAATGGAATATAAAACAAGCTAAAGTGTTCTAATTTACATAATATACAATGACCACAGAGAGAAACTGTTTTAATCAGTATTTTAACCATATAACAACAATTTAATTACTATTTATTACTTCCAATATCAACTCTATCACTTTCCTCCCACACACATTACAGGTTCCATCTTATCTTTCCTTTGGGTAACTGAAATCAGAAAGAAAAGGAAAGCAGAGGCTGAGACAATTCACAATGTGGAGTACAGAGCAGGTATCTTGGTGAGTATAACTCTGGAGGCAAACGCAGTGAAGCACAGGACTTTCTTCAGACAGAAGAAATTGCAACAAACTATTCCTTCCTGTAACAAGGTAATTCCCTAATGTTTGACAAAAAAATCAAATGCAAAATAATTAAATACACCATCTATTTATACACCCAACATCTTAGTTTCTGGCCCTTTTATTGACTTTAAACAATTACATTGTTAGCTAAAAATATATTCTTACAAGTTTCCAGATTCTGTAAGTAGAAATCCTCTGTACGTTCCTACTCTCATATGCAAGTATCAAATAATGCAATCACTGTGGCCTTATTTTTCTTCATATATATTAAATACATACAGTTAGCTGAAAGAGCAACCAATTCACAGATAATGAAAGAAAACGTGCTAGGTACCTAGCATCAGTGACTGCAAAAATTCCAGCCGACTGAACAGGTCTTTTTGAGCATGTTTGACAGTATCACTATTCTCTATTTTCTGTTTTAGCACTGAACAAGACAATTACAAGACTACCTGGTGAAATTTTTAGTATTCTTGAAAATATACAGGCTTTTTTAATTAGCTGCTTCTGCTCTGAGAAAGCAGTTCTGTTTCACAGGTACTCTAAACTTTCTGGAGAGCAACTTTCAGTGAATACAATGTGTCAAAGTTTATGACTCTGCAAGAGACAGCTTAAATAACCTGATTTATGCCAGATTGAGGAATTGCATCAAATCATGAGGGAAAGCAATGAGGATTCAGATTTTTATACAATAATAGAATTATTTCTTTAAACAATAAAATTAAACCCTCAAGTATAACACGAGTTTCCAGCTTTCAAAATCTGCACATACCTTATACAATCCAATACCAGGATCAATGAGAAATGAGCGAGATGATGTACTTGGCTGACTGGGCGATCCACTATTTGTTTTTTTGACTTTATTCTTGCAGTTGGAAACAGCACAGGGATTGACTTCTCCATCCTGATCTGTCACAGAAGTTGTGGTAGGAGCTTCTGATTCAGAACGTATCAAAAGCTGCACTATGTCATTTAGTCCAACATTGTAGTCAAATAAAGTGTGTCCATCTTCTAGCTGTTAAAAGAAAGGTATAATTGTAAAAATTCCACCTTGAGGCACAAATCAGTTTGCAAATCTTCCTTTTACAGATAATAATTGTACAGACCAGAAAAGGCAAACCATCTGTTTCAGGTAAATAAAAACCCGTGTCTTGCATATATGCAGAAACAAACCCTCACCAAGCTACCTGCAGCTATAATTTCATCCAATGAAAATCACTGAAAGGCTTAATTAAAGACAGATATCTTTACAAACTTTGGACCTTTTAATTATGAATCAGTATTTAAAATATTGCTGTGATTTTTCTAATTAAAAAATCTGTTAGGATTTATGTTGCCTTTTACATGACATATACAAGAATTATAAATACACATGAGAACTTTTAAGTTAACAATCATTGTGTTGTATACCTTGCAGCTACAGAATTTCAAAATTTGCTCTTTCTCAATCTTTTCTAGAAAGCAAGGCAGCACCTGATACTTTCCGAATAGTCTGTAAACCATTTCCTAAATAAAATATCTAGATATAAAAAACCTTCCATTTGCTTTTCAAACCTAAAATTTGAAGTACCATGTTGACCTGAAAGTACCAAGCCATATCTGAAAGTACCATGCCAGAGCAACTACACTTAAGAGGGAAGCAACAGCAAAAATATGTACTTGGCTTTCAAGTTTATGTCTATGAAAACTCTTAAATTGGCAGCATTAAAATAACATCTTTATTTCAGATTTAGCCAGGTCCCGGTCCCAAGACCAAAACAAGATTATTCACTAGAATAACTCTTTTAACTGGTCAATTTAAAAGCTATTACAAAACTGAAGAAACATGAAGTGCATAGCTCTCCCTCAAATAACTTTGTACATCAGGCCCCACTATATTCCAGATGCAATCAGATCCTGCAGAGCACCAGAATATAAATAGAACTTTTTCATCATATATAGCACACAGTTACTAAATATCATTCTGACCTCCACTCTCCCCACTCTGCACAGCTTTAAGATACCTCTTACCATCTTTATTTTATCCAATCATTCTACCTACCTACAATTAAGCTAAGAAACTCACACCAAAATGCCAAGTTAGATGCTAGGGGAGAATAAAAACAGGGAACAGTGATCACTGCTTTTTCTTTAGTTAAACACATAATGATCTACAGCATCTTTCAGCAGGCACTTAATTCACCTCAAAGTATAATACACTGCATTAGGACACCAAAACTAGAATCCAATTAAGTTACATTTTACTTCACATTGCAATGGGAGGAAAATGTGCATGGCTAAAAATCTTCCACCTGATTCCAAACTACTACTGCAACAAAAAAATTACCTGTCCTTTTTTGCAAAATAGGTGCTATTTTCAACATCACTGCTTCAGGAACCTTTTCAAGCACATCTGTTTTTATGAGCTTAGGGGCAGTATCAATGCAAGAAGAAAAAGTAGAGCATGAAGGAACAGAAAAATAAGTGGGAAGAAATTGTCCAGCTTTTCACTAATACAGCTTTTGGTAACGTTCTGTTGATCTAAGAACAGACAAAGAGTGGAATGTGCATTTCTTCCTTCATCCCTTTTGCTTTTTCAAAACAACTCTGAAGGGCAGAGGACTGTTAGGGACATAAGCTGACACTCAAGAAATTAATTGCCCTCCGTACTGCTGATAACTGCTGTACCCACAGCTGGGATGTGTAAACAGGAGTAAAAGTTTGTTTAAGTGCAATTAAAGATGACCCAACTGTCTGGTCAATAGCTGCAGGGGAATGACCTTTCCTCAGCTGACTTTCTTCAATCAGTTCAACATACAGCAGAAAAAACTGTACTGAAGATTCTGATTCTGTAACTATTAAATGAACACAAGTCTTTAAATGGACAGCTCTCCAGATGACTACCAACACTGCCTCGTATGCCTGGAGCTTTAGGAAAGGGTTTTACCCTGAAAACTACGTACCCAAGTTTAAGTAACCTTTCCCATCCCACCACGTTGTATGTTCCTACCTTTTTCACAACTCCCAAAAAAGGGAACACAAGTGTTCCTGCAGCTCTGAAAATCCAGGGTTGGGGCCTCTTCGTGCCACAAGGAGTTTGTCTTTTCACTGGTAAGATTATTAAAGAACTTTACAAACAGCTATTCTTAGATTCATAGTGAAAATAAACCCAAAGACCAATAATCACTTTGCAATCATACATTTGAGGGAGGGGGTGCAAGATCCACATCTCTGTAGTTGCCACTGCCTCTGAGCACTACTCCATGCCCACTTTGAAGATTCAATACCCCAACAAGTAATTTTTTGCATTGCAAAATGTTTTTAGAAAATAAGCAGTTCATCTGCAAAACAGATCACTTGTGAAATAATGAAAAAAATTGGATGTTATTGGAGAAAACAGAACTTCTGCTCCATTTTTCTGTTCCAAATGGATCGGACAAGCTGTAGCAGAGACTCCCATGTGTAACTGCTAGAATCCTCTGGTATGACGAAAACTTCTGAAAGCTAATGCAGCCAAGAGAAAAAAAAAAGACACCCTTGCTCCTGGTAGACTGAAGGTATATAGGCAACACACAGGTGAGAGCGAATAAATACTGTCATTGTCCCCTTTCTCTCAGTACATGCCATGTGCAGGCTAACAAAAAAGTATTTTGAGGTACTGCAGGTTAACATTTAAAGCCAATTCAGTGAAGATCTAAATCTGCACAGGCTGAATGATCTACCACATCTACATAACCACTACTGCTAGCACTCAACTGAAAAATACCTAGCCTTTGCAATGTTTTAATAGGTTAAGACTCCAGCATGTTATGTCTTCGATCCACAAATAAATCCTATTAGCATGGCAGGAGGACAACCTCAAAAACGCGATCTATCTGGGAAGAGATGTAATTAACGTGTTCAGAAAGCATGCCACACCCAGGCTAGGCCTTGAGTAAGAAGCCTTCTCTAATAATGCACACAGGCACCACCATGCACAGACTACCCTTCCCTTCGCAGGAACCAAAGAAGGCAGGCTTCATGAACATGAAATAACATGGTCAGCAGATAAACAGGTGACTGCAAAGCTGTCTACTTTACACACTAATTTATTAGGAATTAGCACCCTGCTCTTGGACAAGTGGTCATGGGTTGCTTTTTTATGATTAGTATTTTTGCAGAAGTATTTTATGACCACTATTCTACCACTTGTTACACATTTCAGTCTGAAAGCACAGCCTGAGAGATAAGATTACTGTAAGCACACTTCATGTGAGGCAAATGCAGTGTTTGGCAACATGATAGGAAAAGAGCACCTGTTCAAAGCTTTAGCAAAAATAAGTTCCCAGAGTACTAGCAATCATGTAAATTTAGACCAATTCAGTGATGCTGCACAGGGAACAAAGCAGAGAAACACAGAAGCTCAGCTAGTAACATCAAGGTCACAAGAACTAATGGGTACAAGCATACCTACTACACTCAACATAACTGTATCACAAATCTAAAGCCTAGGAGTAATGAAGTTGGAAACCAGTGTCTAGAGAACTCCATTCCACAACAGGAGGAGAGAACTGTAAGGTGGTGTTCCGTGAATTACTGGCACTATACATGGAATCTTGGCCAGTAAGACTATTAACTCAGAGCTGACTAGAGTAAGAAAACAGTAATAGAGCGCATCACTCTTGAATGTGCTGGTACTCCTGATAAACCAGCATGTCCTATTTGTTCAAAGTTGGCCAAAGACTGTACGACAACTTTTCAAGTTATATTATTAAAATAGTACCAGATGCAGAGAATTTAGGACCTATCTCTATGTCTGGATATTAACAAGCTGTAGGAGAAAAAGTATGATACCTTCCTTTCTACCATTTCAAATACATCCTGGGACAGTGTTTATTACCCAAAAACACAATCCCAAAACCACCCATGAAAGGCCACCCACATACACCTCCTTTTTATTTCCCAGCAAACACTGCCTTACTGTCAGCAAAAGTCATGATAGCATTACTGAATAGAATCCCAAAAAAAATCACAGACAAATACAAGCCAGAAAGATAGAAAAGGTCGTCAAAAATAGTGTGGCAATTGTGGAATAGGTACCAACCAATGCCCCAGTCAGCTCTGTGGTATGCTCACTTCTAAACAGTAGTTAATTATATAAACATAGTACCAATTTAAATATTAACTCTAAAACCATCCCAAAACTAAGACGAGGAAGTCACGTAAAAATGCTAGGAGGCATGAATGGATGAACTACCTAGTTTTACCTAAATATTAGTAAAGTCTGTGATGCCCTTTTCCACAGCATTCCTCTGGAGAAACTGGCTGCCCATGGCTCAGGCAGGCACACACTCTGCGGTGTAAGAAGACTGGCTGGCTGGCCGGGCTGAAAGAACTGTAGTGAATGGAGCTAAATTCTGCTGGCAGCTGGGCACGAGCATTGTTCTCCAGAGCTCAGCACTGGGGCCTGCTCTGCTTAGTATCTTTTTCAACGATCTGCATGAGGGGAGAGAGTGCACCCTCAGGAAGGTTGCAGATGACACCAAGTTGTGAGGGAGTGCTGATCGGATCAGGGGTAGGAAGGCTCTGCAGAGGCATCTGGACAGGCTGGATCGATGGGCGGAGGTCAATTGTATGAGGTCAACAAGGCTCAGTGCCAGGCCCTGCGCTTGGGTCACAGCAACCTCACACAATGCTACAAGCCTGGCGAAGAGAGACTGGAAAGCTGCCTGAGGGAAAAGGACCTGGGGGGGTTGGTCCACAGTTGCCTGAATAGGAGCTGGCAGTGTGCCCAGGTGGCCAAACAGGCCAACGGCATCTTGCTTTCCATCAGCAATAGCGAGGCCAGCAGGAGTAGGGAAGGGATTGTGCCCCTGTACTCAGCACTGATGAGGCTGCACCTCAACCACTGGGGTCCGTTTTGGGGCCCTCACTACAAGAAGGACATTGAGCTGGGGGAGCACGTCCAGACAAGGGCAACAAACCTGGTGAAGGGTCCAGACAGCAAGTCTTATGAGCAGCAGCTAAAGGAACTGGGGGCGTTTAGTCTGGAGAACCAGAGGTTGAGAGCAGACCTTCTTGCTCCCTCAACTACATGACAGGAGGTCGTAGCCAGGTGAGTGTTGGTCTCTTCTCCCATGTCAACAAACAGCAGGACAAGAAGAAACGGCCTCAAACTGTGCCAGGAAGGTTTAACCTGGATATTAGGAAACATGTCTTCACAGAAAGGGTTGTGAAGCATTGGAAGAGGCGGCCCAGGAAAGTGATTGAGTCACCATCCCTGGAGGTATTTGAAAAGTCATGTAGATGTGATGCTTTAAAACATGGTTTAGTGGTGGACCTGGCAGTGTCACATTAATGATTGGACTTGACCTCAAGGGTCTTCTCCCATCTAAGCTTGTTTATGATTCTAAGATTACCAACATGTAGATAAACTAGTAGATGGTCTACTGGTTGACCTGGCAGTGTTAACGTTAATGGTTGGAAGTGATGATCTTAAGGGTATTTTCTAACCTAAATGATTTTGTGATTCTAGTTTATGATTCTACAAACAAGGAGCTCCAACGCAAACTCAAACACAAAAAAGAAGCCTACAGAGGGTGGAAGCAAGCGCAAGTAGCTGGGAGGAATACAGATAAACTGTCCAAGCAGATGGGGATCAAGTTAGTAAATCTGAAGTCCTGATATAATTACACTTGGCCATGGATGGTAAGGGCAACAACAATACCTTCTACAGGTATGTCAGTGATAAAAGAAGGCTAGGGAAAAACGTGGGCCCTCTCCAGAATGGCAGGAGACCTGGTTACTCAGGATATGGAGAACGATGAGGTACTCAATGAATTCTCAGTCTTCACCAAGCAAGGGCTCTAGCCACACTGCCCAGGTCACAGAAGGCAAAGGCAGGGACTGGGAGAATGAAGAAGTGGCCATTGTAGATCAAGTCCAAGACCATCTAATGAACCTGAAAGTGCAATTCAATGGGACCTGATGGCATGCATCCGCAGGGAACTGGCGGATGAAGTTGCTACACCACTTTTTGTGATATTTGAGAAGTCACGACAGTCTGGTAAAAGGGAAAAACCCCTCCATTTTTAAAAAGGGAAGAAAGGAAGACCCAGGGAACTACAGGCCAGTCACACTCAACTCTGTGCCTGGCAAGGTTATGGAGCAGACCCTCCTAGAAGACATGTCGAACCATATGGAAGATGGGAGATACTGGAGAGAGCCACCAGTGTAAACTGTGCCTGACAAATCTGGTGGCCTTTTAAGATGGCATTACAGCAACTGATGCCACCTGCCTAGACATGTGCAAAACATTCAACACTGTCTCACACAATACCCTGTTCTCTAAATTGGAGAGGCATGGATTTGATGGATAGATAAGGTGGATAAGGAATTGGCTGATAGTCACCCACACAGTGGCTGTCAACAGCTCAATATCCAAGTGGAGACCAGTGACAGGGATCTTTATTGGCATCAGTGCTGCTTAAAATCTTTGTCAGAAAGAGGAAAAGTGAGATTGAATGCACCCTCTGCAAGTTTGCAGACACAAAGCTGTGTGGTGCAGTCAGGTTGGAGGGAAGGGATGTTGAGCGGAGGGACCTTGTCAGCCTTGAGAGGTGGGCCCATGTGAGCCACATGAAGTTCAACAAGGCCAAGTGCACGGTCCTGCACATGGGTCAGGGCAACTTCTGGCATCAATACAGGCCGGAGAGTGAAGAGATTGAGAGCAGTCCCAGGGAGAAGGACCTGGGGGTACTGGTGGATGAAAAGCTGGACATAAGCCACCAACATGTGCTCACAGCACACAAAGTCAACCCCATGTTGGGATACATCAAAAGAAGCATGACCAGCAGGCCCAGGTAGGTGATTTTTGCCCTCTACTCCTGTTGAGTCCCCACCTGGAGAACTACATCCAGCTCTGGGTCCTCAGGACAAGACAGACATGGAACTGCTGGAGCAAGTCCAGTGGAGGACCAAAAAGATATCAGAGAGCTGGAGCACCTCTCCTATGAAGACAGGCTAAGAGAGTTGGGCTTGTTCATCCTGGAGAAGGCTCTGGGTAGACCTTATAGTGCACTTCCAGTACCTAAAAGGGGGAATACAAGAAAGCTGGAGAGGGACTGTTTACCAGGTCCTGCAGTGATAGGATAAAGATTAATGGTTTAAAGTAAAAGAGGATAGACTCAGACCAAGTATTAGGAAGAAATTCTTCACTATGAGGGTGCTGAGGCACTGGCACACGTTGCTCAGGTGAGCTATGGCTGCCCCCTCCCTGGCAGCTGGATGGGGATTTGGGCATCCAACCCTCCCAAGGCTAGGTTGGATGGGGATTTTGGCAACCAGGTCTAGTGGAGGGTGCCCCTGACCATGGCTGGGGGTTGGAACTAAGTGATCTTCAAGGTCTCCTCCAACCCAAAGCATTCCTTGATTCTGTGATACATTTACTTAATCATTCACTAGGCATTTAAGGACACGTGTCACTCACAAGTTTATACATACAAGCCAGAAACAAAAGTAATCAGGCAAGTACCAGATAATCAAGCTTTATTTCATTCAAGTCAGTTATGACTTCTTAATGGGTAATTAGAATACATATTCTTCTGATCCTACCATCATGAAAAAAAAAAAAGCCACTAGATTTAGTGTATCTAACATTCACTATACTAAATATCTATGTAGAGAAACAGTGTACATCTTTCAAATGCATTTTTGTAACCACCTGCTTAGGAGACTATCCATTTCAACATACTTTTAGAGAACGTTGTTATAAATACTTAAAGGTAAGACAAAACTATGTTTACACTAGTACACAAGAGTAACTGTAGCAACACAATACTAGACTTGATACCTACTATCACTGTTAGAACTGTCTTGTAACATCAAGTCACAAATAACTTTAAAAGCATGTGGAAGCTGCATGTAAAACATGAATGATCATGCAAAGTGTAGTATGACTTGGAAAAAAAATACACCTGACAAGTAATTCACCAATTACTATCACATTAACTAGTCTACAAATCCCAGCATAAGCATAGATTATGGGTTATACAACGTATCCAGAGACCTCCCAAAAAGCACATTATCATTCTTGTAAGAACACATTACCTACTATTTTTATCTTAAACTGGGACCCAAAGGGTAAATTCCAAGGTCACTTTAATCCAGCCATTTCACTTGACAATCAAGATCTTTAATCACTTTATGGAAGCATGCCTTTGAGCATCTTTGGAGGTTTTCTTTTTCAAGAACTAAAGCAGTGCCTACATCTAGCAATAAAGATGAAAGAAACTATAATGAACACAGAAGAGCTCTTTAATTAACATAGCACAATGAAAAGTTAAGTGACATCAACCTTTTATTCTGCACAGGTATTGCATGTACTATTTCTTTAATAGGAATATGGCTAAAAGAGCTTCAAGCTCAAGTTGAGCAGAAGAACTTGCTCAGAGGGTAAGCCAGTCTGAAGAAACCAAGAACCTGTAACTATCAGCTGAGTGCTCACTGAAAAAAAGCAAAGTAGACTTCTAGACTTCTGTCTCCAGACTGATATACAAAGCTAACTTCTGATGCTTGCAAGAAGGCTGCTGAAATTGTGGATTCCACTTAAGTGTTTTTACAGAAGTCTTCAAACACATCTCCAACCAGCATTTAGTAATGAAACGTCTAATTTAAAATTCAAAATGAGCTTTTAAGTATGCAACAGTGAATTTGGGGCAAATGGGACCATCTCAGGTTAAGAAAATCGCAATACTCTTTACTACATACACAACATTGGACACTTTGCTCATGGACCTCTGCTATTCTTAAAGTGTGCTCAGCTTGTTCACACTTTCAAAGCTGAAAAAGAAGCTAAATAATTTTTATTTTTAGTCCACATGGAAAACTGTAGCCTATAACTGGATTACATATGGTATCTGAAAACTATGCTTCAGGATTCTGGGTTCTTTAAATTAATATATTAACCACATTCTAAGTAGTAGGCACATGGTCAGGTTTTTTAGAATAACTGTTTCCCAAGGAAGTACAGTTGTCTTAACTGCAACAAAGACATAAGCTAAATAGAGGGAATTTAGTAGATAACTACATAAAGAAAAGTTGGGAGTTTATGAAGTGGAATGTTTAATAATGTGCTGTCTTAACATGCTTGCAACTCCAGGAGATCTACTATTTCAACAGTACTTGCTGCAGCTCCAAAATAAGCCAGTCTGTCAAAAAAGTATTTTGTCTAGAGATCATTCTCCTGTCTTCTTGCACATGGAACAGTTCCGCTGCTATCAGTGACACCGAGTGATGGATCAGTAACTGTTGAGGGTCCAGATATTCCTGGCTCTGCACGAAGAAACTCGATGCAGAGAATCCATTATAGCAGGAAAGTAAGAGGCACGTAACCACACTCAAACATCTTCAAGCAAAGACTGTACGTCCACGAAGCTGTGGCTACTTCTGTGTTTACAGAAGACCGGTTCTGGAGCGCGGAGTGACTTTGCTGCCTCCATATTCTAAATGAGGCTTCTACATACACATGGTGCAGTCACAGAGGCACTCTGTTCAATGCTGCTTTCACCCTGGCACTCTGGAATGCTTTCTGCTAAATGTATCTCCCTTTTTGCTGCTGGCATTTTTAGCAAAGATCCTAAATAGCATAAATAGATCCTATAATCCAAAACAACAACACTTATCAGCCTGAGTCAAAAAAAACTATCATAAAGGTTTACCTTCCTAAATGGGAAATAACTTTAGTCTTGCTTAGAAATACCAAAGAAACCATAGGTCACTCTCATCCATACTCTTCATCGCTTACTTTCTAACGATGGTCCTCAATGAAGGTAAAGCCCAAACAGAAACATACTAAAATCTTATGAACTTGTTTCTTGTTTGCTACTAATAAGCACTTTAATTTACACAGTTTCATTAAAAGACCTACCATTTGCAATCTGTTCTCCAAGACTTACGTTGACTTTTTATCTCTTAATGGCTCAGACATCATACCCTGCTGTTAAAAGTAAAGCTGCAAAGAGCAAATCATTCCCTCATTTCAAGGAGATTTTACTCATAAAACAGAATAATTTTTTTAAAAAAATATAAAAAACAATGAAACACATAAGGGAAACAGCTGGACAAGGAAGTTCGCTAGCAGACTCTAGAACCATACCTCTCCAGTAAAGAGTAAAGGCAGATCACATCTTAAAAACCAGCAACCAAACAACTTGTTAGTGTCTGGAAAATAGAATTCAAATTAGACTCAAGGTTTTTTTGGTTGCATGGTTTGGTTTTTTTGTGGGGTTTGTTCGGGGTTTTTTTCTGCTACAAGATTTGCATTTCAAAGAAGCCTACAAGAATGTTTGAAGAAACAATTCTTATGCCAGCTAATATCCCACCAACAAGGTAACATTAGTCTTTATATCAGAGAATGTGCTCCCTTCTGACTGCTCATATATGGCATGCAACAGATAATGATCTGTCCTGGACCCAAGGAAAAAGAATTATACCAAATATCTTACTCCAAATAAACTATAATCTAGATAGGTATTGCTGTCCTACAGACTCCCACAGAAAACGTGTGGCAAAAGGAGCTCCTGGAGAAGGAAGAATATGGTAGAATATACTGACAACCAACAAGTATGAGCAGAGTGTGAGTATGCTGTGCTTCTTCAACTCTTCACACAGTGAGCAAGTCTTACATGCTACACAAAGACACACAACCTAGGCAGAAATTACAGAACCTTGTTGCTGACACTACCCTTAATTACACATCAATCTCCATACAAAAAACATGATAAATGTACTTCCGTCATCTCTGCACTCCATCAACAAGACAAGCTTTCTACATTAAGAGAATCATACTTTTTCCAAAGGTCTGCAACTAAAATTGAGTACAGAAGCCTACATTTTAAGGCCACATTTTCCAACAAAGAAAATATTTGCAGAGTGTCAAAGTGGTCTGGACCAGCTACAACCCAATAAAGGTCCCAGGGTACAATATTAGTGCCAACGTAAAAACTGCTTAAAGTCAAGAGCTGTAAGAAAAGACAACAGGTGAAGGCAGACATTTTCAGTCTCAACCAATGACTTCTACAGGGTTCAAGTCTGCACCTCTCCCAAGCTAATATTTTTAGTAAGATGTTCAGATTTTCAAGATTATTTCTTTATCACAGTGTGAGATACAGAAAAAACAACGTGTTAATTTAGGTATGACATTTTCTTCTAGGACGCAACTCTAAATCCCACTAAAGGAACATTTGTTCACTAACTTGAGGATGGAAGATGAAGTTAAAGGAGCAAGGTTTCTCTTCCTTTGCAGTTCTCAAGAGTCTTCTAATTAGGTAAATAAAAGCTCACCGTGTCTTTTGGCTGATATTTAGGACTACCTGATACTTTCATATAAAAAAAAAAGAAAAAAAGAAGTATGTCAAAATATAGAGCTGCACTCAAATCCTGAGAAGCACTGGAAGACTCATCCACCTCTGTGATGATTAGATGAGAGTGGTCAAGTACCTCCTGAATGATGGCATGGACTTCCATAGCACAGGCAAATGAAGTTCAGCAACAGTGAAGGGAGTGCAGACAACTATCTGCAGCTTGTAAAAATACCTGTAATGAAGAACTGATTATTACCTGAACTTTCTGTAATCCACAACCAAAGTAATAATAAATAAATACATAGAATAGCCAAGTATATGAGGGAAATTATTGTAACATAATTTAACAGTTAAATGGTTAGGAACATAGATCCAAGTAACAGATTTTAAAGAAGAGAATCATAATTTCCATCAACACTTGATCACATTTCTTAATGGAAATCTTCATCATCCAGCTGTCAGTGTAGGCCATGCATCAAGTGCACTCTGCATCTAAGGTATAGAGGAGGAGGGTGGGGTGGATGTTACATGAAAAGAAACTATTTAAAAGTACAAGTACTTAATTACCCTAACTAGACTATGTGAATAAATATACACACCACAAAATACAGCCTTAAATCTGGCTGCAATTCTTTACAGGTCGTATTGTGTTTTTTGTGGAGCCATACATACCAACTAGTATGAAGTATTCTGTTTCCACACAAGCCTCAGCTTTTCCTTCTAGTTTGTTTAGGTGCTTTGAATAACAAAGGTAATGGTAACAAGGAATGGTATGTTGCACTAGCAGTTCTACAGTGAAAATATAACAAGAAGCTGATTTCAGCTTCTGCAATCACATAAACAACTTGCTAACAGGGCTACCAAACCTGCTGCTAAGTAAGTTTGAAGTGTAGTCCATTAATTCATTTTAGGAATTTTGGAAGGCAGCTGGATCATATGCCCTGAAAATTCCAGATTGCTATCTCATCAAGCAACAGAGATACTTGCTACCACCTCCATTGAAAAAAAAAAAAGAAAAAGAGGAAGTAATCATTGTTCTAAGGCCTTTTCAAACTATTTCTCAACAACTTAAAACTTAATCGCTCCAGTTGAAGATTTCTCACACCCATATTCTGCCTGAAGCAGATGGGGTTTGGACAGCTTCAGCTGAAAATGTTTACAATTTTCCAAATAAAATAAAGCTGGGAAGAGATTGTGTGAAGAAACTTGATTGTCTTATGAATAGGGCTTGCACTCTCATTCTTTGGGGAAAAACTCAAGAAATAATGTGTTTCTATCCTTCTGGAAATGCACCCAAACCATAAGTATTTACGCCCTAAGACATACAATAAATCCGACACTTAGAACTTTGTGTAAGTTTCTATCTCCTGCTCATGGGCCAGACCAGGTCAGCAGAAGTTAAAGACATCTTTTACAAGAAAGGCTGCAGTTAAATCAAGGCATGACCTATTGCCAGATTTATAACTGTGTTTTGCTGAAACTGCTTTATCGCAAGGAGGCTCTCGTGCCAAACTAACCCTCCTTCACCCTGACCTCTCTATTTCTTGGTTAAATTTACAGAAACAAAATCCTGAACACTTGTGCATTACAGCATGAGCCTGAGAGCCAATTTGCACAGGTAAGTAACACGATACACATTACCATACAATTTTGTGCATAAAAGCAGAGCTAAGTTTGCAACAACTTTCCCATCAAGTAAACAAATGGCTTTGATACTCTCACTTCCACCTGCCAACTTCAATCTCCTCTGAAACAGCTTTGGAGTGTCTTCCTCACCAAAACAACTTGCCTCTTACATATACTGGGAATGAGTATTTGGACCCCAAAGCTCTTCTTCCCTCACTCTTGTAAACAACATGGAAAAGCCACTTGACACGCTGTTTTCTTTACCAACAGCAGCCATTTACAAGCTTTCACTGAATTCAAACTCCAACAGGGTGGGAAAGGTGCATGGAAGAAGCCAGCAAAAGATCACGTTACTTTGTACATTCCATAAGCAACACATATTGCTGAAATGCAGCAGTCTGCACATCCAGATCTCTAAGTTCATATTAATATCCTTACAACCTTAGCTTCTATGGCAAGTTTTCAAATTTCAAAGAACTTCCATGTAATTCTACTGACTGCTCAATTTTTCCAGCATTGTAACTGAAAGCTAGAAGTTCCACAATGACTACAGCTTGGTTCAATAGAAAAACCTGTTCTGGCAGGTCATGATGCCAATAATTTGCCTTCTATAATATCTCCTTCACTTTCATGAATGAAACTGAGAATTTCTATTCTCATTAGGAAGCGCTACATACGGTTTCCAATTAAAACAGACAGAAAGTACTATTCCCTTTCCTCAGAAAGTTCTACCTTGATCTACAGAATGACCTGACTTCTCTGTTTGATACAGTTAATCAACTCTGCAGAAATGCACATTCTCCAGAGTCCAGGGCACCATCACAGACCAGATCAGCTTATACAGTAATACCATCTTGCTCACTCTTCAGTGCCATATGCGAATGGTAGGTCCTCCTGGCAGTAAAAAGTTAAAAAACACAAACCAATATGTTCAACCAAGTAGCACTTTTCCTGATTTTACAAGAAAAAAAAAGCAATATGAACTACGACATTAATCACAACACTAGGTTTCTATCAGTAGCTCTAGGGTATTTTAATCCTTAAGAGCTGGGATGTGAAGTACTGCCCACTTGAGGTCTAGCATTTACATCTGAAGATGAGACAAAAGCAAATTACAGTATACCAACAAGTCAACTACTTTTACTGGACATGGACACTCAAAGAATAACTGCTCTAGCTCAAAGCATTAGTTGAGCTGTTCTCTCCTGCAAGATAAGAACATGAAGTTATTGAAATTCAGTCCATGTACAGTGACTCACTTAGGTTTCTATATCCTTACAGCCTCATACACCTCCCACCGTTACAAGAAAGCAGGTTATTTAGCTAGTCTTTGGGTACCTACCGCTTGCAAGGGACCAATATTTCTAGAAGTTCCCAAAGAGACTACGGTAAGCCACATTCAGTAGTAGCAAGGTCACAGTTCTACTAGCAGATTGAATAGACTCAGCCGTACGGCTAAACCGGTAAAATAAGAAGTTTGGAATAGAAAATGGGTCTTCCAACACATGCAGGAATCTTCAGTTATTCCATGTTTTCATCTCAGTATACTGCTTTCTATTCTCCTCACATTTAACTGAAATGCTCTTTTTTATTTTATCAGAACCCTGACAAAGTTTAAGTCATGTCTCTCAACATCCAGGTTTGCTGTGCAAGTGCCACTCCTCTGGCCTTTTTTCTACTAAGAACATGGCATCAGAAAAGCAATCCTTAACCATCAAAGAAACTTCAGAATTAATTATGGTAACTGCAAGAAAATGGACCTGGATGGTGAGTGAAGCTCTAAAAAGGAACCCCCTAACACTTCGCTGAACATGATCTCAACTGTGTCCTAAACTGGATAAACTGAGTACTAAACTCACAAATACCACTTACGTAGGCAACTTCAGCTAGAATATTGCACTATTCTGAAAGACATCTGTTATCTAAAATGTTCAAGCTAATTGAACCGGCCACAGACAGGCTACACGAAAAAGAACAACTCATTACCCGCTTATCTTCCCTACTTCTCTGGTAAACCCTGCATCCCACACAATGCTTTGCACTGAAAAAAAAAGAGGTGTGCTGGCACAGCATGAAGCTGGATGGGTTTACACAACTTCAAGACTGATGTTCCTTGATTTGATCCCTTCAGAGAACCATGAGATTGCCCGTAACAGTCTTGACAGACATGCCCTCACAAATGTTCGCTCTCAACAAGCTCTAAAACACAAAAAAATCTACTACTTCACAATCAGCGTTAGCTTCTGGCCTCTAACGCCTACCTCCTACTCAGTTAAATTTTTATTTCTTTGGTGTTCTTCCCCTGATTTGTAAAGCAACACACTTTGCCTCTTTGGAGGCAGAAATCTCGCTGCCTTGTATTACTCAGATTAGGTGACCCGTACAACACTCATCTGTTATGAGAAGCTGCGTCCGAAGAGAAATACACCGCACATCCAACACTTCTGTGGCACGTAATAGCTGTGCCTCGTTTAAGGGCTCAAGCACCTTCACAGTTTACGTAAGGCAGTTTGAAAGGTTACACCCTTCAGCAACAAAAGCACAGCCCGAGGCAATCTATTCGGATAAAAACGTATTTGGCACCAGAGGATCAGCCCGCAGAAGGCTTCCAGGCAGGCGTCCCAGCAGTACGGGGCCGCGGTCCGGATGAAGCGCTTCTTCGGACAGCCAGCGGCGCCCCGGGCCCACCCGTGACACGCCGGTCCCGGCGCCGAGGCGCACAAGTTGTGCCCGCGCAAACTAGCCAGCCGCCCCGCCCCCGCGGGAGCCCCCTGGCCCGATCGCCGCCGCCCCCCGGGCCGGGTCGGGCCGGGCCGTCACGTGCCCGCCGCGGGACACCCCTTCCCCCCCCCCCCCCCCCCCCCCGCGGGGAGGTGGGAGGGATTCATAGCCGGCGGGCCCCGAAAACCGTTACTCCGTCGCGCGGCGCCGGACGCCGGGGGAGGGGCGCGTCGTACCCACCCCGCAGCGGGTACTGACGGGACATCGCACTTCGCGCCGCCTCTCACACCCCCCTCCGCCCCCCCGCCTCCCCCGCCACGTGCGGGCCCTGGGGGCGGCGGCTTTCCGCCCTGGAAACCGCCCGCGGTACACGCGCGCGGCGCGCTGCCCCCTGCCCGGCCGAGGCAGCGGCGGGGCGGGCGGAGGGAAACGGGCCAAGCGCGACCGAGAGCTTCGCTTCTCGGGTCCGGGGGGTGGATGTGCGGGGGGGTGCGTGTCCGTGTGCGAGGAAAGCGGAGGGGTTTCGTGCCCCTCGCCCCCCTGTCACTTCGGTACGATGAAAGCAGGGGCTGGGGGTGGAGCCTCCCGCGGTTCAGGTGGGAAAACAAACACACAAAGGGGCCTCTCCGGCACCCGCTCGCCCTCGGGGAAAAAGGCGGGCGGGGGGGCGCAGAGGAAACCCGCGCAGAGACCCGGTGCCTCTTGTCAGGCCAGCCGCTTCGGCTCCCTCCGGTCCCTCACCTCCCTCTAGGCCCGATGGGACGGGAGTAAACAAAAGCGGGATCCCGAGCACACATGGGTGGGGATGGGGGACCTCGGCGCCGGGCCACACAAAGAGCCGAGCCCTGGAAGGGCACGCGCCGGGCGGGAGAGAGGGGGAAGCCCCCGACACCCCCCCACCCCGTCTCCACCCCTGCCATCCAGGTAAGGGGCGTTTCCGCCTCACCTGCTTGCCCCGGTAGAAGAGGCGCTGGCGGTCGGGGCTCACGCGGAAGGTCTCCTGGATCTTCTCCCGCAGGCACTCGATCTTGGTAAGGCGGCTCAGGTCGTCGATGGTCTGGGTCTCGGTGCCGTCTATGGTGCGGACTTGGATCCACATGGTGCGCGCCCTCCCACTCGCTCGGCCGGCCGCGGGGAAGGGACGTAGGGACGGGGCAGAAGATGGAAAACGGATCCGCTCCCCGGGCGTGCTTCTGCGGCGTGCGAGGGAGAAGGGGAGGGGGCCGGGCGCTTCCCCCGCTCTTTGTTCGGCTCAGTGGGGCAGGATTTTCAAATCCCGCGGAACAGACGCGAGCCTCCCCGCCCGCCGGGCCGCCGTCCTGGCTCAGAGGGGCGCGGAGAGGGAAGGAGACCAGAGCCGATTCCCTGCCGCTTCCCGATCGCCCGCGACGCGACCCCCCGGAGGCAGCACAAGGCGAGGCGGAGCCTGGCGGGAACCGCTGCGGCCAGGTCTAACGGGCGCCGCCGGGAGCCATCTCCCAACCCCGGGGAGTGTTTACCAGGCGCCGCCGCTCTCACATGGAGGTCACGGCGCCAACGCTGATCTCGCGAGAGCCCCCGGCCCCGGCCGTACTGAGACAACAACACCGGGGCGGGGGTGGGGGGGAGCGAGGCGAGCGGGCGGCACCACGCCCCCTCGCGCTGCGCTCGGGCCGGTAGCCCCGGCGCCGCATTCGGCAGGGCGCAAGGCTCCGCCCGCCAGCCCTGCGCCACGCCCCCTGCGCCGTCCCCGCCCCCCGCCCCACCACCCTCGCGCGGTCCCTGGCCGGCGGCTGGCGCGAGGCCGGCGGGGGGGAGGGGTTGGCGCGCGGTGGCAGCGACCGTTAGCGTCTCCATGGCGGCCGAGCGGGACGGTCTCCTCGACTCCCTCTCTGGGCAGGCTTCCCTGGCCCCTGGGGCCCGCGGGGCCCGCGGCCTAGCCCGGCGGCTGGCAGGCGCTGGAATGGCTACGCAGCCGTAAGCAGCCAGGAGAGCCCGCTAGCGAAATCTAGGCCCCGGCGCTTCCCAGTGCATGAAATCTCCTCCCAGCCGGAGTGCGCTGTACCCAAAAAATACCGACTCGGTCTGGCTGCGCCCGTTGCGTTAGAGGGATGAGAACACAGGGCGACGCCAGAACAGGCAACCCTCATTCATCCTTCAAATCTGGCACGGGGTGCCTCCCCATGTTTGTCCCAAGTGGGTAATTCTGCAAAGGAACTGGGGGAAGAAGAGATTTGCTGTGCTGTCACAGCTAGCCCGGGCTGGCGGCGGAGCTGCACGGAGCCGCTCAGTCCGTCACTCGTGGTAGGTAGAGTAGGGCGAGGAAGAGAATCAGAAGGGCAAAAGCACGGAAACGTGGGTCAAGGTAAGGGTGCTTTCATGGGTAAAGGAAAAGCTGCGCGCACAAGCAAAATAAGAAACTAATTCAGTACTTCACATCAGCAGGCAGATGTTTAGCTATTTCCAGGAAACCAGAGCTTCATCATGTGTATAGTTTACTTAGGAAGACAAGCGCCATCATTGCTAACATCCCACCCTTGCTCCTCCTCCTTCCTCCATCTTTTATTGCTGAGCACTGCATCCAAGATCTGGGATGCCACAAGGCTCAGCTGCCCCATCTGGGTCCATTCCCAGCTTCTTGCACATCCCCCCCAGCCTCCTGGCTGGCAGGGCAGCTTGAAAAACGGCAATGTCCTTGGCCTGCTGCAAGTGCTGTTCAGCATTCGCTAAAAAGTCCCTGCATTACCAACACAATTTTGATCACAAATCCAAAACACAGCACTACGCCAGCACCATACCTTTCCTCTCCTTCCTTGTTAATCTCTCTCCGCTCTTGTAACAGCACAGAGCTTCCTTTACCCCCACTGTCACAGCATGTCACCAAACTGCCATTTACACAAATTCAGAAGTTTGGTTTGCAGTTTGTTGGTGGTAATACTGGCAAGGCTGCAGCACACGTGATCTTTTGTGATCTTTTGTGATCTTTTGCGATCTTTTGCCCCCAGCCTACTTCTGTTCAATGAAACATTCAATGATTATTTAACACGGGGGAGTACAATAAGAATGTGGTTCTATAGTCCTGGGGGGGGGGGGGGGGTGTGCAGGGAGGGGATCAAGCAGTCTTCAGCTTTACCTTAGTTACACTCCACCTCTACATTACAAATAACAGTTACATTTAATCCAATTGTAATCCACCCCAGAATACAACCTTTCCGTTGGAGCAAGCAGTAAAATGTGTCTCTCTCCTGCAACAGGGAAAAACAGGCTGAAACAATTCTTAGATAACGTATGTTTTACCACGTTTGGGAGAGCAGCATCAGCTTGTCTTAGAGATGCTTTGTAGAAAGTGCAGGATGGCCTTCCTACAGCAGAAGACATTTTTTGATAGGGGGAAAGAAAATGGAAGATGATCAGTTTCTAACAACACTGTTATCTGGAGGCACACTGTGTGGCTGGGATTGTGAAGAAAAGCAGGTCAGGTTGCTGGCATGGGAGCTCCTGATGAGAGAGAGTACTTTGCTATGGAGTGATTACAGGTTGCCTATTCCATGATGTGCAGTGTAGTCTGGAAGCTAGAGTACGAAGTAAAAGAAGTGTAAAAATTCTCAACTGGTAATCTGAAATAGGATGTGAAAGGGGACAGTTGTTGAGGAGGTTAGAGGAAAAGAAAGCTGGTTATTTAGAAAGCTGGTTATTTGGAAATCCCTCATTGGAATATGTTCATACTCATGAGGAAATTAGGTAATGCCAAAGGAGAAAGTGACGGAGCAGTACAGCGTGCTGTGTAGTGCTGGGGTGATGGTAGCAAAAGAATTACTGGAGAAAGCAGGGCAGAGAGGAAAAGAATCAAGAGTATAAAAACAAAACAAGAGAATAGGGAGAAAAATGCTACAATTTAATTGGAGACACAACCAGAAATTAGTGACAAATGAGAATAGAAAATTTGAAGTGAGATTTTAGGAGATATAGACAGTGCTAGGTTTCGTTGAGGAAAACTATAGAACAAGAATGAGAAATTAATTACAATAAACTGAGAATGATGTAACAGTGTGGGTGAGTTTGTTTTGAAGTTGAGATTTTTTATTTTATGGTGAAATGTTCAAAACAAAACCATGACACAAATTAAGGGGTTTCTGTGAGGTAAAATAGTTTAAGGTTTAAACTTACGGGGTAAAGTATGGAACCTATTAGAATGGAGCCTTTGCATGTGTAGGCATTTTCATAATTTTCCATGTGTAGGTTGCTTTACCATGTAAATAAAGATAATGACTTGGTTGACATTATGTTTGTTCGGGTATTTGAAACTCTGTATTAATTCCTACAAATTCTGGAGATTGTCTTACATAGTTTATATTTATCGATAGAAGATCTCTCGGTTGAATTGCCTTAGTGTGGATAAAGTCTATGGGGATAGGCAGAAGAAGCCAGAGGTGAGCTTGGCGAAGAGACAAATGTGTAGGAGGGGGTGGAAGAATGAAAGTGTAATACAAAGCAGAGGAAGCAGAAAGAGGCCAGCAGCAGAGGGGAATGCCTGCCACTGAGTTTCAAGGAGGAGCTGTACAAGACAAGCAGCAAGCCAGGAAATCTTTTTACAGGCTTATTTTTCTAGTGAGCTTTACACCTGAGAGCGTTTTAATGACTTACAGACAGTGCAATAACCTGTCTGGATGCTTGGTTACTGATTTGCTCAGTTGTGCTGATGTGCCTTCCAGGGAAGAAGAAGAGAAGAAGGAAATTGAAATTGTCCATCAAGTGAACTTGGCAGAAATGTGTAGCTTAACTCTCATGAAGTCAGTGTGAATATTCCAGAGTAAACACGCTGGGAGAGAAAACCAGGCTGCCTGACTTAATTAACTTTATTTATACCCAATGAAGAGAGCAGAAACCAGGTGCAGTACAGTTACAGCTCATGCAGCAAGAACAGGTCTTGCAGATAATGCAGCAGGCATCCATAAGAATGGTATCCCGTATGTAGAGCTGCCTGTTATGAACAATGGTGAGGTTGTGGCAGTATGAATTCATAACATAAATATTTGTATTTGATTAGTATAGAAACAGAAGTAGTAACAACTTTACCTTATTAAAGATGATACATGTAGCAATGTTTTTTTTCTGCCAAAAGGGTTGAGGCGCGAGAAAGTGTGGGGCTCTACGGCAGCTGGAGTGAGACAAGGCTTACCCCAAGAAGGGTAAAAGTTCAGGGCACCAGAGCACTGAGTGTTTTGCCCTGAGTAAGAAATAACAAGAGTCTATTTTTTTTCCTACATTGAGAAAAGTCCCTGTCTTGAGGATCTTACAGCCTGGAGCAGATGTTTCCTGTTTCTATAATACATTATACCTGCTTGTGGAGTCACATACTTATAGCTCAGTGAAGTGAGCATTAAATTATACTTTATATAATCGGTACTTTTATATATATATATATTTATACAGTTTCTACAGTGAAGAAAATAAACAATAAATATAAGGATAGTGCATTGTTCTGATAACCCCCAATCAGAGCTAAGTTAAAAGTCCACATCATAGAATCATAGAATGGCAAGGGTTGGAAGGGACCCCAAGGATCATAAAGCTCCAACCCCCCTGCCACAGGCAGGGCCACCAACCTCAGGCCTGGATGTACACAAGGTTGCCCAGGGCCACATCCAACCTGGCCTTGAACACTTCCAGGGATGGGGCATCCACCACCTCTCTGGGCAGCCTGTTCCAGGACCTCACCACTCTTTCTGTAAAAAACTTCCCCCTAATATCCAATCTAAACCTTCCCTCCTTCAGCTTTAAACCATTCCCCCTTGTCCTGCCATTATCTGCCCTTTTAAAAAGTTGATTCCCCTCCTGTTTGTATGCTCCCTTCAGGTACTGGAAGGCTGCAATGAGGTCCCCCCACAGCCTTCTCTTCTCCAGAATGAACAAGCCCAGCTCCCTCAGCCTCTCCTTGTAGGGCAGGTGCTCCAGCCCTCTAATCATCCTTGTGGCCCTCCTCTGAACCCTCTCCAACAGTTCTACATCTTTCTTGTGTTGGGGGCCCCAGATCTGGACACAGTACTCCAGGTGGGGCCTCACTAGGGCAGAGTAGAGAGGGACAATCACCTCCCTGTCCCTGCTGGCCACCCCTCTTCTGATGGAGCCCAGGATCCCATTGGCCTTGCGAGCTGCAAGAGCACACTGCTGCCTCATGTTAAGTTTCTCATCCACGGTGACCCCCAGGTCCTTCTCAGCAGGGCTACTCTCAAGGAGCTCTTCTCCCAGTCTGTATCTATGTCTGGGATTCTTCCAGCCCAAGTGCAACACCTTACACTTGGCAGTGTTGAACCTCATTAGGTTCACCAGGCCCATTTTTCCAGCCTGTCAAGATCCCTCTGGATGGCTTCCTTTCCTTCTAGGGTGTCGACCACACCACTCAGCTTGGTGTCATCCGCAAACTTGCTGAGGGTGCACTCAATTCCATCATTTCCTCCTGTAATTCTGCTGGTTCTAGAAAAGTTGTTTTAAGAACTAATTTATCTCAGTATATGCTTTTGTCTTTTAAAACCTAGTTAATTTTGTTTATAAGGTGGTCATGCTTAATTATTTCAGACATCAATATTTTTTACAGTGAAAAGTAACAGTTAATGAGATTACACCCTCTTCTCTGTATATGATATGACACTTTGTTTCTTAGTTTGAATTTCTCATTTTGATTTAGGTATCAATACACTACAATATGTAAGAGCTGTTGATTTGTTGATTTTTTTAAATGAAAATGCAGTTATTTTCTGAATATTTTTTGTATTTTAATTGTTTTTCAAATGCTACCTTACAGTAAAGAGTAATGAGACATTACATTTACTCTAAAATTTTTATTTAAAAATTCTGTGGTGGTATGTCCAGGACTGACTGTATTGTATTCTCTACATGAATAGTTCTAAGAAGATGCTTAAGAGCAAAACTACAGTGCTGAATATATTATTGATAGTACTGTAGTTTATAGTTATAATATAGAGAAATATTTTATGTCTATGATAATACCTGCCATCTATGGAAAGGCGGATAAATATTAAATTATTTAGTAACTACTTGAGAACTTTAAATGCCAAGTAATGCTACTAATGCTTAGTAGGTCAACTGGGAGCTTTTCAGTATTAAGCAGGAACTCGAAACTCACTATGGAAATCTAGATGATAAAAAATCAAGAATGAACCTGAGCAAAAATACTAACATTTGAGTTGAGAACTGGCTGTTGGGCAAAGCTCAGAGGGTGGTGATTAGTGGAACAGAGTCTAGCTGGAGACCTGTGATTAGTGGTGTTCCCCAGGGCTCGGTGTTGGGATTCAGTCCTGTAGAAGCCCCACCTGCAGCCCATGGAGAGGCCCCACACTGGAGCAGGTGGATTCATATGGAAGGCTCTGTGACCTGCATTGGACCAAACCTCTGCCAGCACTTGCAGCTTGTGGACACAGACAGAGAGAGAGAAGGAGAGTGAGAGAGGGCCATGCCAGAGCAGGTTTGCTACGGGGCGCCTGTGACTCTGAGAAGGACCAGGTTGGAGCAGTCTGGGCCTGAGAGACATTCTATGATTTATGACAGCACCCTGTAGCAGTGACCCACACTGGGGCAGCTGGTGAAGAGCTGAAGTCCCATGGGAAAGGACTCATGTTGGAGACATTCATGAGTAACAGTCTCCTGTGGGTGCGACAGCACACTGGAGCAGGGGAAGAGTGTAAGGAATGCCCCTTCCACCCAACACCCCTGACTAAGAAGGAAAAGAGCTTGTGAGGAAGTGCCCGAAAATCCCATTCCCTGCCCCTCCCTGTGCCACGATGTGGGGGGAAGAAGGGAGCAAAATCACGACTGAAGTGAAGTCTGCTAAAAAGGGAGGGGTGGGGAAGGTGCTTTAAAATCTGGTCACACTTCTCATTATCCGACTTTGGTTTCACTCTGTGTGTGTGTGTGTACTGCAATAAATTAGGCAGGTTTTTTTCCTTTTTAGTCCGTGTTGAGTCTGTTCTGCCCATGGTGCTGATTGCGGAATGATCTCTCCCTGTCCTTGTCTCAACTCCTAAGCCTCCCAATATATCTTTTCTCCCCTTTCCAGCTGAAAAAGGGAGTGATAGAGCAGCTTTGGTGGATGTCTGGCCTCCAGACAGGGTCAAATTGCCACATCTGCAAAGGAGAGTGGTATAAACACAGACTTATCCTAGAGCTGTATCCAGCCCTCAAAGCTTGGATTAACCAGGAGAAAAAGCAGCGAACCCTTGGATTTTTAATTTTTTTTTTTAGAAGTCTGTGTGTTTTTTCTCCATGGTTTTAGATTTGTGTATTTTATTTCTTAGATTTCTTAATTATATTCTCTTAATTTGTTCTCAGTGCAACAAAATAATTTCCAAAGTTCTAAAACTTTTCAAAGGAAAAAATCAAAAAACATTCTGAAGCTACTGACTTTATTTTGATAGGCCTGGAGTTAGGATAGATAGGCTTCCTTGTTTCTAAATAGTACCAGCATATTGTTGGTGAGAAATCGAGCTATTTGGATTTGTAACTGGTGATCTGATGAGATAGCTCAGGCTAGCTAACTAAATACGTAAGTATGATAGCAATTAATAGAGTCTTGACGTGACTAAAATTTGATCTTTAATGTAAGCTCATGTTCAATTGCAGGATTTATTAAAACACCTAATTTTCTTTCTAATGTCATATTTCTATTTCTATCTGAACCTGTGTGATTCACATGATTTTTATTGTTCGATTATATTTTTTGCTTCAGCTGATCCTGTGGTATCAGCAGGCTACATGCCACTCTGTTGGCATTGCACGAGTAGAAGAGACACTAGAGAGTGAATAAAAACCTTTTTTTATTGATTATGACTCAATAGAAAACTCATCTTACCTTCAACACTGTGATGAACCGTTAGTGAGTTGGCTGAAAGGGGGAAATGTATTTCTTATTTGAATGCATGTGAAAAATAATCACAGTAAGAATTTTTACTCCCAAAATAATAAGCCTTATAACCCAGGCTAATAGAAAGGTCACGGTAATTATCTGGGTGTTGTGATATCCAGTGCTAACGTAATTTTTCAATAAAGTTTAAGAACTTAGTTGGTGTAAGTTACTGTAGACTTTTTGCACAATTACTGTTTTATACATGTAACAGGGGACCTCTGCTGCCTTCTCATTCCTAGTGAGGCAGCCAAAAGTGTACTTCACCAGTTTTGCAGGTAACTTTTAAAGAAACAATCCATAAAATCATATTTTCAGTAATTATATTGACTAAGGTCCCATCACACTTCTTAGGAAAAGTCTCCAAAGTCTGGAAAGGAATTTTACCACATAAATATTTCTTCTACTAGACCTGTTTTTCCATATAGGCAAATTGAATCAAACATGGAATCATGCTGCACCAGTATTCTGTATTTTTTTTAAAATCTGTACCTTGCCAAGCAGTGTGAGGTAATTTTATATGGAAGGTAGTTTCATGATTGCTACATCAAACATGCTTTGCTGCATCAAACTAGATCAGCAGATCAAACAATGGCTCAAGCAAGAAAATTAAGCTGGACACAGAATCCCATGATTTCTTTGTGGCAAAACACAACTCACTAGACAATGATTATTTCCCCTCCCACTGACTTCTGTTTCCTTTCCAGTTTGAAGTGCCACTTTTCCTTTAAACATCTTCATATAGAACGGAGGAGCCTTCCTCCATAAGATTCCACCGTTTCTCTATGAAGTTGCCACTGTAGGACTGAAGCTGTCCCATGTCCTCACCATAACTGTACCTCATTAACTTAAAGTATTTTAAATGGTAGTTCTCCAAATTTGACACAACAGTACCATGTTTAACGCAAATCAGCATCATAAGCTCCAGAAAATAGAAATCAAAATGAAGAGGCTGTGTACTTCAAATGATTAAATGCTGCAACTACATAAACTATGTAAGGTCAGTTGAATAACTTTATGCCTATTCTTGTATGTTTTTGAAGAACCATAGAGTCATAGAATGGTTTGGGTTGGAAGGGACACCCTGTACTAGATAAGTCACTAGACTAGATAAGAGCCACTAGACTGTACTAGATAAGACCCCCATCCAACCTGACCTTGAATGTTTCAATGCAGGGAGCAACCACAAGTTCCCAGGGCAACCTGTTCCAGTGGCTCACAACCCCCACAGTAAAAACAATTTCTTCCTTATATCTAGTCTGAGTCTCTGTTTTAGTTTAAAATCATTACCTGTTGTCCTGTTGCTACAGGCTCTATTAATGTCTGCTCCCATCTTTCTTGTAAGTCCCCTTTAAGTATTGAAAGAACCTTATAAGGTTTGCATGGGTGCACTTCTTGATCTTGTCTGGGTCCCTGTGGATGGCATCCTGTCCCTCTGGATGGTATGTCAACCACATCACTTGGTTTGGTGTCACCTGAAAACTTGCTGAGGATGCTCTTAATCTCACCATCTGTATCACTGATGAAGATACTAAACAGTATTAATCCCAATACAGATCCCTGTGGGACACCACTCATCACTGGTCTCCACCAGGACTTTCTGGGCATGACCATTCAGCCAATTCCTTATCCACCGAATGGTCCATCCATCAAACCTGTATGTCTCCAGTTTAGCAAGGAGGATGTTGTGGGAGACCATGTCAAAGGCCTTACAAAATCCAGATAAATGACAACTGTAGCTCTTCCCTTGTCCACTGATGTAGTCACTCCATCACAGAAAGCTACTGGGTTGGTCAGGCAGGACTTGCCCTTGATGAAGCCATGCTGGCTGTTTCAAATAACCTCCCTGTCCTCCTCCTGCTGTTTCTAGGATAATCTGTTCCATTATCTTCCCAGGCACAGAGATGAAGCTGACAGGTCAGTAGTTCCTGGGTAGTTCTACTCTTTTTAAAAATGGGGCAATGTGTCCCTTTTTCCAGCCACCAGGGACTTCATCCTGCCATGACTTTTCAGGTATCACTCAGAAGGACTTGGCCAATTCCCTCAGGACTCCGGAATGCATCTTACCAGGTCCCATAGACTAACATATGTTCAGGTGGTCTTGAACCTGATCTTCCTTTGCAGTAGGAAGGACTTTGCTCTCCCAGTCACATTTGGTCCATCCACTTGAGAGGTTTGGTAAGAGAGGTTACCACTGAAGACTGAGGCGAAAAGTTACTGAGTTCCTCAGCCTTCTCCTGATCCATTGTTACCAGTTTGCCAGGCTTGCTCACTGGGGTGGGGTGGAGGTGGAGTGGGGTAGGTGTACACTTTTTTTGACCATGTTCTTATTCTTTGCATCCCTCACCACATTCAGGACTGTGTCCTTTGTAGCTTTAGCAACAAATACTTGTTATCTAAAACCAACAGATACAAAGTTGTAAAGAAGATGACTTTTTACTTCTTGAAAATCTTT